>CM034541.1:22017010-22121495 GCA_020002185.1 Paraescarpia echinospica
GAACACTGAAGTTGTGGACATGCATGCACCTGGTAGCAGGATAGATCACATAGCAACGAACACAACAACACACACAAACACACTGCACAACGCCACATCTCCCGATTTAGATACGTTTCTTAATTCGAAGAAACCTCGTTTTGTGCCACCATTTAAAAAAGCATACAGTCGACACGGAATGGTCAATGGTGGTCAAGTTATCGCAGAAGGGCGTGGGGTGGACCAGGTATTTCAGAAATTCAAACAAACAAACCAACAGGAAAGATATCAAACCCAACAAACAAAGCAAAACACAAACGAACGAACCAACCAACCAACAAACAAACAAACAGGCACCCCGACAATCACACATACAAACACAGTGACACATTCACCAACAAACAACGCACAACTTCAAGAAATTGTAACAGATGATGTGTGTTGCGTATGCAAAAGGGAAACACCACCCAATGCCCAATGTGATGTAGATGTAATCGTTTGGGCGCAATGCGATTTTCGTGTACAACCGAGACGCCGATGCAATCACTGGGTGCACTTGATCTGGTGTACCCAAGATACAGAGGTGTCACCCAAGGAACATTTCAACTGCCCCTGTTGTGTGGCAAGTTGTCAGGAAGAGAAGTGTTTCAATAATTATTCAAAATATTAAGCTAAAATATAAGATTGTGAACACTGCATATGAAAAGCAAACATTGTCAATGCTGGTGTCATCAATTTACCATTAAATGTTTTCTTTTAAACAAACCTCCTTGTCGTCATTAAATAACTTACATTTGCTCAAACACTCATCAGAAGTTAGCATCAATTATTTTCAGTGAATTCTACTATTTACAATAATAACGCCAGGAAAGCTAACCATAAACAACAACGCCATGCAGCGGGCGCCAGCGGTCCCGTGACGTAATTAATTCAGTTTTTGTCGGTACGGCTTGCCATAACAGCCATGACCAATTTGTGTGATAGCGTCGATTCGTGGAGCGTGCTTTTCTGATTTTACAAATGTAAGTATTTCCCTTAAAACAACTTTTTTTAAACAAATTGTTTGGACAGTATTGATTAAACAACGGCTACTAATTTAGAATATTGAAACTGTTCGTAAAGATTTGATTTGTTTTTTGTGCAAAACGGCATTTTCTGTTAACTATGACCAATTCAGAGTCATGTAACACCAGTATACCAGGGGAAACACTGGCAAAGTCACGGTCAACAGCTCAAACAACTTCAGTGCAGACATCACCATGAATGGCGAAAAGCTAGAATTCAGTAGTTTTAAATATATTGGAACGACCTTGTCTAAGGATGGTAGCACCACAGAATATCTGGATCGCCTCAGCAACGGCAGCAATGGCAAGATTGGAGAGGATCTGTAAAAGAAGTAACATATGCTTCACAACCAAGTACAGTTTGTTCAGATGTATTATCCATATTTCAACTGTCAAGAGAAGAAAACTGGCATAGTTTGAACATGTAACAAGACACATCAGCCTCCCGAAAACGACTCTTCATGGCACCAGACGCCGCCACGGACGGCAGAGAATATGTTGGTTCGACAACGTCAAGGAGTGGACGGCCCTCCGTGCCAGAGGCAGAGCACCTTATCATAGACATAGTCACTGAATGACAACAATGGCGAAATATCATAGCTGCAGCCGCTTATGCCCCCCCGACGCCCACGCCGGGGGGGACATAAGCGTAAGGTATGTGTGTGTGTGTGTGTGTGTGTGGGGGGGTGTTGTAATTTTTTCGCGGCGGCGTTCACAATTTCCGAAGGTCTATGGGGTACGTACATTCAACAGGTCTAGGGGGCACGCCACTCTAGCGCAAGTACGGCGCGGCAAAATTAAAAAGGGCAGTCTGGGAGCACGAGCCCCCTTGCCCTTTTGCCAACGCCTATGGTACGCACCCTTCGCACACCGAACCTACGGGCCCGACAATAATGAATCTGGAAAATAATTATACTTTAGAAGTTTAGTCAAATTGGTCACTGAATGTGAACTGAAGCAGATGGGAAATGGCGCGTGCGTAGCTGGGGCGACATAGATCACTGTTGCACTTCGACGTAAACGTCATTCATCGATGACGTAAGCACGTGACGTTCGCTGTTTATTTCCACGTAGCAACCGTTCGAAGCGGGTAGAAGTGCTTGGTATCACTCCATTCAGTTTGATAGTTGGTCTGTTTTTTTGTAGTTGGTCTGATGTTTGATAGTTGGTCTGTTGTTTGGTAGATGGTCCGTTGTTTGACAGTTAGTGTGCTGTTTTGTAGTTGGTCTGTTGTTTGGTAGTTGGTATGTCGTTTGGTAGTTGGTTTGTTGCTTGTTAGTTGGTCTGTTGTTTGGTAGTTGGTCTGTTGTTTAATAGTTGGTCTGTTGTTTGGTAGTTGGTCTGCTGTTTGATAGTTGGTCTGTTGTTTGATAGGTGGTCCATTGTTTGGTAGTTGGTCTGTTGTTTAATAGTTGGTCTGTTGTTTGGTAGTTGGTGTGATGTTTGATAGCTGGTCTGTTGTTTAGTAGTTAGTCCGTTGTTTGACAGTTGGTCTGTTTGGTAATTGATCTGCTGTTTGGTAGTTGGTCTGTTGTTTGATAGTTGGTCTGTTGTTTGATAGTTAATCTATTGTTTGGTAGTTGGCATGTTGTTTGACAGTGGATTTATTGTTGGATAGGTGGTTTGTTCCATGATAGTGTAATTTACAACTTCAAGGTTTGACGGTATGTATAAAACGTATGAACATATTGCAAGTTACTTTACACAAAGAGCGAGTTAATAATACCTTAATATCATACCACAAAGATATATCAAGCAGTATCTCTCAAACAAATAAATGAGGCTAAAGTGAGAAGGTTCAATTTCATCATTTTATTAGCCAGCTCCATGGGACAGACAAGACAGATACCATTACACGTTCCTTCATCCCTTCTGGAATGGTCTAAACTTACACGGATTTCTTTTCTGTCCTACTAAACAACTTACATACACCTTAAATTCAGCAGAATATATAACATCATGTTTCCAATTATTTACAGATGCGACGCTGTGTATAAATAATAGCAATAATCAGTTTTGTTTTAAATGTGCGTTGATCACAGCCAGAAGTCATTCCCATAATCACTGCAACTGATTCAACCATCAAATGTCAACATAATCAGAAGAAACATCTGTGTTCATGTGAACATTTCATTATCTGCAACAAAATAATTTATTTTCTGTTGCTGTACAATAACTTGCATGAACAATATAATCCACAGCAAACCACAAAGCATAGTCACATTTACATCAAATAAAACACAAGCAGCGTTAATCAAAAAACCCTACTGCACAAATGCAAGATTTCCAAGACACCAGATCAGGATGTCATGGCTTTAATCATTGATTATCCTGAATACTTCCTAACATACCTTTGCACCATGAACTGACCTAGATATGACCATTCCAAGGGGGCATCTCACAAATCAAGTGACAACACCAGTGGCAACCCTAATTGCATTGTTAACATATAATTATATTCACATATATGTTACAGTAAGCTACGCGATACATTGATCTACTTCAGCAATTCAAGCTATGCATGTCATCTAGTCCGAAATATCCTCCAACAAATATACGTAGTAATGAAACAGTGAACAGTCTACATCAACATTGTTGATAATACTACGTATCAATGTACCACCCACACCGGCCTACCTAACTATAAGCTAAAAAATACTTTATATCCAATAGTTTACAGATCAGATATTACACCCCTGAACGCATCCCTACTATATATATGCACTTCCCGAGAATAAAACTATACATTCTTTCAGTCAGGAGGCCAACAGCTCATACATTATGAACATACACATAAAATTATATATATTACATATATAACTCTAGTTATAAACAACCATCACCTACCACAGGCCTTGCTTACTGATCCAAATCACCATGTGCAAGCAAAACGCGACTACCGTTTCGACAAATTACATAAATAGATCAACATCAGACAAGTTTTAACAATGTTTATCAAAGGTTTTTGTTTGGCAATTAGTCTTAGTCTGCGGCATCCACAAATCTAACCAGTTCAGCTAATATACATACACCTTCCTGTAAAAGTATTCCAGACTTAATCAGCTTTACATACCGAAACTAAATTTATATTTAATCACTGTCAACTTGCTACAACAGGATCCAACCCTTCTTGTTGATATGCAATGGTTTCCTTAAGGGTAGCCACTACTCGAAAACAGCCATAGGCCATATTTCTGTTAGTACTGAACATATCTTAGCCAAATTTTGAGTACTAATTAGTTAAAATGAATAGTACATGATATGTGGAATGTGGGCTCATTTGCCTGTGCAGTGCCATGACAATCAACATTTCTAGTGTGATAGAAGGGCATGCATCCTTGAAAATTATTCTGAGCTAACAACTGTATGTGTGATCATGGCTGATGATGCAGTTGTCAAGAATCATTAGCTAGAATACACCTTTGTGCAATAAGGTGGTTTTGGGCAAGGAAGTTTGACTGCAATGACTGTTGTGAGATGGGATTTTAGGTTTGAGCTTTTGACGTCTTGAAAAGTGCTCAAACCTGAACAACAGTCACTGAAGTCTTCTATCCTTGCCCAAAACCACCTTATTACACAAAGGAGTATTCTAGCTAATGATTCTTGACAGTTGCATGATCACACATACAGTTGTTAGCTCAGAATAATTTTCAAGGATGTGAAAATCCATCTCACTTGAAATGTTCATTGCCATGGCAATACACATTCAAACGTGCCCATATTTCACACGTCATATACCATTCATTTTTCTAATCAGTGCTCCAAATCTGGTTATGATATGTTCAATACTAACAGAGATATGGCATATTGTTATATGGGCGTTTTCGAGTAGTGGCTACCCTTAATCCTGGTCAACAATATTTTCCTCGATATATTGTACTTTATGTTAATATTTCTCCAGGCTTTTCAATAATTAACTGTTGCAAATTCATATGTGAAAAACATTATTTTGGTGTTCAAAGTTTCTTGTATATCCTAATAAGGTTTTAATTGTTGATGATTCCACTTGTTTCAGCTTCCAATAGGACGAATATTTTTCCGCAGGTATTTCCAGTGAATTTTTAAACATGTTCTTCTACTTGGAACATGAAATGTAAAAAAAATATGCCCTAATCCCATTACAGAACAGAGATTAATTTTAAGAAACTGTAACTTCGGACATTTACCGATTGGCCGAACTGACTAGATGTCAAAATTACAAAATACATGTTTTCCGAAGCCAGAAAATGACATTGTCTCAGAGTGATGGCATTACTGCCACAAATTTGTATAACCTTTCAAACTTAGTACAAAGTTACAATCAATTTTCTAATTCAAAGTTTTAATGTTTTACTGAACACTGCACTTGAGTTACACGTCCTTTTTTCAATCGCACTACTGCACACGTCGTGGGCGAGGACCACAGCAATGGTGGCTCCATCTACTGTGCAGTTATGGACGCGAGCAATAATCACAATCCGCACAGGAAACTGTTTTTTTCGCAAATAATTTTCACTCACTAACCCACGGTTTTGACCAACAGCATATGTTAATGCAACCAGGAAAACACTTTGAACAACCAATCAGCTTCAAGATAATTAGGTCAAACAATGGTCGTAACAAAACTCAACATCCCTTAGCGGCACTGCATATCGGGACAGCGATTTTCAATCACAGAACACTCGGATGCACGACCTTGTGATCTGCGATGTCAGAGTTCAAGGTTGGAGAAGAGACGTCGACACAAGATGGCATTCATCTTGGGTGGTCTGTCCTGGAAGTGGGTGCGAGCGAGATCACGGTTCGACAGGCTCATGTAGGTCGTACGGAACTCGCGGTCAAATGCATCTGTAAAACACCAGCTGGTTACACAAGAGAAAGAGGGTCTCATGCCTTTGTGTCTATAGGACCCGGACATATTGCTCAACAGCTGACAGATGGATAGACAGATTAACAGACGGACAGAATGACAAAAAGACAGATGGACCGGCCGGCCAGCAGACGGACAGACAGACATACCATGGTCAATGTTGTTGTGTCCGAGTGCGACGAATGAAAGGAAGAGAATGTCGCGGTAGAGACTGTGCATCTGACCGTGTGTCAGTCGGATCTTGTTCTTGCGCCGTTGCCGCTCCGACAGGATCGCCTTGATCGGTGTCATTGTGTCGTTGCACATGATGTTGGACACAATATGTTGCATCAGGCTGAAACAGGGATACACACGACGTCAGTGACACTGCACCTATGTCAAACAAACATCAGTGAAATAAAGTCACATATGACATTTGTAATAAAGGTCAGACACAATGTCAGTGAAATGTGTTGTCACATATGACATCTGTGAAATAAGGTGACACACGATGTCAGTGAAATATATTATCACACGATGTCAGTGAAATTTATTGTCACATGACATCTGTGAAATAAGGTGACACATGATGCCGGTGAAATATGTTGTCACACATGACTTCTGTCAAACACAATGTCAGTGACATCTTTCACTGGAAGACATGCCAAGGTTTCATATCGAAAAACTCATTGTAAAGATGATTCAATTAAATAATGTTCATTATGGATATCATTAATATTCACAATGAGCAATAATAATTCCTGCCCTCTGGGATAACGACAATGACAGGAGGCATGATGCTCATGATAGTTTCATGAAAAAATATGCTAAACACTGCATAAAAATACCATGCATTGGTGAACAGCCGTATAGTTACACAGCACTAGTGCTAACTATAAAAGGCTAGCGGGGGAGACCTACCTTCTGGGCATGGCAGGCGATTCATCGAAAGAGGGGGAGGAGGGTTGCTGAGCCGTGGCTGCAAGCAGGAAATGCATGCACATTACACATGCGACATAGCAGCAAAAACACATTTACATTACAACAATAATCATTCTGTGCAGCTGAACTTCACATGTCATCTGTCTCCTTCTTTTGTGTCATAATTTCAATTAAAGTCTATTTCTCATGAACAAAATTTTTTAATGACGGACATTTTACTTATTTAATTTCTTAGCAGGATTTAATCCATTTAATTTTATCTTAACTAACTTAACACCTTAATTTAATCAATTTACCTTGAGTCAGTTAAATATTTTAAGGTGCCTGCCTTTGATCAAGTTTTTACCCTGACATCTGTCCTGTTCTAATTGATCATTATTTTTCCCAATTTTGAGTTGACTTTTAGATAGTATTCTGAATATAAGCGGAGTACATGTGGTTACTGAATAACATACCCTGAACAGAGGATACATAGGACATGTGACAACATCTTTAAAAATAAACTAATTTGTTCGAGGGTCATCCATAATGTACATAACACTATTTGTGGAAATTTTTGAGACAACCCACCCACTTGTAAAACTTTGTAATGTTGGCATGTACCCCCCCTAAAATTATGTTCATTTTGACAAAGACCCCACCCCCCACTAAGATGCATACATTAGTAATAATTAGTATATTTATTACGTGCAGTAATGGATATGATTTACACTAATTATTGGTTGTCTAAACATAAAATATAAATTTGTAAATTTATTAAAACAGTAATTGCTGTCCTTTTGTTTGAAGGCTGTTGAAATATACCCCAAAACTTACTCAACTACTTATTGGTACAGGTCTGACATAGACAGTTCAATGAGCCAATGCTTAAAAATCTTAATTAGAAATTTAAAAATTAATAATGACATTCATTTTTCTTTTAGCCACCTGGGAATTATGTCAAAATAGCTGGTGATGAATCCTGAATTTACTTGTGTGTACATGGACGTAATGATCCCATTTACTGATCAATCAAATATTTATGCTAATAAATGGTGGAAGAATTGTGCTTATTCGATAAGCTATGGGGGAGTATTGCATACACACAAAATACAAAAATGTGCCATAGTTGAGCATGCAAAACAATCACAATAATGACGAGAAAATGCAACACAAATATTCTGCGAAGCTGCAGTATTTATGGAATCTACAGACAAATGCGCAACTAATCAGTCAGCTGATCGACTGATAAAATTAATGGCAAAACAATCTTCAAGAAATGTTATCTTTACAAATAAATAACAAAGTACAAAAACTTCTAACGCAACCTTGCTTAAACGAAAAAAAATAAAAAAAATGGGCCAAGTGGCCCTGAAGTCCTTTGGACTAATACGTCTATATGTGACCCCGGCTGACCAAATGAGTGATAAGTCGGAAAAATGTTAACATTGTTTTCTTACATCCTTGTAAAGGTTTGGTAGGGTGCTTTACAGTTTCAAAAAATATGACTGCTACAAAAATTGGCAAAGTTATGGAGCATTGAACATGGTAGGGATCAAAAAGTGAAAATTAAGAAAACGGCTGTTGAAGTTTTACATTATATATGCAAATGGATTGCATGGAAATATTACATGCACAACATTCAAATGTGGCACACAGTATGTAATATGTATGTTATGTTGCAATGATACACTGGAAGTACAAATGTGCTGCTACAAAGACTTATCAAGTTATGCCAGATTATGTCTTCATGTGTAAAACTAAGAGGACAGATTATCTGAGAGCAAAAGGTAGACTCACTGTTTGACACAGTTTAAAACCTACAGGCAACTGTCCAGTTTAACAGGGGTCTAGTGGCTTAATGCTGTCTGTTGACACAAGCTACTGCCAGTGACCAATTACAGATTAGTCACAGTTTCCATCAAACAATAGCAGGCAGAGAATCTTAGCTCCACAGCTGGGTGTAATACACAACCAGAGCCACCACTGATTCATGGTCAAGTAGATTAGCTCAATGCACCAACTAAGACAATACACAACACTGTGAGTGACAGTGTCCAGAGTGAGGCCTAAGCAGTGTCCTCATTGCTGAATAGATCAATTAAACCTGCCAAGTGGGTGACATTCTGCACAAGTGTTCATTAATCCTTAGTGATTGTTCAGAACACCAGACTGACCACATACCTAAACAAAGCGAATGTAATAGGTGAAGAACAGGCAGTGTTCAGATAGGGGTATTGGTTGAATTGTATTTGTCTCGACTCAAAAGGCTTTATTGTGTCTTCATCGATTATAAGAAAGCATTTGATTTAGTAGACCGGTCCTCCCTGTGGTCTAAGATAATTTCATGCGGTATTAATGGTATTGTGTTGAAAGTTGTATACAACATGTACAAAAATGCTAAATCATGTATAAATGAGGGCCAGGCTGCGTCAGCCTTCTTCTCATGTGTAGAGGTATGGCAAGGAGAAAACTTGTGTCCTTTGTTATTTGCTATTTACCTGAATAATTTTGAACACTGTTAGTCACAATTATAACGGACTTGACATGGCAGCTGGTTAAATTTACATATATAGTGTATAGCGGAACTATGTCAACTCTTCTAATGGTTGACATTTGGTTGTTTCAGGTGTCAACTATATTGTGAATCTGTAATTATTAGTCTATATTGATACAATTGATTTACACAGTACCATGTCTACATAATGCATGGCAAGCGTAAACAGAACAGTAGAATGCATTTGATATAAATAAAGTGTAGGATATTTCACTCTATAGTTGTCCAGAATATTAATTTTCTATGTTTGTCACCTACAGGTGACAGAATATAAATTTTCTATGTTTGTCACCTACAGGTTTCTACAGACAATACATCTTTAACCAATAGACACCACAGTCACACCATTTTATAATAATTAAATGAACATCAAAATAAACACAACTTGCAATTATAGAAAATCAATAGTTTTGAAGATACAGTTTAAAAGTGTTAGGCAACTGTTCAGTCTAACAGGGGTCAAGTGTGTCTACTCTGCCTGGGTGTTGTGACCAATTAAAGATTAGTCAAGGTCTCAATGGCCTAGGCTGTAGAGATTAGTCACAGCTTTTGACTTTGTGGCACATTACACAACATCTACTGTTGGGGGTGGTCTCAAGGGCCCTTCTCAAAACCACATCACTAGATAATGTAAACCTTTTGCACTTTGGGGACCCCTTAGGTGCCCTTAGAATGATTCAATCAAATACATATTTCTTGTATATAGTGGCAGCACCCTAAGGTACATCTATGCAAAATTAGAAAAAAAGTTGAACAGTTTTTGAAAAAATAGGCCAAATGTTACATTTTTTTACAAGTTTTGGGGTCTTTGGAGGCCCTAGGGAGCCCTTAAAATTATTCAATCAAATACAGATTTCTCGTGCATAGTGGCAGTGCCCCAAGATTAGAGAAAAGGTTGCTGAACGGTTTCTGAGATACGGCAGCGGACGGCGGACGCAGAGTGATGGCAATAGTCCCTTGGACCTTCGGCCAAAGGACTAAAAAGTATTAATAAAATATTAATAAATCTACTTAAACGAGAACAGTAATTAACTCAATGAGGCTAGGAATTTAGCAGCAAGTGTTTATATTTGAGTATCTAGCACATTAAAAACAACGCAAATAGTACTTCTATTCAAACACATGCTTTACAACCAACTTCTCCAACTAAACCTGTAGCAATTTCACTGCAACTAACCTTAGTAAATAAATTTTTTAAATTTAATGAACAAGAACTGTTCGATGATTCAGATTCTGTAGCGTTACCTTGGTTCCACTGGGCGTACATAGGGGGCCCCATCCCTTCATGCATAAGTGGATTATCCCACATCGCTCGCACGAACACGTTCTGACTGTCAGTTATCAGCCACGTCTTGTGAGGCTGAAAATGACGACCAAATTAAATATAAACATTTGACAGATAACTGCCTAGACCAGTATGTATAAAACACAACACTAGAACGTAATCATCAGTTTCTGCAAATTATAGATGGATCAAATATATAGGCAACGAGCATGTATGTAGAAACTCACTCGACTTGGGCCGAAAGTACGAAAACACCCAGAAACTCACAAACTGGCCTTTTTGAACACAAAACACTCTGTTTTAGGGTAAAACCAACCTACATTTGTTTTACTATCATAAGTATAATCAATTGTTTAAAAACAGTAAAGTGGTTTCAGTAACTGTAATTTTGCATTCTTTTAACTGTTTTTAAAGAAAGTGTATGTACCACATAAACTATATTTACTTATTTGATCATTCTTGTTCCCGTATGGTACTTTGTCATTTGATATATACTTTATTCGATAAATTATGGTTTTTGTAAAATTACCGGTCGCCAGGTGCAGCCAGCAGAATAATAAACGTATGTCACGTGGATAAAATTTTTTCTTTTGCCGTTGTATCTTTAAAATGCACATTATGTGAAACAAGTTTACGGAGTTGAGGAAACTGATATGGGGCATGTTGAATCACTGGACATTTTTTTATAAAAAGATTGACAAACTCAGAGTGCAGCTTTAGTGGACAAGACAATCTTAGTGAAGCAATGTGACTGTCAGTCACATGACTGTCACAGTGTGCTTACTTGAGGTGCCGGGTTGGTCGATTCAGCAGTGAGGATGAAACCAGGCAGGTGACTCGGAGCCTCGATTCGTTTGAAGTACCACACCTAGCAACACCATAACAACAATCAGGCCAAAGTACAGTATTAATGCACACAGTGGAACATCGCCATTACACTAAGGTCACCCTCTGGACCTGATCAAAGTGACGTAAAAAAAGGACTAATTTCCTATACTTTACTTTTATGAAAATAATTCTGGACTGTCACAGGGCAATCATAATTCATGTATCCAGCACGTCGCGGTTTGTGTACGTCACAATCAGAAATTGTGAGTGACTCTTAAACGTTGCCTTTACCAACAACATTGATAACAGTTATATACATGAACTACACTACTATTATGACATGGTACCTGCTATTTGGTTATTACTTCTATGAGTAATGTTGCCAGCTATGAGCAATACTGGTAGTGCAGCAATATCAAATATATTTAGTAGAGCTAAAATAATCCTTACAAGATTCCAGTAGATGATTGGATGATCGTCTACGAATCGCGCTTGATTCAAGCATTCCTCGCCCTCATGTTCGATGATGTTCTCTAGTTCCTTCCTCAACACCAGGGGGCTCAAGTAATGCACTGTGACTACATCTAAGGCTACTCCACGAGACCTGAAGCAGAAACAACAAACATACGTCATTAAAAGAAAACTGAGTGCACAATGTACGTGAAATTATTATATATATAACTCTGCATTGCGCATGACTGCCGTCAAGTTTTGTCTTGCCAACAATGTTCATGTATAGTACTATTTGCTTTGTATTACTTTGGCAGCATGACACCTGCTAAATCAATCATTCCTGCATGCATTTCTCCATTCAACAACTTTGTCATATGTTTTAGGCCCAGAATTTCAAAAAAATATAACATGTAAATTTTAAATATATTATAAAAACACACTTGGTATGTCAAATATTTTAGTGTAAAGTGCATCACACAATTTTTCCATACAACACTATCAGACTTCCATACAAATAATCAATTCAGACAAAATTACCTGTAAATGTAAAATCTTAACCGTGAAAACAGAAATAAATCTCACCCAAAGTCCACCTTGTTGTATGAATCAATTTCACTTCCCGGAGATGAATTCACGTCTTTCTTATCACTGCCCCCGGCAGTCGAATCCACAACAGCACCGGTAATCTTACAATTGTCGGCTTCGGTTCCAGGATCACCAGCAGATGCCGAGACCTGTTCGTCGTTCGTTCCATTTCCAGATGTAGTGCGAGATGTTTCCTCCGTATTCCCAGAGGTGAGATGAGTCCCATCCTCTAGTAGTTCGCCTCCCTTCCCTGTTTTGCCTTCACCTTCCCTCGAACCCTCAAGTTTTTTCTCAATGTCACACAAGTCCACATCGCTCGACTCACCGTTCATGCAAACACCAGATGGTGGCGCCACCAAAGCAGGTGTGCTCGTACCACTAGGTGGCAGTAGTGGGTTCCAATCGGCCATCCTCATGCCACTGGTGGTGCCACCTTCCATCGCGTCAATGTTCGTCTCAAGACACTCTGCAGGTTGTTCTGAATCTGTGATTGGACTCAGGTCTATAAGTTTATCACCCGTGTCGATGTCTGTCTCCAGACATTGCGAATCGTTCTTCGACTCAGCGACTGGACTCAAATCGATCAACTTGTCGCCAATAATGACGTCGATGTGATCCTGGCTCAGCGGTGTTTGTTTCGACTCCACGACAGGACTCAGATCGATCAACTTTTCGTGTGTTGTTTCCTGTTCGGTTTTCACCCCTTCACTCTCACTAATGCCCCCTTCCTGAACCGCCTCCTTGTCTGCGGTATCGTCCCCCGGTCGCTTGGCGTCGCCGTTAGCAACCACTTTATCATCACAGCTTACTTTCTCTTCTGAATCGTCAGAAACCAGTTTTTCTTCGACAACATCTGAACCTGTTCGTGTTTTGCTCGAACAATCCTGATTATCACCATTCACAGCTGGCTGGCTGTCGTTGCCATGGTTACCAGACTTTGTCGTTGCAGCAGGAGTAGCTGTCGACTGGCCGAGTCGAACATTGGACATCGACTGAATACTGTACATGCTTTCACAGGACTGACTGGGTGCAATCGCGGCTGGACGAACGGTTTGACGATAATCCTGCAATGATGGATTAACCATTTCACATGCCTGGAATTTGTCAACAAGCAAGACACCTGTTATAAAGTGTTACTTATGTTTCCGTGTACAATACGCATTTTCTTCTTTCATATTTTCTCAAAAGTGTGGGTGCGTATTATATATGGTAATACAGAAATTTGATCGGAATTTAGCAAAAGTAAGGATACTTATTATACATGGGGGCATACTATACAGGAAACTTACAATATTTTACTTTCTTTAAAATCACATTAATGGTAAAATATTCTTGTTTCACACTAACTACCAATTTTAGTTCACTTCAAAAAATGGCTGTTTGTTGCTGTTTTCTTTGCCTTTGTGTTACTCCTGCATATTGGATGATATGGGCAATGCACTTCATGAAGGTATCATTAATACAAGTATAGTAGATAGGTGCATTTTGAAGCAACCTCAACTGATAAACCCCACACAGACTGATTCCTTGATACAAATTTCCGCAGTTCAAACCAGTGATTTCATTACAACTTTGTAAAACATTTTAGAAGTTGTGGATTCTTCGTGTGACCCAAACAACAAGAGCACAGCCCTGACCGGACAATCGTAGAGAGAAACGAGGAGACATTCTGACCCACCTTGATGTTAATCTGCAGAGAAGGCACTAGTTTAGAGCCACAGTACTGGCAGCTGAAACACATCATTGATACATTTATTCATACAACTAAACCAATTAAAACTGAGTCTGTGAATAAATTACTATTGCTCTCTATACTATACTCTCATGGTTACATTTTTTTTCTTCTATTTCATCAAACTTGGGATGAACTAATGGAAGAAGAATGTCGGAGATGTCTTTAGAAATAAGACAATGGTGTTTAGATTTGCTATAGAAAGATGTTAATTTCCTAAACAAACTGAAGATGATGAACTTTGATTTCATGTTTCCGGACACACGTAAGGCAGTACGAAGACTTCCCATACACTACAGACCTACACAAGTTACTCTTGCAGACACAATCTCCATGTTTTGTATAAAGAACAACATAAAAGCTATTTATCCTGCAGATAGGATGTTTTTTTAAATTTCCATTTTCCTGGATATCTGACCAGATGTACGAACATCTGCAAGAGGGTGCCACTTGAACATATAGTAATATCAATGTGGTGTTATATTAAGCTGGTATCCGTCTAGAAGGCACTCAAGGCCCTTACTCCACTGCCACAGCGGGTGTTTTGGCAGCAGTTAATGCAGTGCTGTGGTATGACGTTTTATAGACTGACACCATTGTCTCTATGAATACATGATCAGTTTTCAACTTCCCAAGATATTTTATTTCCACTGCATAGACACCTTATAGAAGGAACCAACGGCTTACAGCATCTCTTCTAAAGGACACAGGTAAAGAGGGGTGAACATGGTGGTTGGTAGTTGGATTCAAACCACCATTCTCCCGATCGACAGTGGGGTGCAGTGGTCAAGCAGTTAGAGTGCTGGACTGTCGTTCGGAGGAACCGACCGGGGTTCAAATCCTGGTGTTGGCCGGGTGGTTTGGTATTGGTTCGGCTGCTGTGTTGAAACTTCAGCAATTTCATTCACCCTACATTGCCTGTGTCGTTTGGAAGAGACAATACAAGCCGTTGGTTCTTTCTACCTGGTGTCTTTGCCAGGGGAAGAAAAAGATCACATGCAGGAAAATGGGAAAAACCTGTCATAGACTCACTGAGCAGACGTTTCATTCTGAAAAAGCTCTATGACAGAATCATCAACATGAATTGATGTTGGTCTTGACTGAAGCATCATTCCACAACTGAGTCTGCCCAACCTACGGACCAGAGTCTTTCCTACCAAGGGGCTTAGCCAGAGACCCGTCTGCTTGTCTTCAAGACTGGCAGATGACCAGCCAAGACAGGTAATTACAACTGATAAGACTGGTGGAATTTAGAGGGAGCCAGCAGTACACTAATAGTTCCAAGTCTAGGGGCACACATTAAAGACTATCATTGGTACACTGGTAGTGAAACAAATCGAATGGATCAGTATTAAGTAAGTAAATGGCTCAAATGACACTGGTTTGTCATTTAAAAAACTAAACTGACCAATAACGAATATGCTTGATGTGACTGGCTGCCACGGATGCTAAGACACTTTTTGTTAATTCAAGATTGGCAAAAAATATAGTTTCGGGCTGAAGGACTGTTCCTACCTGGTGTTGAGATTCGAATCTTCGGCCGTCCAGCCCGCCATGATCTGCTCGTCGTAGAGGAGACCATTGCAACCGTGACACCGCGACAGACTACATATCTCAACCTCCATCGCCACATTGTGTTGTGTACGTGGCAGGCTGTAGAGGGAGCCACTGAGCTTCTTGCACAACGAGCGCAGCGACGACCGATCTGAATCGTCCGTCTGGTCACATGAGCTCCCTGACAACAGTGATTGGATGATTACTGCACAAGGGTTCGTTGTGGATTCACTGCAATACTAGACTTCTAGCATCATTTAATGACAATCATCATTATTATTAAAACATTTGAGTAATTCCTGGGTTTATTTAAAATTGCTATGTGAAAAACTCAGACTCAAACAACTCTAGGAACTGACGACTCTAGGAACTGACATGTCATAAATATGTACAAATTGCTCTTGTACGTTACAGGGAGTTCTTTCGTTTGTTTTTATTACAACATTATGCCACAGTATAAACTATAGCATCATAACGTACTGACCGTCGTAATATGGTTTATTAAAGCAGAGACAACTTTTGTATATTTGACAGTTTATAAAAATTGCCACAGTCATTCAAATCCTCGAATTGTGGAACATTCCATGACATGGAAAATTTCTCAGTGGGTCAGAATTCTAAATATTGACCGACAGGTCACTTTTTTTCTACGTTACTGGAACAAGACATGTTTTGTTTGTTCTTACTGGAGGCAATAACACATTTGGAACAGAGTTATACACTTAAATTATGACATATACACAACCAGCGGCCACATCATCAAGAACTTAAGCAACCAAGCAATTGTAGCAGTGGTAAGGAAGAAAGCAGCATGCAAGGCAGCGAATAAAATATAAAACTAATTACTACACTCTACATACATGTGGTAACCAGCTGTTAAAATTTTAATGCAACCAGCTACTACTGTTAGCCTACATTAGTGCATCTATCTATATATATATATATCAACCTTATACACACACAACACGCAGAACCTGTAAATATTAATTAAGTATCGTCGACTACAGTCTAAGCACAAATGGATGCATGAATACACTTGTAAACATGCAATATTATAGCACAACTTTTCCAGCGCAACATTACAACACAATGGAACTGTAATTAATATACAATGTTTTCTAGTTTGTACAGGCATGATTTATGACTGCTGTAATGTGTTTTTTTCAGTTTCAAGTTAAACATTTCAACTGTTAATTAATTTTAGAGCACAATAATCGGTTTTAGATAACTGATAATGGTGCATTGATGGAATCACTGATCGGAATAGAGTAAGAATTACTTTCAAAAGAATGTTCATTGTGGCAAAATATGGTTTGGGGTGCACAAAAGTGATATCTTAGACACAAGGAATTCCACAGAGATTCTTCATAATTCAGGACAAACTGGTAGTTCATTTTGTACAAGTCATACAGTTACAGCTGAAGCATCATGATCCCACCAAAAACAAATATAAAAACAAATCAAAGATTCACTGTCGCTTACTGGTTAAGATACAGTAAGTCTTACCGGTGTAGAAAATTTGAGTTTCAGTATGACTACCAAATATTCACATAAAATGAAGTTGACGAACTTGCTTGTGGTTAGACAGAGTAAGAGCAGTAGATTGGAAACAACAACACGTGTACAAGACACAACATAGACCCTGTAACTTGACAACTGGTTAGGCTTGACGTGTCCTATCTTTATATATCATGCTACACAGCACAGTGTGAAACAAACATAGAGACCATGGCACATAACTTGTGAGTACGCACTTGCAAGTATAGATTGATAGGATACCCTGCAAGTGATGCATGATGGGATACAATGTCAGTAAGGCATGATGGGCTATCCTGCAATCGAGGCATGATGGGATAAGCTGCAGACAAAGCATGATGGGATACCCTGAATGCAAGCCACAACAGGATATCCTGCAGGTAAGTAAGGCATGATGGGATGTCTTGCGAGCAAAGTATGATGGGATATCCTGCAGGCAAGGCATGTTGGGATATCCACCAAGTATTAATACCACTTATATAACTGTAGGAAGACAGTAAACTGGATTAGTCCAGTCGTGCCAGTCTTGCCCCTGTGCAAGCCGAGTGGTTTGTCCAACCCAAGCTGTTGTTTAGTACCTACAAGTCTGCTGTCTCAGTGGCCACACACCGATCCCAGTATAAAACAAATTCACTTAATAATAATAAATTTTATGTATGTGTAGTGTCATATCTCCGGATATAAAAATCTGCTCAAAAGCACTTAAAATACAACATTGTTAAAACATAATCGTTATACATGTAATACAATAATTATTTTACATTAAAAATTGTATAATATAAGAATATAAATTGGTAAATAAATAACTTAATAATAAAACATAGAGTATCAGCTAAATATAGACTTTACTTAACTATCTAAAATTAACAGGAGAAACAATGTCAAATTAATTGTTATGTACCTCTGAGCAATTTGTTTCCATGGATGTAGACATGATGTAAGTTTTTGTATTGTTACTATTACTTTGCTTGAGCTGTGAAAAAACTAAAAATATTGTCGTTTATGATGTTCAGTTACCACTTCCGATAGAATTTTGACATTTTGAAAGAATTGGGTAAAACTGTTAACAGGGACAAGCAACAGTCAGACTCTATCCAAGTTTAAAGTACATTTAAAAAATAATTGACAAACTAAAAAAAAAACAATGCTTATGCTCCCAGCAACCAAATACAACGATTCTGGGATCGATGTGCACCACTGAGACGCCCCCTATGTTATTGTCACCCGACAGAACAACCGCCACAACCAAGCAAATGACGACTGAGCACCTTTCTCGTCTGAACTCGACTCCTCGCTGTCGTCGATGTAGTCGGAGCCATTCCACCCATATGGGTAGTCACTGTTATCAGAAATGCCCCACGAGTCGCTGAACGACTCGACCATCGAGTCCTTCACCGTTTCCCAAGTGGTTGCTAAGCCCCGGATTGCGGGGCTCAGGTGCATCGACATTAGCCCACCCAGAAAGTCGGAGACTACAAGGGAGGCAAACAGAAGGCCACGACAGCATGAAATCAACGGTACATAAAACGATGTAGCCTGTGCAATGTTACGAGATGGCCAGTCCAATCACTAGTATGTTTCGGGTGGGTTTTTTCCTGACATAAATGTTTACTTGAACATATTTTTCATTTGGCCATTTGGCTAAGTGGTGTTCTTCTTACACCACTTATTGGCAAAGACAAATTGTAAAAGTACTTCAAATATACAGTGTATTTCTCGAGACTTAGGCACAGTCTCATAAGTTGACAGTCCCCAAAACGTTGTGTGTTTAAGAAGTCTCCTGCCGATAGTAGTGATGTAGGACTTACGGTCCAAAATGGCTATTAGCGTCAATTTGCATTAACATATTTCAGTCGCTAGGTGGCACCATTGAAGCAGTTTATGTTCCTCCACGATACTTGGTGATGATTAAGTCACCCCCACCACCCTAAACCCCTGCTTAACATATTTAGTGACTAAGCAAACTTACGCAACCCCCTGTTAACATTTGTTTCGCCATTGGCCAATTTGGCTAACTTCCAAAACCAATCGATAGATATCACCTGTGTCTTTTAGATATCACCTCCGGAGTCATTTCATGCTATTTTCAAAGATCTTGCAATGAAAATGTATATATGCATGCAACCCATACAAAAGTTGTAATATATGTTAAAAATATGTTTTTGAATTGGCATAGAATGACTCGATAAAACCACAATGTGAACTTTTATGTTGGAGTAATTCCTCAGAAACCTGCCAGTGATTATATTGACCGTTTCGTTACATTTATGACATGGCTGCACAGGCATGAAAGTAACACCAGCATAGTGGACTGGCTGGATATAAATGAAGAAATGCTGTATATGGGTAAATATATTCGCAGGATTTTAAAATTAAAATGTTATCTTACAAAATACGCAGAATTTATTTGCACAAAAATATTCATAATTCAGTAGGTGCTATATTAAACACCAAATATGTGCAGTCCAAATGCCAACTTTACCACTGGAAATATTTGTCCATATACAGTCAATAACAAAACCAGACACAAATGTATGACAATGAAGATATCAACTTAAATAGAAATGCTTTCCCTTGCAACATACAATTAATATAACAATTAAAGGACATATGACTTTTTGCTAGAGATTTACTTTTTAGAATTACTACTTCAAAACCATCTTCTTTTGCATCCCGATATCATTGAAAATGGTAGCAATAAAAATGTTGTGACAACATTAAACCCAATATTGACAGAAACATTTCCTGCTACTGCGTCCATTAAACTGACCATTATTTTTGTGCCTCCGTCTGGTGAAAAGAAACTAACATCGTCAGTTTCTTGGAAGTATTCCCTTAGTTGAGCAGAACCCAATCAGGGTCTAAAACTGACTCCAAAAATTTATCTGTATCTAGAATTAGTTTGAGTCGTATTATTTTAATTAACATTAAACAATGGAATGTTGACACTGCATCTTACATTTGTAAAAATAACAACTCTACTTCACATAATGGTTTTTAAGCAGTCATGACTTTAGAAACAATGTATCGTTCATACAGGTGGATGTGTGGAGTAACAAAGAAAGATAAGATCCGAAATGAATATATTAGAGGAGCAACAAGAGTGACACAAGCATCCAAAAAGATAAGAGAGAAACAACTGAAATGGTAAGAGCATGTGATGAGAAGGGAAGAGGAGCACATAGTGAGAAGAGTGCTAAATGCAGAGATACCAGGAAGATGGAGAGGACGACCGAAGACCAGATGGAAAGACACATGCAGAAGAGACATGGAAATCGTAGGTCTGAGTGCAGATTTGGTGATGGACAGGGCAACATAGAGAAAGAAAATTACCAGCCGTACCGACAAACCCCAGATGACGGGAAAAGTCAGAGAAGAAGTATAGTTCATACTACATTTAGAACACAATTTTACAATAAAAAAGATCAGACATAGGCAAAGAACACCATGTGGCTCATCGGCTAAACACAATTCATAATAAATAAGCGATTCTGAAGCCACATGGTCGAAGCAACAATCAGGAATGTTGCCCGTGCAGTGCAGCACAAAAACAAACTATGCATGCAGTGGCGACACCTACCAAAAGGCTTATGACCGTACTGTGCAGTGACTGCTCCCCGCATTGGCGGTGCAAGGTCCTCACACGATGCTCCCTTGACGGACGACAATGATGACGACACGGATGTCTGTAAGGCACCGCTGCTCAGGCAATCATTACTTGCTGCACGTGCCAACAGGTGATCTTCGTCACTCTCGGATAACAACTTTTCCGTCTCGTGCAATTTCACCGGACGCCCGGACAGACTCTGACTGCTCCCCCTGGTGGTGGATGTCGGCGTCGCCATTGACTGTTTCAGTTCGGTGAACTTCGATGCGAATATGCTTGCCGCACTCTTGAGGGCACTACTGAATGACTCGCTGCGGCCGACTGATTTATCTGATGGCATCGACACAAGTCCAGTCGTTCGTGCTTTCTCGGGCAACGTGCTAGCCCTGATGGTTGGTGGCGATGAAGTGACAGAATCGGGCGGTGGTCCCGATGACATGGGACTCCACGCCTCCAGGGGGCTCCCCGGACTCGACGTGTCACTCGAACTGAAGCTCTCTATCTGCAATCTACCCGTACTGTTGCTCTTTCGCATTTCGCGACCTTCGACCCCCATGCGACTCACCGCACTTCTAGTCCTTACCGCCGAACCGAATGGCTCCAAGTCTATCAACAGGTTGCGCCGTGCACCGCTGCCGGTTTTTGAACGATCTGAATCGGTGCTCGTGCTCACATCCCCCTGGTGGGAACTGTCTGAAGTAGCAGAGGATGAAACTAAAAGCGGATCGGAGAAAACGCCGAGTGGTTCACAGTCTGTGACTGGCACGCGAATGCTGTGGACTGGACTAGTAGGGTTGGACGAAGGCGTTAGTTTCTTCGCTGAGATTGCTTCCGATGTTACATCAGCAGCGCCACCTGGATCACGTGAATGGCTGACTGTACATGTACTGCCCTCCTGTGTCGACTGCTGATCGTCCACGCAAGTTGATTTCTCAGTGTCCGTAGAACTTGTGTCCTGTGTCGCTTCCGTATTGCCCTGCACGTCTCCCTCTACGACACTGCTCGCTGAAGCTACTGTGCTGCTATCTGGTTGACTCTGACTGTCACCAGACGTTGAATCAACTCCGCACTTGTCAACTGTAAAACATGCAGGAGACCGTCAAAGCACACAGAGTACAACCTCCACAGGAAACTTACAATAACAGTTTTTTGTTAGTTTATTTCTGATAAGAAACTTATAGATTCTGGTTTGTTTTCCGCATGATAACGGACATGGATTGAAAACAGTTTACACTCTGAAGCGTACAAGAGGGAGCATACTGAATCAACTATTCAATGCCAAACCAGGAGATGGTTTCATTATCTAGTCATGAAAATCGCCAGTGTTTGTAACTTTTGACACAAGTCAAATTACACTATATTATCTGCTAGGTGCCAAAAGAAATAGACACCGCTGCGTGAGACACTGTATCGTACGCTACGCAGTTTAAATACGCCATGTATTCCTGCGTTCTAACCATAAGTCTCTGACGGGTTGATCAGAGGCACAATCCATAACAAATTTACATAACAATGTTAATTTTAGATGGAAGAAACTCAGCTTCCATATAAGGTCCTACATGAAAGGGCCACACAGAAACCTATAATGAAAGAGGATATAAATAAGTGACAGTCGTTACTTACACGTGCTGCCCTCTATTGTACTACTACTTGAATCGGCTGCACTGTCGCCAATGCTATCATCTGGTAGGTGGATCGGTTCAAAGTGGCGAGGTTTGTCGTGAGTGCCAACTATAATGCAAGAGATACATCATTAGTAAGCGGTGAAGTTTGTCGTCAGTGTTATCAAAATGAATCAACTCATATGCAGTGATGTCTCAGTATACCCACTCCCCATGTAAGGGACATCCAAATACAAGGAACAACTTTGAACTCACCATTCTGCCAGCCCTGTTTTATGTACCCATATTAACACACCAACTTTGAAGTACTGTAAGTGAATCTCCTCCAAGGAGCCAAGGTCCACTCCACTCTCTTTATGTTCACTCACTTCCTTCAACCATCAGCCTCTATCTACCAGTTGACACCGAGGTCCACTCCACTCTCTTTATGTTCACTCGCTTCCTTCAACCATCAGCCTCTATCTACCAGTTGACACCGAGGTCCACTCCACTCTCTTTATGTTCACTCGCTTCCTTCAACCATCAGCCTCTATCTACCAGTTGACACCGAGGTCCACTCCACTCTCTTTATGTTCACTCGCTTCCTTCAACCATCAGCCTCTATCTACCAGTTGACACCAAGGTCCACTCCACTCTCTTTATGTTCACTCGCTTCCTTCAACCATCAGCCTCTATCTACCAGTTGACACCAAGGTCCACTCCACTCTCTTTATGTTCACTCGCTTCCTTCAACCATCAGCCTCTGTCTACCAGTTGACACCAAGGTCCACTCCACTCTCTTTATGTTCACTCGCTTCCTTCAACCATCAGCCTCTATCTACCAGTTGACACCGAGGTCCACTCCACTCTCTTTATGTTCACTCGCTTCCTTCAACCATCAGCCTCTATCTACCAGTTGACACCAAGGTCCACTCCACTCTCTTTATGTTCACTCGCTTCCTTCAACCATCAGCCTCTGTCTACCAGTTGACACCAAGGTCCACTCTACTCTCTTTATATTCACTCGCTTCCTTCAACCATCAGCCTCTATCTACCAGTTGACACCGAGGTCCACTCCACTCTCTTTATGTTCACTCGCTTCCTTCAACCATCAGCCTCTATCTACCAGTTGACACCGAGGTCCACTCCACTCTCTTTATGTTCACTCGCTTCCTTCAACCATCAGCCTCTGTCTACCAGTTGACACCAAGGTCCACTCTACTCTCTTTATATTCACTCGCTTCCTTCAACCATCAGGTTCTATCTACCAGTTGACACCGAGGTCCACTCCACTCTCTTTATGTTCACTCGCTTCCTTCAACCATCAGCTTCTATCTACCAGTTGACACCGAGGTCCACTCCACTCTCTTTATGTTCACTCGCTTCCTTCAACCATCAGCCTCTGTCTACCAGTTGACACCAAGGTCCACTCCACTCTCTTTATGTTCACTCGCTTCCTTCAACCATCAGCTTCTATCTACCAGTTGACACTGAGGTCCACTCCACTCTCTTTATGTTCACTCGCTTCCTTCAACCATCAGCCTCTATCTACCAGTTGACACTGAGGTCCACTCCACTCTCTTTATGTTCACTCGCTTCCTTCAACCATCAGCCTCTATCTACCAGTTGACACCGAGGTCCACTCCACTCTCTTTATGTTCACTCGCTTCCTTCAACCATCAGCTTCTATCTACCAGTTGACACCGAGGTCCACTCCACTCTCTTTATGTTCACTCGCTTCCTTCAACCATCAGCCTCTATCTACCAGTTGACACGAGGTCCACTCCACTCTCTTTATGTTCACTCGCTTCCTTCAACCATCAGCCTCTATCTACCAGTTGACAGTCCACTCCACTCTCTTTATGTTCACTCGCTTCCTTCAACCATATCTACCAGTTGACACCTGTCCACACTTTATGTTCAGCCCTTCAACCATCAGTACCAGTTGACACCGAGGTCCACTCTCTTTATGTTCACTCGCTTCCTTCAACCATCAGCCTCTATCTACCAGTTGACACTGAGGTCCACTCCACTCTCTTTATGTTCACTCGCTTCCTTCAACCATCAGCCTCTATCTACCACTTGACACCAAGGTCCACTCCACTCTCTTTATGTTCACTCGCTTCCTTTAACCATCAGCCTCTATCTACCAGTTGACACAGAGGTCCACTCCACTCTCTTTATGTTCACTCGCTTCCTTCAACCATCAGCCTCTGTCTACCAGTTGACACCGAGGTCCACTCCACTCTCTTTATGTTCACTCGCTTCCTTCAACCATCAGCCTCTATCTACCAGTTGACACCGAGGTCCACTCCACTCTCTTTATGTTCACTCGCTTCCTTCAACCATCAGCCTCTGTCTACCAGTTGACACCGAGGTCCACTCCACTCTCTTTATGTTCACTCGCTTCCTTCAACCATCAGCCTCTGTCTACCAGTTGACACCGAGGTCCAGTCCACTCTCTTTATGTTCACTCGCTTCCTTCAACCATCAGCCTCTGTCTACCAGTTGACACCAAGGTCCACTCCACTCTCTTTATGTTCACTCGCTTCCTTCAACCATCAGCCTCTGTCTACCAGTTGACACTGAGGTCCACTCCACTGTTTTTATGTTCACTCGCTTCCTTCAACCATCAGCCTCTATCTACCAGTTGACACCGAGGTCCACTCCAGTCTCTTTATGTTCACTCGCTTCCTTCAACCATCAGTTTCTTCGTTTCTAACCGTTCGGTTCCATGTTTTAGTTTTCACAACGTGTAGAGATGGTGTCATCTTCTGGATAATTATCTAACTTGTGTCACTGGATTCTGTAATGTATCTGCTGTACATTTGGGATATTTGTCATATGACTTTGTAACGGAAGTTTCTGAATGAGCGTTGTTTGAAAATATCAACTAACAATGTTCATAGACATACACTGTACGTAGCATTCTATTCAAACACACCTTGACACAGCTTACAGCTTTCTTAATTTAAAAGTTGATTAGTCTATTTAGAACAGAATTCAATGCCATATACAGAATTCAACTATCTTTAAAATAAGCAAAACTTGCATGCTAGGAAACAAGATTATATGCAAAAAACTAGGTGCACACATATCTTGGTGATTTTTTGCTGCGGGAACTCAGAGTGCGTTTCATAAAAGGGTTAACCAACCTTTGTGGGAACCTTGTGAGTGCGACTTGAAGAGTTGCTTGACGGGGCCACTAGGGGGCTTCTGACAGCCGTCTTTATGGAAGATCTCCATCTTCACTCTCTTCCTGTGGTCAGCCGAGTCGAGCGAACTCTTCGAGCCAATTAGCACGGACATCTTCTTTGCATCTTCCAGTGTCATCGAGTTGTAACCCCGGTCACTCATACCACCTGGTGACAATTATTAGCATTACTTAGTCAATTCGTCTATACTGTGCCACTGTTTGTTACAACTGTTTTACTATTATAACTAATTTATAATTTATTAACTTACTAAATTCAACATTTCCATCAGTTCTTTGTTTATCTGCAAGAATGAAGACAGGTTTCAAATCAGGTTGCAAACTGGACACAAACTAAAGCTACTGTACAACTATTACTATAAAATATTATTGTATCATTATTACAAATGTTACTACAAAATGGTACAATATTATAATTACAACTGTAACTGTTACCGTGATAATTACATGTTTATATAAAAGTCACTGTATTTTTATTACAAGCATTACAGTAATGTTTCTGGAACTATAATTGTTATTGTTAGCTATCACTGTATTATAATTACAACTGCTCTTGTAAAAGTTTTCTATATTATAATCATGTTCTGGATGCACGATGGCTTTAGCTGACAGGTAGTACACCGGACTAGCTGACTCAGAAACAACTACCCGGTAGTCCTGATATTGTTTTACTAGTCCTTAAAATAAATGTGCTAGGTACCATCAATCATACTGTTGTGTCATATATCATACATGTGTGACAGTTATGGCACATAGTAAAAATGGCTTTTATTTCATAAAGAAAACAAGCAGTTTCTCATTTCAATTAAATATTCAACTAAATGTGTTATTAATAGAAACAAATACTACATGTGATTTTGTAGATCCAATTGCAAAGTCAGCAAACAGCAGTGGTGGACAAGGCGATGCCAGTAGAATTTGAAGCCTCACGGCGATGAAGGACCGACATTGTCGGACTAAGTTGCATAATTTGGCCTACACTGTTCATTAGCAGTTCCTTTCCCAAAGCTGACTAAATAATAAGTTGCTGGCGTTTGGTAACTTGCTAAAATAATCACCCGATGCGGGAATAACGCAACTACCATCACAATAGGATAGCACGTAACAACGTCTGTAACCTGCACATGTATCGTGTTTGTCCATATCACTCATCACTCATGGTCACTAGGTGGCACTACCTATCCTACGCTAACCGGATGTAAACAGCCGCCATTTACATTCCCTGCGTTCAGCAAGTTTCCCATTCGACGATCGTACGAATATTTTGCTGCGTGTAATTAAATGCTATTTTATTGTCTTATTTTGTTTTATTCCATCACAACACCCAACTAGCTTATACACAGCATAAATTAATTCAGATAATCACAGCTAGTCCGGTGGGACTGCTCCTCTAAACATGGACTAGTCCGGTCACTGAAACTACTCGTCCGGGACGATCGGACCGGCCTTATTTCGCAGCCTGCATGTTGTTATAAAATGTGAGTGTACAGTTGAACCTCGCTTTACGGCCACTTTGGTGATACACCACAGTACAAATAACGAATCCACTACCTCACGGTCTGCCAACATCACTATCAAGATTACATGTTATCCCTGAGACTGGCCGTTACAGAGAGGTTCCCTTCTACAACGAACACGCACCTGTGCTACTCTTCTCCTCGCTGTTCGGAGGCTCAGTGTGTGCGACGTCCCGCGTCACGCTGTCCGTCTTGTCACCGAACTCGTCGAGGAAGCTGTCCGTGCTGATGCGGTCAAAGTCGTTTTCTGAGGTGGACAACTGTCGCTTTTGCAGCACACGTCGGAACTGTGACACGGCGACGATGACGTTGCGCAATCGACTCCAGTACTGCTGCGCTCGGGTGTTCTCTGATGGCCACTTGCTCTCCAACACCGCCTGAAGTTAATAATATTAAATAATGATAATATACTTTTTAATACTCATAGACAGAATACTAGAGTACACTTGCTCTCTAGCACCGCCTGAAGTTAATGTTATAATAAATTATATACTTTTTTACACTCATTGTCAGAGTACTAGAGTACACTTGCCTTCTAGCACCGTCTGAAGTTAATGTTATAATAATAAATTATATACTTTTTTACACTCATTGTCAGAGTACTAGAATACACTTGCCTTCTAGCACCGCCTGAAGTTAATGTTATAATAATAAATTATAATTACAGTAGTCCCTCTCTTCAGCGGACACATCTGTATCCAAGTATAAGTGTCCCGACAAGGATATCTGACTTCACTGACTGTTGTTCAGGTATTAACATTTTTCAAGACGCTTTAAAAAATGCTCAAACCTAAAATCCCATCTCACAAAAGTCATTGCAGTCAGATTTCCTTGCCCAAAACCACCTTATTGCACAAAGGAGTATTAACAGAGATATGGCTTATTGCCGTTTTCGGGTAATGGCTACCCTTAACATGTAAACATCAACTGCTCAGATCGGCCATGTGCGATGCCATAGTAACGCAGCGGTGATTGACAGGAAATGTGCAGTTTAGTCGACAGACGGCGAAGAATACCCGACGCTAACATCGTTCAAGCAGATGAAAACATCCATATTTCAGATCAACATAATGGTGAAAATATACTTTAACATGATCAACCATGCTATTTACTATGTAGATGAAAAGGTAATCTTTCAAACGGTACCAACAATTTTGGGATCGGATGAACCGTACATTTGTTAGCGACCGATAAATTGAGTGATGTTGGACATGTCCCTCGTTGTTCATTTTTTGCTCGCTAATCTATTTTTGATAGTATGCATACAAAGGTATCATAATCTGGCAGATAACCATTTTGAGTATTTTTTGTCAAAAAACACCATTTCACCTTGAGTGTCTGGCCTTAAGAACATTACATTGATTATTTTTATGTGGTGCTCACATATTCATTACGGTAGGTTACTTTTGAACAAACCGATGCAAGTGGGTACCAAGACCATTACCTTGTTGTAGTAGCCATATGTCATGGCGTTGGGGTGGACGCCACTGCGCTTCATCTCTTGCAGGATCTTTAGTGCGAGGGCTGGCTGTTGGTGAGTGCCACACAGCTGCATGAGCACACGGTAGCATAGCTGCAACAGTCAACATACACGACTCACAATAATAACACGAGACATAACGGAAACAACTGGACATGGCCACATTGTGGAGCGCAGTGGCACAGTAACTAGAACATCAGACTCTCAATAGATAGAACCCAGGATCGAATCCTGTGCTGCTGTTTCGAACCTTGCGCAAGTTCGATCACTCAGCTGTACGAATGAGTACCTGGCTATAGACAGTGGCAGATAGTTGTGTACGAATTGTTTTCACGTATTGATTACAGTGTGGCTGAATGCTTCCAGAGAAGTTGAGATGGTGTTTGATTGAACAGGTCTGCCAGGGTGTAAAATGTAAAGCGCTTTGAGCAATCATAAAAACTGGATACTGTGCTATATAACAACTTACCTTAACCTTTATAGCCAATTATTTGGTCTATTCCAACAGCCATCAAGCACGATTGCAGCCAAGTTACATTTATATCAGATGCCTAATGATTTATGTTCCTTCAACAGGCTGCGAAATAAGGCCGGTCCGATCGTCCCGGACGAGTAGTTTCAGTGATCGGACTAGTCCTTATTTAGTGGACTAGCTGTTATTATGTGAATTAATTTACGCTATGTATACGCTAGTTGGGTGTTGTGATGGAATAAAATAATAAGACAGTAAGGTAGCATTTTATCACAGGCAGCTAAATATTCCGTACGACTGTCAGATGGGAAACTAGCTGAACGCAATGAATGTAAATGGTGGCTGTTTACATCCGGTTAGCGTAGGATAGGTAGTGCCACCTAGCGACCATGAGTGATGAGCGACATGGACTAACATACATGCGCGGGTTACAGACATCGTTACGTGCTATCCCGTCGTGATGGTAGTTGCGTTATTCCTGCATCGGGTGATTATTTTAGCAAGTTACCAAACGCCAGCAATGTTACTGATTGTTTAGTCGGCTTCGGGAAAGAAAACGCTAATAAAAAGTATAGGGCAAATGATGCAACTTAGTTCGACAATGTCGGTCCTTTGTTGCCGTCTGGCTTCAAATTCTGCTGGCATCACCATGTCCACGACTCCTGTTTGCTGCCCCTGATTAAGCTAGTCATTTCTTCTGATAACTTTGCAATTGGATCCACAAAATCACATGTATTTGTTTCTATTAATGACACATTTAGTTGAACATTTAATTGAAATGGGAAACGGCTTGTTTTCTTTATGAAATAAAGCCACTTTTACTATGTGTCACACATATATGACCAGCGATAGAAATAAGCCAGAATATTTACTTGTCCACCGGACAAGTAAGTTTTGAAATCTACTTGTCCGCCAAAATGTTAACTTGTCTGAGTAGTTGTCAAGGGGATTCGAAGCTTCGGAAAAAAACATAAAAAAGTATGTCTTATTTTATGACAACAACACAATGTTCCTGCTGTTTCATTGCATGTACATATGAATGACTTGTGATCAAAGACACAATTTGATTTAATCTGCAAATTTTGAAATTGCAAAATTATATTTGCAACTATTTGTTTCGGTCCATTATCATTACTATATATATATATTCATCACGAATATTAAAACTAGACACGTTACATGATGTATACCAATATTTTAGTGATGCTGATATGAACGCTTTTATTAATAACAAATAATTATTACGATGATAGGAATGAGACAATTGTTATCCTTGCTATTTGTTATAATGTTGCAAAAACTGTTTTTGTTTAATATGGTATATACATATATAACATAACACTGCTGTACAATTTTGGCATCAGTTTGTCACTCAACTATCAGGAACACGACCAATGCAAAGCCAGGAAATGTCACAAAAATCATAAAAAACTATAATATAATCTAATATTATTTTGTTCAATCTCTATGAACTTCAATATTAACAAAGCTCTGTATTTTACAAACGAAGATAATATTCAATTGATCACGAGCAAACAAACGCATATTTTTACAAAATTTTATATTACCATTTCAATTATGTACAAACAGTTTTAACGGTGCCCGAATTACATCTACCGGGCGGAATATAATTTATAGATTTAGTTACGACGTAACGTCGCAGCCGCACGCAGACCGACGTAGTTGGCGGAAGCCGACATATCAACGGCAGTTGGCACCCTGCCGCGTGTCTTGCATAAAATTTGGCTTCGAAAACTCGCAATTTATGGTTAGAATAAATATTACACTGACACAACAATTCTGAAATTTCATTAATATTCCGTTTATCAACCATCACCATAGATTTACCGGAGAGCCAGTTACAAGTTTTGAACTTTTTATCGATTTGGGACTGGATCGGCTAATGACGTTCGATGACTTGGAAGACTGCCGAGTCCGCGTGGGTTAGGTGTAATAATGGTTAAAACTATATAATTATTCAAATAACAGGTAGCGATACAGTCTATTATTTCCAAAGTTCGTCAAATGTGATCCGTGGGTGGAAGCAAGTTGTATGTCGGCCAAACTGAACGATTTACGATTTTATTAAATACAGCCTCGATCAACGATGGCTGATGCGGAGTCTGTCCTACGCGTGTGACAGAGCTAGGTCGGTGCGCTCAGCGGATGACCCTGTTAACGCAGGCACTAAACTTGGTCGAACGCTGAAGTACAACACATTGGCGGCGGAACGACAAGACGTCGACACACTAACAAGATTGCAACATGCGCGATTGCTAGCGAACTTCATTTACGTTTGAATTTCCTCAAATAAAAAGTTTGCAATGTTGCATGCGTCACTATTTACTGTAAATTTTCACTTGTCCTCCGGATAACCATGTAGAGTCATTTTACTTGTCCGGGCCAAAAATCACTTGTCCCGGACAAACGGACAAGTGCTATTTCGAATGCTGATGACACAACAGTATGATTGATGGTACCTGGCACGTTTATTTTTAAGGACTACTAAAATAATATGAGGACTAGTTGTTTCTGAGTCAGCTAGTCCGACGGACTACCTGTCAACTAAATCCACCATGCACCCTGCTTCAATTCATGGACTATGTTCTATATTGTTGCCTTCGGCTATCACTTGGTTACACGCTGCGTAAATTTTGGGTCAGGAAACTGAACAAAAAAGTATGCCTAAATTCTTGAGCACAGGCGCTAATGTCAAAACTGTACTGCAAAACAATGCACATCTGTAAAGCTTAACTAAATGGCCCTGTCACTTTTCAGAATGGTCACATGCACTCAACGACTGTCTCCTAAAGTCAACAAAATTACCTCCAACATAACTGACGAGCCTAAACAAGGGTGCAATTGGAGGTTTCAGCCCCCCTGAACTACCCTCTCTGGTGTGTAATTACACCTAAAACTGTTTCTCTCTGTTCCACTTTCACAGCACTGTGCCTACCTCGTCTGGAGGCTGAAGCTTTGCCTCCTGCATCTTAATGAGCACCTCAAAGCTGACTCTGAGGATCTTGAGCTTGGAGGGACTTGACTCGAGGTAGCTGGGCAGGTGGATGAACCACAGGCTGTAGCAGTGGCCAAGGAGGCACCTGAAATGCAAAAATGTCAACAATGATATAACTATTTGCAGTTAAAGTGAGATCGTCTGTTTCTCGTTGTTTTATATTAAAGGGATGTTTGTTTATGTACCTGAAATTAGCGGGCGTTGTAATTTGTAACAAGAAGTCTGCTGTGTTGACCGTGGGAGTGTTGAACATCAAAGGGAATAGCAGTTAACTCAGCCCGACCCAACTTTGAAACTGATTGTTTTGTTTACTATTTCAACATGTAACCGTGGTGATACTTTCAAATTGCGACCGTTGTTACAGGCTTATTAATCACAATTTGGCCGGCAGTGTACCTTCAACATAGATAGTACAGTCTTAGGAACATTATACTATTTAATGAAAAACTAGAAACAGACCGTTTCCTTTTAATTCATATATGTTCTTAAGACGAGAATAAATTTGTTGAAGGTATATTGCCTATCAAGTTGTTTTAGTAAAAATGGTAAGTTCTTATATAGTGCAGTATCCAGTCCTTAAGACTGCTCGAAACGCTTTACACTTTACTCTCTGGCAGACCTGTTCAATCGAACACCATCTCGACTTCTCTGGGAAGCATTCAGCCACGCTACAATTACTGCGCAAAGAGTATTTGTACACAAATATCCACCAGTCTTGGTCTTGGTTGAGTACTGGCCAACACTCGTTAGGAGTCATATGGTCAGGGTTGGGTGTGCATGTTAGTTGGATTATTAGTCGTGTATTAAGGCTTGTCTGAATTTCTGTGGTTCTGTAATATTGACTGTTGCATCTGGTAGGGAATTCCAATTTTGTATTGTTTGGGGAAGTATGAACATTTATAACAGTTCTTGCTGGTGTGGATAGTGTTGAATGCTTTGCTGTTTAAATGGGCGTTGTACGGGATGGAGGAGGTTCTCGACAGGCAAGGATAGGTGACCACAGATGGCTTTGTGCAATATGGTGAGGCGTCTGTTTGTTCGTTTGGTTGTTAGTTGTTCTAGGTTTATTTTTAAAAACATTTCTGACATGCATCCATCTTTAGATCATTTCTATTTTGTTGATGAGGACCTGGGTGTGGGGGTCCCACACGGATGATGAGTATTTTAAGAGTGGTCGGACAAGGGTTGTGTAGGCAGCTGTTTTGATGTTTTGGGGGCACGAGTAGAGATTGCGTCTGATAAATGATAGGGTACGGTTTGCTGAGGTTGTAATCTGATGGATGTGTTTACTCCTGTCTTCAACCTGGTACTCATTTATACAGCTGAGTGAACTGGAGCAATGTAGAGTGAACAAATTAGCCCAAGGTTCAACACGGCAGCACAGGATTTGAACCCGGGTTCAATTGAGTCCAGTGCTCCGTTTACTGCACCACTGCGCTCCACAATAGTAAGCCAAAAATATTGTTCACAATTTGAAATTTTAGCACGCAAAAAGTAAATCCAAAATCAAATTAAACTCTATTTGGCAATATAACGGATGGCGGAGGGATTAAGGTGGCTCCGGTGGCCAAGACAAGACAAGTGAATTAATCATTTCTAATAAAAGTTTTGAAGAAAGTTGTTAGTCTAAGACATCAAACAATACTCTAGTCCAAAAAGAATTAAGTTTCTAGGTTGTTTAGTGACATTTCCATTTTTAAAGACAATTAAAAATATGTTAAAAATCACCTCAAAATTACATTTTAGATCATTTTCAGAAATATGCTGAAAGACTTTTTTATGTTTGTAAGCACAAATATATTACTGACATTTGTACAGGTTTGTTTTATGAACAAACGCATATTAAGTGTGCTACACCTTCATAAAAATGTTACAACAATGTTATAAAACAGTCCCGTGCAATTTGGCGCATATGCAAGGCCAGCTTAAATAAATTACATTAAGTAATGCTTCCTGGTTGTCACTGATAACAGACATGTCACCTGATAGGCGGGTTTTGCATAAAATGTGATGTTTTTTCATTGGCAAGCAGTTTATTTTTAATACAAATTGATGGAGACATCTGTTTTTGAGATATCCCCATGTTTTCCTGCTGCCAACTAGGCCCTGCAATCTGTATTTGTAATGACTAAATGTCGAACAACCTTGTGTTTATGACTGGCCTATGGCCCCATGTGCTAGACTGTGTTTTGGTGGCACCTGATTGGTCAGGTGTCAACCTATCCACCTATCCAGTGTCCGTTATGACATGCTCTAGTGTCCGTTACGACATGCTAGCCTATCTGAACACATCTGTCATTTAGTTTGTGTGAGAACACTGGACGTATTAAATCATTATTTTACTAGGTCTATGCTATAAAATATGACTACCTGTACTATAAAATAAAGCTCCTCACACGTACACAAGTTCTATATAACTTCTTCCGATGTTTTATGAAAAGAACATTCCTATTAAACCATCTAAGCATATTACTTAGTTATTCACAGACTAAAGGTCTGAACATAAACAAGGAAGACATTTTATAATGTTACATAGTAAACCACTGAAATAAGTTCACCAGTGACAGTGCCACCTACTTTGCCCACAGAATCGGAGACGTGACGTGTTTCTGTGCCATCTTCTGAGCAGACTTCATTTCCTGTTTACTACGCTTTGTGATGGGACTGCGCGGTCGCTGCGGAGTCTTCAAGTGCACCTCCGTCTCGAGCTCATTTGCTGTCAGGAAGAGATCAGGGTTCAACTTCGGAAAGCCGGCGTAGCTGAAACAAACCACAATGCAACCACGTTATTGAGAGGGCTCGTGCACGAAGCCAATTTAAAATCTGATCATTTTACTTAATATATTTAATACAAATAAAACTGACTTTACATCAGCTAATTTATTGTAATTATATATTACCATTACTTTAGTATGTGTCATATTATTTTAGTTAGATTATTTGTATAATTTTACATAGTCATCCATATACAGTACAATAATAAATTGTCGAGAGGGTGAACAAGTGATATGACCGTTTCCCGCTGGAATCAAGAATGAAGAAAATAAATATCATGCATTAATACTAACTAATATTTCTATTGCCATACAATTTATTATTTTATTTTTAGTTTTGTTTTAACATAATAATAATAAGCTGAAGATCGCAAAAAAATGTGTGGGCTTTCCCTAACAGAAGAATGTGTACCTGTACGTGACACCAGGTGGCAGGCCAGTCGGATCAGGTGGTGAAATGAACACTGTCCTCTCACTAAAGAAGCAATGATTAACATTGAATACTTGCAAATAATAATGAATACTTGCAAACACATGATTACATCCTTCCTTTTTGCAAGTCTCGCCAATTGTTAATATACTTGCACATTTAAATACAGCAAATTCTATCAAAGCATATTTAACTATGTTTAAGGGATAACACGTCAGCTTCCCAAAGACGACCCTACAGGGAACCTTGGAGGGCAGACGTCGCAGCGGACGGCAGAGGAAAAGATGGATGGACAATGTTAAGGAGTGGACGACGCTCTCTGTGCCAGAGATCCTCACCACAGCCATTGACACACAAGAATGGTGACAGATCGCAGCTGCTGCCACGCTTATGTCCCCCGGATGACCAAGTTGGTCAAGCAACTAAGTAAGTAAGTAAGTAAGTAAGTAAGTAAGTAAGTAAAGTATCATCTGTACCTGTTTGTGTTGTCGTCTAACTCTATAAGTCGGACGTCATCTGGATCATCAACCTGACAATGATAAAGAGACGTTTCAATCAGCTCGATATAATATACTGTGTATCAAGTGAACGCATAGGCTGGAATAAAATTCCAGATTGTCACTGCCCATGCTCGGTAAAGGTTTTTCTGCAATTTCAATTTTTTTCTTACGCCTTTTAATAATAAATTTGCAACCAATCAAAACCTTCCTAACATCCACTGTAACCTCCCAGCATGTTTGAACAAATATTACATTTACTTTTGCTAAAATCACTGCACAAACTATTACATTATTTTATTTCCACAAACGTACAATATTTTATTAAACAGACAATGTATATCATTAACAGCGTTACAAAATCTGAACATCAATTAAACTGATTTGTGATGGGATAAATAAGTTATGTTTTTAACATTTCACAAGGTTTTATTTCCACAATTTGAGCAGTTTCTCCCGGGTTCACTTACCCTATCTATGCACTCATCAAAGAAGACAAGACTAGCGTCTTTGTCTGACACAAACGATCGCTCCTCGATGAATCGACTGAAAGACTGTGTCTTCATGAGGTTGACGAAGTACTTATGGTATGCTCGTTCCCGACTCTTCAGGAAACCTGAGGCAAAAATAAAAAATTACCAGAAAATTCAGACCTATATCTCTCATTCCCTTTTGGAAACCCACCCAATATTTAACCACGCTTTTCACAATTTTCATAGTAATTGTTAGCCAATCTTTTATGTAAATTCTGGTCCATATTTTTGAAAATGCATAAAATACAAAATTTTATAGTACTAATTTTTGCACTTGGCATAACACTGCTCCACATGTTCTGATGGTTTCGTACTGTTAAAAGTTACGGAGACCACTGTGGTTTTCAGTCTTGCACATAAAAATGGTTCAATGTTGTTACAAGACAGTATACATCGTAAGAAGCATTCGCAACACCTACGGTGAGGACACACACATGAAAGTTGTAAGTACATTTCTAACAACAATGACTGTGTCACTGTAAACAATGTTAACTTGATTTTGTAGTAAGAACCCTGAAATCTGCATTTCTGATTTAATTTTAATGGTTAATGCAATATTTGTTTCATCGCAAAACATAACGTAATAAGTATAAGTTTATTTCTTTTAATTATTTACAATTGGCATTCATTACAAATAACTGATAGGAAATGAAAAATGTATTCATGGTTACTGCCAATGATGTGAGTTTTCGTCTTTTGTTGGTTTCTTACCGTGGACATCAAAGAGTGAGTTGAGATCAGTGGACTCAAGGGTAGGAGCCTTGGTGATGGGCAGCAGGAAGTTGCTGTAGCCCTTGAGAAGCATCGCAGTGAAGCGCAAGAATGCTTCCTGGATCGCAGTCTCCATCTGCAACTGAAACATCCCACGCATATCAACAACTACACACAACACAACACTACTGCAATGTCAACTACTGTGTGTGTGTGTGTGTGTGTGTGTGTGTGTGTGTGTGTGTGTGTGTGTGTGTGTGTGTATGTATGTATGTATGTATGTATGCATATACATTCATATAGAACCCAGCGGGTCGAATGATACAGCGTATACTGTATACACTGCCTGCTCAGTGTCTCTCACACGCCCGACTGGGAAGCAACTCTGGCCACTGGGAGAAAGATCCAGTGGGTTAGAGATAGAGACCACCCCTCTGAGAGTCCACGACAGGGCACACATTTACCCCGTGTGGGAGCTTTTACTTCCCCTGGCAGACACCAGATAGACGGGGACCAACGGCTTTTAGTGTCTCTTCCGAAAGAACAAAATTGCCTAAGTTTCAAAATGGCGCAGGTGGAATCGAACCACCATCCCCTTGATCGACAGTCCGGCGTTCTACCGATGTCAACTACTGTAATCAGTCTTCATCAACTGACACATCAATAACTTCACACAACACTACAGCAATGCAGAGCTACTAAATCTCTCGCATTTGGCGTGAGAGTCATGCATTATGCGTCCATCTCATGCTCTCATGCATATGACCTATGTCATGTGACACAACCATAACTTCAGTCTCTTATGACCTATGTCATGTGACACAACCATAACATTAGTCTCTTATGCGCGATGTGACCAAAATATACAGGGCGAAAAACCAAGTTTCTTGAGAGGTAAATATGTCAATCTTGAGGAAAAGGGAAATCATTATAACAATGACAATAATAATACCTCTCACAAAGATGACTGCAGTGATAACTATCTGTCATGTCAAACACAACAACAAAAAACACAGTCTATCAACCTCCTGGTGGTGTGGCAGTGCCAAACTAAAAAGCTCCTACTTCTCTCTCGACAAACAGAACAACACAAATGGAAAGTAACTGATTCATTTGTAAGATCTTACATCTTTCTTCTTCTTGGCGAAGTCGTGTTCGAACGGTGCTAATGTCTCGGGTGTGGTCTCGCTTGAACCGGCGGCCTCATAGAGTCGCTCCAGGGTCGTCTTCAACAACTTGGCAGCTTTCTGAAGCACGCAATCACCACAATGGATATCTCAGAACTGGTATAATAATAATAAATGTTATTTCCATACTAGCATTACTGTACATAGCGATACATGATCTTGTGTTTTAGTTGTATTCACAATTAGTGTCGAAAAGGAGAAAGAAGAAGCTTAACACTTACAAAGTGCTTTCCCCTTTCAAAACAGTCATTACAGAATATATGAACATTTTGAATTATAATAACATAATAATGTGAACATAATAAAATAGTATTTTTTTGGTTTCTTGCATATTTTCAATATATCAAACCCCAGCAATCGATAACATTGGGACATTTTACTTTTGTACAATTTCTTAAAAATTTAAAGTTTTGGCACAATGTATGTGATGGTCCAGCGAATTCCACAATTTTATACCACATATTGATGATATACACTGTGCTTTTAGAGTTGTATTTGTAGTTGTACTTTGTTACTTTACTTAAGTAGAACATTTGACTTTACACAACTAACACAGTACAATTGTTTAAACGTACTTTTACTCGTCATGAAGTACAATTATGTGTACTTTTCTTGATGTAACAAAATACCCATTATACATATAGCAAAGTACAATAGACAATATGTGTCAAAATGACATCCTTTCTCAAAACAGCTTCTTTGAAGTTAGCTTCAAATTTATAAATATCTCAAAAACTAAAGAAGATATTTCAGCAAATGAGGTATCATTTTAAAGCTTGCAATCTGTGGAAAAAGGTACAAAACTCAATTTCACAATTTTGCAACTTAACACCCACTTTGCTGTGGCAGGAAACAAATCCAGTATCCTACCTTTGGAAATACTTTTGTGGTAAATCCTTTTCTTTCATCACACCTGCAAAACAGAGAAAGCTTAAGTGAAACTGGTAACAGTGTAAAACAACTGCGAAGAACATGTTTAGTTTCTTTCTATTTTGAACAGATTGACATATCTACTTTACAATAAAGATAGTTTTTTAACAGTTATTCACCACTAAATCACTATATTAGCACTAACTTAGATGGCCCATCAAATGTGAAATTACAATAACATTTGAATCGATGAAACATGCCAAAAGAAGTCCATGTTTATGCCTTGACAATGACCACGTTTGTTCACGATACGCCATTTTGTTTGGTATCAAAAGAATGGCCGTCTTCTTGGCTGTCTGTCAGTTATGTTGATAATCACGCCCCTTTTCTCCAAAGTTAAATTTTCCCGCATTTAAACTATGTCCAAATTTCCGATTATCTCCTTATTTAGCTCATAACTTATGCATAGGAGACACGGAACAGGCCGAAAGCCTGGTCAGGGATCATTCAGCCTTGTTTTCGAGATTTTAAGGCGCGCTGTTTCTCAAAACGAGGCACGGAACTAGCCGAAAGCAAGTTCAAGGGTCATTCAGCCAGTTTTATGACAAGTTTTTGTTCAAAACGAGGCAAATTAATCCCACGATGCTATGCGTTGTCTACTTTCCAGTTTACATTATTCAAAGTTGTTGCTACGGAGAATAGTTTGACACTCGATAAACGAACGATATATTTTGTAAAAAAGAGAGTTTAACCGAGATGCCGCCGAAAAAATAGAAAGTTGTATGCAAGCGCCTGAGTGAGTGCAATGCTGCACGTCTTTGGTCATCCAAGAAAGTCGACTTAGCAGCCGTAATCAATGGCGAAAGCGAGTTTATTGAAGCAGACGATACTGCGACTGACACTGACAGCGCCGGGAATGGCCCAGGCAACACAGTGTCACCTTACAGTCGTCTCGTCACGCAAAATCGACACTATGAACGCTGTTAAATGTGACAACCATGACGAACAGAAGGAACTGAGCAGTCGAGAGTGGTGTATCATCGATGTTGGCCAACTCAGTTAAGTGGTCGCTGAAGTCTCCTGCCCTGCCTGTCACAGTGTTGGTGCACTGTCAGTGGTGAAAGATGGATTGTAGCCGATGGGATTTCCACACTGTGTCATATGGTGTACATGGATGTTGTGTTATATATAGCAAGTGCTTCAGAGTTAGTGATGATTGACTGACATGTCAAACATGTGATGATTGTATAAGGACACACTGCTGTTGCATTTGTAAAATGCCTCAGTGAAATGGTGCTTAGGTTGATAATTCTCATAAAAACCTGTTTCTACACATGCAAGTTTGAAGCAAGCAAGTCAGTGTTTCCGCCAGCAGGGTAAAAGGGTAAAATTACGTACCCAAAAATAATTCTAGGGTACAGATACGTACCCAAAATAAATCCAGATTAAATTTTTTTTTTTTATATTCTGTGCAATGAAACTCATACTTGATGACGTTTTTAAAGGTGAAGAATGAGCCCGTGCCAACACGTTTATGCTAGCTATTCTGTGATTGGCTAAACGTAGTATTCACTGCGGGATTGAAGCCTTCACCTCAGGATAGAACATGGCGTACTGGTATATTGGTAGGCTTAGTGTAAAGAGTACGGCGTGCTGTCATGGCTGTACATTTTTCGTGATGTTTTCGAGTATTCATTGTTTCTTGGTGAAGAAAAATAACCCAACAAGATAGCATAATACAGTTTACAATTTTCCTGCTGACTGTTACATTTATTATTCATTCTCCTAGGAAACATGGAAATGATAACCATGAGCTGGGCGGGATTTCCGACTCCAAATGACGGGAAATCACTTCTCCGAGCATCTAGAAATCCAATTTTTTTCTGGGGGAGGGCCTCCACATCCCCTGCCCATCAGGCTTAGCCTGCCATTTCCACGGTCTCACAATTGACTAACTCCGTACCCAAATTATTTTTTATGGCGGAAACCCTGCAAGTCTATCGAGTGCTACATGCAGTCATTATTCATGGTTCATGTAGTTCACAAGTCGTAACCTGGTGGGAGTGGGGGGGGGGGGGTAAACATTTTACAATCATGTCACTTTTAATGGACTATTAATCCTATCAACATTTTACTATTATACAACTTCTTTATCTAACATGCATTTCAGAGTTGAAGAAAACAGGCTGACATGTCACGACTGTATGTGGATACATGCATTTGTAAAAGTGAAGTGATGCGTACTTAGTAAAATAGCTCTCTGATCTCATAATCAGGTTTCTTTGCATGATAACCAATGCATATGGACTATTACATGCTATCAGTATGCATGTTTTATGTTGGACAAAAGTCACAATGTATGCAATGTGAATTATATGTGAAAACTGTCTGAATTGGTGCATCGACCATGATTGCTCGCATTATGAATTAGAGGGGTAGGGGTAAACAATGACATAATTGTGTCACTGTTAATGAAGTGTTACTCTTAGAAACAATCACATATTGTATTTACAGGGTAATACTATCATATTGATGCTTGTTTACAGCTAGTGTGTGCAAGACATTAAAATTAGTTAGTTCATACTTTGAGTGCCCTTTTCACAGCTATCACTTTTTGTAGGAAAAATGAATAGAACTCAAAAATTAACCAAGCAATTCATATCAACTTTTCACACAGTAATAATCACATAAATATCTACATTCCTGTGCATTGAAATTATGAACAGTTATTTGGATTATATACCAGAGGGGTTTGAATATGTACATTTTGAGGAAAAAATTAAAATAAAAAAACATTGCCAACAAATCTGAATAACACAAATGGCTATACAGAGTTAGAATAGTTCATTATCTAAATAAAAACATTTGAATTGTATAAATTAGCATAGGGGTTTCAGTTTTCTATTCACTTGATCTTTTGCTATTTTATTATTCATTTTTTCGATTAAAACCCTCTACCACACTTACATTTTAGAAAACAAAAATAATAATCATGATATATCCTTAGTTTTAGTACAGTAACTTTATACAATACAATGTTGGTGAAATTGATCAGCTATAAAAAAATATTCTTGTGTCCAAAACTAGTGGAATAACTTCCAACCATCCTAGTGGAATAACTTACAGCTACCCTGCAACCATTCTGGTGGAATAACTTACAGCTACCTTGCAACCATCCTAGTGGAAGAATTTACAGCTACCTTGCAATCATCCTAGAGGAATAACTTACAGCTACCTTGCAACCATCTTAGTGGAATAACTTACAGCTACCTTGCAACCATCCTAGTGGAATAACTTACAGCTACCTTGCAACCATCCTAGTGGAATAACTTACAGCTACCTTGCAACCATCCTAGTGGGATAACTTGCAGCTACCTTGCCATCATCCTAGTGGAATAACTTACAGCTACCTTGAAACCATCCTAGTGGAATAACTTACAGCTACCTTGCCACCATCTTAGTGGAATAACTTACAGCGACCTTGCAACCATCCTAGTGGAATAACTTACAGCTACATTGCAACCATCCTAGTAGAATAACTTACAGCTACCTTGCAACCATCCTAGTGGAATAACTTCAAGAATGATTAGCACAACAAAAAATATATTAATATTTGTATATTTGCGAAGAGCATAAAGTTTGATACTTACACCGACACCGTGTTTGTATCGAGATCTACACAGGTGACATCTGGTGGCGGGTCGTACAAATCGAAGTAGCGTGAGTCAATACCTAGCGATAACACAGCAAGCAGAATTACAGCACATCCCCTCAAATGTAAATAAAATCAGAGTGGAACCATACATTTTTAAAAAATCTACCTAAAACGATCACGCTCACTATAATTGTCAGGGGTAAACTTACATACAAGTCAATAACTTTCTGTTTACCCCCTTCAAACACTGTACAGTGTACACTCTCACGTGTATTATAGTTAAACTTGTTTGTCTTATATATATATATTATATACATATATATATATATATTGTTGTTGTCAATGTTTTGAATAAACATTCATTGAATTATTTTGAAAACATTGCAAGGTTCAACAAATTTGAGGTATGCATATTCAGAAATATTTTTCAATGACAAAGCTAAGCGGTTTACTTGGTATTTAATTTTTTATTTTCCTATCATGAAATACAATAATATCCACTGTGGTACTAACAATAATATTGCAAAACCATCTAAAAATAGCTTTAACTTGTCTATATTAAAAACTTTGCCTGATTCTCAAAAACAAGGATTTAATTTTTGGCCATCTTTCAACACTGTCATTGAAAAGTTTTAGCCAATGTCTCTCACCAAAGATCAAAAATAAATGTTTCAGTTCGTTTATTTTTTTTAATATGTACTAAAAAAAATTTTAAAATGGGCAAAGTGGCCCTGAAGTCCTTTGGACTAATACGTCTATATGTGACCCCGGCTGACCAAATGAGTGATAAGTCGGAAAAATTGTAACATTGTTTTCTTACATCCTTGTAAAGGTTTGGTAGGGTGCTTTACAGTTTCAAAAATTATGACTGCTACAAAAATTGGCAAAGTTATGGAGCATTGAACATGGTAGGGGTCAAAAAGTAAAAATGAAGAAAACGGCTGTTGAAGTTTTACATTATATATGCAAATGGATTGCATGGAAATATTACATGCACAACATTCAAATGTGGCACACAGTATGTAATATGTATGTTATGTTGCAATGATACACTGGAAGTACAAATGTGCTGCTACAAAGACTTATCAAGTTATGCCAGATTATGTCTTTATGTGTAAAACTAAGAGGACAGATTATTTGAGAACAAAAGGTAGACTCACTGTTTGACACAGTTTAAAACATACAGGCAACTGTCCAGTTTAACAGGGGTCTAGTGGCTTAATGCTGTCTGTTGACACAAGCTACTGCCAGTGACCAATTACAGATTAGTTACAGTTTCCATCAAACAATAGCAGGCAGAGAATCTTAGCTCCATAGCTGGGTGTAATATACAACAAGTGATAAATATATGATACACTGGAAGTACAAATGTGCTGCTACAAAAATGTATAAAGTTATGCCAGATTATGTCTTTATGTATAAAATTAAGAGGACAGATTATTTGAGAGCAAAAGGTAGTCTAAAGAAAATTAAAAATGGGTCAGCTGGACGGTGATAGACCGTTTGAACTTGAAGCCTTTATCAAACTTTTGTCTCGACTTCACCGAAGGCGGTGTCCTGCTGTCAGAACTTCAAAGGTGTTACTCACCTAACTTACAGGTCTTTGTCAGTAAGAATAATGGGATTATAATTTACACCAACATTGTTTCCCGTAGAAGTCATTTTGTGCAATATATTAGCATTAGTCGTGCCAATTCAAAAATTAGTGCTATATAATAGTAGTTTGTCAAAAAGTAAACAAACTCAAAGACAGTTGCAGCTTAGCGTTAGCCTGTTCTGAAATATTTTAATGACATAATGATACATTTCACATAATTATATAGGGAGCTAATGGAGAGGCCCATCATAATCCATAGCACTACAAAATGAAGTATCTGAAAGTCACACTTCATATATTGAGTGACACATCTCGTACTGTCTTTCTGGACTGTCGCAATGTCCAATAGTTTCCTATCACAACCCTCATGTACAATATACCAATATATATATATATATATTTCCAACACCACAACGTATGTATTATCATTGGATAGGTAATTGAATAATCTTTCAGATGAATGCAACTTGTAGCAGCAGAAAATGAAGCATACAAAAGTTACACCGCAAACAATGACATGCATTCTCAAAATGTGATTCATTCACAAATTAGTGCTATATAATAGTAGTTTGTCAAAATGTAAACAAACTCAAAGACAGTTGCAGCTTACTGTCCACCAAGTAGTAGCAGAGCAGTTTTATAATAATAATAATCCACAAGTGGCTGATCTTCCTTTTATCATTCATGTGATGTTTATTGTGAGCATGGCGGACAAATGGTTATCATACGTAGAAAAAGAACACGTTTGCCTATCAATGGCATGTATTTCCTATTGTTGCCGTTTCTGCCCGGCATAAATCAAACAACCCTGTAGGTAATTATTAATCAAATGTTTTTTGGTGAATCATAGTTACAGATCATTAAGGGTTATGATGGAAGTAAAATGTTTACATGTTTACTGTTCATTTCTTGCACCATGTCTTGCATTTAGAGGAATAATTATAATAGAAAATAAAATGTTGTGGCACATATTTTTAAATACATGCATCGATGAGAAACCGGGAATTACTTTTCTGTGGCCTAAGAATAACTAATTTCAATTAACTTTCTGCTTATATAAAACAACTGCATAAAATATATATCCATACAAGACACAGACTCCGCATGTGACAGATGTTTTGGGAAGGGGAATAGTGTTCTATTTCTGGTACAAGGTGTTGTGTTTGTTGACCCAAGCCTCTGCCAGTGACCAATTACAGATTAGTCATACTTCCTACTACCAGCCACAGTGACCCAAGCCTCTGCCAGTAAGCAATTACAGATTAGTCACACATTAACCAGCCAGCCACAGTGAGGTGTGACATATGTTGTGGGAAAAGGGATTAGTTGAACAAAAGGACTGGAAGCCTTCTAGAGCTACTGCTACAGTAGACCATTTAGTTAAAAAATTTAGCATTTTAGGGGACATTTGAAGCCCTTAGAATGGTTGAATCAAATACAGATTTCTTGTGTATAGTGGCACTACCATATGAAATGTCTATGCAAAATTTGAGAAAAAGTTACTTAAGAGTTTTTTTTTAAAATAGGCAAAATGTGAAAATTTACCAGTTTTTGGGTCCTTTTTGGGGGGTCATTGGGTACCCTTAGAATGATTCAATGAAATACAGATTTCTTGTGTACAGTGACACTACCACATGAAATGTATATGCAAAATTAGAGAAAAAGTTGCTGAACAGTTTTTAAAAATTGACAAAATGTTACATTTTTACCAGTTTTGGGGTCCTTGGAGGCCCTAGGGAACCCTTAGAATGATTAAATCAAATACAGATTTCTTGTGCATAGTGGCAGTGCCCTAAGATGTCTATGCAAAATGAGAGAAAAAGTTGCTGAACGGTTTCTGAGATACGGCAGCTAACGGCGGACGGTGAACGCAGAGTGATGGCAATAGTCCCTTGGACCTTCGGCCAAAGGACTAAAAAAGATTGCTATCTGTGCATGCTAATGAACATCAGGCAAAATATGGTGTTGCATATTTTAATGTTGCAAATTTGATTTACTAAATGAGTAATCCCGTAATTAAAAGGAACCAGTCTGTTCTTAGATTTTCACTTTTTTAATTAGTAGGATGTTCTTAACACCATACTAATTATGTTGAAGGTATCCTGCCCGCAAAATTGTGTTCAGTAAGCCCATAACAATGGTCACAATTTGATGGTACGACCACGAGAATATGTTGTTTTGTTCAAATAGTAAAGAAAACATCCAGTTTCAAAACGAGCTTCATTAGCAATACGGCCGAGTCGGACCGAGTTAACTGCAATACCTTTTCATGTTTTATTATCAGTAGTAGTAATTTTATAATTACTACTATTACTAATTTTATAATTATTACGCCCGCTAATTCCGACAAACTGACTGGCTCCCTTCAAAGTTGCACATTTTATTAACTAAATGAGTAGACCAGTGTTTATGAAGTACATCAATGGTACTTATTGTAATGGTATTAACGGCACTGACCGACAATGAATGGGCATGGTGCGTTGAGGACTTCGGACAGGCCGAGTGGACAGAGAGGAATGTAGGGACACTGCCAGTGGAAGGGGAAGATCATCTGAAACATAAATATGTGTCAGTAAGTCACATATTATAGGTAAGGAAGGGGACAGGAAAACAATCTCTACAGAAAAACTTGCTTGTAAATCAAAACACACAGAAAAAAAGCGAATCAGTATTTAAGATAAGCCAAAAAAAGGTCACTATTTCAAATTATTGCGAAAAAATAAAAAACATGATGTTAAAGGAACTTGGAAATTATTTAATTAATTAATTAAAAAGGGAAACAGCTATAAGTCTATTCCAGATTACTTTGTCTGTGACAATAAAATCTTTACAGATAAATCAGATATAGACAATGGCTTCATCGATTTCTTTGTAAGTGTTGGACCAAAGCTTCCCAGGAAAATCAAAACACCATGAAATGGAACAAGTATTTACGAGTATAGAAGGAAAGAGGGAGGGTAGGAAGGGAAATACACGGAGAAGAATGGAAGTAGGGGAGAGATGGAAGGAAGGGGGGTGAGAAGTGGCAGGGGTGAATGAGAGGGTAAGAAGGGAAATACACGGAGAAGAATGGAAGTAGGGGAGAGATGGAAGGAAGGAGGGTGAGAAGTGGCAGGGATGAATGAGAGGGTAGGAAGGGAAATACAGGGAGAAGAATGGAAGTAGGGGAGAGATGGAAGGAAGGGGGGTGAGAAGTGGCAGAGATGAATGAGAGGGTAGGAAGGGGAATACAGGGAGAAGGATGGAAGTAGGGGAGAGATGGAAGGAAGGAGGGTGAGAAGTGGCAGGGATGAATGAGAGGGTAGCAAGGGAAATACAGGGAGAAGAATGGAAGTAGGAGAGAGATGGAAGGAAGGAGGGTGAGAAGTAGCAGGGATGAATGAGAGGGTAGGAAGGGAAATACAGGGAGAAGAATGGAAGTAGGGGAGAGATGGAAGGAAGGGGGATGAGAAGTGGCAGGGATGAATGAGAGGGTAGGAAGGGAAATACAGGGAGAAGAATGGAAGTAGGGGAGAGATGGAAGGAAGGGGGGTGAGAAATGGCAGGGATGAATGAGATGGTAGGAAGGGAAATACAGGGAGAAGAATGGAAGTAGGGGAGAGATGGAAGGAAGGGGGATGAGAAGTGACAGGGATGAATGAGAGGGTAGGAAGGGAAATACAGGGAGATGAATGGAAGTAGGGGAGAGATGGAAGGAAGGGGGGTGAGAAGTGGCAGGGATGAATGAGAGGGTACCAAGGGAAATACAGGGAGAAGAATGGAAGTAGGGGAGATATGGAAGGAAGGAGGGTGAGAAGTGGCAGGGATGAATGAGAGGGTGGCAAGGATAAGGGACAAACGGAGGAGGGAGGATGGAAAGGGGAAGTGAGATATTGACGGCAGGAAGAGAAGGCGGGATGGAGAGAGGGAGCAAGACAGAGATGGAATGGAGAGAGTGAAACGAAGGAAGTACAGGATGGAATAAGGTGGCCACAGGTGGCTGGGATGGAAGAGATGTAGGGAGGGGGAAGAACACTCACATTGGCGCTGGCTTCGGCGACACTTGTGAGGACGGCTGGACGGAGGGAGTGGATGAGGATCTTGTGCTCCATCTGTGTGTACAACAGCAACCTCATGCAGTTCTCAGGACCCAGGTTCTTCAGCATCATCGTGAACGACGCTCCACTGCACACACAGCCACATCGAGGTAAGTTATTATACAGCGCAGTATCCAGTCCTCAGGACTGCTCAATGCGCTTTACACTTTACTCCCTGGAGGGACCTGTTCAAACGAACACTATCTCGACTTCTCTAGGAAGCATTTGGCCATGCTGCAATTAAAGAGCGAAGATTATCCATACACAAATATCCACCACTGTCTATAGCCAGGTACTAATTCATACAGCTGAGTAAACTAGAGAAATGTGAAGTGAACAAACTCTTCCAAGGTTCGACACCGCAGCACAGGATTCGAACCCGGGTTCTCTTGATTGAGAGTTTGATGTTCTAGCCACTGTGCGCCAATGTATCTCGGTGAAAACTATAAAGTTGGCAGAATCAATACACAATATTCACAACACATACACATTGGGAAACTGTCCAACAACCATAGTTCAACTGTTAACCATTAGATGTCGTATGTGTTTTGAATATTGTGTAATGAAGTTGTGTTGTGTACCAAGGATAGCCAGATACAATTGCCAGAACTCAACTGTACATGGTTTTAGCTTGCCAAAATGAAAGTATTCTGTAGGCGTCTCCCAGAGTGTAGTCATAGATGATACGTTTAGTGTCAATACTAGTAGTTTTATGATGCGTTCTGATCCTCAATTGACCTATTTTCATCAAAAGCGTGCATGCTTACAGGAAACAAGCCTACAACCAAAGTTCAACATTTAGTCACCAAATGCCATATGTGGTGTGAATATTGTCTATTGTGCATAGCTATGTAATAACCCCAAAAGTGACATTGGCGTGAAACTGAGAAAATCACAAATTAAACAATGATATTGCACTAAATAGGAAAGGAGCAACAAAACAGAATTAAACTAAAATAATTTCTTATATAGTGTGGTATTCAGTCCTTTTGACTGCTCAGATCAATTTATATATACATATGTGCTCGTGCGCACACGTACGCACTCACACGCTTGCATGCACACTCACACTTCAGGTCCCTGATGATTTAGGCACAGTAGAAGTATTACTATTAGTTTCTGACACTGCACGTAATAACAGTTTATGGGAGATGGGTTTTACCTCTTTGGTAGAGGCGTTTCTTCAGGCTGAGAAAGTACAACAGCCTCGTTATTCAACTGCAAATAAACAAGATCATTATCAGTACAAAGTCATCATTCAGTGTGTAAAAGAATTAATTTGATGTATTTGACTTCGAGAAAGCATGGTAACATAGGAATGAACTCTTGGCACAATACACTGGTAGGACATAAAGAAAAGGACACACAACAAATCCTTGTCCTTATAATGTGACAATCATAGTATGACTTTTAATATTTCAAATGTCTGAATTAATATTCATGATGTACTATGGAGCACGGCTGTGTGAGAGGCAATATAATGAGGATTTCATATCAAAGTAACCTAAGGTTTGTAAATACAGCAATGATAAATTATACAAATACTTCAAACCAGAGTGTTTTTTGAGAAAACAATTTTTTTATATAATTTAATATATAAAAGTGAAAGGTTTGTATTATGGTTTATGGTTTGTTTTACCGACATTAAGATGCACAACAGTTAAGGTCGACCAGACATAGGTATGCATAAATAAATAGAACACATGTAGAGAAACCCTAGAGATTTCAGACTCGATAAGTATCTACACATCTGAAAGATGAGTTTCAATTTTCTGATATATCTCATTCAAGATCCTTGACATGTATCACTGATGTGACTATAATTAACATTTTATGTACCAGTACATAATGTTATCTATGATGTTTAAATCAGGTCTTTTATACTTTTTTAATGAATATTACACTTAAAGGTTTTATTTAATTTATGCACTTTAATGTCAACGTATTGAATTTAACCATTTCAGTACTGCAGTCCTGATCAGCTGTGACAACTGAATACCGTATTCCCAGTGAATATGCAAGATAATGGACTACCTCACTTCAAGATTTGAGCAACAAAAATGCATTTTATGAATATTATATATTTTCGGAAAGTATGATAATCAGCGAATAAAATGAGCCATATAATTTTACATTCCGTCATGGTAACCAACAATCCAAGATGGCCACCAAGACTTCAACATTTTTGCAGTTGCTGAACTCAGTTGTATACTAAGTTCGCCGACATCGTTATTACGTCGATTGTCAACATCCGACAAAGATTCTTTGTTAAAACTATCAAATAATCTGTCCAAAACATATGGTGGTAAATCGCTAGTTGAAGTTGAAATCACCGTAAACTATTAAGCGATAATAAACGATGACCACTGCTGAATAGCTAATTTATTCGCCTTGACAACCGTACACAACAAGTGGCTCCATGTAGTGGATTATTGTGAATAAAAACGATTTGAACAGCAGACATCGTTAATGCCGAATAACTGACCTGTCGTACTGAGGTGTCACAGATAGTGCGGCCGGAAAACCGGCCTGTCGTACCGAAATGGTTAAGCAGTTTTTTTATGTAAAGCGCCCTAGAGCATTTTATTTTAAATGGCACTATATAAATTCTAATTATTATTATTATTGATGTACTTCAACTAAACTGCGATATGGAGTATCTCCCAGCAAGTTCACTGTGTATATGGCTTCTCACCTGTACTAGAATCCTTGGCCTATGCACGGACGGGAAGGGAACCTCCATCATGAAGTGGGATATATGTCTGCAAACACCAAACCATCTCAAGTCATCAGGGGCTTAGCCAGAGACCAGCCTTCTTGAAGACTGGCAGATGACTGGCCAAGACAGGTAAATACAACTGATAAAACAGGTGGAATTTAGAGGAGGCCATCTGGCCGCTTGATTAACTAATAGTTCCAAGTCTAAGGGTCCACATTAATTACTACCACTGGCACAATTGATAGTGAAACAAACTGAATGGATTAATTAAATAAATTGATTAAATAAATGGCTCAAATGACACTGGTTTGTCATCTAAAAAAACTAAATTGGCCAATAATGGCTGTGATTGATATGAATGGATTTCATGCAAGCCGTCCGCACAATAAAAGGCATATTTTTCAGTAATTCAAGACTGACAAGCAACTAATTCTAGCTAAGGGCCTGCACATCATCCTACTGTGGCACTGTCAGACTCATTAAATATGATGTGTGAGTTTCTGAACTAGTAACTAGTATGCAATGGTATTATTAATATAAAAAGAAATAGGAAATGTATATGATGTCTGTTTGTGAACTGGTTTGCAATGGTATTGTTAATGTACCTTTCCGGTTTCTTTCTAGTGCACAGACAAGTTGGTGAGGGGTCGGTTAAGACGGGAATGACCCCTGGAGATACTGGAAGGGGAACAGTCCTCCGAGAGGAGGGAAGAAGAAAACAGAAAGATTGTCGCGGAGACTTGAGAACTGTGTAAGGAGAGATTTTGCAGGACTTAGAGGTGAGTGGAGAACGAGAGCGAAACATGCAGGGACATGGAAACAGGTTGCGGAAACAGTTGTGCTGGACCAATGACAAATAGAGAAGAAAAAGAAAAATCGGGGACAATTACAGAGGCCAGCCTTACACCGGATTACATGAACAAAGAGGAGAGTAACAACTCACTGAAGTATTAATTAGTATTAATTGAAGTATATAAATATACAGTGCACTCTGTGCAAGTTGAACCTGCAGGGTCCCATGGAAATACTTGTACTTATGAGAAGTTCCATTTATCAGGATCTATGTGTTTTATTGCATTGTATTTTCTCATCGGTTAGCTATGTGCAAAGTCTGTACTTTTCCGATCAACACACTAAGATATGCACATATAACATAGTGCGAGAAACGTTGATGTGTAAAAGTAACTAAATCCTGAAAAAAAATCACTATATCAATACAGTAATAGCGTTTTATGTATGTGTGGGCGGAAAAATTTCAATATTTAGTAGTAGAAATTCGAGTTAATCGACTGAAAGAAATATGACCATCCAGGCGAAGTTGAGTCGACTTAACCAAAACCTTGACTTACGAGAAGTCGACTTAACTGAGTTTGAGTTATGTAGAGTGCACTGTATTGGTAATACAAATATCCGTGCTACCTAGCCATACCTTTCTAGAGGTACTTGGTGTGGGCCAGTCGATGACACTTTGTAGATGTATGACAGGAACTTCTTGTATGTGTCAAAGAATGGCCAGTGTGAGAGAAGACATATACACTTCGTCTGGTGGATCTGTTTCACGTCGTCCACGCTGTCACCAGAACCTCCTGGTGAGTCTTTCTCAACGGGCTGAAGGCCGAGATGTTCTCGCTCGGCATCTGTGAGTTTCTCGCGATCGAACGATTCGTAGAACTGAACGGCAGCCCCGTACATCTGGGTGTAATAAGATTGTAAATGTAATGTTACATTAGTTGTAAAGTAGACCAAGTGTTATTATAACAGTAAATCAAAATGGCTTTGAACAGCAAAATGTCTCAATGACTTAAAGATCTATGATAACAACGTCTAAAAATAAAGAGTTGACGGTTATATAGATATGTAACCCCTCTAGTCTCATACGTGGGGGTTTTGTTTAACTTTATTTTAATTACAGCATGCACAGATACAGTGTCCAAAGTAAGACGTTTTCACATATTTTCAGTTTTGTACACATCATCCAATTCAATGTTTTTGTTAATCTCTTTTCAAACATAATTTACAAATAGTTCTATTTAGTATCCCCTATATACTATCTCATCAGTATCCCCTATATACTATCTCATTAGTATCCCCTATATACTCTCTCATTTGTACAAATTTATTATCTAGTTTCAGTGAATTAATCGGAAAATGAATAAATTATTTTTGACCAGTTCCAGGAATTAGTAATGCAAAAGTGTATTTTACCATATAAATTACTGTCACACTTGCAAGAATTAGCCCAACATGTTACACTCACGGTGACACGACATACAACTTGCTACTTACCCTCTGTCCATTCGCCCCTGTCAGTACAAAGGTAGAGAAGACAGGGCGAGGGTGATTTGCCTTGGCCGGCCAACACTCAATGGTCGCCCCGAGCGGCAGACAAAACATGGCGACAGTAGGGGGCAGCACCACATCGTTGTGATCCTTCAGTGGGAACTGGTCTAACATCGCTAGAAAGTAACACACACATATCAAATCAAAACATGTTTATTTCCAACATCATATGAAAACAGTGATATAGCAATGCAGTAATGGTAGTATTATGGTACCCAACAATTGAGACATGGGTTACCAAGTACAGGGCAATAAAGAGAGGAAGGTGTCATTAGTTAAGGGGTTACAAGCCTCATGAAATGTCATATTCTAATTAACTGTCACATCTGAAAAAACTACCTGTCCTATCTTGACAAAACAGGCAGTGTGAAAAGGTCAGATATAAATAACAAATAAAATATAAATAATAATCAATTTGCATAACAGTGTAACCACGGTAACCAGATCATTATAGGACGAGTAGTTTATAATACAATACATTAAAAAAATATGGCATTTCACTTAAAACTTAATGGTCTAGTCCCACTTTTAATACATACAAATAAAACATAACTACAGTGATCTCTTCCTGTAACCTAAATATGTCCACTCAAAACGAACAACTCTGAAATATCCATTCTGGCCTGAACTGGTTTACGTACCCAGAGATGTATGGAACATTGAATATAAGGAACAGTTTGACCAATCCTCAATGAGTTCCTTATAGTACGTGCCCACTGTATGTCTGTAATCTTACAGTACAAGAACCCCAAGAGGAACAAGTGGACACGGTCACAATACTTCTCGGTTATTTGTTGCAATTACAAAGCAATCCTCTGTTTGCTGCATCTTGTATGTGTGCTTGTATGTATGCTTGTATGTGTGCTTGTGTGTGTGCTTGTGTGTGTGCTTGTATGTGTGCTTGTATGTGTGCTTGTATGTGCGCTTGTATGATTATGTTATGACGAAGGCATCCATCAGTAATGGGACCAAACACTGGACAAACGTTTTACGCAAACTATCAACATACCATGTGTGTTAAACACATTTATAAATATCAAGTGACCGCTGGTGGATGAAAGGATTATTTTCAGTTTCTGTTTCACCTCTAGAGCCCACCTTAAGTCCATTTCTAAATTCCTTTGAAGAGGTGAAAGAATGGTCAAATATCTTTGTATACGTAAAGTTGATTCTGGGTTCAAGTAGATCAAATTGACAAGGTCGTTAAGTTACCTGTCAGTATCTTTCTTTGGCTCAGCAGAACTTTCAATACCTTTATCATTATTGTACTGTACCACTCTTGCTAATAATGTCATGTTGTTGGTGATTATCATATGACAATCTTCCAGCGATATTCAAAGAAATGTTGTCATGTGACAATCACCAATAATGTCACATGACTAGCAAGAGCAGCACAGTACAACACTGATGAAGGCACTGTGAAGGTGTCAAAAATTCTGTTGAGAGAAAGAGGGATTTCGACAGGTAACTTAACAGCACTATCAATGGTCGACTAGTCTGCTGTACTTGTGGTCATATGACTGACCCTCTCCACCTGTCACATGCCCTACAGCAACAGGAGAGCTCCGGACAACCACTCCTGGCTGTTTTATTTGTCTTGGAGAGGTCTTCGTGCCTCTCTGCAACAAACAAAATGGATTTTCTCGCTGCAACGAGGACAAACAAAACAGATCCCTAGAAACACGAGTATCGCAGGTTTCTTACTTGGTTTGTAGGAGAGGAAGTGGGATTTGGTCATCGACTTCTTATAGCACAAGTAAATGTCGGACCCCATCTGGAAACATCAGCGTACAATTACGAAACAATTATAAGTAAACCCCTCAGTAAAACATGATGTTGTATTTTATCAGTGCACGCGCAGCATTGACACCAGCCACGGAAACTGAAAACAAAAATGTATCTCAAATGCAGTTAAAAATTAAATATCTGTATTTGAACTTAACAGCTTGGGAATATCAACAATACTGGGCTAAACTTACAGGAATATACAGCATCTTCTATAATGGCATTATAGTTAACACAAAAATGTATGCTTAATGTAGGATCTTAGAACGAGCTACAGCTCAATAGCTTGAGAGGACAACACATTATTTCTGGATCAAACCACATTATATCTGCAGGATATTGCACTACAATCAGCAGTGATGACGTAGCAGCACATCTGTCCATAGTTTGGGCCGGCTTTACATCCTAGACCCCATGAAGTATCCGTAATACTATACTTTGTTACGTCACCCCACAAGGCCTAGATAATTTCTATGCACAATCAAATTATGAGTTTCGTAACTTGATGGAACCATTCCCAACTGATCAGTGGAAAGTTTATGTAGCTTGGAACAATAATAGAAAATGCATAAATTTCAACACAACAATGGTCATTTAAAACACATTCGTGTGGTTAGTGTGTTATAATATAGATATGTAGTTTAAAGTTAGGATTCCACATATAAGGAAACGTGTACAGATGCAGCCTGAGCAACGGAGAGTACCTCCGAATGTCGTCACATTTGGGAATTATTCCAATGCAGACACAATTCGAATCCCTACATGGAGCGATTCAATTTGCTGCATCCGCATGACAAAACTCATCCGCCTTAACGGAACTACTTTTTCTGTTAGGCACTATATTCAGTGTTTTGCCACAAGCCGCATCCGCACGCCATTTCCGTACATACGGAATTCTTGCTTAAGCTATAAGATGATTCGCCAGTAATGTAATGACCAGCGTACCATGCCTTTGTTGAGGGTCTTGTTGATCTGACAGAAGGCATGGGGCGCAGATTCACCCTGAAATGACAACATACTTCAAGTCAAACTCTGGCTATTGGGACATTAAGTGTTTAAACAAAGCTGTATAACAACTGTTTACTTTAACAAGCAAAGACATAGTGGCAAAGATCATGAAGAAAGTGATGCCAGATGAAATTATCAAATGATATCCACTCAGCAAAACTATTATGATTTTAATTAATTTTTTTTACCATCTAGACACAATTCTTTTGGCATTTTTGTTAATTTACATATTTACATTTATACTGTAGATATGTGTATCTAGCCGAAACAGTATTAAAAGGTATTGAGAATAATTTCACCGTTTAAAGTTTTTCATCAAACTTTACTGACAAAGCATATATCTCATTAGGACATTTTTATAACTCTCACCGTTTTATCCTAGTTTCTCCTGAAAGTAGTTCTTTAAAATACAAGAAGTGACAAACCTTGTTAGCCAGAATGACACAGATGTCAGTGACTGCGAGCGTGTCGCTAGCGGCGTTACTATCAGCCCGGCGGTATGTGATGTATATGCGACTGCTGCTGGTGTTGTTGACGTTTGCGGGCCGCCATTGGGGCGTCTTATACAGCACCTCACACCCTGCCATCACCCTCTCTTTACCATCGTACAGCACCCTGCGATGCAAGACAGACCATCAAGTCATGACATCCAAAAATTATCACTTGTGCCTGCATGTCTCCAATTTCTTTTCTTTTAAGAGAGCTTCACAAGAAAATGACAAGATCAGAAACAAAGAAATCACAGGATCAAAACATGAAGTTAGAAGATACCACCAGTCTCAGCACATTAGCATGCAGTGATGTGACCATCAAAGTTGCTACTGAGAGAACCGAGGTTCAAATCCATTTACTGCCATCCGAAGCACAGTAAATGTTGTTGACATTTATGATATTCCAGTACCGAATTATAAGAACCAACATTTACGCACATGAATTGCAGTGTGGCTGAATTCTTTGAACAGAAGAAATTTGTTTCGGTGCTTTAATGGTTCAAAGTGTAATGCATCCTGACCAACAAACGTACAGGATTGAACGCTGTTTCCACTGCCTTATTTCAGTGAACTGGCATGTGTAGCTCGGGGGTAACCTGGGACACTAGATCACTGTCTGATACATCCCTCCCATTGCCCCAATGAATCCTGGTTTCAGATCCCAGATTTAAACCCTCCTAGAAAACCCTTGGGTAATTTTACGTAAGCAAAACATACACCTGGCTGACCATACTGCTGTACATAGCAATCAATTGAGTCCTATCTTGTCTAGATGCAAAATAAATAATTACATCTCTTAGCTCTTTCCTGGGTAGACAACTTTCTTATTTTACATCCTGCTGTGGGCAGACGATTTGAAGATGGCGGCCAATTGTCAATTATACTGTGTTGCTTGCATTAAAATTAGAATATCTTGACAACCGATGCACAAAATTACACGAAATAGATTACATTGTACATAAAAATGAATGTGTGAATAAAATATGCTCTTGAAATTGTTGTGTTGCAATCAATTAAATTTCAGATCATGAAGCAAAGTACAAAACGTACAAAGACAAAATAACATGTAAACTTCCATCATGCTATACACAAACAATCACATCACCTATCATAAGTTGTCCAGTGAAGCAAATGTAGTCACCAGGTGTGTTCATTTTCTCCTAATAATTTTGATGACTAGTGTTCGATTTACAATTCATTTACAAAATGGCTACCATCTACTATTACTGAACATTCTTCAGGATAGTTCGTTTTCAAATCAAAACACCCATCAACAGAGACGAGGGCAATTACGAACAGCCTCATGTGTACGATGACGTCATTCAGCGTCATCGGTACTGATGAAGTCGACGTGATACATTGACGAAAGCCTCTACCAGGTAAATTAAACATCTTGGATATTAAAAATTCAAATTTCTGATTTGGCTACCATCTACCGATCATATTAGCGACTGGAATTTTCTGTTCCAGTATAAAACTTAGGTAGAATTCTGAGAAACTGTACAACTTGAAAGCAAACAAACTGAAACTGAAATTTCTACAATGTAGCCCAAGTAGTTCAATTACATACTTTGAAGGAATGTTGAACAAAAGTTCTTCCGAGCTTCTATAATGAACAGGACAGTAAATAATAATTAATTAGTCAATACAAGTACAATGTGAAGGTTTAACTAGCATTGATCATCTTTCGGTGTTTTCAACATAAACCTAGTGTAAAACTACTTCTACGTCACAACTTGACCATGAAAGGTTATGCAGGGCAGACATCAATGAGGGTGTAATAAGAGTGCGGCATTCACAGACCCAGTCCTATAGATGACTAAACAGACATCACAGTTATAGTAGTCTTACAGCAGGAGCACAACAGGTGCACAACAGGTGCAACCAAAAACATTTTATGCACATTTCCAGTAGAGACATATTTCTGAAACTGCCGCACTAGCTGTGCAAGAGACTGTGTCAACCTGGCACATTGTTATGACATTGTTGACTATGCCACTGAATGTATAACATTGGTATTATAACACTGTTTTAACCTCTCTTTGCAGCAAGAGACTGTGTCAACCTGGCACATTGTTATGACATTGTTGACTATGCCACTGAATGTATAACATTGGTGTTATAACACTGTTTTAACCTCTCTTTGCAGCAAGAGACTGTGTCAACCTGGCACATTGTTATGACATTGTTGACTATGCCACTGAATGTATAACATTGGTGTTATAACACTGTTTTAACCTCTCTTTGCAGCAAGAGACTGTGTCAACCTGGCACATTGTTACTACATTGTTGACTATGCCACTGAATGTATAACATTGGTGTTATAACACTGTTTTAACTTCTCTTTGCAGCAAGAGGCTGTGTCAACCTGGTACATTGTTACTACATTGTTGACTATGCCACTGAATGTATAACATTGGTGTTATAACACTGTTTTAACTTCTCTTTGCAGCAAGAGACTGTGTCAACCTGGCACATTGTTATGACATTGTTGACTATGCCACTGAATGTATAACATTGGTGTTATAACACTGTTTTAACCTCTCTTTGCAGCAAGAGACTGTGTCAACCTGGCACATTGTTATGACATTGTTGACTATGCCACTGAATGTATAACATTGGTGTTATAACACTGTTTTAACCTCTCTTTGCAGCAAGAGGCTGTGTCAACCTGGCACATTGTTATGACATTGTTGACTATGCCACTGAATGTATAACATTGGTGTTATAACACTGTTTTAACCTCTCTTTGCAGCAAGAGACTGTGTCAACCTGGCACATTGTTATGACATTGTTGACTATGCCACTGAATGTATAACATTGGTGTTATAACACTGTTTTAACCTCTCTTTGCAGCAAGAGACTGTGTCAACCTGGCACATTGTTATGACATTGTTGACTATGCCACTGAATCTATAACATTGGTGTTATAACACTCTTTTAACCTCTCTTTGCAGCTACAGTAAACGTTTCCTTCATTCAGGGAGCATTTCATGACTCATACAAGCCACCTATAAATTGTCTAAGAAGCTGCACTTTTTGTACTCTCAAAAATAGGGCTCTTCAGATGTTACATAACGTCAGGGAATGGGGTAAATAGCCATATGCCACAAAGCCTTGCACAGGCTAGAAGGATGTTTAGCTGATGCCGACTATAAATACTAACATACCCTAGTACTTGTTATATTACGTATTTTACGGATGTCTGCATTTGGAAGTTGGACTAAACGCAGTTCATTGGGATATCATATCTATATTGGTAAACAAACTTCTGGAAATTGTTGTTTTTTACTCTACAAAAGTGGGATTAAGCACCACATATGCATTGTATGCATGACACCTGTGGGGGAAATGTCTAATTCTAGTAATCGTCAATTTCCGTGTAACAATAATCGTATGTTTATTTGACCACACAGAGGTTGAATATTAAAAGTCAAGTAAATATTTTTTTAAATAAAATAATAAAACTTATAGATTATATAAAAATAAAAATATCTACACATGCAAGCACACACACACACACACACACACACACACACACACACACACACACACACACACACACACACGCATGCATGCACTTTATAGCAGTACGATAAAACCTAAGTATGGGAAGGTGAAAAGAGTCGTGTGACAAAACACAGTAATATGACATAAAAAGCAGACCAGCTGTGAGTTGCACTCAGAGATGCAAACATCACCTCATGTGTCATTTCAATCTTCACTCAGTGCTCATTATAGGTTTGGGCCCTACTGGCTTACTGCTGTCTGTGGCTTTGTAAACAGCAATCACATGACGGTGACTCACAGAGTAACAAGACATCTAGGCCTGCTCCGAAAGACGCTAAATAAATACAGATGAAAAGATGAGAAATCCCAAGATTGAAAGCCTGGTTCTGCAACTAAACGTTGTGCAGCTATGTTTTTGTTTGGTTAACTGTTTTATATGTTTGTGGTTGTCAAGTCCGACGCACGTCTGCTTAGTTTGTACAAACTAAGACGGACTAGTTAGTTTGGTGAACTTCTGTTTTAACTGGCAAATCTTCCAGTGTATATATACGTTGGAAGAATAAATACAAATTATTATAAAATATGATTCATTCAGCCATCATAACTATAAACTAAGGGAAGCACTGGTGTCCATTACGCTGCTACGCACACACGATTTATGTACCTACAAAGCCAGTTTTTACAAACCACCCTCACCGAAGTGGTTCTTTTTTTAAAACTCTTACACAATTTCCTGAAATCTATGACTTACTTATGATTTACTGTCTGACTACAGGCCGAACAGAAGAAATGGGAGAATGTTTCCTATTGTGGTCGAATTGTGTTGAAAGACGTTGACAACACAAACATAATGGGTAACTGTTGTAAAAAGCACTACTTTATCAAACCTACACAGTGAGTGTGAAATATCACCAGCAGGAGCAAGTGTCGCAGCAAATCTTCACTTATCTTATGATGTCACTTATAATGAGATACACCTCCTTTAATGACAAGTTACAAATGAAATATTGATCTGCACGACCATTCTGTGATTCTCTACAAAACAACATGATACACATGTACAAACACAATGTTGTAGAATCTACAAATATTAAATATTTGTTTAATTGTCTAGCTTATATAATATTAAATATATTTTCCCACAATGTTTGATTGTAACATACCCAATATTTCTGTACGTTTTTAACGAATTACTGTTTATACAATTAAAGCACCTTACAAAATATAAAACCCCAAAAAGAATTAATTGCACTTGGTACTGAAAACATGTTTTAATTTTTACTGAACCAAGCATTCAGAATCATGTTTCTTAAAACAGGCCACATTTATCATGCACAAGATTAGTTTCTATTTGTAATTAAAAATGAAGATAAGAACTTGAAAAGTCCACGTACGTTTAACAGCTGCATCTAAAAAACAAGATTTAAAATACAAGAATAAATTTAAACGTAGGAAATCCGGTTAAATTACCCATGCCAATAGAAATTGTGTTGACTTCCCTACAGCCTGTGCATGACGTGAACTACCGTATTTGACTGCATTATCGCCCATGGGCATAATTATATAGGTTGAGATATTTAAAAAGTGGGGGGTGGACGGGTGTGCATACATGGGCGCCAACATAGATCCACATGATCACCCCATGATCACCCCATGATCACCCCATGATCATCCCATGATCACCCCATGCAAAAAATGGTCCAAACAACATAAACTTAAAGTGGGTGAACAATATAAGATATATATATTTTTGATAACAAATGTATTCCTATATGTGGCTGAGATGGGGGTGGGCGGTAATGCGAGCAGGTGGGCGGTTAACCCAAATTTTCGAGAAATAGGGGTGGGCGATAACGCGGGTAAGGGCGGTAACTCGGTCAAATGCGGTAGTTGCAGCGTAGCCAAGCAGGGGTTGTTTCTCAGTCATGTGAGCCCATGCAACCCCCACAGCTGGGTACTTACTACTTAGTGATACCTATTACAGTCCATACACTGGTTGATATACGTCAAGTGCTGTATGGTTATTTACACATAATGACATTGGTGTAACCAAGTACACATATAGGTTCCTACAGATCATCCCCACAACCCAGGGAAAGTAGGTGTTGTGATTGCTACATCGCCGCTGAAAGACTTGCCAGGATTTCTCTCACCTATGCAGCCAAGAGCTATTCTTGCTATTCACAAAAAATGTTCAGCAAACATTGCTTGGATCAACTTTGAGTTTGTCTGTTTTGTTGGGGAATTATCAACAGGAGCATCGAATCAATTGTATTTCACCTGACTGGTGGTTAAAGGTTTGGTGTGTAGGAACCAGACACTTCAACAGTATCTGCTGGTCGGGACATGTGGCTCTGCAGTGAGTGAGAATTACAAGCAACAGTGACTGTTCAGTACCTGAATGTTGCGTTTATAATTTGAACATTTTATGGGTGCAACTTTCAAATTGCGAGCACTGTTTTCAAGTAAACTTTATTGAATGCAATTTGGCAGGTAGTACACATTTATTGTTGTATTAAGAATGCCCAATATATAACAAACAAATGTGGAATGGACATCATACCTTTAATGTGCATACATGCGACACATTGCGTGTATATGGTTCAGGCCCTGAAGTAGACCATTATAAAAAACATTTCCAAAGACTATAAATCCTGGAGTAGCCACTACCTGTTGCAGGTGAAGTCCACTTGGGTGTTGCCTGTTCCACCTGAGACCCAGTGGACAACATGTATGAGATATCACCTTTCTATTGCCGCATTAGCTGGAGTTGCTATACATAACACAATCACCTATCAGGCTCTTTAATCTAAACATCCAGCATTCCTAAAGCTACGATTCCACATGTACAGAAACGGCACACAGGTGCAGTATGCAGCAACACAAAGAATATAGTGCCCAGAGGAAATTAATCGAAATTGTTCCAAATGTACATCGAGGCAGACGCAATTTTTCATGCGGATGCTCCATGTACTGATGTGAATCGTATCCACACAGGAATCGGATAGGAAATTCCCAGAAACGATGTCACTAGAGTGGTATTTCCCATTCCACACACCGATCTAAACTTCGATCCTCTAGTTCTTGTCTCATTTTTGTACCTCAAGTCGAAACAAACATTGGGCTTTCAAGGTTTCCGCCCTGTTATTTTAGGTGGAAAATTAATAAAAAGTTGCAGCAATATGAACAGTTATCTTTTAAAACATTTTTCCTCATCAGTACCCTAACATATTCTACCATTAGGCATCAGACTACAATTTTAATAACTTATATCCACTTTGAGATTGCGTAACCTTTTTGTTTTGATGCACCCCTGAGGTTGGATTTTCAAGGGTTTGAGTGATAAAAAATTTAATATTATCAAATTATATACTACAATGTACTACTTCACCATTACTTTACTACATGTCTGATTTCCTTGCAGACTGGAGCAATTCTGTCAATAAAGTTTATTATTAAATTTAAATTAATATTTAGGTACCTGCCGTGTAGGTATCTGATATGGTGCACATGTATGGTTTGCTTAGTTGGTTTCTGCAGAATACTGGCCGCAACATAGTTTAAATGAATGCAAATACATTTTTACAAATACAAGTATGAAATCTAGTCAGCATCATGTAAAAGCATCTTACTACAACCCTAACCTGGTGTTATATTTAGAACTCTGTGTTCTGTTTAGATATCAACAGTCTCGCTATGTGTAATACCAGATGGCGGGCACGCGATCCCTTTAGAGTTATCACGAGTACGCCCGCTATCTGTTGGCAATGACAGAAATATCCATGTATATATGTAGGAAGGAGTATGTCATGCTTACTGTTTTGAACTTCCTGAGTCGGCAGGGTTATTGTCTTTAGTTTGCCATTCAAAACGCAAGAGCCACCGATGGCACCCACCAACATGTTTACAAATGGCTTTTCTTCTGATGCGTCGACGGGAATTCCTATTTTCCATGTCGCTAAGCCAATGAAAATGATTCCTGAGATACTGACGTCATTACAGTTGAATCATCCAACAGGCATTCGTAACGTTAATGCCCAAGATTTCCCCGCAGCCATCGCTGTGCATAGCCTTATGCAAAATGGCGTATCGGCAGTTAACAAAAAAGCGATGTCAATGTCGATGCAGTAGCTGTTGCTGCCAGTTATGTGGATGACCAGAAAGCTGTAGCCGCTGGTGAAGTGGATTCCGATAAAACTTTTGCCGCTGGTGACTTGGTTAACCAGAAAGCTGCTGGCACCAGTGATGAGGTTGCCGAGAATACTGCTATCACCGGTGACGCGAATGCGAGAATGCTGTTACCACCAGTGACATGACGAGAAGGCTGTTGCCACTGGTGTTGGCACTAAGACTACATGTATAGACAACAACTGAGATGATGAGATTGCTGTCAACAGAGTGTCCACTTGGTCATGGGTTTCCAAATTTGCAGTGTTGGCCAAGATCTACCTACTGATTCCAGTATCAACGGCTGACTGCGAAAAAGGATTTTTGACTCTTGGCAGAATCAAAACCAAATCAAGAAACAACAACAAAAATGCTCAGTCTCATGTTGCTTGCAGTCGAGGGGCCTGATCCAGAAAACTTTGACTTTGAAACAGCTTGCCAGATTTGGATGCAGAAACCGAGAAGAGTCAATGTGAAAGTCTGAGACTAAGTTAGACAGGACAGCCACATGATATTGGACCATATGCATAGCCTAAGACTTTCATGCTAGACTGCCTGAACTTACTTGATTGCTTGAACTTCCAATTATTAAAAATGACATATAAAACAAGGTGTGCTATTTTTATTTAATATTTAAATTACATTCAGAATGTTGACACTAACTTTTGAGAACATAAAATTTTTTTAGAGGGACATCTTCGAAGTACTTGTACCCTGCACATATAAGTTACATCTCTTCCTTTAATTTGAATCATATAATATACTTATTCCCTCCATCCCTTTCACAAACGCTGGTCAGACCACTAGATATCTGTGTTATATTTAGACTTTTTTATGTAGTATATATTTAGCCTTTTTGTTCATATAGTTACCTTTGTGTTATTTGTGATAAATGCACCAAATACGTCAATAAATTAGTAATTAAAGAAGCGACCTTCACCCTGGCCGTACAACAAGAAACATGAATACTTAATGGCCACGCCCACCACTCATGTGCAAACACCAGCTGTTAAGTAATTTCTGAAATGAAAGTACGAAAAACAAACACGTAATTTCCAACAGCGCTAGAATGTAAGTACAAGAAAGCAGAAATACACAGACAAAATAAAATATATGTATAAGGCACGTAGAAGTTGACACTATTAGTGATGGTTCTGTCACAGAGCTGTTATCATATGAGCTTGTGACAAAATGTGGGGGAGCGAACCCCTGACTGGTTTGTAAACAAAATGTGGTGGAGCGAACCCCTGACTGGTTTGTAAACAAAATGTGGTGGAGCGAACCCCTGACTGGTTTGTAAACAAAATGTGGTGGAGCGAACCCCTGACTGGTTTGTAAACAAAATGTGGTGGAGCGAACCCCTGACTGGTTTGTAAACAAAATGTGGTGGAGCGAACCCCTGACTGGTTTGTAAACAAAATGTGGTGGAGCGAACCCCTGACTGGTTTGTAAACAAAATGTGGTGGAGCGAACCCCTGACTGGTTTGTAAACAAAATGTGGTGGAGCGAACCCCTGACTGGTTTGTAAACAAAATGTGGTGGAGCGAACCCCTGACTGGTTTGTAAACAAAATGTGGTGGAGCGAACCCCTGACTGGTTTGTAAACAAAATGTGGTGGAGCGAACCCCTGACTGGTTTGTAAACAAAATGTGGTGGAGCGAACCCCTGACTGGTTTGTAAACAAAATGTGGTGGAGCGAACCCCTGACTGGTTTGTAAACAAAATGTGGTGGAGCGAACCCCTGACTGGTTTGTAAACAAAATGTGGTGGAGCGAACCCCTGACTGGTTTGTAAACAAAATGTGGTGGAACGAACCCCTGACTGGTTTGTAAACAAAATGTGGTGGAGCGAACCCCTGACTGGTTTGTAAACAAAATGTGGTGGAGCAAACCCCTGACTGGTTTGTAAACAAAATGTGGTGGAGCGAATACCTGACTGGTTTGTAAACAAAATGTGGTGGAGCGAACCCCTGACTGGTTTGTAAACAAAATGTGGTGGAGTGAACCCGACTGGTTTGTAAACAAAATGTGGTGGAGCTAACCCCTGACTGGTTTGTAAACAAAATGTGGGAGCGAACCCCTGACTGGTTTGTAAACAAAATGTGGTGGAGCGAACCCCTGACAGGTTTGTAAACAAAATGTGGGAGCGAACCCCTGACTGGTTTGTAAACAAAATGTGGTGGAGCGAACCCCTGACAGGTTTGTAAACAAAATGTGGTGGAGCGAACCCCTGACTGGTTTGTAAACAAAATGTGGTGGAGCGAACCCCTGACTGGTTTGTAAACAAAATGTGGTGGAGCGAACCCCTGACTGGTTTGTAAACAAAATGTGGTGGAGCGAACCCCTGACTGGTTTGTAAACAAAATGTGGTGGAACGAACCCCTGACTGGTTTGTAAACAAAATGTGGTGGAGCGAACCCCTGACTGGTTTGTAAACAAAATGTGGTGGAGCAAACCCCTGACTGGTTTGTAAACAAAATGTGGTGGAGCGAATACCTGACTGGTTTGTAAACAAAATGTGGTGGAGCGAACCCCTGACTGGTTTGTAAACAAAATGTGGTGGAGTGAACCCGACTGGTTTGTAAACAAAATGTGGTGGAGCTAACCCCTGACTGGTTTGTAAACAAAATGTGGGAGCGAACCCCTGACTGGTTTGTAAACAAAATGTGGTGGAGCGAACCCCTGACAGGTTTGTAAACAAAATGTGGGAGCGAACCCCTGACTGGTTTGTAAACAAAATGTGGTGGAGCGAACCCCTGACTGGTTTGTAAACAAAATGTGGTGGAGCGAACCCCTGACTGGTTTGTAAACAAAATGTGGTGGAGCGAACCCCTGACTGGTTTGTAAACAAAATGTGGTGGAGCGAACCCCTGACTGGTTTGTAAACAAAATGTGGTGGAGCGAACCCCTGACTGGTTTGTAAACAAAATGTGGTGGAGCGAACCCCTGACTGGTTTGTAAACAAAATAAAAATGTTTTCAGTGCAAATTATCTGTTTGTTTCTTGTGTCGTGTTCTTACAATACAATAAAGACACACATACGATAACATGGTGTTATTCAGTTACCACTAACTGCATTAAAAACTCTGCGGAAGTTGAAAATGGCGCAATTTTAGCAGCTGGAAAAGGGAACAACTGACGGTCAATCACTTTCGACATCCTGTAAAAAAAATCACAGCACTAACGTTAACCATCAGTTATGGATTCGATAAAACACAGAACAGAACATATCCTTACTTAAAAATAACATTTAAAAAAAAAATTATAAAGTGAATTTGATCAATAAAATTTACTTCGTCGTTTGTGATGCTTAATGTCCGCCGACCATGTTATACAAACTCACACAGTGATGCAGAATTTTGTATCAAAACATATAATGGTCAACTAGAATGATAAAACAGCCACATATACACACAAAGTCATTTGAAAAAGCATCGACAAAGCACTCGCTGAAAGACGCTATGCGCATGATCAACTGGAGACATCAAAATCTGTCCTGTCCAGTGTAACAAATGACCCAACAAGTTCATGTCCAAAATCACAATCGACGTACTATTTTCCTGTTCCATTACGTTTTCATTGCTGCCATGATAAAACGAGTGCATACTCCGCATTTGAAACATTCAATTTCTACGTGCGGTGACTTTTAAAAATAACGAAAACGCGGGAATGAGATCAAACAGCTATCGCTAAGTCGATTGTGACAGTTATGATTTTGGACTTTGTATTTGTATACGTGTTTCTGTACGTGTGAATGTTTGTATACGTGTTTCTGTACGTGTGAATGTTTGTATACGTGTTTCTGTATGTGTGAATGTTTGTATACGTGTTTCTGTACGTGTGAATGTTTGTATACGTGTTTCTGTACGTGTGAATGTTTGTATACGTGTTTCGTGTGAATGTTTGTACGTGTTTCTGTACGTGTTGTCTGTACGTGTGAATGTTTGTATACGTGTTTCTGTACGTGTGAATGTTTGTATACGTGTTTCTGTACGTGTGAATGTTTGTATACGTGTTTCTGTACGTGTGAATGTTTGTAGACGTGTTTCTGTACGTATGAATGTTTGTATACGTGTTTCTGTACGTGTGAATGTTTGTATACGTGTTTCTGTACGTGTGAATGTTTGTAGACGTGTTTCTGTACGTATGAATGTTTGTATACGTGTTTCTGTACGTGTGAATGTTTGTATACGTGTTTCTGTACGTGTGAATGTTTGTATACGTGTTTCTGTATGTGTGAATGTTTGTATGTTTGTTTATGTGTCTGTTTTGTGTGTATGTGAAAGAGAGAAGGGGAGGGAGAATGTAGAAGATTTGATGTTTTTCTATTTTGTTCTTGCAAAAAATCTGCAAAAACAAGTCATCGTGTTTTATCAAATTGTTTCAAAGATCTCCGTGACTTATTGCCCTTGCCTGCCAAGAAAGTCAAGGGCTTGACAAATGCAGAAAGATGTAAACAATAGTCTTTAAAAACTTATCCAGCATGTCATGGGGCCAAGCGATTGAAAGATATGGAGGATGTAGAATGCAATATCAACCCCCCGCACAGAAAAGGAATTGGAGATCCGACGGGAAAACGCCAGGTTGCGTGCACAAAGGTGCAGGTAAATGAAACTATTATGTACAAGGTCTTTTACTAACCTCTTTTTCATCATAAGACAACAGTTTCTCAGATCGGCCAAAAGTGAGTTGAAGACACCGGATGTCAGGAACAGGCCTGGGGTCAATTACTTTACAATGTAATCTATTAATATTACTTGGTTTCCTTCCTATTACTGTTAGATTGAGTGGTGTTCAGCCTGTTACATTGTGTTGTTCTGTTTTCAGAGATCATAAAAAGGCTTCAAACAGTGCAGAATAAACCATGGATTCCACAGCCACTTCCAAACAGCCAAAAACACGACAAACCATTGAGGAACAGTGAAAGAATTGGAGGCTCGAGAAGCAAGCACATTGCCAGCAGTGGAAAAGATGCCAAGACATCATGTTGAGACGCCGCCGCCACCTAGTGTAGAGATGCCGCCGCCACCTAGTGTAGAGACGCCGCCGCCACCTAGTGTAGAGATGCCGCCGCCACCTAGTGTAGAGATGCCGCCACCACCTAGTGTAGAGACGCCGCCGCCACCTAGTGTAGAGACGCCGCCGCCACCTAGTGTAGAGACGCCGCCGCCACCTAGAGTAGAGATGCCGCCACCACCTAGTGTAGAGACGCCGCTGCCACCTAGTGTAGAGACCCCGCTGCCACTTAGTGTAGAGACGCCGCCGCCACCTAGTGTAGAGACGCCGCCGCCACCTAGTGTAGAGACGCCGCCGCCACCTAGTGTAGAGACGCCGCCGCCACCTAGTGTAGAGATGCCGCCGCCACCTAGTGTAGAGACGCCGCCGCCACCTAGTGTAGAAATGCCGCCGCCACCTAGTGTAGAGACACCGCCGCCACCTAGTGTAGAGATGCCGCTGTCGCCACCTAGTGTAGAGACGCCGCCGCCACCTAGTGTAGAGACGCCACCACCACCTAGTGTAGAGGCGCCGCCACCACCTAGTGTAGAGACACCGCCGCCACCTAGTGTAGAGACGCCACCACCACCTAGTGTAGAGACGCCGCCACCACCATATGTAATTAATTTCAAATGATTTTGTGCATCGGTTGTCAAGATATTCTAATTTTAATACAAGGAACACACAATATAATTCACAATTGGCTGCCATAAATGGTCTGCCCACAGCAGGGTGTAAAACAAGAAGGTTGTCTACCCAGGAAAGAGTTAATAGTCCACCACATCCCCAGGGGTAATCCCTAAAAAATAAGTGCCCCTCCACTCCCACCCTCATTGTTATAATACAACATAAATTTTACGTCATGTTCAAGTACTTCAACACATAACCTAAGTCAACAGCAGCTTTCCTAGAAAGACCAAATATCAATCCACCCTCTCCTACAAGGATGTCAAGACTCGAGAATGACTTCCCCAAAGAGAGAGCATCATTTAGCGCATGTTGCAATACACAGGGCAGAACTTTAGAAGTTGCCTTAGAGAATACAGAAGGAACACATCCACGACCCACCCAGTGCTGGCCCGCTTCCAGGTTTTCTGGTGAGTAGTTTAGAGCCATAGCTTCCATTAGTAAGCACTACCATTGCTTCACTGAGAGACACTGTCACACACAGACACGCTCAATGCTTTTACCACAGACAGACACATGATAGACCACCCATCCATTCACCACAGACAAGACACATGATAGACCACCCACGCATTCACCACAGACAGACACATGATAGGCCACACACGCATTCACCACAGACAGACACATGATAGACCACGCACGCATTCACCACAGACAGACACATGATAGACTACGCACGCATTCACCACAGACAGACACATGATAGACCACTCACGCATTCACCACATACAGACACATGATAGACCACGCACGCATTCACCACAGACAGACACATGATAGACCACCCACGCATTCACCACAGACAGACACATGATAGACCACGCACGCATTCACCACAGACAGACACATGATAGACCACGCACGCATTCACCACAGACAGACACATGATAGACCACGCACGCATTCACCACAGACAGACACATGATAGACCACGCACGCATTCACCACAGACAGACACATGATAGACCACCCACGCATTCACCACAGACAGACACATGATAGACCACGCACGCATTCACCACAGACAGACACATGATAGACCACGCACGCATTCACCACAGACAGACACATGATAGACCACGCACGCATTCACCACAGACAGACACATGATAGACCACACACGCATTCACCACAGACAGACACATGATAGACCACACACGCATTCACCACAGACAGACACATGATAGACCACGCACGCATTCACCACAGACAGACACATGATAGACCACGCACGCATTCACCACAGACAGACACATGATAGACCACACACGCATTCACCACAGACAGACACATGATAGACCACGCACGCATTCACCACAGACAGACACATGATAGACCACGCACGCATTCACCACAGACAGACACATGATAGACCACACACGCATTCACCACAGACAGACACATGATAGACCACGCACGCATTCACCACAGACAGACACATGATAGACCACGCACGCATTCACCACAGACAGACACATGATAGACCACCACGCATTCACCACAGACAGACACATGATAGACCACGCACGCATTCACCACAGACAGACACATGATAGACCACGCACGCATTCACCACAGACAGACACATGATAGACACACGCACGCATTCACCACAGACAGACACATGATAGACCACGCACGCATTCACCACAGACAGACACATGATAGACCACATGATAGCACGCATTCACCACAGACAGACACATGATAGACCACGCACGCATTCACCACAGACAGACACATGATAGACCACGCACGCATTCACCACAGACAGACACATGATAGACCACGCACGCATTCACCACAGACAGACACACACATGATAGACCACACACGAATTCACCACAGACAGACACATGATAGACCACGCACGAATTCACCACAGACAGACACATGATAGACCACGCACGCATTCACCACAGACAGACACATGATAGACCACACACGCATTCACCACAGACAGACACATGATAGACCACGCATGCATTCACCACAGATAGAATAAGGATAGAATGAGTTTTCACCATGGACATGTGGCATGCGATTTAGGGGAAACTTCTTGAATACAAGTGTTTTTTTACTTCAATTTTCCCCTTTGCCTGAATGTATTACAAACTAAATTTTACATGAATTGCATGAAATTGTACTGATGATGCGGGAAGTAAAAGTTGTTTGTTTTTCTCTATCTTTGTTTCCACTCTGGATACCTATACGACAGTGTACAGGCTGTACATGTCCTCACCATGGATCACAAGCTACACTGGATACCTACATGACAGAGTACAGGCTGTACATGTTCTCACCATGGATCACAAGCTACACTGGATGCCTATATGACAGTGTACAGGTTGTACACCATGGATCACAAGCTACACTACACTGGATGCCTATGGATCACAAGCTACACTGGATACCTACATGACAGAGTACAGGCTGTACATGTTCTCACCATGGATCACAAGCTCACCGTGGATCACAAGCTACACTGGATACCTACATGACAGAGTACAGGCTGTACATGTTCTCACCATGGATCACAAGCTACACTGGATACCTACATGACAGAGTACAGGCTGTACATGTTCTCACCATGGATCACAAGCTACACTGGATACCTATATGACAGAGTACAGGCTGTACATGTCCTCACCATGGATTACAAGCTACACTGGATACCTATATGACAGAGTACAGGTTGTACATGTCCTCACCATGGATCACAAGCTACACTGGATACCTACATGACAGAGTACAGGCTGTACATGTTCTCACCATGGATCACAAGCTACACTGGATACCTACATGACAGAGTACAGGCTGTACATGTTCTCACCATGGATCACAAGCTACACTGGATACCTATATGACAGAGTACAGGCTGTACATGTCCTCACCATGGATTACAAGCTACACTGGATACCTATATGACAGAGTACAGGTTGTACATGTCCTCACCATGGATCACAAGCTACACTGGTTACCTACATGACAGAGTACAGGCTGTAAATGTTCTCACCATGGATCACAAGCTACACTGGATACCTACATGACAGAGTACAGGCTGTACATGTTCTCACCATGGATCACAAGCTACACTGGATACCTATATGACAGTGTACAGGTTGTACATGTCCTCACCGTGGATCACAAGCTACACTGGATACCTACATGACAGAGTACAGGCTGTACATGTTCTCACCATGGATCACAAGCTACACTGGATGCCTATATGACAGTGTACAGGTTGTACATGTCCTCACCGTGGATCACAAGCTACACTGGATACCTACATGACAGAGTACAGGCTGTACATGTTCTCACCATGGATCACAAGCTACACTGGATACCTATATGACAGAGTACAGGCTGTACATGTCCTCACCATGGATCACAAGCTACACTGGATACCTACATGACAGAGTACAGGCTGTATATGTCCTCACCGTGGATTACAAGCTACACTGGATACCTACATGACAGAGTACAGGCTGTACATGTTCTCACCATGGATCACAAGCTACACTGGATACCTATATGACAGTGTACAGTTTGTACATGTCCTCACCGTGGATCACAAGCTACACTGGATACCTACATGACAGAGTACAGGCTGTACATGTTCTCACCATGGATCACAAGCTACACTGGATACCTATATGACAGAGTACAGGCTGTACATGTCCTCACCATGGATCACAAGCTACACTGGATACCTACATGACAGAGTACAGCCTGTACATGTTCTCACCGTGGATCACAACCTACACTGGTTACCTACATGACAGAGTACAGGCTGTAAATGTTCTCACCATGGATCACAAGCTACACTGGATACCTATATGACAGAGTACAGGCTGTACATGTCCTCACCATGGATCACAAGCTACACTGGATACCTACATGACAGAGTACAGGCTGTATATGTCCTCACCGTGGATTACAAGCTACACTGGATACCTACATGACAGAGTACAGGCTGTATATGTCCTCACCGTGGATTACAAGCTACACTGGATACCTACATGACAGAGTACAGGCTGTACATGTTCTCACCATGGATCACAAGCTACACTGGATACCTACATGACAGAGTACAGGCTGTACATGTTCTCACCATGGATCACAAGCTACACTGGATACCTATATGACAGAGTACAGGCTGTACATGTCCTCACCATGGATCACAAGCTACACTGGATACCTATATGACAGAGTACAGGTTGTACATGTCCTCACCATGGATCACAAGCTACACTGGTTACCTACATGACAGAGTACAGGCTGTAAATGTTCTCACCATGGATCACAAGCTACACTGGATACCTACATGACAGAGTACAGGCTGTACATGTTCTCACCATGGATCACAAGCTACACTGGATACCTATATGACAGAGTACAGGCTGTACATGTCCTCACCATGGATCACAAGCTACACTGGATACCTATATGACAGAGTACAGGTTGTACATGTCCTCACCATGGATCACAAGCTACACTGGTTACCTACATGACAGAGTACAGGCTGTAAATGTTCTCACCATGGATCACAAGCTACACTGGATACCTACATGACAGAGTACAGGCTGTACATGTCCTCACCATGGATCACAAGCTACACTGGATACCTACATGACAGAGTACAGGCTGTACATGTTCTCACCATGGATTACAAACTACACTGGATACCTACATGACAGAGTACAGGCTGTATATGTCCTCACCATGGACCATAAGCTACACTGAATACCTACATGACAGAGTAGAGGCTGTACATGTCCTCACCATGGATCACAAGCTACACTGGATACCTACATGTCAGAGTACAGGCTGTATATGTCCTCACCATGGACCATAAGCTACACTGGATACCTACAAGACAGAGTACAGGCTGTACATGTCCTCACCATGGATCACAAGCTACACTGGATACCTACATGTCAGAGTACAGGCTGTATATGTCCTTACCATGGACCATAAGCTACACTGGATAGTTACATGTCAGAGTACAGGCTGTACATGTCCTCACCATGGATCACAAGCTACACTGGATACCTACATGTCAGAGTACAGGCTGTATATGTCCTCACCATGGACCATAAGCTACACTGAATACCTACATGACAGAGTACAGGCTGTACATGTCCTCACCATGTATCACAAGCTACACTGGATACCTACATGACAGAGTACAGGCTGTACATGTTCTCACCATGGATTACAAACTACACTGGATACCTACATGACAGAGTACAGGCTGTACATGTTCTCACCATGGATTACAAACTACACTGGATACCTACATGACAGAGTACAGGCTGTACATGTCCTCACCGTGGATCACAAGCTACACTGGATACCTACATGACAGAGTACAGGCTGTACATGTTCTCACCATGGACCATAAGCTACACTGGATACCTACATGACAGAGTACAGGCTGTACATGTCCTCACCATGGACCATAAGCTACATTGGATACCTACATGACAGAGTACAGGCTGTACATGTCCTCACTGTGGATCATAAGCTACACTGGATACCTACATGACAGAGTACAGGCTGTACATGTCCTCACTGTGGATCATAAGCTACACTGGATACCTACATGACAGAGTACAGGCTGTACATGTCCTCACCATGGACCATAAGCTACATTGGATACCTAGATGACAGAATACAGGCTGTACATGTCCTCACCGTGGATCACAAGCTACAAGGTGAATATTTTCATCACAGATAGACCAATGATGGAGTATGTTTTCACACAGATAGTAGCTTCAAGACAGCATATGTTTTCACCTACATACAACTGGGTTATCAGCGCAGACCAGACTCCAGGAATCTAACAAACCTGTTCTGCTGTGAAGCGATAACCTACACAATCTGCACTGGGTACCGGGTAGTTAAATTACACCACTTTATAAGCTGACACATCCTGCAGGGAAACAGTAATTATTTGTCATAAATATTGCCAGCATTACCACTAAAACTTTACTCCGTAGCAATGTTCCAGGTCTGCAGGGTGACCTCAAATCACAGGACAACAAGCGTTAAAAAAATCACAGCAACTGAGGATAAGACATACTACAATATGTCAAAGCACTTAGCACATCATATGACATGCCATCAGTGCCTACAATTGTAATGACTATTTAGAGCAATTGTGAATGAATGTGTAAATAAACCACTCCAGTCCAGTGGAATGGTCACTGCATTCACCACACCTGATAACGAACACAATGGCAGTTATCTATTGTCACACTCACCTCCTCGAGTTAAATTAGTGAACTACCTGACCCTAACGGAATAAATCTACCTGGCTTCATACACGCTGCAGTGCATTCCGAGTCGGTTAGGAATTTAGGATACATTTCTGACATTTTTGAAATGATTACAAAAGGAAGATTCTGGTATGTTGTGTTGTGCTGTGTACCAGAACAAGGACTACCGTAAATCAGAAATACCTGAGAGCCAACAAACAAAGCTGGGATACATGTTCTATGTCAATGATACAACCTGTTCACAGTTTGATTTACTTGACGAACCAACTAAACATTTTTATTTTTCTCAAAGATTCTGGGATATCCCAAATATAGTATACAACTAATTTTGATTCTTATAAAGTGAACAAATATTTTGTTGGCAAATATTTGTTTGGCTTTCTTAAAAGGCACTGTAACTAGCTAATTTGTGATTACAACAATTGAATTAATAATTTATTTGCTTTCATAAGAGGTGTAATAGTGCAGTGTATATAACTAGTATGAAAGACAACCCAATTCAGGGGTCCTTACAGGGCTGAACACAACTGGTGTCAAGTACAACTTCTATTAAAATGTCCCAGTTGTCGTCACCTATGTCACGTTCCATCCAATCTGTGGTGAGAGTGACATGGCATGTCGCGTGGGAGACACATTTTCTAAAATAAATGTCATCAACTTTGTTTTGACGAACAGAGCTGATGAATCGCACCAAAGAATTCAACAAATCATCTGACACACTGTCAACATGTAGTCCACCCTGGCACTCCGTCCACAGAGTCAACTGTACTGCTAGTGGTGCAGTGGCTAGAGCATCAGACTCAATCGAGAGAACCCGGGTTCGAATCCTTTGCTGCCGTATTAAACCGTGGGCAAGTTCGTTCACTCTACATTGCTCCAGTTTACTCAGCTGTATGAATGAATACCTGGCTTTAGACAGTGGTGGATATTTGTGTACGGATTATTGTTTGTGCATTAATTGCAGCATGGCTGAATGCTTCCAAGAGAAATCGTGATGGTGTTCAATTTAATAGGTCTGCCAGGAAGCAAAGTGTAAAGCGCTTTAATTGAACAGTCCTAAGGACTGGATACTGTGCTATATAAAAACTTACTTTTACCGTCGGTACACAAATTGTGATGTTACTAAAATGGAACTGACAAATATTTTTGGCAAACTGAATGTTGACGCATGAGTGCGTGTTGCCATGGCGAGTCCTATTTGCTAGCTGGTGACCCAGTATTCTTAGACACAGGTTATGCAGTGCACCTTGGCCCTGAGATCCCTAAATCCAAAATGGATTCATACTTTTGATTTGCAGTTACCTGCGAGATAATTAAACAGTTTGTCCTTCTCCAAACACATCACCCATCATTTTTAACACGACGCCATGATTAGCGTGTGATCAACAATAAAAATAATACAAAGGTTTTCATTGGCTAATATTGTTGTAACTGACAGAATGGACCAATGGCAGGATTGCTCACTACCTGCCCTGTTAGATGGTTTCTACGGAGCCTCCGTTTTTGTATATGCCGTAGATTGTGTACATGTCATGATTTTGGTTGGATTAATCATGTCACAATAGGGAATTAAATGTGCAACTTTAACAAGCCAGTTGGGCTCCTAGACTTGGAACTATTAGGTGCCTGGCTGTGAATTTAGACACCAGCAGACACTGCTAAATTTGAACCTGGTGACATGCATGGTTATTCCATTGGACAGCAGTAACATTGTAAAACAGCCACTTACCCTATGTCAGTAAGCGGTGGTTTCTCGCGCCCTCGTTTATAACACAGATACATCTCGGGCGCCCGCAGACTCCCATGATTCAAGTCGGCGGGAAATCCTGTTGTTGTATACTCGAGACACGTAAATCCTGGCGGGGCGATTTCTCCAAGACTTTTGTTGATGACAGCAATTTCGATGATTGGGTCCCAGAGATGTGACGGCTTGAGAGCTGCCTCATTCGTGTACTCTTCCAGCGGCTGACGATCATCGGGCAGTCCCGCCACCACGAAGTAATCGACCAATCGCTTTTCCTCCATCACCTTACCCGGTCAGCGCATGTCTGAAAGATGCAGACAATTTTTATTTGTTTCAAAAATTGTATATATATCTGTTTATTTGTCAAAATCATACAATATTCTACTTTGTGAAATAAATAAAACATCACTAAACAATTCACTAATTATTTAATTCATTGTCACACGTGATAATGCAGTTTGAAAATGTATTTCAACTTACACTAGAGATCGAGTGCATCTTGCCCCCCTCAAAAAAAGCAGAAATATGAGTGACAAAATAGTTGGTGAAAATTCACAAGCATATTATAACTGTGTACAAGAAACTAGCCCTAGGTGTTATTTTAACAATATTTTACTTTTTATAAAACAACATAATAATGAAGCAATTAATAATGAAAACCTGAGCATTAAAATAATAAATAATTTATAAAAACTATTATAAAACCGGATCATTGAGACTTTGTACAGGCGACATGACATACTTCCTTTAAATCATAGCATATATTTAAAAACAAGTGCCACCCTAAGCGATACGCTCCAAAGGACAAGGTGGTCAAATCAGTCCAACTTTTTCACTTGTATTGTGATATCTGCCAAGAACTGAACACAATCAGAACTCATTGATCTGTCTGCAGGCCACTAATACATAAGTGTGTGTTCCCACCAACATGTGTCCAGCCAAACACGCCTGACCCAGATATGTACTTGTCCAACCACCCACAACCACACAACTAACCACTCTTTACTAACACTTCACCTCTGTGTATTAAGTAGCTACAAATGGACAACAACACAACCTGTGTATACCATGTGTATTTCTGTAAATATTAACCACTGGTAGGATGTCTGCCTTAAAGTTTATATGTACATGCAGTATATCGACACAATTTGCAAGCTCTCCAGTAAGTTGCATTGAACACAACAAATCCTGCCAAAAAATTCATTTTTGAGCAATTCTAAGGTTACATTTGAACAATTCTAAGGTTATACTGAGCAATCCAGGTTACACTCCCTCACATACAAACCGAGGAAAGCCAGAAAATACAATATAATCCAGGTCTATGAGAATATATATACAAACATGAAACTGCAGACCTTGAACTGTTTTTTTATAATACCAACACTGCCATATGTGGTCACTTCCTCAAACTGACCAGCATGCATTCACCCATGAAATGACCAGAGTGCTACACCTCCAGTACCAGGATCTTTCACAACAGCAACTGCCTCACGGACAAGACAGTAAACATAACCATGCTAAACCATTTAAGACACTCACCAATTAGGCATTAGACTGAATAATTTACCATCACCTAAACAGTTAAAATTGTATGTTATGAATTAAACAAGTACCCATGATGCAATGGCTATCTATACAAGACCAAAACGGCGTAGTCTACAATTGTCGCCACAGTACTAAAAACCAACACAGTACGCTTCTTCATAGTTAAATTTGGACACAACTATACATGTCAGCTGTTGTGACAGCTGCCATGTTCTGACCATGTCTACAGTTTAGACAGTGACGAGGCAGTCAGTTTACTATCAGCTAAGAGTCATTCCCTTCTACAGAGCTACGCTTTAGTCATATAGTTGTTGTCACCTCTAAACTGGTTCTAGATCTGTTCCTGTCTTTCTCCTTCTGCAACTCAACCCATTCATTGTCATCAGACTTAGTCACCCTTCTCTACTCACTTAATCTCATTCTCCATTTCCATTCCCTATCCAGTCCCACCAAGTCTCTCCTCTCATCTTAGCTTCTTAGAGCGAAACTAGCAAAAATACCCATCCTCCAGATGGGATTACATATATACACACATTAAACACAGACACAGCAGACAGTTTCCGGAAGTATTCATACCCAATGATTAACAAAGCAAATCTGAAGTTTTTCATAAGGTTGCACATGTTTTCTATGACTGTTGCAACAAACCTTCCCAAGTGGTCAATAGACAGTTTACACCATCTCAAACAATCATAGAAACCGCATCGTTATGAACGATCATCTAACGTCCAGTATAAATCCTTAACTGACAACAACCCTTAGCCCAAGGTGAATTTCAAACAATAAAAACCGTGACATTTCTTCTCAGGGGTCATAGATGAACCCTGGAAGACAGACGCTTGCTATGCAAAGCATCTAAGAGAAAAAGCTTAACATACTTATGCCTGCCTGATTATAGCTAGATTACACACTTACCCAGTAAGCCCCCACCAACCTCAAAAACACACACTTGACCATGCAGGATAGTGTCATATTGAGTAAATATCCAGAGTGATTCCAGACAGGTTGCACAGCAAGATTTACTTATCTACCTCCCTATTAGACAGATTCAAGGACCACACTGACTTGTGTAAACACACCTTTGAACCAGTTTGTAGATACACCCTCCTGTTAGTAAACATCCAAATCATCTGTACGTGTAGTTATTCTAAAAAAGGAACTAAGTGATTTGTCTCAAACTGTCTGGGTTGTAAAACAATAACTGCTAATGGAGGTGTGGGATTGCCTCTGTTAGTTATCCATCTCTATGGAGACTGGGAAGAGTTGACATTCATTGATCACTTGTTATTCTCATTTAGCAAAACTGAAAATAATACCTAACATAGTATCTGTTACAAAACGTTACCTCGTTTATAGAAATACGTAGTTTATTTTGTGTGAAATTATCGAACAAACTATGAGATTATTCTTTATCAATCAAAGTTTTGCATTTTAAGAAATTGGTCTGGCCCTAAATGCCAAGCTGCAAGTTGCTCAACCTACTAATAATCAAAATAAATTATTACAATTACGCTTTTAATAAAAGTATCCACTAAATTGTAGCAAAAAAAACTTGATTCATGATGGGTGGAATCATAAATGATTTGGGGAGAGAGTTATAACTGGTCTGTGGGGAACTGGCATGTCTATAATCCACTCCCTCTGTCAGTCGTCTCATGGTTGCTCTGATATCCCAGCTCTTGTGAAGGAGTGTCTTCTTCAGATTCACACTCCACTAGCTAAGTGGAAAGCAGTCAGGCCTTTGTTTATCAGTGTTCAACATGTTCCCCTCTGGAACATATCTAATACACTTCTGTTACTTGTCAGAATGGTTGACATAATGTATCATTGTTTTCAACAAACACCATAGTTAATAATCGAAAAGCAGAATTAAAAACCTAGCAGCCTGGTTAGGCAGTAGCACAAGATAACAGCTATTATTTTGTTCAATAGAACAACTTTAGGGCTGACATCCAAAATACATGAGAAGATTTGGGTACAATGAAAGATGGAGAGAGGGAGCAATGGACAGAAATTTTGGAAAGAGAAAACAGCGAGTGGTTTTTCAATACTGTACCTGATCCTCTGACCTGACCCTCACCCCTGTACAATGGGGAACAAGGAGGAGACACAGAGTGGTCGGCAATACTGTACCTGACCCTCACCCCTGTACAGTGGGGAACAAGGAGGAGACACAGAGAGTGGTGGGCAATACTGTACTTGACCCCCAAGGCCCATTTACACGAACAACTAGCTGGCGGACTAGTTGGCCAACTCGGTGTTGCCCAACTAGTTGCTCGTGTACGCATTGGTTTAGGCACGATTTGTCACGGCGTCGACGGAGTCGTCCAAATTGGGGCTAGCCCCAATCTGACCGACTAGTTGTTCGGAGTTGTGCCTAATTATCCAATCAGCGCGCAATACGGTGATGCTGTTGATAGGTCAACGGCGGGTTCATATACTTGTAAACATTTCGTCCGCCATTTTTTCTTCCACTTCGAATTAGAAGTTGATCGGAATAACGAACATAATAAAAGTTTGCGAAATATACACTCTAGGATCTACACTTGCATGACAAAACAACGACGAATAGTAGAAGACGGCGACGTCCTTAGCACAACAAGTTAACATGTATTCTAGATTTTACGTAAATTTGTTGCGATATTTACTGCTGTCCCGACCCGAGTCCCAGGTCCACGTGGGTCGATCACTCGATGCACTATCTGTTGAAGTTAATTAATGCCTAGCTTGGCGACCCTAGCCTAGGCTAGACTACCAGGTACTGCAAGCAATGGTTTTAAGTGAAATAAATAACATCTGAGAACTGTAATCGTTGTTTCAGCAAAAACAATTCTGTTTGCTGTCAACGACTTTTCTGTTTCTTTTACTCGAGAGCTCCAAATCGTAAGCAGTCGCAGTCGAGGTCAAGGTCGCAGTTGTTCGCTGTGTTGAGACATGTCACATGTGTAAAATGCACATGTAAAAGTTATCGGACTAGTTGGACAACACCGAGTTGGCCAACTAGTCCGCCAACTAGTTGTTCGTGTAAATGGGCCTTCACCCCTGTACAGCAGGGAACAAGGAGGAGACACAGAGTGGTTCAGCTTTACTGTACCTGTCCCTCACCCCTATACAGCGGGGAACAAGGACGAGACAGAGTGGTTCAGCTTTAATGTACCTGACCCTCACCCCTGTACAGCAGGGAACATGGAGGAGACACAGAGAGTGGTTCAGTTTTAGTGTACCTGACCCTCACCCCTGTACAGAGGGGAAGAAGGAGGAGACACAGAGAGTGGTTCAGCTTTACTGTACCTGACCCTCACCCCTGTACAGAGGGGAACATGGAGGAGACACAGAGAGTGGTTCAGTTTTAATGTATCTGACCCTCACCCCTGTACAGCAGGGAACAAGGAGGAGACACAGAGAGAGTGGTTCAGCTATAATGTACCTGATCCTCGCCAACAAAAGGAAAACCATCAATAGGAAAATGCTGTGTGGAAATAAAACAAACACATTATTTACTACCAAAGTTACTGGACAAGCTAGTTTGAAGGGAGGTGGGATGACTACAAGAGGAGAAGGTAAGAAGGTCAAGGGAGATGACAAGATAAGATGAGCTAAAGCTGCATTCAAACTTACACTTTAACACGGTTTAGTTAAACCGTTTTAACTAATCCAGTCAAAAAACATACATGTGAACACGATTTAGCATTAAAACGTTTTTAGCTAAAACGGTTTAACTAATCCGCTTCAGTAGGTGGTAAACCACCTACTGAAGCGGATTAGTTAAACAGTTTTAGCTAAAACGATTCAGTGTGCAAGTGTGAACGCAAGCGTATTAGCTCAAACTTTTTAAGTACGTCACAGTCATGCGCATTCGATCTTGCGCCTCGTCGCTTCCTGTTTACAACATCCACAAGATTTTGGCGGCATCATGTCTTCTACGGATCCAAGCAATGCAAAAGCTAAAGAGACGCAATTGCGACGCGACAATTGGGATGATGGAGAAGTTAAATTGTTAACTGAGTTGTGGGGGGACGATCGGGTGCAGGCCGAATTGGAAAGAGTCGGCCGCAATGTAGCCATTTTGCATGTGCACATACCAACTTCCTCCTTAAAACGGTTGAGCTAAATGCGTGTGTGAACGCTCTCAATTTACAAACATAAACCAGTTTTATTCTGTAGGTGTGAACGCAGCTCATGTCTGGTAAAATTAACCCTAAATAGATTGGGATGGAATGATTTACAACTGGCTTAGCATCTTGTGTTGCTGCAAGAACAACCCAATATAGAAATCTACTTCCCAGTCAAGCAGTTAATATGAAGACTAATAAATATATTCTCAGAAAATCATTGTCGTTTGTCATATTACATGGATAATATTCTTTCAACTCGTCTATTGGTATTGAATTATGTTATATAATATTTCATTTGATCACATCAACAGATTCTGGCAGGTAATTATACAACCTCATCAAACAGGTAATATTACTGACCGTAAACAGAAATGTTAAATCTCTATTTTATTTCACATTTGAACAATTCAGAAATACAAAGATCTTATATGTGTCAACATTATCAGTTTCATCTGGGAAATACTGCTTTTCCTCGATCCCACTTCGTTTTTTATTAAATGACCCACATGTATTCATTTAAGACAAAATTATCTATGTGTTGCAATGCCATACTTCTATAGACTTGTGTGATTTCACATTTTCTCAAAAAGCCATAAATGAACAGGGCAAATAAAATTGCGAATGATAAAAACAACAAAAATGTTTAACGTTAGTGGCAGCTTCCCGCTTTTCCACAAACAAACGGTGACTTCTATAATATCTGGCTGTGTTTACACACAATGAACAATATTTTAATTATAGTTGCTTTTATGGAACAAAAGCATGCCCAAGAAACCCAATTGTGTGATCAGAAATGGCTAGAAATAATGTGTGATATCTGCAAGCGATCTGTGAGCCTGACCCAGGATGCAGAGAAGACAGAACCATTAGACAGATCAGACACCAACTATCCTGTTTCTGCATGCGTAAAAATAGACATGTTTCAATTACCAATGTTTTGCATCACTGCAAGCACATGTGTGTGTGTGTATGTGCACTCAGGGCTTGCTAGCACATTGGTTTGCACATTTGCTTAGATGAAAACAGTCAAATAACATGAGGATTTCATGTAGCCAGATATGGGAAGATCATCTATCTCATCGCATTCTGTGTATACAATCAAGTTTATCATGTTTAGCATGTTTTTTCTGTAGCTGCACCTAAAATCTGGAATTAAGTCTCCATCACTTTAAAACCATCTGAAACGATAGCAACTACTACAAAAAATAAACACTTTTTCAATGCATTTCCACCAATTATTATATCTAAAATTATAGATTACGACTGTGTTTACACTAGTAATATAATGTAATAAAATACATAATTAATAAAAAAGTATCTTTATCCACCTGTATATTCACCCCAGGAAAATCATAGGCACCTGAATCATTACATGGTTGGCCAGAAGCTGCTAGTTTCAGTGACTGCACTGCACTGATAACTGTGAACACCAAACTTATAATGTAGGTTCTTTCAATGCTATATACAGACATTACTAGACTTAACAAAAACAACCTATACAACCCATAACCTATAATTTCACAGATTCTGCATGACTGGCGCATGTGTCTCTGGCTATAATAGGGCCCAATAATGACAAAGTACCCATTGCATCAGAGACCCCAGACAAAGCTGGTCACAAGGCCAATTTAGACCCTGAAATCAATGCAGTGCAATGCTGACTAATGTTTGCCAACATATCTTGCCTAGGAGCCAGCAACACGCAATTAGAATTGGCACTGACAGCTAGTACAATCAGTGTTTAGTGCTGACAGCATTCACATACAACTGTACCCATTTAGGGCTTATTAAGAGACATAGGAACGACTAAATTACCTGCTTCATCAAAACTACACCAGTGCGTTAATGTCACAAATCCAGCTATTTCCTATCTGAAGTCTCAATGCATTTCTACAACCAGACCAATGTTTAGCTACTAGTAAATTAGCAAATAATAGATAGTCTCTCACGATGGTGTGGAAGGAGCACAACAGAACTGCTACAAACTACCCACGACTGTGCAGTTTGGAGGGCCATGATCGCCAACGCCTGTGATAGACATGGCACATAGAAGAAGAAGAGAAATTAGCAAACTGTGCATGACATTTTACGACATAAATTATACGCATCTTTGAATTGAAGATGCATTCTTCAGGTTGACAATTATGTAAAAATATATGACTGATAAAATGCACCATTAATTGCTGTACCTCATCCTGGCACAGACAGTTAGATGCACCCTATGAAAAGTACAGGATACATAGAGAGAATGTGTGAGGAGACATGAGAAAGAAAGCATTGAAAACAGAAGACAATGGTAGAAGCAGAAATAGAAATTACATGGTGAGACAGAGTTTTAAAAGAGCTAACAAGGGCAGGAGACTTTATATCATAATGTACTATTAATAACTACTTTATAAAGTTTCAAGTATGGCAGTCAATCTGGAATGATAGACCCATCAAGATTGTGGAACAGATTAAGTGATTTGGGGTCCCCACCCCACATCGGCCTACAAGGGATAAAAGGAGCTGAAGAATATGTCACCCACTCACAATAAATGTCATTAAAGCTGACGATATAGGTGGGCCAAAACCAATGTAAGCCAAACTGGCTATTCAATGACCAGTCCAAAGCATGTGGTCAAAATATCACAATATTAGGTGATATTGTTCTACCTCGAATTGTCCTGATGTCACAGCTGTGATGTAGACCCTACTGTACTACCGGGGTAGTTCCCTTGACAGAAAGGTCCAGACAGATGAATGTAGCCAGACCACACATAACCACAAGAAAGACAAAATCTGTTTACAACTTGTACACAACAGTCACTGGGCTAGCAGCTGTTGCCTATAAACAGGCATTAAATAACATCACAGAAGTGACTCATTAGACTGTAGACAGCAGTGAAAAGCACCGGTTAGCAACATACAATTTTATAGGTTGTTTTTGCTCCTCTCCGGAGCTGGCGATGCTACGTCAGCGGTAGTGCAAATGGTCGCTACCCTGATTATGCAGACAGACAGTCGCCTAGTGAATACAAAGATTGCTATCAGGGTCCCCACTTGTCTTGGTAATGTTGCCTCATTCACAAGGATGTTAACATACAGACCAGAGAGATGCAAGCAAGGGTGTCCGTTCTAACAGCAGATCACTATTATACACTTCCTAGTTTGTGCTATACAGTGTAAGCTCTCATGAATCGGATGACATCCCTTTTCTGGAGCAGATACAAGAACACTGATTTTCTATTTGAGCAAAACTGGACAAAAAGCTATGCGAGTAGAAGTAACAGTCCACTTAAAACCTAAAAGTACATTAATCAGGCATACATATTATAAAATGCCAAGAGAACTATGTTCACACAGTCCCAGCGTTCACATTTCTCTGTCCTTTTGGTAATGTCTATGGACAGGGATGTCACAGCTGTGATGTAGAACTGTACTGGTACCTGTAGACGAATTTTAATGAATAATTATCCATCCGTAAGAAATATATAATGCCAATATGCATTCTTGGATATATATATCACCAACACTTTACAACAGAACATGGTTATCGTCTACTCTTTAAGACAGGACCTGTGCCAATCCTTGGATATATCATCAGCAGGTGCTGAATAAAAAACAACCAATGTTTTCCAATAATATCACTCCACCTGTGCAGTTTGTCATCAGTTTTCTTGTTTTCAGTTACTGCCAATAATTGGTACAGTGTGAGCTAAACATGTAAATCCAAACAAAGTGCACCTGTGGAAACAAATGTGTCATTTCATTTACAAACATCGTCCATTATCTGGTTGACGGAATGTGACACAAATTTAGTAGTACTTAACAACTTAATCTCAGCGTTAGCGAAAACATGCAAAATACAAAGAGAACTCTCGGTACATTTGTGCTAACCAATTTAGTAGCTTTATTTAGAAACAATCTGTGCATCTCTAGGTGGTCTGATGAATGCAGCCATTGCTAATAACTGGAATCATTGGGTTAGCTTCCTAAGCAATATATTGAATTTCTCAAGAAAATTTAATAATCGTGCACATAAAAACATGCCTCTCGGTTTGGTTGATTGATGGAGGCACCTAGAGGTAATAACTGAAGAAGTCAAAACATGCTGAAGGTACCCTGGACCTGTGGCTCTGTCGAGACTTAAATACGTGAATGTGTCAAAAGATGTTTGTAATATCCTCATACTGACTGATACAAACAAAACGTGTTTGCCACACAGGCAATCAAAATGTTATGAAATTGAATTTGATAAACCCCTGACCTAACATCACCTACCAGGTACCAAGTTTTCCATTACAAAACAGTGGGGAATGATCCAAACAATTTTTGATTATCATTTATGATAAAAATCAGATTATGATTTGACTGCAGAAAATTGTTTACAATGATTACTGTTGCACTTTCAATGGCACTTATTTACTTTAGGAGGGTTTCTGGTGGGGACTTATTTCCATACTCCACTTGAACTAGAATTAAAACTGAACAGTTGGCTCTGCCCAACATGTAGGTCAAAGTACACGGCTGATATGAATCATATGATACGGGAAATGCAACAATATTACAATAACAATTGATTATATAGTACATCTTTTAAATATGTTTAAAGGCCATATCCTGGGATAAAATGTGCTCTGTCCCTTAATAACAAATGGTTGATGGCCTTTCAAATGATGATATTGCCAAAATGTTTAAATATCGTATATGAGCATACAACATAAAGAGCCTTTAAATTTGCTATTTTACGGAAACTCCCAAGCGATGCCGGGTTTGCATTTGTTGCTTAAACGTGATGTCAGTCGTGGTTCCGCCGTGAGTTAGTGCAGCGGCTTCACGCCTGAGGCCCTGCGCAGTCGCGCGGTGTCATGTAAACAACTCGATACAAATGGCGGCTTACTCGAGTAGTTCAGAGAGCGATGTCAATTTTGACGCGGATCACGAAACGTTTGATCATATATATTTCGGTGACAGTGAGGATGACATTGCCGAGATCGACAATGTTGATGTTAGTCAGTACATTGTGGCACCGTATGTAGACATGAACCAGTGAAGAAGCCCCGAAAATTGACCGGGCCCATTTTTTTTCCACAACTGACGTCACGATTCTGCCCCTCGCAGCATTTCCGGAAAACAGACTTTTCGAAACCTGCACCTAGACAGGTCCCGTTTAATGTCAATTTTATAAATGTTTCAGCAAACGTTTGGTTTCGGGGTTGTCATTATATTGCAGAACACATATGTACATGCATATTTTTATACTTATTAGCAATTTGTTTTGTCCCAGGATATGGCCTTTAATTAGCACTTCTAATAAATGTACCAGTTATACTGCAGGATATTGGTATGTGCCAATGAGCACATCATTACCCACTTGGCATGCTTCTCCTATCATGTACGATATGTTTGTAAATCATTCATCAACTGAATTGAAGTGAGTTGAGTAAATATGTTAAGAATATCAGATTAGTGAGGAAGTTGTCAAAATGTTTGCTATTACTAATTTACTGTACACTGCATGTAAACCGGGATATTGCTATGCATTTGCACTTTGGCTGACACAGTAGTGTTGTGGTCAGCACCTCCACTTTTGCAAGTCGAGTTCCGAGTTCAACACTCGAACCAGGCCCATATAAAACCTAACCATTGGGGACTGTGTGTCCTTCATGCCTCTTATGAACATGCTATTGTCTTGTTAATTTGGGACATAAAAGAACCAGAGGACAACATTACCCTAGCAGTGATCACCCTCAGTGCCACCAAAGGAACATCAGCTTGGTGATAACGTTCTGAAAAAGGTTGACCAGTTGAAATGGACTTCGTTTAGAATTTAGACCACCATGTTTTAGGAACCATAACATACATATATTTATTAATTTTACAGGCTAGTCAGCTAGCAGAACATTGCCAAATGGGGAGAACAAAGAAACTGGGGCACCTACCAGGCAGTACCAGCACATGTCAACCATCCATGCAAACCAAAGACACCAGCTCTTTCCAATTCCCTCCTCCAAGGAAGACATGGCTTCCCTAGGTACACATTACAAACACTGGCTTCCATGGCTTCCCCTCCCCTGCACCTGGACTGGGGGCTGTCTTTCATCCCATCTGTTTATAACTGTATATATGGGGAGACAAATAGATGAGAGCCTGGCTCTGGTAATGGAAGATAGAGATGAAAGGACTGACCCTACATCTGGTTTGTGGATGTCTTCACTGATATATTGTACTCTGTATAGCAACCAATTGCCTAAACCATACAACAAGGTAAAGGTAACCACAGCTGCTGTACTTCTGTGGTTTCCAGGCTGCTGTTCTTGTTTCATTACTGAGTTATTTGAAACTTAACTAAGTGGTAACAATTTGACTGAAACCGAATTACTGAGAGTATGTTCCAGACCTGGTAATTGCTGCAGCCACTGCCAAACATGCACCACCGAGGATATACAGACTGACCTGTAGGACGTAGCTTGCCAGTAGACCCAAACTGTCCACTGAGAAGACTGGAGTCCAAGTCCACCCTGATGCTCTTTCAAAGATTAGGCAATTTCATTCACCCCATTTTGCTCGTCTTTCACAAGAGACACTGAAACCGTTGGTCTATATTCTGCTTGGTGTGTATGTACCATGGTGTATGTACCATAAAACGAAAAGATCACTGATTTCCAAAGACCTCATGTAAATCATTGACCATAGATGTAACTTGTACTAGAGTCGACTCCCATAGGTGGCGATCTCTATCTGTAAGTCACTAACGGTGGGATTATACCTCAAAACGGGATAATACACAGCTGTAATATGAATGAGATGACAATTCCATTTAACCAGCATTTAGTATGAATACTATAACATCATAACAGGTGAATCTTGAGTCATCAACAGCAAGAGGTGGAATATTTAAACATGTCGCTTCTATAAGTTTGACTTGAACACTTCTGGTGTGTACAACCCACCCCAGCACCAAACAGTCCAATGAAACCTAATAGTATCACTCTGTAGGCAAGATGACAGCCACCCAATCAATTCATATCAGGTTCCCATTGAAACTATCCCCAGGTGGTAGTAGTCTCAGGGTGCCTGGACAATGTCTCATCAGACATGTCTTTTCTAGTCTTTCAGAAGATCTTTAGAGATGGCTCTATTACACATGCTGGCGTCTTCACATTCATTCTTTCAATCTTTCAAATTTTACCTGCATTCTTACACTCGATCCACAACTGAATCTCCGAGGCTATTACACCCTGTTGGCAGGTGGTTACCAGTGTAAAACATGTAGATCACACTTCCTAGGAGAGTAACATCTTCACATCTTAACTCACAACTCACACTATCCAGGCCCGTAGCCAGCTGTTCAAAATGGGGGGTTCACAGTTTACCAATTAAGACTCCAGTGGGCGACACAAGTTCATGTGGGGTTATATTTTGTTCACAATGCAGAGGGGGCCCCACGTGTTGAATTGGGGGCTCATAATGCAGAAGGTTACATTTCTAACTGGAAGAACAATGAAGTAGGTGTGAGATTGGTGGACCGTGTGGTTTCATCTTATATTCTTTCATCTTCATAGACAAACACCGCATTAGCATCACAAGCAGGCCCATAACGAGGTCATTTTGGGGGTGCGTTTTCAAACAAAGTGGGACTTATAATGGTCTGTGGAGATTGGTCCCATTTTGTTGCCTGATTAAGCCTAATTTACACCCAATTGTATTCATAAAGGCCAACACGCAGTGATAGTATGTTGTTAATATAACTGAATTATTTACTCAAAACCCTTCGCCGTGTGTGCAATTGTTTTGAATATGTTCATATTAATACAACAAACGAGGCACCGAGGGATGTGGGTGTGTCCAAGTTATTTTTCAGACTAAACAGTTAAAGTATGACATGTACAATCTGGTTTTCACTCAATTAATACATTACATTTATCTGATCTGGTGTGCACAATTTCCATAATTTATCATAAACATAATTAAGTTAGTAAATTAACAAACCTTTATTAAACATGCCCGGTAAATAGAAGATTAGAAAAATGATTGTCCTCTTGTGGAATTTGAATTAAATTCTAGGTGTCAAAGCAAGTACCATATCCTGAATACCACAATGACTCCAGGAAACACAAACTGCATTTTACTTGGGTCCTCATCAGCGATAAGGCTCCCCTTTCTGAAATCTACAAACATGCAATAATTACACGATTTCTCATTAGCACATTTTAAAATAGGTGCAGCTAAACTATTTTGTATTGGTTAAATACAATTATTCATCGAAAATCGCTGATGAGAAATAACAAACTATTTTATATGGCTTAATTTATGTGCTCATAATAATTGTTAAATGATCGTCACCCCATTTATTCACCAGTATCTTGTCTGCATCTGTCACCCCTGAGTAACTATAATTAGGACTCATAATTTTACGTTTGGTGTAAAACTGGCTTCTTGTGCATTTGTTACCCTATGCATTTTTATAACAGGAGACCCTGGGATAGTGTGAAGTCCTTCTGCATGGCTAATTGGATGCAATGGTCCTTTGACACACATTCCTCTAGTGACTGCCCTTGTCACACATCCCATTGGGGACAGACCCCTCAGCCAGGTCCCATACATTCATTTATCATCTGCATAAATCAGGCTTTCTTGGCATTCCATGTAATGCTTGAACACTATCCAGCTTTTAAGATGGAGGGTTAACACTTTTGAGAAACATGGTATACAATTAGTGGTTAACATTTTAAAGATGTAATTTTGAGGGGGGTTCACATTTTGGAGAATGGGGGGGTTCACGTGAACCCCCCGGCTGCTGTCCTGCTATCTGATATAAATGTCATTACAAGTCCTTGTAGACCTAGTCTTGTTCCAGAATGCATATCACTCCCATAACAAATGGAAAATCAGTTCTTACCATTCCAGCAAATTCACCACCGTGACTGAACTATGTACGGATTTCCCTAAGTAACATCTCTGTGATGATCACAAGTATACTGCTGTTAATGGTCTGCAACAAAACATCACTGGCAGTTGTTGATTGAACCAGCATAGTAGACAGGAAGTCAATCCATAGACAACTGTTATCATCATGTCATTAACCCAATAAACCATCTACCACTAGTACATGTTTGCATATTCATGCAGACACACACAAGAGAAGAATAATCACATCCCTGTCTAACGACCCTTGTCAAAAGGTTCCTTTTGCTATCACTCAATCAGCTGCCACCACTGTTGAAAGAAAACTGCACAATCAACAGCCTGAAGAGGCATCTTCCAGATAAGACCCCAAACATACAGACTGTGTTCCTACTAATATGCACATTCCACCTCTAGGCTCACAAGACTGACATGTCACATGCAAACATTTTTAAATTGCACAAGTAGCATAATTTGCTGCGGAAGTATTGCAATTTGCTGTGCATTTACAACTGAATTTATTGATAATCTAGTTGGCCAATGCAAGTGGTGAGATGACCATCAGAAGGAATGACAAGATGGTCCAGATCTTCTTCTTGTGCTCTTCTCTTGGTGCATCTCTGTGTGAGTCTCTAGATCTTTCATAGTACATGGATCACGCAGCATTCAACACATGTGGATGAAAGACATCAGTTCTGTTCTTCTCCGTGACGTGAACCAAGGAGTCAGTATTAACAACCAGCGGAGTGACTACATCTTATAACAACCAAACGGCAACCACATCAGAGGTATCCATCAAATTTGTACTGCTCAGAAAACAAATGTAAAACCCAGACCCTGTGATGAGGTAGATGAAAATACCATCAGACTAGCTGTAGCATGCAACCAGCCAAGTGTCAGTCACAACAGTGCATAATCTCCACCTGACAGACATTATTAGGGTTTCACTAATCCATCATCCCTCCTCCTCTGCTTGACATATTAGCTTGTGGCAAAGACACAAATTACTTCCCATGGTGACATTGTGAAGCAAGGTGAGATGGCAAATGATCTTGTTGCAGTGTCATATCACCCCTGATGAAGTCACTGGACCCTTAGCATTTCACAATTATTACTGTGGGTTCGATATGAGACTGGTGGGGTTTCCAACCATGGTGTGCCACAAAATGGCAGACTTCTTAATGTTCATTATCTTACATAAGATTCACTTTACAAGATAAACAAGTCATGCCTGTTAATCTCCTATTAGTTTTAGGGGCCAACATCCAATCTCATTCCTGTTTTGGGGCCAACCTCCCACCATTTATCACAACCCAATCCCCATCCCAAACAATCCAACCTCCATCCTATCTTTAAGGCCAACCCACACTAATTATATGACCACTTTCCCTCTCACCCCTCCGCTCTATTAAAGAAGTGAGGCAAGAATTTATGGAAATATTGTGACCTACAAAATGGTGCAGCCTGCCACACACATTTATAAATAACATCTAGGGTAGGATACAAAGTGAGACCAAGGCCTGGATTTGGAAGACAGGGAAACATGATAGGAAATTATCCCAAGGAAGTTTACACAATCCACATCTTATGTTACAACTTTATCTCACAGGGATATCATCTTCATAAACAAAACTCTCATCTTACAAATTATGTTGAACTGTTGGTGAACTCAAACTACCAATCCCATAGTACTTACACTGACAGTCAAACGTACACATCTTTATATAAGTCAACGATATTAAATGATAAGTATAAATTTGTCATGAAGATCTATACATGTTTACAGAATAAGCAGTCTCAGTTGTCAAACTGTAGCAAGTATAAAAGCCAAAAGAGGGCCGACATGGTATTACCATATAATTTAATTATATATTATAAATATAAATTAATGGTCAGATCTGAACTTACCACCAAAGAAGTTATCATCAAGTCAGTAAGCATCCTGCCGGCACACTTAGTTCCCACCACATGTCATATGATGTCACCTCACCCACCCCTACCCCAGGTGAGTGGGGGACACCTGTCTACCGCTACTTCAATCTGTCCTCCTACGCTCCACTTTCATTACATGGTTAACACACAAGTGTTTCGCAGCGCACTTTACGAAGCCTCATTTAATTACTCACTGCCCAGCCTCAGTGCATCTATAGTCTGTTGTGGAGGTCAGTGTCACAACAGGTACTATAACTGGCCGTCCTTATGCGCAGCACTTTTGATCCTACAATTTTACCATAAAGTCCAACACGAATGTGGGTAGGAATTAATCAGAATGACACCTGCTGTGACACTGGCGAATTTGGCAGATCACCAAATGAAAATTGCCATTAAGAATTGCATATTTTCTATTATCCACAACAAACAGTAATATTATATTAATAATATAAATAGAGTGAGAATTTCATCTGACCACAGATGCACCCCACCTACCCCTACTGACAGCTGTTTTTATGTTTCTATTGGCTACAAAAGCTCCCCCAATAACAGCTGTTTTATGGATGCCATTCAGCCTACAGACACACAACTTCATTCACTTTCATTATCAGCCACTGCACTCTCTACGATGCTGCAAATGGTGAGACTGGCATCGCAGAGGTGGACCTGGTGACTCGGGAGTGGCTGCTTGACAACACACTGCAAGTCTAGGCTAGAAGAATTTAAAATAAAGTGCCCCGGCCCACCTGTATGACAGCTTACAGTTACGCACAATGCAGCCAGACCAAAAAAGCAGTAATGACACATCACACCCACGCAAAAGGTTGCACATTGCACGTGTCAAAAACACCCCCAAAACATTAAGTAAGTTTGACAACCATTGAAGAGATGTCACACACCTGTATTTTTTCCAACTGAACTGACTGTAGAGTTATTATTATTATACCTGTCCAATGTATGTCAAGTAGTGCCACATACAATACAACATAATTATTATGGTAAAGCAGTTGCATTTTTATAAATAACCAGTGTAACTATTATTAAATTTACACAGATATATATCAGTTGTTTTGAAATGACACAGTAAATAGTTAGTATAATGGATTACGATTCAATAAATCAACCTTGACAGATTTAGCAGCATAACTTGTTCTGCAATTATCAGTAAAAGACACATTATAACTGCATAATATCTGAATAACTACGGCATATGATAATTTAAGTAAATCCTGTAATTAGTTAAATTAAAAAATATAACCTGGCATTAAAAACTCATTATCTACTACATTCTTACCCAAGTATATAAGACCCGTATATTGCTACAAAACCTGAACTGATTACAAATGTAGCCCATATTAGCTTATTACGCTGATATATAGTTTAATGAACAAGTAATTTCAGTTGACTAGTACATCAAAGTCAATGTGTGCAGAACTATTTTTGTATCCCGAAATATATCCCAAAACATCTAGCAGGTAAATTCTGCTAGAGTCAATTTGCCTAAACAACGTATTCATGAACAAATATAATAAACTCATTCAGTATACGCCACTCTGGGCTTGTTCTCGCAAAACTAGCTGCACTTGTGTGATGACAAAGCCAACCACACAAATGGATTGCCAAATGTTTTCCATTGTGTGTGCTGTTGTGAACAGAGTCAGATGCATTGTGGGAAAGCAAGGTATAAATCACATCCAAATAATGTGTCTGAGATTGTTGTTAATAACAAAAGAACCAAGCAGAACCACTTCTGTGTTACAACCATAAAATGTAAATTTGTGACCAGAAATAATGCAGCCATACTATAAATTATTATCCAAGTTTAATCCAATGGAATATTACGCGTGTATAATGTAGACAATCATTAACCCTAATCCAGACCCCAATAATCCGCAAACCTCTGCACATGGACACCATTTCAGTTTCACGGGAACAGATTTTCCAAATACTAATATAATATCGTGTATAATATGCTGCATAATGTGCATGATTCATTTATCCAGAAAATTCTGACAATCCGGACACATACACTGGAGAACAGTTTTCAGATTAACGAGGCTCAATGACAAGTATAAATCTGCAAAACAATGTTTATTATTATTTATGATATACAAGATGTTTGTGATGATGCATGGTTTGCTTCTTTATTCATGTAATGCCAGACACAGACAAGATCTACTGACTTGTATGTTCATAAAAACGACTGGCCACTGCCTAAAGATATTGCAGCAGGCACACTGAAATAAACCGCTGGCTGGATCAATATCCTGAATCAATTTTTCTAGACAATGCCATATGAAGATTCTTAATATGGCTCAAACAACGACATCTTCCGCAATCCAATTCTTCACTGATCTCATTTCAGATACTTTTTAATAAAAAAACATATTATTTTGTTTGGTTAAAATCATCTGGCAAACTTTAAATCATTTGTGACTTAGCCCTGTCGAAAATGAGTGCATAAAGGGGCAAAATGGATACCCTCTAGATAATAATTATTAATATTATAACACAAGATTATTAATATCTGGCAAGGTAACTCAATTTAATAATTAAAGTAAATTGTAAATATTATTTAAAATGTTAATCTGATTGCGCATATATTACTACAGATTTGAATATATAAACCTGTGTCACAATAGGCTGAATGAGTTGCGGAAGCTACCTTAAAAGCTTGCATCATTGAAAGTGAGCAAACACACTATTAAAGATACAGTCGGTTGCTCTTCGACTAGCCGCCTTGGACTTGTTGTTAATCATGACATATCACGGAACAGCAACCACCAGTTTAATATAGAATATCAGCCAACATAACGTGACTATTTATAATTCTGTTCCCGAGTGAAGAAAATGTCACTGTAATCGGACCGCTGACTATTTGTTACAATTTAGCTACAGATAGCTAACCATGATATCTGAACACTTGTAGAAGAGACTGTATAGGAATTGTTATTCTGACTGGCTTTAGTAGGGCAATATATACAGTGTGGCAACACAACAAATACTAGTCATGATGAATATATCTCTCCCTGTGCTTGGTTTGGGTCTACACAAGCTAATGACCAATAATATTGTTGTTTGTCCCTGAAGTTCGTAGCAAGGACATCTCGGTCAGCTTTCTTCGTCTTCCCGATTTACCCTCCACTCTGAGGGCATCCGCTCTCTTCATTAACAATTCAAATAAAGTCACTTACTCTATACTCCATTCTTTCCATTTGTCCAGCCTACATATTATACAATGTACAGTGTACCCGGTAAGTAGCAGTCTTCATTGTTCCATCAGAGACACATACTGTATTGTACACACCAACCTGTTAATGCCCACTGACAATTACCAGTCTGTTTTAATATGAGGACACTTAGCATATTCCAACAATTGGTAACCAAATAAAATTCCTTTTCACACTTTGAATTCAGTGTTGAAAGCAATGTGAGATGGAAAACATAAATTGCCTTGTAAGCTTTAATATTTTCAATGAATCTGACCCGACATTCAACATTGTATGTCTATTTCATGCCCGGAGGTATGGTCCAGTGCCCTAAATGAACCAGGAATTCCAATAAGCAGAATAAGACATTACTTGGTGCTCTTGGTAACTGAAACATTCCCCAAGGTACCCTATGCAAGGCTAGATATTAACCAATGCAAAGAGCAAACTGTGCCTGTTGGTACTTGACATCCATATTGAGTACGTACATGCTGATATCTCCAAACTAAAAGAATAACAAATTACCTGATGTCCGACTTCAAAGTGGGTAGAAATCACCTTGTGGTCACCAAGACCTCCCAAATCTCCAAAGTACGAAGCAAGTACTACCCACTTCTGTAGTTTCTCTTGCAGACCAACTACCAATTTTCAAGCCATGCCCAGGAATACAAACTAACTAAAATTCTTCCTCCTGAAAGTGAACCCATAACATTGACCTCTGACCTTCAACCATTCCTATCCAGCAGCTATCTGTGTTGACAGAATTCCAGGCAAGATAGCATTAATTTATGACACCCCAGAGCATAACACACTTATCACAACATCAGGGGCAGGGTCAAGCACTTGGCTTTGGACAGCACAGCCAATTATTGACCTAGTGGACATGCTCATTCCACTATGTACAATACTATACTACCACCTTATCAGATATTCACTCTGTCCTATGAACTTGCTACCATCAGATGGACTATTCATCAGATGTTCATTATTCGCTAAGATTTCCCATACATATTGAAATATCATACCTCCTAATTCTACATCAAGGTTATGCACCAATACGGACTGAACGATTCAAAGATTCTTCCACTACTGCACCACTGTCTGATTATCTTCTATCACTTCAATTGGATACTTTCAGTCATTTTATGGAGTACGGCTCAGTATGCACAAGACCACCTTTAGAACTAGAAATGTATCCCCCAACTTTCAGTACCACTGCCTGTTATTGTCACAGATGTCTGTACTATTTAAAAAGGTCATTTCATGGTGCATGCACAAGAATGAAGTTGCTCACCCAACCAGAAATGTATATAACAGCCTCACCCAATTTGTTAGCTCATTTCAGTTGTAGTTTGCCCCTTTCTAAGGACCCAGCCACGTCAGTTTTATTCTGAACCAACACTACACTCCATCACTGAAGAATGAAGATGGACGGAATGATAGAACACCTTTTTGAGAAGCCCCACCATACAGTAACTATCACCTGCACCAGCCAATAACAAGTGGCCATAACCTGCACAGTCACAGGGTCTATGAGGCTAACTGCACCAAGTATGACCTGAGTGCTTGAGGTCAGATGAGCCCAGGGGAGGGAAAGGACTAGCATATTTATGGGCTCAGCACACTGTCAGTTTTCCCATTGGCGACCATGTTAATGTTTTGTGTGATTATAAGAAAACGTGACCTATAAAGTTTCTTAAACTTCCCACCTGCTGTTATTATCATCTCATTGACATGCTGGTCGATTTTAGTCAAAATTTAATATCTCTAGCTCGTGCAAAATGCCTGTATGTATGACACCCGTCAATATTTACAAATGCATGCAGGCAGTAATCCAGCTAAAGTGTCAACTAGCCAAATTGCTGCCAGATACCCTTCCGCTTAGTAAAATCAGCTAAAAAGACACCATTTTACTGTCAACAGCTGCTACAATCACATCTAGAAATCTGACTACTCAAATGCACTTATGTCAGAGCAAGTGAACATTGTAAAAAATCATTTCTCAAAAATATAATGCACTTTTTTTCGTCTGTAATCAAGCAGGAAGTTCAACAGTGTGCTGACCCCAAATAGGCATGGTGATTTTGGAGAAAAATGTTGAAAACAACACACTTTATAGGCACCAATGTTACAAGCACTCTGCAATTTTAATTTTTGTAATCCCTCCAGGTGTTTGTGTTTTATGTACATTTCAAAGATGCCACCAAACTTGGCAAGGCACCAGAAAAATCAGCACTTCGCTGTTGGACAATTTGTAATCCAGCACAACGTTCTCAGGTGGCACTATGAACTCCTGATACAGTTTTCCAGAAAGTCCAATAAGTGTTTTATAAGAAAATTCAATACAGGCAGTTGTTATGTTACATTCAGATGTATATTGATTTTTTTACCTTGTGCCCTATTTACAAAGGTAAACATCAACAAAAAGTCACCTTAGGGTGTGAAATCCTCAAAGGCCAGACGTCTCAAGCAGTTCAATTACATAATATTACACAGCTTAATTAGCAGACATTCAGAAAACAATGCCACTTGCTTAATTGGCCAAAAGGTCCAGTCAGTAGACAGATCTGATAACAGGCTCCGGCTATGGCCTACTCCAGCTAATCACTGTCCTCAGACTTCATTAGGGTCAATGATAACATATTCACTTGTGTTTAATTAGCTGAAGTAAACAAAAAACGATTGATGAATCACCCTGCTGCAATGTTATTGGTTCATTTTCATTCAGATTTTCAAATTGAGGCTTAACTACTGGCATACGCACCCCACCCCCCTTATAAGACATGTGTTCCGCCACTGTGATTTTGACTTGCAGACTGATGAGAAGTCTGTAATATCCAAAAACGGTTTGTCCCATTCAACTGTAGTTTTGCCATACACGTATTTTCAGTAATTGTTTCAAGATATTTGAAGTAAAACGCGTCCTCCGTGATTGTGCAATGACTATAGCGTGCTTTCGTTGCCAGGCTCTCTACTTGGGCTCAGCACACTGTCAGTTTTCCCATTGGCGACCATGTTAATGTTTTGTGTGATTATAAGAAAACGTGACCTATGAAGTTTCTTAAACTTCCCACCTGCTGTTATTATCATCTCATTGATATGCTGGTCGATTTTAGTCAAAATCTAATATCTCTAGCTCTTGCAAAATGCCTGTATGTATGACACCCGTCAATATTTACAAATGCATGCAGGCAGTAATCCGGCTAAAGTGTCAACTAGCCAAATTGCTGCCAGATACCCTTCCGCTTAGTAAAATCAGCTAAAAAGACACCATTTTACTGTCAACAGCTGCTACAATCACATCTAGAAATCTGACTACTCAAATGCACTTATGTCAGAGCAAGTGAACATTGTAAAAAATCATTTCTCAAAAATATAATGCACTTTTTTCGTCTGTAATCAAGCAGGAAGTTCAACAGTGTGCTGACCCCTTATGTCCTTCCTGCGATATGGCCTCCACGCTTGAATACAATATTCTAAATGAGGCCTAACTATTGTTTTGTACAGCAGTATTATTAGCTCTTTTTCCTTATACGTTATGTTTCGCCTAATTAATCCAAGGATTTGATTTCCCTTTGAAGCTGCAATTCCGCACTGCTCTGAAACCTTCATATCAGCACTAATGGTTAACCCTAAGTCCTTTTCTTTTACAGTAGTACTTAGTACAGTACCCCCCATTGTATATCCTACCTCTTTGTTCCCATGTCCTGTGTGGAGGCACTTACATTTCCCAAAATTGAACAGTGGCCTGGTAATTTATTACACAATCTCAGCATGAACAACATGGGCCAACAGACAAGCACCATAAGGTTTGCCACAGAGCAACACAAATTCCCATCATTGGCGAAATACATTTTCGTTATATGTTTCATTATTGCTGTTTTTAATAACATTTCACACATTTTGCTTGGCATTTTCCTAATATGGCTTCATGGCTATCACAGCCCTATGAGATACCAGAATATGCATCAAATTTGGTTAAAAATAATGTTTAAGCACCTGTGTCCATTTCAAGTTTAATTATATAATTCAACTCATTGTACCCCAAAAGTATGGAGAATACCATAAATCTACATGTAATACAATCATGAATGGATATAGTTACTAGAGTTAACCACAAACTATATAATTACAGTCAACAAAACAACCTACTTCACAATAAAAAGGTAATGGGAATGCATGTGGCATCTTTCAAATTAGTTATTTAAAAAACATGCAAACTTACAAACATGCAATTAAAATAAATGCAAATACAAAAACTATAAAACACAATTAAACAAAATTACTCTGTAATTAGCAATGTTAACTAGTTCTGAGATGCTCCCTAGTTATGATGTCACCCTGTAACATGCATACTATGGATAAATGAAAAATCAATGTGACCCAACTGTTTATACAATACATAAGTTATTTGACAATGTGTTTCATTGTTTTTTAAACTATCAGTTGGCTATAATTCTTTCTCGTCGAATCTAGATTTCCTCTCCAGCCCCCATTTAATATATTGTCAATGGTTTATGTAATGGCAGCAGGTTATGAAAATCTTCTACTTAGATAATTCTACCTAGATGAATCATCTGCTGATTTAGTAAAGGAAGTCAATGCTGTTAAACTGTATTTATTTTATCATTTACCCAGCTCAGAATGTTGAAACATCATGTGTTATTATTACACACAACATCCCTATGGGTGTTGTAATTTAATCGCTCTTATTCTAGTTGTCTCCATCATCCTGTTTGACAAGAAGCAACTTCCGCAGCATTCCAGGTCCAGGCAACCTTCCAGGGTCCAAGCACTTGCCGAGACCGGTCACCGTGCTGTCCTTGCCATTATGTGTGACACACAGCTTCCGCAACCAGGGTCCTTGCATGTCTCGTGCCATTTTACTTCCCTCTTCCCGGAGATTACATTATGCAGTTGCCCTTTCATCGGTTGACTAATATAACAATGAGTCGTTGTTTGGATGGGAAAATGTACCATTAAAAGATAGATTGCTCATGGTTAACAGTAGATGCTGGTGTTCTCTGTGAATTAGAAAACCAGTTGAAAACGCACTTGCATCTGTCAACAATTTAATCTGGATTAAATCAGATTTCTTTGTAAATATAAAACAACCGTTTGCGTAACATGGGCTATGATTACAACCCCATGGACACTTCCAAATTATATAATTTACAAGCATTCTAGAAAACTAGAATATCACCCAATCCACAAGCACCACAGCCATTATCAATGGGACCATACAAAAAATACAACTTATTTAGTAGCTACAACTTTTAGTTCAAGTAATCATTTTACAATCAGAATTCTGCATTGGTACTGATCAAACTTGGTTGTAGCTTTTAATTTCCAGTCTTCCATTTGTACAAAAGATTGCAGATGTTCCATCACTGACATGATAGCCACACAGACATTAACAAAGGTTTGCCCAATCAGTGGGTGGGTCATTAGATGTTTTATTATAAACCTGTCTATTTTGTCTGAATACACACGCAGCCAGATTCAGTGCACAAGTGTGATATGCAAATGGGGTAAAAAATTACCCGGCCATTTGCACTAATGGAATATGTCTATAATTTTCACAGCCAATAATATAAAGTTCTTGTTCTGCTTCCAAATTGCTGGAAAGACACTTTCTTATGGATTACCAGGAACAGCCTGTGAATTAATAAGCACGAACTAACAGTATACCACTGCAGCCATACTCAATGTAATTACGGCAGCTGGGGGGTTTGAGGAGCTGTGGCACCTCTTCCCTTACCCCGGGATACCACAAGTATGTCTTAGGTATGGTGCAATATCTTCAGCCTGTTACTCATGTTTTTTACGTGACATTAACTTTGCCCCTTAGGAACATGCAGAACATCTGTTCACCTGAAGTGATCACTACTTTAGAAAGTGCTCAGCTATAGAACAATTACCATGCAAAATTACAGAATCAATTAAGACAACTACAGAGTGCCATCATATCTGCAACAAGTCTTTTATTAATTTTTTTGTATATTATCATCGGTTCATTGCAGGATAATAATATATTTACCAGTGCAATGTAATAAATTTAGCAATCAGAAGATACTACTTGTCCAGAGTATAGCTAACATACCAAGAAGAAACTCATATATAAAAAGGAACTTGCTTTAAAACAGAAACTGCATCAAAGATAATTGTGTCGCAGCCAGTGAGTGTGTGTGTGTGGCAGCCAGTGAGTGTGTGTGTGTGGCAGCCAGTGAGTGTGTGTGTGTGGCAGCCAGTGAGTGTGTGTGTGTCGCAGCCAGTGAGTGTGTGTGTGTCGCAGCCAGTGAGTGTGTGTGTGTCGCAGCCAGTGAGTGTGTGTGTGTGGCAGCCAGTGAGTGTGTGTGTGTGGCAGCCAGTGAGTGTGTGTGTGTGGCAGCCAGTGAGTGTGTGTGTGTGGCAGCCAGTGAGTGTGTGTGTGTGGCAGCCAGTGAGTGTGTGTGTGTGGCAGCCAGTGAGTGTGTGTGTGTGGCAGCCAGTGAGTGTGTGTGT
>CM034541.1:22122495-22158464 GCA_020002185.1 Paraescarpia echinospica
TCAATGATACAACCTGTTCACAGTTTGATTTACTTGACGAACCAACTAAACATTTTTATTTTTCTCAAAGATTCTGGGATATCCCAAATATAGTATACAACTAATTTTGATTCTTATAAAGTGAACAAATATTTTGTTGGCAAATATTTGTTTGGCTTTCTTAAAAGGCACTGTAACTAGCTAATTTGTGATTACAACAATTGAATTAATAATTTATTTGCTTTCATAAGAGGTGTAATAGTGCAGTGTATATAACTAGTATGAAAGACAACCCAATTCAGGGGTCCTTACAGGGCTGAACACAACTGGTGTCAAGTACAACTTCTATTAAAATGTCCCAGTTGTCGTCACCTATGTCACGTTCCATCCAATCTGTGGTGAGAGTGACATGGCATGTCGCGTGGGAGACACATTTTCTAAAATAAATGTCATCAACTTTGTTTTGACGAACAGAGCTGATGAATCGCACCAAAGAATTCAACAAATCATCTGACACACTGTCAACATGTAGTCCACCCTGGCACTCCGTCCACAGAGTCAACTGTACTGCTAGTGGTGCAGTGGCTAGAGCATCAGACTCAATCGAGAGAACCCGGGTTCGAATCCTTTGCTGCCGTATTAAACCGTGGGCAAGTTCGTTCACTCTACATTGCTCCAGTTTACTCAGCTGTATGAATGAATACCTGGCTTTAGACAGTGGTGGATATTTGTGTACGGATTATTGTTTGTGCATTAATTGCAGCATGGCTGAATGCTTCCAAGAGAAATCGTGATGGTGTTCAATTTAATAGGTCTGCCAGGAAGCAAAGTGTAAAGCGCTTTAATTGAACAGTCCTAAGGACTGGATACTGTGCTATATAAAAACTTACTTTTACCGTCGGTACACAAATTGTGATGTTACTAAAATGGAACTGACAAATATTTTTGGCAAACTGAATGTTGACGCATGAGTGCGTGTTGCCATGGCGAGTCCTACTTGCTAGCTGGTGACCCAGTATTCTTAGACACAGGTTATGCAGTGCACCTTGGCCCTGAGATCCCTAAATCCAAAATGGATTCATACTTTTGATTTGCAGTTACCTGCGAGATAATTAAACAGTTTGTCCTTCTCCAAACACATCACCCATCATTTTTAACACGACGCCATGATTAGCGTGATCAACAATAAAAATAATACAAAGGTTTTCATTGGCTAATATTGTTGTAACTGACAGAATGGACCAATGGCAGGATTGCTCACTACCTGCCCTGTTAGATGGTTTCTACGGAGCCTCCGTTTTTGTATATGCCGTAGATTGTGTACATGTCATGATTTTGGTTGGGTTAATCATGTCACAATAGGGAATTAAATGTGCAACTTTAACAAGCCAGTTGGGCTCCTAGACTTGGAACTATTAGGTGCCTGGCTGTGAATTTAGACACCAGCAGACACTGCTAAATTTGAACCTGGTGACATGCATGGTTATTCCATTGGACAGCAGTAACATTGTAAAACAGCCACTTACCCTATGTCAGTAAGCGGTGGTTTCTCGCGCCCTCGTTTATAACACAGATACATCTCGGGCGCCCGCAGACTCCCATGATTCAAGTCGGCGGGAAATCCTGTTGTTGTATACTCGAGACACGTAAATCCTGGCGGGGCGATTTCTCCAAGACTTTTGTTGATGACAGCAATTTCGATGATTGGGTCCCAGAGATGTGACGGCTTGAGAGCTGCCTCATTCGTGTACTCTTCCAGCGGCTGACGATCATCGGGCAGTCCCGCCACCACGAAGTAATCGACCAATCGCTTTTCCTCCATCACCTTACCCGGTCAGCGCATGTCTGAAAGATGCAGACAATTTTTATTTGTTTCAAAAATTGTATATATATCTGTTTATTTGTCAAAATCATACAATATTCTACTTTGTGAAATAAATAAAACATCACTAAACAATTCACTAATTATTTAATTCATTGTCACACGTGATAATGCAGTTTGAAAATGTATTTCAACTTACACTAGAGATCGAGTGCATCTTGCCCCCCTCAAAAAAAGCAGAAATATGAGTGACAAAATAGTTGGTGAAAATTCACAAGCATATTATAACTGTGTACAAGAAACTAGCCCTAGGTGTTATTTTAACAATATTTTACTTTTTATAAAACAACATAATAATGAAGCAATTAATAATGAAAACCTGAGCATTAAAATAATAAATAATTTATAAAAACTATTATAAAACCGGATCATTGAGACTTTGTACAGGCGACATGACATACTTCCTTTAAATCATAGCATATATTTAAAAACAAGTGCCACCCTAAGCGATACGCTCCAAAGGACAAGGTGGTCAAATCAGTCCAACTTTTTCACTTGTATTGTGATATCTGCCAAGAACTGAACACAATCAGAACTCATTGATCTGTCTGCAGGCCACTAATACATAAGTGTGTGTTCCCACCAACATGTGTCCAGCCAAACACGCCTGACCCAGATATGTACTTGTCCAACCACCCACAACCACACAACTAACCACTCTTTACTAACACTTCACCTCTGTGTATTAAGTAGCTACAAATGGACAACAACACAACCTGTGTATACCATGTGTATTTCTGTAAATATTAACCACTGGTAGGATGTCTGCCTTAAAGTTTATATGTACATGCAGTATATCGACACAATTTGCAAGCTCTCCAGTAAGTTGCATTGAACACAACAAATCCTGCCAAAAAATTCATTTTTGAGCAATTCTAAGGTTACATTTGAACAATTCTAAGGTTATACTGAGCAATCCAGGTTACACTCCCTCACATACAAACCGAGGAAAGCCAGAAAATACAATATAATCCAGGTCTATGAGAATATATATACAAACATGAAACTGCAGACCTTGAACTGTTTTTTTATAATACCAACACTGCCATATGTGGTCACTTCCTCAAACTGACCAGCATGCATTCACCCATGAAATGACCAGAGTGCTACACCTCCAGTACCAGGATCTTTCACAACAGCAACTGCCTCACGGACAAGACAGTAAACATAACCATGCTAAACCATTTAAGACACTCACCAATTAGGCATTAGACTGAATAATTTACCATCACCTAAACAGTTAAAATTGTATGTTATGAATTAAACAAGTACCCATGATGCAATGGCTATCTATACAAGACCAAAACGGCGTAGTCTACAATTGTCGCCACAGTACTAAAAACCAACACAGTACGCTTCTTCATAGTTAAATTTGGACACAACTATACATGTCAGCTGTTGTGACAGCTGCCATGTTCTGACCATGTCTACAGTTTAGACAGTGACGAGGCAGTCAGTTTACTATCAGCTAAGAGTCATTCCCTTCTACAGAGCTACGCTTTAGTCATATAGTTGTTGTCACCTCTAAACTGGTTCTAGATCTGTTCCTGTCTTTCTCCTTCTGCAACTCAACCCATTCATTGTCATCAGACTTAGTCACCCTTCTCTACTCACTTAATCTCATTCTCCATTTCCATTCCCTATCCAGTCCCACCAAGTCTCTCCTCTCATCTTAGCTTCTTAGAGCGAAACTAGCAAAAATACCCATCCTCCAGATGGGATTACATATATACACACATTAAACACAGACACAGCAGACAGTTTCCGGAAGTATTCATACCCAATGATTAACAAAGCAAATCTGAAGTTTTTCATAAGGTTGCACATGTTTTCTATGACTGTTGCAACAAACCTTCCCAAGTGGTCAATAGACAGTTTACACCATCTCAAACAATCATAGAAACCGCATCGTTATGAACGATCATCTAACGTCCAGTATAAATCCTTAACTGACAACAACCCTTAGCCCAAGGTGAATTTCAAACAATAAAAACCGTGACATTTCTTCTCAGGGGTCATAGATGAACCCTGGAAGACAGACGCTTGCTATGCAAAGCATCTAAGAGAAAAAGCTTAACATACTTATGCCTGCCTGATTATAGCTAGATTACACACTTACCCAGTAAGCCCCCACCAACCTCAAAAACACACACTTGACCATGCAGGATAGTGTCATATTGAGTAAATATCCAGAGTGATTCCAGACAGGTTGCACAGCAAGATTTACTTATCTACCTCCCTATTAGACAGATTCAAGGACCACACTGACTTGTGTAAACACACCTTTGAACCAGTTTGTAGATACACCCTCCTGTTAGTAAACATCCAAATCATCTGTACGTGTAGTTATTCTAAAAAAGGAACTAAGTGATTTGTCTCAAACTGTCTGGGTTGTAAAACAATAACTGCTAATGGAGGTGTGGGATTGCCTCTGTTAGTTATCCATCTCTGTGGAGACTGGGAAGAGTTGACATTCATTGATCACTTGTTATTCTCATTTAGCAAAACTGAAAATAATACCTAACATAGTATCTGTTACAAAACGTTACCTCGTTTATAGAAATACGTAGTTTATTTTGTGTGAAATTATCGAACAAACTATGAGATTATTCTTTATCAATCAAAGTTTTGCATTTTAAGAAATTGGTCTGGCCCTAAATGCCAAACTGCAAGTTGCTCAACCTACTAATAATCAAAATAAATTATTACAATTACGCTTTTAATAAAAGTATCCACTAAATTGTAGCAAAAAAAACTTGATTCATGATGGGTGGAATCATAAATGATTTGGGGAGAGAGTTATAACTGGTCTGTGGGGAACTGGCATGTCTATAATCCACTCCCTCTGTCAGTCGTCTCATGGTTGCTCTGATATCCCAGCTCTTGTGAAGGAGTGTCTTCTTCAGATTCACACTCCACTAGCTAAGTGGAAAGCAGTCAGGCCTTTGTTTATCAGTGTTCAACATGTTCCCCTCTGGAACATATCTAATACACTTCTGTTACTTGTCAGAATGGTTGACATAATGTATCATTGTTTTCAACAAACACCATAGTTAATAATCGAAAAGCAGAATTAAAAACCTAGCAGCCTGGTTAGGCAGTAGCACAAGATAACAGCTATTATTTTGTTCAATAGAACAACTTTAGGGCTGACATCCAAAATACATGAGAAGATTTGGGTACAATGAAAGATGGAGAGAGGGAGCAATGGACAGAAATTTTGGAAAGAGAAAACAGCGAGTGGTTTTTCAATACTGTACCTGATCCTCTGACCTGACCCTCACCCCTGTACAATGGGGAACAAGGAGGAGACACAGAGTGGTCGGCAATACTGTACCTGACCCTCACCCCTGTACAGTGGGGAACAAGGAGGAGACACAGAGAGTGGTGGGCAATACTGTACTTGACCCCCAAGGCCCATTTACACGAACAACTAGCTGGCGGACTAGTTGGCCAACTCGGTGTTGCCCAACTAGTTGCTCGTGTACGCATTGGTTTAGGCACGATTTGTCACGGCGTCGACGGAGTCGTCCAAATTGGGGCTAGCCCCAATCTGACCGACTAGTTGTTCGGAGTTGTGCCTAATTATCCAATCAGCGCGCAATACGGTGATGCTGTTGATAGGTCAACGGCGGGTTCATATACTTGTAAACATTTCGTCCGCCATTTTTTCTTCCACTTCGAATTAGAAGTTGATCGGAATAACGAACATAATAAAAGTTTGCGAAATATACACTCTAGGATCTACACTTGCATGACAAAACAACGACGAATAGTAGAAGACGGCGACGTCCTTAGCACAACAAGTTAACATGTATTCTAGATTTTACGTAAATTTGTTGCGATATTTACTGCTGTCCCGACCCGAGTCCCAGGTCCACGTGGGTCGATCACTCGATGCACTATCTGTTGAAGTTAATTAATGCCTAGCTTGGCGACCCTAGCCTAGGCTAGACTACCAGGTACTGCAAGCAATGGTTTTAAGTGAAATAAATAACATCTGAGAACTGTAATCGTTGTTTCAGCAAAAACAATTCTGTTTGCTGTCAACGACTTTTCTGTTTCTTTTACTCGAGAGCTCCAAATCGTAAGCAGTCGCAGTCGAGGTCAAGGTCGCAGTTGTTCGCTGTGTTGAGACATGTCACATGTGTAAAATGCACATGTAAAAGTTATCGGACTAGTTGGACAACACCGAGTTGGCCAACTAGTCCGCCAACTAGTTGTTCGTGTAAATGGGCCTTCACCCCTGTACAGCAGGGAACAAGGAGGAGACACAGAGTGGTTCAGCTTTACTGTACCTGTCCCTCACCCCTATACAGCGGGGAACAAGGACGAGACAGAGTGGTTCAGCTTTAATGTACCTGACCCTCACCCCTGTACAGCAGGGAACATGGAGGAGACACAGAGAGTGGTTCAGTTTTAGTGTACCTGACCCTCACCCCTGTACAGAGGGGAAGAAGGAGGAGACACAGAGAGTGGTTCAGCTTTACTGTACCTGACCCTCACCCCTGTACAGAGGGGAACATGGAGGAGACACAGAGAGTGGTTCAGTTTTAATGTATCTGACCCTCACCCCTGTACAGCAGGGAACAAGGAGGAGACACAGAGAGAGTGGTTCAGCTATAATGTACCTGATCCTCGCCAACAAAAGGAAAACCATCAATAGGAAAATGCTGTGTGGAAATAAAACAAACACATTATTTACTACCAAAGTTACTGGACAAGCTAGTTTGAAGGGAGGTGGGATGACTACAAGAGGAGAAGGTAAGAAGGTCAAGGGAGATGACAAGATAAGATGAGCTAAAGCTGCATTCAAACTTACACTTTAACACGGTTTAGTTAAACCGTTTTAACTAATCCAGTCAAAAAACATACATGTGAACACGATTTAGCGTTAAAACGTTTTTAGCTAAAACGGTTTAACTAATCCGCTTCAGTAGGTGGTAAACCACCTACTGAAGCGGATTAGTTAAACAGTTTTAGCTAAAACGATTCAGTGTGCAAGTGTGAACGCAAGCGTATTAGCTCAAACTTTTTAAGTACGTCACAGTCATGCGCATTCGATCTTGCGCCTCGTCGCTTCCTGTTTACAACATCCACAAGATTTTGGCGGCATCATGTCTTCTACGGATCCAAGCAATGCAAAAGCTAAAGAGACGCAATTGCGACGCGACAATTGGGATGATGGAGAAGTTAAATTGTTAACTGAGTTGTGGGGGGACGATCGGGTGCAGGCCGAATTGGAAAGAGTCAGCCGCAATGTAGCCATTTTGCATGTGCACATACCAACTTCCTCCTTAAAACGGTTGAGCTAAATGCGTGTGTGAACGCTCTCAATTTACAAACATAAACCAGTTTTATTCTGTAGGTGTGAACGCAGCTCATGTCTGGTAAAATTAACCCTAAATAGATTGGGATGGAATGATTTACAACTGGCTTAGCATCTTGTGTTGCTGCAAGAACAACCCAATATAGAAATCTACTTCCCAGTCAAGCAGTTAATATGAAGACTAATAAATATATTCTCAGAAAATCATTGTCGTTTGTCATATTACATGGATAATATTCTTTCAACTCGTCTATTGGTATTGAATTATGTTATATAATATTTCATTTGATCACATCAACAGATTCTGGCAGGTAATTATACAACCTCATCAAACAGGTAATATTACTGACCGTAAACAGAAATGTTAAATCTCTATTTTATTTCACATTTGAACAATTCAGAAATACAAAGATCTTATATGTGTCAACATTATCAGTTTCATCTGGGAAATACTGCTTTTCCTCGATCCCACTTCGTTTTTTATTAAATGACCCACATGTATTCATTTAAGACAAAATTATCTATGTGTTGCAATGCCATACTTCTATAGACTTGTGTGATTTCACATTTTCTCAAAAAGCCATAAATGAACAGGGCAAATAAAATTGCGAACGATAAAAACAACAAAAATGTTTAACGTTAGTGGCAGCTTCCCGCTTTTCCACAAACAAACGGTGACTTCTATAATATCTGGCTGTGTTTACACACAATGAACAATATTTTAATTATAGTTGCTTTTATGGAACAAAAGCATGCCCAAGAAACCCAATTGTGTGATCAGAAATGGCTAGAAATAATGTGTGATATCTGCAAGCGATCTGTGAGCCTGACCCAGGATGCAGAGAAGACAGAACCATTAGACAGATCAGACACCAACTATCCTGTTTCTGCATGCGTAAAAATAGACATGTTTCAATTACCAATGTTTTGCATCACTGCAAGCACATGTGTGTGTGTGTATGTGCACTCAGGGCTTGCTAGCACATTGGTTTGCACATTTGCTTAGATGAAAACAGTCAAATAACATGAGGATTTCATGTAGCCAGATATGGGAAGATCATCTATCTCATCGCATTCTGTGTATACAATCAAGTTTATCATGTTTAGCATGTTTTTTCTGTAGCTGCACCTAAAATCTGGAATTAAGTCTCCATCACTTTAAAACCATCTGAAACGATAGCAACTACTACAAAAAATAAACACTTTTTCAATGCATTTCCACCAATTATTATATCTAAAATTATAGATTACGACTGTGTTTACACTAGTAATATAATGTAATAAAATACATAATTAATAAAAAAGTATCTTTATCCACCTGTATATTCACCCCAGGAAAATCATAGGCACCTGAATCATTACATGGTTGGCCAGAAGCTGCTAGTTTCAGTGACTGCACTGCACTGATAACTGTGAACACCAAACTTATAATGTAGGTTCTTTCAATGCTATGTACAGACATTACTAGACTTAACAAAAACAACCTATACAACCCATAACCTATAATTTCACAGATTCTGCATGACTGGCGCATGTGTCTCTGGCTATAATAGGGCCCAATAATGACAAAGTACCCATTGCATCAGAGACCCCAGACAAAGCTGGTCACAAGGCCAATTTAGACCCTGAAATCAATGCAGTGCAATGCTGACTAATGTTTGCCAACATATCTTGCCTAGGAGCCAGCAACACGCAATTAGAATTGGCACTGACAGCTAGTACAATCAGTGTTCAGTGCTGACAGCATTCACATACAACTGTACCCATTTAGGGCTTATTAAGAGACATAGGAACGACTAAATTACCTGCTTCATCAAAACTACACCAGTGCGTTAGTGTCACAAATCCAGCTATTTCCTATCTGAAGTCTCAATGCATTTCTACAACCAGACCAATGTTTAGCTACTAGTAAATTAGCAAATAATAGATAGTCTCTCACGATGGTGTGGAAGGAGCACAACAGAACTGCTACAAACTACCCACGACTGTGCAGTTTGGAGGGCCATGATCGCCAACGCCTGTGATAGACATGGCTCATAGAAGAAGAAGAGAAATTAGCAAACTGTGCATGACATTTTACGACATAAATTATACGCATCTTTGAATTGAAGATGCATTCTTGAGGTTGACAATTATGTAAAAATATATGACTGATAAAATGCACCATCAATTGCTGTACCTCATCCTGGCACAGACAGTTAGATGCACCCTATGAAAAGTACAGGATACATAGAGAGAATGTGTGAGGAGACATGAGAAAGAAAGCATTGAAAACAGAAGACAATGGTAGAAGCAGAAATAGAAATTACATGGTGAGACAGAGTTTTAAAAGAGCTAACAAGGGCAGGAGACTTTATATCATAATGTACTATTAATAACTACTTTATAAAGTTTCAAGTATGGCAGTCAATCTGGAATGATAGACCCATCAAGATTGTGGAACAGATTAAGTGATTTGGGGTCCCCACCCCACATCGGCCTACAAGGGATAAAAGGAGCTGAAGAATATGTCACCCACTCACAATAAATGTCATTAAAGCTGACGATATAGGTGGGCCAAAACCAATGTAAGCCAAACTGGCTATTCAATGACCAGTCCAAAGCATGTGGTCAAAATATCACAATATTAGGTGATATTGTTCTACCTCGAATTGTCCTGATGTCACAGCTGTGATGTAGACCCTACTGTACTACCGGGGTAGTTCCCTTGACAGAAAGGTCCAGACAGATGAATGTAGCCAGACCACACATAACCACAAGAAAGACAAAATCTTTTTACAACTTGTACACAACAGTCACTGGGCTAGCAGCTGTTGCCTATAAACAGGCATTAAATAACATCACAGAAGTGACTCATTAGACTGTAGACAGCAGTGAAAAGCACCGGTTAGCAACATACAATTTTATAGGTTGTTTTTGCTCCTCTCCGGAGCTGGCGATGCTACGTCAGCGGTAGTGCAAATGGTCGCTACCGTGATTATGCAGACAGACAGTCGCCTAGTGAATACAAAGATTGCTATCAGGGTCCCCACTTGTCTTGGTAATGTTGCCTCATTCACAAGGATGTTAACATACAGACCAGAGAGATGCAAGCAAGGGTGTCCGTTCTAACAGCAGGGGACAGATCACTATTATGCACTTCCTAGTTTGTGCTATACAGTGTAAGCTCTCATGAATCGGATGACATCCCTTTTCTGGAGCAGATACAAGAACACTGATTTTCTATTTGAGCAAAACTGGACAAAAAGCTATGCGAGTAGAAGTAACAGTCCACTTAAAACCTAAAAGTACATTAATCAGGCATACATATTATAAAATGCCAAGAGAACTATGTTCACACAGTCCCAGCGTTCACATTTCTCTGTCCTTTTGGTGATGTAGAACTGTACTGGTACCTGTAGACGAATTTTAATGAATAATTATCCATCCGTAAGAAATATATAATGCCAATATGCATTCTTGGATATATATATCACCAACACTTTACAACAGAACATGGTTATCGTCTACTCTTTAAGACAGGACCTGTGCCAATCCTTGGATATATTATCAGCAGGTGCTGAATAAAAAACAACCAATGTTTTCCAATAATATCACTCCACCTGTGCAGTTTGTCATCAGTTTTCTTGTTTTCAGTTACTGCCAATAATTGGTACAGTGTGAGCTAAACATGTAAATCCAAACAAAGTGCACCTGTGGAAACAAATGTGTCATTTCATTTACAAACATCGTCCATTATCTGGTTGACGGAATGTGACACAAATTTAGTAGTACCGGGTACTTAACAACTTAATCTCAGCGTTAGCGAAAACATGCAAAATACAAAGAGAACTCTCGGTACATTTGTGCTAACCAATTTAGTAGCTTTATTTAGAAACAATCTGTGCATCTCTAGGTGGTCTGATGAATGCAGCCATTGCTAATAACTGGAATCATTGGGTTAGCTTCCTAAGCAATATATTGAATTTCTCAAGAAAATTTAATAATCGTGCACATAAAAACATGCCTCTCGGTTTGGTTGATTGATGGAGGCACCTAGAGGTAATAACTGAAGAAGTCAAAACATGCTGAAGGTACCCTGGACCTGTGGCTCTGTCGAGACTTAAATACGTGAATGTGTCAAAAGATGTTTGTAATATCCTCATACTGACTGATACAAACAAAACGTGTTTGCCACACAGGCAATCAAAATGTTATGAAATTGAATTTGATAAACCCCTGACCTAACATCACCTACCGGGTACCAAGTTTTCCATTACAAAACAGTGGGGAATGATCCAAACAATTTTTGATTATCATTTATGATAAAAATCAGATTACGATTTGACTGCAGAAAATTGTTTACAATGATTACTGTTGCACTTTCAATGGCACTTATTTACTTTAGGAGGGTTTCTGGTGGGGACTTATTTCCATACTCCACTTGAACTAGAATTAAAACTGAACTGTTGGCTCTGCCCAACATGTAGGTCAAAGTACACTGCTGATATGAATCATATGATACGGGAAATGCAACAATATTACAATAACGACTGATTATATAGTACATCTCTTAAATATGTTTAAAGGCCATATCCTGGGATAAAATGTGCTCCCTTAATAACAAATGGTTGATGGCCTTTCAAATGATGATAGTGCCAAAATGTTGAAATATCGTATATGAGCATACAACATAAAAAGAGCCTTTAAATTTGCTATTTTACGGAAACTCCCGAGCGATGCCGGGTTTGCATTTGTTGCTGAAACGTGACGTCAGTCGTGGTTCCGCCGTGAGTTAGTGCAGCGGCTTCACGCCTGCGGCCCTGCCCAGTGGCATGGTGTCATGTAAACAACTCGATACAAATGGCGGCTTACTCGAGTAGTTCAGAGAGCGATGTCAATTTTGATGCGGATCACGAAACGTTTGATCATATATATTTCGGTGACAGTGAGGATGACATTGCCGAGATCGACAATGTTGATGTTAGTCAGCACGTTGTGGCACCGTATGTAGACATGAACCAGTGAAGAAGCCCCGATAACTGACCGGGCCCATTTGCGCAGATTCGCCGGTAACCGATTCGCCTTCGCCTCTGTTGTGTTCTTCGAAGGAACGGCAGATTTCTTTACATCTGACTTACGCCTAAAACCCATATTCCATTGTACGAAGCCTTCGAAGTCGTCAGGCGCAACAAAATGCGAACCACAAATAATTCTAGTTGCCGTAGCATGGGTCCAGTCGGCCCTGCCGTTTCGAACAAAACGTTCCCATTTCTGCAGAGTAACTGGCTCTTTGGGAAATTCGTGCACTGAATAGCTAGTCAGATTCGAATTGTAGCAGTTTCCAACAACACATTTGTTCACCATTTCTGTATGTGAACGAATGTTTACCAGTTTAAATATCCACCAAGGAAATCCAGCTGCCGAGAACGCTTGCGATCCCGGGAATGTTTTCCACAACTGACGTCACGATTCTGCCCCTCACAGCATTTCCGGAAAACAGACTTTTCGAAGCCTGCACCAAGACAGGTCCCGTTTAATGTCAATTTTATAAATGTTTCAGCAAACGTGTGGTTTCGGGGTTGTCATTATATTGCAGAACACATGTGTACATGCATATTTTTATACTTATTAGCAATTTGTTTTGTCCCAGGATATGGCCTTTAATTAGTACTTCTAATAAATGTACCAGTTATACTGCAGGATATTGGTATGTGCCAATGAGCACATCATTACCCACTTGGCATGCTTCTCCTATCATGTACGATATGTTTGTAAATCATTCATCAACTGAATTGAAGTGGGTTGAGTAAATATGTTAAGAATATCAGATTAGTGAGGAAGTTGTCACAATGTTTGCTATTACTAATATACTATACACTGCATGTAAACCGGGATATTGCTATGCATTTGCACTTTGGCTGACACAGTAGTGTTGTGGTCAGCACCTCCACTTTTGCATGTCGAGTTCTGAGTTCAACACTTGAACCAGGCCCATATAAAACCTAACCATTGGGGACTGTGTGTCCTTCATGCCTCTTATGAACACGCTATTGTCTTGTTAATTTGGGACATAAAAGAACCAGAGGACAACATTACCGTAGCAGTGATCACCCTCAGTACCACCATAGGAACATCAGCTTGGTGATAACGTTCTGAAAAAGGTTGACCAGTTGAAATGGACTTCATTTAGATTTTAGACCACCATGTCTTAGTAACCATAACATACAATTTATTAATTTTACAGGCTAGTCAGCTAGTAGAACATTGCCAAATGGAGAGAACAAAGAAACTGGGGCACCTACCAGGCAGTACCAGCACATGTCAACCATCCATGCAAACCAAAGACACCAGCTCTTTCCAATTCCCTCCTCCAAGGAAGACATGGCTTCCCTAGGTACACATTACAAACACTGGCTTCCATGGCTTCCCCTCCCCTGCACCTGGACTGGGGGCTGTCTTTCATCCCATCTGTTTATAACTGTATATATGGGGAGACAAATAGATGAGAGCCTGGCTCTGGTAATGGAAGATAGAGATGAAAGGACTGACCCTACATCTGGTTTGTGGATGTCTTCACTGATATATTGTACTCTGTATAGCAACCAATTGCCTAAACCATACAACAAGGTAAAGGTAACCACAGCTGCTGTACTTCTGTGGTTTCCAGGCTGCTGTTCTTGTTTCATTACTGAGTTATTTGAAACTTAACTAAGTGGTAACAATTTGACTGAAACCGAATTACTGAGAGTATGTTCCAGACCTGGTAATTGCTGCAGCCACTGCCAAACATGCACCACCGAGGATATACAGACTGACCTGTAGGACATAGCTTGCCAGTAGACCCAAACTGTCCACTGAGAAGACTGGAGTCCAAGTCCACCCTGATGCTCTTTCAAAGATTAGGCAATTTCATTCACCCCATTTTGCTCGTCTTTCACAAGAGACACTGAAACCGTTGGTCTATATTCTGCTTGGTGTGTATGTACCATGGTGTATGTACCATAAAACGAAAAGATCACTGATTTCCAAAGACCTCATGTAAATCATTGACCATAGATGTAACTTGTACTAGAGTCGACTCCCATAGGTGGCGATCTCTATCTGTAAGTCACTAACGGTGGGATTATACCTCAAAACGGGATAATACACAGCTGTAATATGAATGAGATGACAATTCCATTTAACCAGCATTTAGTATGAATACTATAACATCATAACAGGTGAATCTTGAGTCATCAACAGCAAGAGGTGGAATATTTAAACATGTCGCTTCTATAAGTTTGACTTGAACACTTCTGGTGTGTACAACCCACCCCAGCACCAAACAGTCCAATGAAACCTAATAGTATCACTCTGTAGGCAAGATGACAGCCACCCAATCAATTCATATCAGGTTCCCATTGAAACTATCCCCAGGTGGTAGTAGTCTCAGGGTGCCTGGACAATGTCTCATCAGACATGTCTTTTCTAGTCTTTCAGAAGATCTTTAGAGATGGCTCTATTACACATGCTGGCGTCTTCACATTCATTCTTTCAATCTTTCAAATTTTACCTGCATTCTTACACTCGATCCACAACTGAATCTCCGAGGCTATTACACCCTGTTGGCAGGTGGTTACCAGTGTAAAACATGTAGATCACACTTCCTAGGAGAGTAACATCTTCACATCTTAACTCACAACTCACACTATCCAGGCCCGTAGCCAGCTGTTCAAAATGGGGGGTTCACAGTTTACCAATTAAGACTCCAGTGGGCGACACAAGTTCATGTGGGGTTATATTTTGTTCACAATGCAGAGGGGGCCCCACGTGTTGAATTGGGGGCTCATAATGCAGAAGGTTACATTTCTAACTGGAAGAACAATGAAGTAGGTGTGAGATTGGTGGACCGTGTGGTTTCATCTTATATTCTTTCATCTTCATAGACAAACACCGCATTAGCATCACAAGCAGGCCCATAACGAGGTCATTTTGGGGGTGCGTTTTCAAACAAAGTGGGACTTATAATGGTCTGTGGAGATTGGTCCCATTTTGTTGCCTGATTAAGCCTAATTTACACCCAATTGTATTCATAAAGGCCAACACGCAGTGATAGTATGTTGTTAATATAACTGAATTATTTACTCAAAACCCTTCGCCGTGTGTGCAATTGTTTTGAATATGTTCATATTAATACAACAAACGAGGCACCGAGGGATGTGGGTGTGTCCAAGTTATTTTTCAGACTAAACAGTTAAAGTATGACATGTACAATCTGGTTTTCACTCAATTAATACATTACATTTATCTGATCTGGTGTGCACAATTTCCATAATTTATCATAAACATAATTAAGTTAGTAAATTAACAAACCTTTATTAAACATGCCCGGTAAATAGAAGATTAGAAAAATGATTGTCCTCTTGTGGAATTTGAATTAAATTCTAGGTGTCAAAGCAAGTACCATATCCTGAATACCACAATGACTCCAGGAAACACAAACTGCATTTTACTTGGGTCCTCATCAGCGATAAGGCTCCCCTTTCTGAAATCTACAAACATGCAATAATTACACGATTTCTCATTAGCACATTTTAAAATAGGTGCAGCTAAACTATTTTGTATTGGTTAAATACAATTATTCATCGAAAATCGCTGATGAGAAATAACAAACTATTTTATATGGCTTAATTTATGTGCTCATAATAATTGTTAAATGATCGTCACCCCATTTATTCACCAGTATCTTGTCTGCATCTGTCACCCCTGAGTAACTATAATTAGGACTCATAATTTTACGTTTGGTGTAAAACTGGCTTCTTGTGCATTTGTTACCCTATGCATTTTTATAACAGGAGACCCTGGGATAGTGTGAAGTCCTTCTGCATGGCTAATTGGATGCAATGGTCCTTTGACACACATTCCTCTAGTGACTGCCCTTGTCACACATCCCATTGGGGACAGACCCCTCAGCCAGGTCCCATACATTCATTTATCATCTGCATAAATCAGGCTTTCTTGGCATTCCATGTAATGCTTGAACACTATCCAGCTTTTAAGATGGAGGGTTAACACTTTTGAGAAACATGGTATACAATTAGTGGTTAACATTTTAAAGATGTAATTTTGAGGGGGGTTCACATTTTGGAGAATGGGGGGGTTCACGTGAACCCCCCGGCTGCTGTCCTGCTATCTGATATAAATGTCATTACAAGTCCTTGTAGACCTAGTCTTGTTCCAGAATGCATATCACTCCCATAACAAATGGAAAATCAGTTCTTACCATTCCAGCAAATTCACCACCGTGACTGAACTATGTACGGATTTCCCTAAGTAACATCTCTGTGATGATCACAAGTATACTGCTGTTAATGGTCTGCAACAAAACATCACTGGCAGTTGTTGATTGAACCAGCATAGTAGACAGGAAGTCAATCCATAGACAACTGTTATCATCATGTCATTAACCCAATAAACCATCTACCACTAGTACATGTTTGCATATTCATGCAGACACACACAAGAGAAGAATAATCACATCCCTGTCTAACGACCCTTGTCAAAAGGTTCCTTTTGCTATCACTCAATCAGCTGCCACCACTGTTGAAAGAAAACTGCACAATCAACAGCCTGAAGAGGCATCTTCCAGATAAGACCCCAAACATACAGACTGTGTTCCTACTAATATGCACATTCCACCTCTAGGCTCACAAGACTGACATGTCACATGCAAACATTTTTAAATTGCACAAGTAGCATAATTTGCTGCGGAAGTATTGCAATTTGCTGTGCATTTACAACTGAATTTATTGATAATCTAGTTGGCCAATGCAAGTGGTGAGATGACCATCAGAAGGAATGACAAGATGGTCCAGATCTTCTTCTTGTGCTCTTCTCTTGGTGCATCTCTGTGTGAGTCTCTAGATCTTTCATAGTACATGGATCACGCAGCATTCAACACATGTGGATGAAAGACATCAGTTCTGTTCTTCTCCGTGACGTGAACCAAGGAGTCAGTATTAACAACCAGCGGAGTGACTACATCTTATAACAACCAAACGGCAACCACATCAGAGGTATCCATCAAATTTGTACTGCTCAGAAAACAAATGTAAAACCCAGACCCTGTGATGAGGTAGATGAAAATACCATCAGACTAGCTGTAGCATGCAACCAGCCAAGTGTCAGTCACAACAGTGCATAATCTCCACCTGACAGACATTATTAGGGTTTCACTAATCCATCATCCCTCCTCCTCTGCTTGACATATTAGCTTGTGGCAAAGACACAAATTACTTCCCATGGTGACATTGTGAAGCAAGGTGAGATGGCAAATGATCTTGTTGCAGTGTCATATCACCCCTGATGAAGTCACTGGACCCTTAGCATTTCACAATTATTACTGTGGGTTCGATATGAGACTGGTGGGGTTTCCAACCAAGGTGTGCCACAAAATGGCAGACTTCTTAATGTTCATTATCTTACATAAGATTCACTTTACAAGATAAACAAGTCATGCCTGTTAATCTCCTATTAGTTTTAGGGGCCAACATCCAATCTCATTCCTGTTTTGGGGCCAACCTCCCACCATTTATCACAACCCAATCCCCATCCCAAACAATCCAACCTCCATCCTATCTTTAAGGCCAACCCACACTAATTATATGACCACTTTCCCTCTCACCCCTCCGCTCTATTAAAGAAGTGAGGCAAGAATTTATGGAAATATTGTGACCTACAAAATGGTGCAGCCTGCCACACACATTTATAAATAACATCTAGGGTAGGATACAAAGTGAGACCAAGGCCTGGATTTGGAAGACAGGGAAACATGATAGGAAATTATCCCAAGGAAGTTTACACAATCCACATCTTATGTTACAACTTTATCTCACAGGGATATCATCTTCATAAACAAAACTCTCATCTTACAAATTATGTTGAACTGTTGGTGAACTCAAACTACCAATCCCATAGTACTTACACTGACAGTCAAACGTACACATCTTTATATAAGTCAACGATATTAAATGATAAGTATAAATTTGTCATGAAGATCTATACATGTTTACAGAATAAGCAGTCTCAGTTGTCAAACTGTAGCAAGTATAAAAGCCAAAAGAGGGCCGACATGGTATTACCATATAATTTAATTATATATTATAAATATAAATTAATGGTCAGATCTGAACTTACCACCAAAGAAGTTATCATCAAGTCAGTAAGCATCCTGCCGGCACACTTAGTTCCCACCACATGTCATATGATGTCACCTCACCCACCCCTACCCCAGGTGAGTGGGGGACACCTGTCTAACGCTACTTCAATCTGTCCTCCTACGCTCCACTTTCATTACATGGTTAACACACAAGTGTTTCGCAGCGCACTTTACGAAGCCTCATTTAATTACTCACTGCCCAGCCTCAGTGCATCTATAGTCTGTTGTGGAGGTCAGTGTCACAACAGGTACTATAACTGGCCGTCCTTATGCGCAGCACTTTTGATCCTACAATTTTACCATAAAGTCCAACACGAATGTGGGTAGGAATTAATCAGAATGACACCTGCTGTGACACTGGCGAATTTGGCAGATCACCAAATGAAAATTGCCATTAAGAATTGCATATTTTCTATTATCCACAACAAACAGTAATATTATATTAATAATATAAATAGAGTGAGAATTTCATCTGACCACAGATGCACCCCACCTACCCCTACTGACAGCTGTTTTTATGTTTCTATTGGCTACAAAAGCTCCCCCAATAACAGCTGTTTTATGGATGCCATTCAGCCTACAGACACACAACTTCATTCACTTTCATTATCAGCCACTGCACTCTCTACGATGCTGCAAATGGTGAGACTGGCATCGCAGAGGTGGACCTGGTGACTCGGGAGTGGCTGCTTGACAACACACTGCAAGTCTAGGCTAGAAGAATTTAAAATAAAGTGCCCCGGCCCACCTGTATGACAGCTTACAGTTACGCACAATGCAGCCAGACCAAAAAAGCAGTAATGACACATCACACCCACGCAAAAGGTTGCACATTGCACGTGTCAAAAACACCCCCAAAACATTAAGTAAGTTTGACAACCATTGAAGAGATGTCACACACCTGTATTTTTTCCAACTGAACTGACTGTAGAGTTATTATTATTATACCTGTCCAATGTATGTCAAGTAGTGCCACATACAATACAACATAATTATTATGGTAAAGCAGTTGCATTTTTATAAATAACCAGTGTAACTATTATTAAATTTACACAGATATATATCAGTTGTTTTGAAATGACACAGTAAATAGTTAGTATAATGGATTACGATTCAATAAATCAACCTTGACAGATTTAGCAGCATAACTTGTTCTGCAATTATCAGTAAAAGACACATTATAACTGCATAATATCTGAATAACTACGGCATATGATAATTTAAGTAAATCCTGTAATTAGTTAAATTAAAAAATATAACCTGGCATTAAAAACTCATTATCTACTACATTCTTACCCAAGTATATAAGACCCGTATATTGCTACAAAACCTGAACTGATTACAAATGTAGCCCATATTAGCTTATTACGCTGATATATAGTTTAATGAACAAGTAATTTCAGTTGACTAGTACATCAAAGTCAATGTGTGCAGAACTATTTTTGTATCCCGAAATATATCCCAAAACATCTAGCAGGTAAATTCTGCTAGAGTCAATTTGCCTAAACAACGTATTCATGAACAAACATAATAAACTCATTCAGTATACGCCACTCTGGGCTTGTTCTCGCAAAACTAGCTGCACTTGTGTGATGACAAAGCCAACCACACAAATGGATTGCCAAATGTTTTCCATTGTGTGTGCTGTTGTGAACAGAGTCAGATGCATTGTGGGAAAGCAAGGTATAAATCACATCCAAATAATGTGTCTGAGATTGTTGTTAATAACAAAAGAACCAAGCAGAACCACTTCTGTGTTACAACCATAAAATGTAAATTTGTGACCAGAAATAATGCAGCCATACTATAAATTATTATCCAAGTTTAATCCAATGGAATATTACGCGTGTATAATGTAGACAATCATTAACCCTAATCCAGACCCCAATAATCCGCAAACCTCTGCACATGGACACCATTTCAGTTTCACGGGAACAGATTTTCCAAATACTAATATAATATCGTGTATAATATGCTGCATAATGTGCATGATTCATTTATCCAGAAAATTCTGACAATCCGGACACATACACTGGAGAACAGTTTTCAGATTAACGAGGCTCAATGACAAGTATAAATCTGCAAAACAATGTTTATTATTATTTATGATATACAAGATGTTTGTGATGATGCATGGTTTGCTTCTTTATTCATGTAATGCCAGACACAGACAAGATCTACTGACTTGTATGTTCATAAAAACGACTGGCCACTGCCTAAAGATATTGCAGCAGGCACACTGAAATAAACCGCTGGCTGGATCAATATCCTGAATCAATTTTTCTAGACAATGCCATATGAAGATTCTTAATATGGCTCAAACAACGACATCTTCCGCAATCCAATTCTTCACTGATCTCATTTCAGATACTTTTTAATAAAAAAACATATTATTTTGTTTGGTTAAAATCATCTGGCAAACTTTAAATCATTTGTGACTTAGCCCTGTCGAAAATGAGTGCATAAAGGGGCAAAATGGATACCCTCTAGATAATAATTATTAATATTATAACACAAGATTATTAATATCTGGCAAGGTAACTCAATTTAATAATTAAAGTAAATTGTAAATATTATTTAAAATGTTAATCTGATTGCGCATATATTACTACAGATTTGAATATATAAACCTGTGTCACAATAGGCTGAATGAGTTGCGGAAGCTACCTTAAAAGCTTGCACCATTGAAAGTGAGCAAACACACTATTAAAGATACAGTCGGTTGCTCTTCGACTAGCCGCCTTGGACTTGTTGTTAATCATGACATATCACGGAACAGCAACCACCAGTTTAATATAGAATATCAGCCAACATAACGTGACTATTTATAATTCTGTTCCCGAGTGAAGAAAATGTCACTGTAATCGGACCGCTGACTATTTGTTACAATTTAGCTACAGATAGCTAACCATGATATCTGAACACTTGTAGAAGAGACTGTATAGGAATTGTTATTCTGACTGGCTTTAGTAGGGCAATATATACAGTGTGGCAACACAACAAATACTAGTCATGATGAATATATCTCTCCCTGTGCTTGGTTTGGGTCTACACAAGCTAATGACCAATAATATTGTTGTTTGTCCCTGAAGTTCGTAGCAAGGACATCTCGGTCAGCTTTCTTCGTCTTCCCGATTTACCCTCCACTCTGAGGGCATCCGCTCTCTTCATTAACAATTCAAATAAAGTCACTTACTCTATACTCCATTCTTTCCATTTGTCCAGCCTACATATTATACAATGTACAGTGTACCCGGTAAGTAGCAGTCTTCATTGTTCCATCAGAGACACATACTGTATTGTACACACCAACCTGTTAATGCCCACTGACAATTACCAGTCTGTTTTAATATGAGGACACTTAGCATATTCCAACAATTGGTAACCAAATAAAATTCCTTTTCACACTTTGAATTCAGTGTTGAAAGCAATGTGAGATGGAAAACATAAATTGCCTTGTAAGCTTTAATATTTTCAATGAATCTGACCCGACATTCAACATTGTATGTCTATTTCATGCCCGGAGGTATGGTCCAGTGCCCTAAATGAACCAGGAATTCCAATAAGCAGAATAAGACATTACTTGGTGCTCTTGGTAACTGAAACATTCCCCAAGGTACCCTATGCAAGGCTAGATATTAACCAATGCAAAGAGCAAACTGTGCCTGTTGGTACTTGACATCCATATTGAGTACGTACATGCTGATATCTCCAAACTAAAAGAATAACAAATTACCTGATGTCTGACTTCAAAGTGGGTAGAAATCACCTTGTGGTCACCAAGACCTCCCAAATCTCCAAAGTACGAAGCAAGTACTACCCACTTCTGTAGTTTCTCTTGCAGACCAACTACCAATTTTCAAGCCATGCCCAGGAATACAAACTAACTAAAATTCTTCCTCCTGAAAGTGAACCCATAACATTGACCTCTGACCTTCAACCATTCCTATCCAGCAGCTATCTGTGTTGACAGAATTCCAGGCAAGATAGCATTAATTTATGACACCCCAGAGCATAACACACTTATCACAACATCAGGGGCAGGGTCAAGCACTTGGCTTTGGACAGCACAGCCAATTATTGACCTAGTGGACATGCTCATTCCACTATGTACAATACTATACTACCACCTTATCAGATATTCACTCTGTCCTATGAACTTGCTACCATCAGATGGACTATTCATCAGATGTTCATTATTCGCTAAGATTTCCCATACATATTGAAATATCATACCTCCTAATTCTACATCAAGGTTATGCACCAATACGGACTGAACGATTCAAAGATTCTTCCACTACTGCACCACTGTCTGATTATCTTCTATCACTTCAATTGGATACTTTCAGTCATTTTATGGAGTACGGCTCAGTATGCACAAGACCACCTTTAGAACTAGAAATGTATCCCCCAACTTTCAGTACCACTGCCTGTTATTGTCACAGATGTCTGTACTATTTAAAAAGGTCATTTCATGGTGCATGCACAAGAATGAAGTTGCTCACCCAACCAGAAATGTATATAACAGCCTCACCCAATTTGTTAGCTCATTTCAGTTGTAGTTTGCCCCTTTCTAAGGACCCAGCCACGTCAGTTTTATTCTGAACCAACACTACACTCCATCACTGAAGAATGAAGATGGACGGAATGATAGAACACCTTTTTGAGAAGCCCCACCATACAGTAACTATCACCTGCACCAGCCAATAACAAGTGGCCATAACCTGCACAGTCACAGGGTCTATGAGGCTAACTGCACCAAGTATGACCTGAGTGCTTGAGGTCAGATGAGCCCAGGGGAGGGAAAGGACTAGCATATTTATGGGCTCAGCACACTGTCAGTTTTCCCATTGGCGACCATGTTAATGTTTTGTGTGATTATAAGAAAACGTGACCTATAAAGTTTCTTAAACTTCCCACCTGCTGTTATTATCATCTCATTGACATGCTGGTCGATTTTAGTCAAAATCTAATATCTCTAGCTCGTGCAAAATGCCTGTATGTATGACACCCGTCAATATTTACAAATGCATGCAGGCAGTAATCCAGCTAAAGTGTCAACTAGCCAAATTGCTGCCAGATACCCTTCCGCTTAGTAAAATCAGCTAAAAAGACACCATTTTACTGTCAACAGCTGCTACAATCACATCTAGAAATCTGACTACTCAAATGCACTTATGTCAGAGCAAGTGAACATTGTAAAAAATCATTTCTCAAAAATATAATGCACTTTTTTCGTCTGTAATCAAGCAGGAAGTTCAACAGTGTGCTGACCCCTTATGTCCTTCCTGCGATATGGCCTCCACGCTTGAATACAATATTCTAAATGAGGCCTAACTATTGTTTTGTACAGCAGTATTATTAGCTCTTTTTCCTTATACGTTATGTTTCGCCTAATTAATCCAAGGATTTGATTTCCCTTTGAAGCTGTAATTCCGCACTGCTCTGAAACCTTCATATCAGCACTAATGGTTAACCCTAAGTCCTTTTCTTTTACAGTAGTACTTAGTACAGTACCCCCCATTGTATATCCTACCTCTTCGTTCCCATGTCCTGTGTGGAGGCACTTACATTTCCCAAAATTGGACAGTGGCCTGGTAATTTATTACACAATCTCAGCATGAACAACATGGGCCAACAGACAAGCACCATAAGGTTTGCCACAGAGCAACACAAATTCCCATCATTGGCGAAATACATTTTCGTTATATGTTTCATTATTGCTGTTTTTAATAACATTTCACACATTTTGCTTGGCATTTTCCTAATATGGCTTCATGGCTATCACAGCCCTATGAGATACCAGAATATGCATCAAATTTGGTTAAAAATAATGTTTAAGCACCTGTGTCCATTTCAAGTTTAATTATATAATTCAACTCATTGTACCCCAAAAGTATGGAGAATACCATAAATCTACATGTAATACAATCATGAATGGATATAGTTACTAGAGTTAACCACAAACTATATAATTACAGTCAACAAAACAACCTACTTCACAATAAAAAGGTAATGGGAATGCATGTGGCATCTTTCAAATTAGTTATTTAAAAAACATGCAAACTTACAAACATGCAATTAAAATAAATGCAAATACAAAAACTATAAAACACAATTAAACAAAATTACTCTGTAATTAGCAATGTTAACTAGTTCTGAGATGCTCCCTAGTTATGATGTCACCCTGTAACATGCATACTATGGATAAATGAAAAATCAATGTGACCCAACTGTTTATACAATACATAAGTTATTTGACAATGTGTTTCATTGTTTTTTAAACTATCAGTTGGCTATAATTCTTTCTCGTCGAATCTAGATTTCCTCTCCAGCCCCCATTTAATATATTGTCAATGGTTTATGTAATGGCAGCAGGTTATGAAAATCTTCTACTTAGATAATTCTACCTCGATGAATCATCTGCTGATTTAGTAAAGGAAGTCAATGCTGTTAAACTGTATTTATTTTATCATTTACCCAGCTCAGAATGTTGAAACATCATGTGTTATTATTACACACAACATCCCTATGGGTGTTGTAATTTAATCGCTCTTATTCTAGTTGTCTCCATCATCCTGTTTGACAAGAAGCAACTTCCGCAGCATTCCAGGTCCAGGCAACCTTCCAGGGTCCAAGCACTTGCCGAGACCGGTCACCGTGCTGTCCTTGCCATTATGTGTGACACACAGCTTCCGCAACCAGGGTCCTTGCATGTCTCGTGCCATTTTACTTCCCTCTTCCCGGAGATTACATTATGCAGTTGCCCTTTCATCGGTTGACTAATATAACAATGAGTCGTTGTTTGGATGGGAAAATGTACCATTAAAAGATAGATTGCTCATGGTTAACAGTAGATGCTGGTGTTCTCTGTGAATTAGAAAACCAGTTGAAAACGCACTTGCATCTGTCAACAATTTAATCTGGATTAAATCAGATTTCTTTGTAAATATAAAACAACCGTTTGCGTAACATGGGCTATGATTACAACCCCATGGACACTTCCAAATTATATAATTTACAAGCATTCTAGAAAACTAGAATATCACCCAATCCACAAGCACCACAGCCATTATCAATGGGACCATACAAAAAATACAACTTATTTAGTAGCTACAACTTTTAGTTCAAGTAATCATTTTACAATCAGAATTCTGCATTGGTACTGATCAAACTTGGTTGTAGCTTTTAATTTCCAGTCTTCCATTTGTACAAAAGATTGCAGATGTTCCATCACTGACATGATAGCCACACAGACATTAACAAAGGTTTGCCCAATCAGTGGGTGGGTCATTAGATGTTTTATTATAAACCTGTCTATTTTGTCTGAATACACACGCAGCCAGATTCAGTGCACAAGTGTGATATGCAAATGGGGTAAAAAATTACCCGGCCATTTGCACTAATGGAATATGTCTATAATTTTCACAGCCAATAATATAAAGTTCTTGTTCTGCTTCCAAATTGCTGGAAAGACACTTTCTTATGGATTACCAGGAACAGCCTGTGAATTAATAAGCACGAACTAACAGTATACCACTGCAGCCATACTCAATGTAATTACGGCAGCTGGGGGGTTTGAGGAGCTGTGGCACCTCTTCCCTTACCCCGGGATACCACAAGTATGTCTTAGGTATGGTGCAATATCTTCAGCCTGTTACTCATGTTTTTTACGTGACATTAACTTTGCCCCTTAGGAACATGCAGAACATCTGTTCACCTGAAGTGATCACTACTTTAGAAAGTGCTCAGCTATAGAACAATTACCATGCAAAATTACAGAATCAATTAAGACAACTACAGAGTGCCATCATATCTGCAACAAGTCTTTTATTAATTTTTTTGTATATTATCATCGGTTCATTGCAGGATAATAATATATTTACCAGTGCAATGTAATAAATTTAGCAATCAGAAGATACTACTTGTCCAGAGTATAGCTAACATACCAAGAAGAAACTCATATATAAAAAGGAACTTGCTTTAAAACAGAAACTGCATCAAAGATAATTGTGTCGCAGCCAGTGAGTGTGTGTGTGTGGCAGCCAGTGAGTGTGTGTGTGTGGCAGCCAGTGAGTGTGTGTGTGTGGCAGCCAGTGAGTGTGTGTGTGTCGCAGCCAGTGAGTGTGTGTGTGTGGCAGCCAGTGCGAGTGGTGCGTGTGGTGTGTGTGTTTGTGTGCAAGATCAAGCCATTTAAATAGCAGATTACTGCACAGATCATACTTTAGTTGACTGTCTGAAGGATGATGTGGGGCTAGAACCAGCAGAGTTAAAAAAATGACATGGTTGAATTCAGCAGACTGAACCACACTGGCCAACAAGAGTGAGCGACTTAACAGCACTGATTTTATATGTACACCCTACAGGTGACCACTGGGCTGAATTCAGCACGCGCGATCAGGGCCGAATTCAGTATCACTCTTCTTAAACAATTTTCGTTTCCGTCACTAGCAACTGACAGAGGAACGCGAGGTATCATTGGAAAGCTGAACAATTCTTCTTCCTCTGGCATTTTTATAAATGAGTTTTATTGCTTCATGATTCAGTAATAGCTAATCACAACCAAGCTTTAAAATGTTGTTGTCGTAGATGCCCAAATATGGCCGATTTTACTATGTTCTGCATCAGGAATTTACATTCCCATTCATCTGGTCTAAACTGGGAAATTAAGGTACCGAAGGAAAGCCCAACAATTGATCTATCCAAATAAATTTATGTTAATGGTCAGCCAATCAGCGCATGGCTCTAAAACGTCTTCTTGTTGACGCTGGTTTTATTCCATCACAATGAAAGTCTGCCATGTTTTTGTCTCGCTTTGATGATATAAGTTGAATTATTTCAAATGTCTGAGTCAGTATATCGGAAAATACATGACAGTATTTATGGATCCCGTTATTATACTAGTTTAGACAGTTACACAGACTTTGGGGGCAAACTGTTTTGAAGTGGAGCAGATTCGGTCGGCCTACTCGGTCTGCCAGCGAAGGATACGATGCATTCAGAGTTCAGACACAACATATCCTATAACCTGATGGCATATATGTGTAATTAGGAACCGTAGGTATTACTTACTTTATTTATATGTAAAGAAATTTATAATAGATATGTCATGTTATCGGACAAGTGCGCCAAGGCGCGCAACAGTACTAGGCTGTAGGCCTATTGCCGTATTAGTTGTATTTGAACGTTCTACGAAAAATACAATAAAAAGTTCTGAATATATTTGAGTCTAGTTTTCATTATAATGCAGCTGAGATGTATAGTTACATTTGTCACACTGCATGTATGAACATACAACCATTCAATATTTGATTGTTTTTTTCTGTAGTCATCAGCTTATATACAGGGCAACATTCCTCTAATTGGACATTGACACATACAACCACTCGGAAATTAGCTAGTAGTAGGGGAAAAAAATAATTGTTTTGATTTATTTTGAATAAACTTTAAACAGTTATATCTTCATGATTATTTGTTGTTATGAAAATATCATCACTGCATAATAATAAAGGGTCTTTTTGCCAATAAAATGATAGCTCAATCATATTTCTGCGATGAGATAAGTATTAGCGAAGTTGTGATTTTTTGAAAGCACCCCTACAAATAGCTCTAAACTGTGAACACTGTGGAAGTTAACTATTGGTCACCTGTAGGTTTAATAACTGTGACACATCAATGTATTTCAGATGTAGAGTTGAGTTGACTACTAAAATACGAATACGCAACAAGGACTGTAACTAGTGTTACAATCAACAGGAACTGTCTGTACCAAGTCAACTAATCATCTGTGTCAGTGTTGTTTATTATCAAGAAGTGGTACAATCCTGTTTTTGTGACTCAGGTTATGACCAGAAGTATTGATTGTACATAGCACATCACTGAGCACATCTTCAACTTGACAGAAGTGTAGACAAAGTTCAATAGTTTGGTTAATAAACACTGTTTTCACAATGTAGACGTAGTAAACAAAGCTTGCTTAATTACACCAATTTTGATGGAACTAGTATTTGAGCAGTTCTTCCTGAGCAGGTTTTACTCAACACAACTACTGAGCATACTGGGTACACACCAGAGTTATTTATTACAACAGCATTGTGCACTGAATAACTATTATACAACAACCACCAGACATGAGCAGTAACATACTGCCTGGCAGTCTAAATGTTGCCACAGTTGTAATGTCCACCATCAATGCAAACCCAACCAGTCCGTTATGTAAATACTGGAATGGTGGCTCGATAGATGTTTGTTGCACAACCAGAAGGTGAAATAAAAAATGTCATGCAGGGAATAAATGTGTAACATGTTACACCGGACCAGGTGTTTGCACTTAACCAAAACTTACATTTTAGTAACAGTTGGCTCTAGCAATTGTTGTCAATGTGTTTCAAATTGTGAACCTGAAGAACTGCAAGTTGATGCCCAGAGTGAACTCTTGTGGGTGAAGGTAAAAATCAAAGGTGCAAGAGATCTCCATATCGGAGCGTACTATCGGCGTCCTGGCAAAACTGATCGAGGTCAACTTGACTGCATTCAACATAGCCTCAACAAGATTCCTCACAACTCTCATATATGGCTTGGGGGAGATTTCAACCTCCCAGATATAGACTGGGAAACAGAGTCAACCTGTCCATATGGAGTGCATCCAGCTGTCTCTAACCATCTCATCTCAATCACCCAAAATGCAGACCTTGAGCAAATAGTGCATCAACCAACCCGGACTACTGATGACACAGCAAACATCCTCGACTTGTTCTTCACGAACAACATGACCCTAATCAACAACGTCAACGTAATACCAGGCATTTCTGTCCATGATGTAATCTTCATCGAATCAAGCCTCAGACCCTTCATTGTTAAACGGGCTCCACGGAAGATTTTTATGTATAAGAAAGCTGATTTCAGCACCATTAGTGATAAACTGAATGAGTTCAAGCCTTCATTTGAGGAAGCAGCAAAGTCCTGTGGGACCAACGAGCTGTGGACTAGATTCAGAGACACCGTCACCACTCTGATGTCCGACTTCATTCCATCTAAAGAAGTACGGGGCGATAAGATCCACAAACCTTGGATAACACCCAAGATGAAATCTGCACGGAGAAGACTGCAGCGACTCCACAGCAAGGCAAAGAAATCAAGATCTACTGCAAGTAGAAACAAATGCGTATCAGCCAGAGCTGAAGTCCAGAAACAACAACGTCGTGCATATTGGGACTATGTGAATAACTTGATTGACACCCCTGACTCCAAAGACGACACTATGGACAGACCACCAGCCCAGAAGAGGTTCTGGAACTACATCAAGTCACTGCGTAAGGATACTACAGGGGTATCCCCTCTTCAAGAAGGAGGTAGGCTGTACTCAGAACCCAAGGACAAGACAAATATCCTCAACAGACAGTATAAGTCGGTGTTTACAAGAGAAGACTTCACAACCACCCCATCCATGGAAGGCATTCCCCTACCACCAATGCCTGACATTACGGTTACAGAAGAAGGTGTCCTGAAACTCCTGCTAAAGACCAACCCACACAAAGCCACCGGGCCGGATGGAATCACGGCAAGAATCCTCAAGGAGTGTGCTCCTGCCATCGCACCCATTGCTCACCATCATCTACAATAAGTCGCTGGAAGAAGGGTCCGTGCCAGATGACTGGCGACATGCTAACGTGACAGCTATTTTCAAAAAGGGAGATAGAAACACTGCCGCCAACTACAGACCAGTTTCTTTAACCAGTCTCTGCTGTAAACTGCAGGAGCACATCTTGGTCAGCAATACATTGAAGCACCTAGAAGAACATAAAATCCTCACTGACTGCCAACATGGTTTTAGGGCCAAGAGAAGCTGTGAAACCCAGCTACTGACATTAAGTCATGAAATAGCAAACATTCTGGACCGGGGCAAGCAGATGGACCTGGCTATATTAGACTTCTCGAAGACGTTTGACCGAGTACCTCATCAGCGACTCCTGTTAAAGCTACATCATTATGGGATCAGGGGATCCACTTACAGGTGGATCGCTGAATTCCTGTCCAACAGATCTCAGCAAGTAGTCGTTGATGGAGCATCATCCGACCAAGCCTCTGTTATCAGTGGCGTACCCCAGGGCACGGTCTTGGGGCCACTCCTGTTCCTCCTGTTTATCAACGATCTACCTAATAACCTTCACTCCAGCACTCGTCTATTTGCTGACGACTGCATCATCTACAGGGAAATTAGATCTATGGATGACTGTCAAATTCTCCAGGAAGACCTATCCAACCTAGCATGCTGGGAGAAGAAGTGGGGCATGGATTTTCACCAACAAAAATGTAACATCATGACCTGCACAAGATCTAGGAAACCCAAGTCCTTTAACTACCAACTTAAGGGCCATACTTTAGAAGTCTCCACCTGCTCAAAGTACTTAGGCGTTGATCTGCAGAGACCTCTCTTGGAAACGACACACTGAGTGATCAGCAAAGAAAGCACATAGCATGCTGGGTTTCCTTGAGCGGAATTTGAAGTCGGCCAGTGAAGACACAAAAACTAATGCCTACAAAGCCCTGGTAAGACCCCACATTGAATATTGTAGTGCCATCTGGAATCCTCACCATCAGGACCAGGTAAATAAAGTTGAAGCTATGCAGAGGAAGGCCGCGAGATATGTCACCAACAGATATCATAACACTAGCAGTGTAACATCCATGCTAGACCATCTGCAGTGGGAGTCTCTGGCATCAAGACGCACCAAGACACAACTGACCATGCTCTTCAAGATCATCCACAACTATGTTGATATCGACCCTCAGCCCTACCTCTCCCCTGCCTCATCAAGAACTAGATCCAATCATTCCCTGAAGTTCCGTCAGCTTCCTGCACGCACCGATGTATTTAAATTTAGTTTCTTCCCCAGGGTCATTCCTGTGTGGAACTCCTTGCCAGCACGTGTTGCTGAGGCTCCCAGTTTGGGTATTTTCCAAAGGGAGCTTGCCCAGCTTTCCTTCTGATTTATTTGTTTTTGTCCTTGCCCGAAGTAGGGTAAATGAGGGACTAGGGCTGTGTCGGCCGCAGTTTATCTCCGGGAACCGCTACGGTTGCCGAATTGGCCTAGACCTGATACCTGAAAAAGACAATTTTATATATCTTTTCTCTCTTCTCTCATACTTTTGGTCTTTTGTATATTTCCTTTTTCTTCTTTTTCTTTTGTTTCCTCCAACAATAAACCAACCGTTGTCTAATGATCAAGATTGATCGGTCAACATAATATACAGATACAGAGAGAAAAAGCAGAAACACTCAATGATGCCTTTATGATTTAAGGTTCAGGTATTCTCGGTTCTACATCTGACATTGTAGTTCTTATGCGTCGGCGATACCATCACTACTACTACTGCACCGTGTCGCCTCGGTACCCATCGTAATCGAACTCGTAGCTTAGCCTTAGCGCTAGCGGCCTAGGCCAGGCGTAGCGAGGGGTGGACCCTCATTCGGCCTTAGTTGTGGTGCAGCAAGGCGTTCGTATAACTTACCTTTCAAATGTAAGACAGTAGTTTAATGAAATTCCAGCAAAAACGAGCGTCAATAAATACACTCAGTTGTGACGCATTTGTAAACAGTGACGGATGGAAGCTGCTTGCGTGAACAGATTACGTCAGTATCCGTTTCGATACAACCACAAGCGACTCCATCTTGATTGTTTTTAATGTAACTCCAATAAATATTAATGCGCAAAAGCGCCAAATTTGAAGACTAGATCTAAACTAAACAATTCAATACATATATCGCGTAGATATTCCATGTTATGATAAAACCAAGTTCAATAGATGTGTTATCTGCAACCAAATATTAATAAATAACAATGCATGCTTTAATTGGTACAAATTTATGTTGTTGTTCGTACTGATACAAGTACATTTTGGTAGTAATATGTCAACTAACGTTCATACGCTCCGCGGGCGTCGCCACCGGTTCTTGACGCATGTGTCGCCCCCTGCCAGCTAATGCATTGGTTATAGCTTTGCAAACTGATTTGGGAAAGGTAAACTAGCTAGTACTTATTTGTTACTGTTTTGTTCTTGTATGGCTACTTACCAAACACGGATATACAGGTTGCATCTAAATTTGGCATGACAATTTATGATTCCTTGAATAGTTTCTGAAATTGCATTCACTGACGAATGAATATATGGAATCAGCTGCGCGAGTGCATATTCAATATAGGACTTCACATACACATAATAATAATTATTATTATTATCATTCATAGAAAGAAATATAGAATACTAACATTTATTATTATTATTATTTATAGTTGTACGATGGTGGTGATGGAAGGGGAGGACGGATAATGAGAAGGAGAGGATAACAATTAGGAGGAGGAGGAGGAGGAGGAGGGGGAAGAATTAAGGTGATGGTGATAAAGAGAAGAAGGAGAAGAATGTGAGGAAAAGCGAGAAGAAGGAGAAAAAGGAGGGGAGAAGAATAAGGGAAAGAAGGGTAGGAGAGCAGAAGGGGGAGGAGAAGACGAAGGGAAGGAGATGAAGCAGGGGAGGGGGGAGCTTACCTTCGATGTTCAGAGAGCGTTCGACGACGTGTCACATCAAAGATTACTACTGAAATTAAAGGCAGTGGGTAATGGCATATGTACGACATAAATTTTACTATAGTACCACAAGGATAATTATTTTGACATACTTTATTACACACACGCACACGCACACGCACACGCACACGCACACGCACACGCACACGCACACGCATGATTATATTTTTATGTGGAATGACAGGTCTTCCGTCGAAGTCGATCCAACAGGGCATGTTTTACTCGTCTAAGTACATTGTTCACGTTATCGTCCCATACAAGTCGTGGAGCGCAAGGCCGGTTATCAAACTTCCTGCCAAGGGAACAAGTTACGTAGACTTTACATCCTAAACAAGATTTGTAATTGCCATCTTTGCGTCCACTACATGGAGTAATATATGAGCTAGTCGAATTTCGTTTTCGGCCTGAAATGTAAATAATATTTTATATTACATAAACGATGTACATTTTAAAAATACATTTTCAATAAAAGTTCACAAATACACCGTGTTCTATACCTATTCAAAACAGAGCCGGCGTGCTATGAAGAAAGATAAGTTGGAGAAGGAGATGACGAAGGAGGAGGATGGGAAGGAGAATTATATTAAATAGTTGGATTAGATGGATGAAATGGATTAGAAGAATGAAAAAAAGTACGAACAAGAACAAGAAGGATATGGATAAGAAAAAGGGGAATTGGAAGGGGGATGACAAGAAGTAGAATAAAGAGAAGACGGAGAAATAGAAGAAGAAATATAAAGAGTAGAAGGAGAAGATGGAGAAGAAGAGAAGAAAACGAGGTGAGCAACAAAAAGGAGATGGATGAGAAGGTATGATACGTTGGTCAGGGACCCGTTGCCCGTTAAAAAATCGAGTCTTGGCCTTTAGATAACGGGATTTTAACTTACGTCGTTTTATAACGTCGTTTTATGTTCTCAATAACAAGGCCAAGACAGTGCCTGCATTGTTATAAAACGGGGCTTGTACAAAGTGTGGTAGCCAGTGCAGGAGTGTAGTTTGAAGTTTTAGATGTTTCGAGCCTCAAGGGGGAGGTGCAGTTAGAGGTTTTGGAGAGCCTCAAGGGGTAGGTGCAGTTAGAGGTTATGGAGAGCCTCAAGGGGGAGTTGCAGTTGGAGGTTTTGGAGAGCCTCAAGGGGAAGGTGCAGTTAGAGGTTTTGGAGAGCCTCAAGGGGGAGGTGCAGTTAGAGGTTTTGGAGAGCCTCAAGGGGGAGGTGCAGTTAGAGGTTTTGGAGAGCCTCAAGGGGGAGGTGCAGTTAGAGGTTTTGGAGAGCCTCAAGGGGAGGTGCAGTTAGAGGTTTTAGAGAGTCTCAGGGGGGAGGTGCAGTTGGAGGTTTTGGAGAACCTCAAGGGGAAGGTGCAGTTGGAGGTTTTGGAGAGCCGCAAGGGGGAGGTGCAGTTGGAGGTTTTGGAGAGCCTCAAGGGGAAGGTGCAGTTGGAGGTTTTGGAGAGCCTCAAGGGGGAGGTGCAGTTAGAGGTTTCGGAGAGCCTCAAGGGGAGGTGCAGTTGGAGGTTTTCGGAAAGGATCAAGCCCCCTGAATATATCCATCACGTTCCGATGCCAATTAATGACCAACGCCTATGCAATGGGGGCTTTAATAAGCATATCGGATAAATTGGAACATTTCACAATCCTGGCTAAGGGCCTGCGTTGGAGAAGGATGAGAAAGAGAGAAGAAGATAAAAAGAAGGAGATGAGCAAAAAGAAGGTAGGATAAGAATAAAAAGGAATACGGGTAAAAAAGGGAAGAAGTAAGAGAAGGTGGTTATTCTACTTCTCCTCATCACCCATCGATCCCCTTCTTCTCCTAAGTATCCCACCTTCTTCTTGTTCACCCCGTTCTTCTTCTCCTTCTTCTCTTACATATCATTCTTCTCATTATCCAGGAGAAAGAGAAGGATGAGATGTAAGAGAGTAGGAGAAGGAGAAGGATGAGATGTAAGAGAGTAGGAGAAGGAGAAGGATGAGATGTAAGAGAGTAGGAGAAGGATGAGATGTAAGAGAGTAGGAGAAGTAGAAGGAGGAGATGTAGGAGAGTAGGAGAAGGAGAAGGATGAGGTATAAGAGAGTAGGAAAAGAATGAAATATAAGAGAGTAGGAGAAGGAGAAGGATGAGATGTAAGAGCGTGGGAGAAGGAGAAGGGTGAGATGTAGGAGAGTAGGAGAAGGAGAAGGATGAGGTATAAGAGAGTAGGAGAAGGAGAAGGATGAAATGTAAGAGAGTAGGAGAAGGATGAGATGCAAGAAAGTAGGAGAAGGGTGATATGTAAGAGAGTAAGAGAAGAAGAAGGATGAGATGTAAGAGAGTAGGAGAAGGAGAAGGATGAGGTATAAGAGAGTAGGAGAAAGAGAAGGATGAAATGTAAGAGAGTAGGAGAAGGAGAAGGATGAGACGTAAGAGCGTGGGAGAAGGTGAAGGGTGAGATGTAAGAGCGTGGGAGAAGGAGAAGGTTGAGATGTAAGAGAGTAGGAGAAGGAGAACGATGAGACGAAAGAGCGTGGGAGAAGGAAAAGGGTGAGATGTAAGAGAGTAGGATAAGGAGAAGGATGATATGTAAGAGAGTAATGATAAGGAGAAGGGGGAGATGTCAGAAAGTAGGATAAGGAGAAGGATGAAATGTAAGAGAGTAAAAGAAGGAGAAGGATGATATGTATGAGAGTAGGAGAAGGATGAGATGTAGGAGAGTAGGAGAAGGATGATATGTAAGAGAGTAGGAGAAGGAGAAGGATGATATGTAAGAGGGTATGAGAAGGATGAGATGTAAGAGAGTAGGAGAAGTAGAAGGACGAGATGTAGGAGAGTAGGAGAAGGAGAAGGATGAGGTATAAGAGAGTAGGAGAAGGAGAAGGATGAGACGTAAGAGCGTGGGAGAAGGAGAAGGGTGAGATGTAAGAGCGTGGGAGAAGGAGAAGGTTGAGATGTAAGAGAGTAGGAGAAGGAGAACGATGAGACGAAAGAGCGTGGGAGAAGGAAAAGGGTGAGATGTAAGAGCGTGGGAGAAGGAGAAGGGTGAATG
>CM034541.1:22159464-22185692 GCA_020002185.1 Paraescarpia echinospica
GAAATTGCTACAGGTTTAGTTGGAGAAGTTGGTTGTAAAGCATGTGTTTGAATAGAAGTACTATTTGCGTTGTTTTTAATGTGCTAGATACTCAAATTTAAACACTTGCTGCTAAATTCCTAGCCTCATTGAGTTAATTACTGTTCTCGTTTAAGTAGATTTATTAATATTTTATTAATACTTTTTAGTCGTTTGGCCGAAGGTCCAAGGGACTATTGCCATCACTCTGCGTCCGCCGTCCGCTGCCGTATCTCAGAAACCGTTCAGCAACCTTTTCTCTAATCTTGGGGCACTGCCACTATGCACGAGAAATCTGTATTTGATTGAATCATTTTAAGGGCTCCCTAGGGCCTCCAAAGACCCCAAAACTTGTAAAAAAATGTAACATTTGGCCTATTTTTTCAAAAACTGTTCAGCAACTTTTTTTCAAATTTTGCATAGATGTACCTTAGGGTGCTGCCACTATATACAAGAAATATGTATTTGATTGAATCATTCTAAGGGGTCCCCAAAGTGCAAAAGGTTTACATTATCTAGTGATGTGGTTTTGAGAAGGGCCCTTGAGACCACCCCCAACAGTAGATGTTGTGTAATGTGCCACAAAGTCAAAAGCTGTGACTAATCTCTACAGCCTAGGCCATTGAGACCTTGACTAATCTTTAATGGGTCACAACACCCAGGCAGAGTAGACACACTTGACCCCTGTTAGACTGAACAGTTGCCTAACACTTTTAAACTGTATCTTCAAAACTATTGATTTTCTATAATTACAAGTTGTGTTTATTTTGATGTTCATTTAATTATTATAAAATGGTGTGACTGTGGTGTCTATTGGTTAAAGATGTATTGTCTGTAGAAACCTGTAGGTGACAAACATAGAAAATTTATATTCTGTCACCTGTAGGTGACAAACATAGAAAATTAATATTCTGGACAACTATAGAGTGAAATATCCTACACTTTATTTATATCAAATGCATTCTACTGTTCTGTTTACTGCATTCTGTTTACGCTTGCCATGCATTATGTAGACATGGTACTGTGTAAATCAATTGTATCAATATAGACTAATAATTACAGATTCACAATATAGTTGACACCTGAAACAACCAAATGTCAACCATTAGAAGAGTTGACATATACACTATATATGTAAATTTAACCAGCTGCCATGTCAAGTCCGTTATAATTGTGACTAACAGTGTTCAAAATTATTCAGGTAAATAGCAAATAACAAAGGACACAAGTTTTCTCCTTGCCATACCTCTACACATGAGAAGAAGGCTGACACAGCCTGGCCCTCATTTATACATGATTTAGCATTTTTGTACATGTTGTATACAACTTTCAACACAATACCATTAATACCGCATGAAATTATCTTAGACCACAGGGAGGACCGGTCTACTAAATCAAATGCTTTCTTATAATCGATGAAGACACAATAAAGCCTTTTGAGTCGAGACAAATACAATTCAACCAATACCCTATCTGAACACTGCCTGTTCTTCACCTATTACATTCGCTTTGTTTAGGTATGTGGTCAGTCTGGTGTTCTGAACAATCACTAAGGATTAATGAACACTTGTGCAGAATGTCACCCACTTGGCAGGTTTAATTGATCTATTCAGCAATGAGGACACTGCTTAGGCCTCACTCTGGACACTGTCACTCACAGTGTTGTGTATTGTCTTAGTTGGTGCATTGAGCTAATCTACTTGACCATGAATCAGTGGTGGCTCTGGTTGTGTATTACACCCAGCTGTGGAGCTAAGATTCTCTGCCTGCTATTGTTTGATGGAAGCTGTGACTAATCTGTAATTGGTCACTGGCAGTAGCTTGTGTCAACAGACAGCATTAAGCCACTAGACCCCTGTTAAACTGGACAGTTGCCTGTAGGTTTTAAACTGTGTCAAACAGTGAGTTTACCTTTTGCTCTCAGATAATCTGTCCTCTTAGTTTTACACATGAAGACATAATCTGGCATAACTTGATAAGTCTTTGTAGCAGCACATTTGTACTTCCAGTGTATCATTGCAACATAACATACATATTACATACTGTGTGCCACATTTGAATGTTGTGCATGTAATATTTACATGCAATCCATTTGCATATATAATGTAAAACTTCAACAGCCGTTTTCTTATTTTTCACTTTTTGATCCCTACCATGTTCAATGCTCCATAACTTTGCCAATTTTTGTAGCAGTCATATTTTTTGAAACTGTAAAGCACCCTACCAAACCTTTACAAGGATGTAAGAAAACAATGTTAACATTTTTCCGACTTATCACTCATTTGGTCAGCCGGGGTCACATATAGACGTATTAGTCCAAAGGACTTCAGGGCCACTTGGCCCATTTTTTATATTTATTTTCGTTTAAGCAAGGTTGCGTTAGAAGTTTTTGTACTTTGTTATTTATTTGTAAAGATAACATTTCTTGAAGATTGTTTTGCCATTAATTTTATCAGTCGATCAGCTGACTGATTAGTTGCGCATTTGTCTATAGATTCCATAAATACTGCAGCTTCGCAGAATATTTGTGTTGCATTTTCTCGTCATTATTGTGATTGTTTTGCATGCTCAACTATGGCACATTTTTATATTTTGTGTGTGCAATACTCCCCCATAGCTTATCGAATAAGCACAATTCTTCCACCATTTATTAGCATAAATATTTGATTGATCAGTAAATGGGATCATTACGTCCATGTACACACAAGTAAATTCAGGATTCATCACCAGCTATTTTGACATAATTCCCAGGTGGCTAAAAGAAAAATGAATGTCATTATTAATTTTTAAATTTCTAATTAAGATTTTTAAGCATTGGCTCATTGAACTGTCTATGTCAGACATGTACCAACAAGTAGTTGAGTAAGTTTTGGGGTATATTTCAACAGCCTTCAAACAAAAGGACAGCAATTACTGTTTTAATAAATTTACAAATTTATATTTTATGTTTAGACAACCAATAATTAGTGTAAATCATATCCATTACTGCATGTAATAAATATACTAATTATTACTAATGTATGCATCTTAGTGGGGGGTGGGGTCTTTGTCAAAATGAACATAATTTTAGGGGGTACATGCCAACATTACAAAGTTTTACAAGTGGGTGGGTTGTCTCAAAAATGTCCACAAATAGTGTTATGTACATTATGGATGACCCTCGAACAAATTAGTTTATTTTTAAAGATGTTGTCACATGTCCTATGTATCCTCTGTTCAGGGTATGTTATTCAGTATCCACATGTACTCCGCTTATATTCAGAATACTATCTAAGTCAACTCAAAATTGGGAAAAATAATGATCAATTAGAACAGGACAGATGTCAGGGTAAAAACTTGATCAAAGGCAGGCACCTTAAAATATTTAACTGACTCAAGGTAAATTGATTAAATTAAGGTGTTAAGTTAGTTAAGATAAAATTAAATGGATTAAATCCTGCTAAGAAATTAAATAAGTAAAATGTCCGTCATTAAACAAATTTGTTAATGAGAAATATACTTTAATTGAAATTATGACACAAAAGAAGGAGACAGATGACATGTGAAGTTCAGCTGCACAGAATGATTATTGTTGTAATGTAAATATGTTTTTGCTGCTATGTCGCATGTGTAATGTGCATGCATTTCCTGCTTGCAGCCACGGCTCAGCAACCCTCCTCCCCCTCTTTCGATGAATCGCCTGCCATGCCCAGAAGGTAGGTCTCCCCTGCTAGCCTTTTATAGTTAGCACTAGTGCTGTGTAACTATACGGCTGTTCATCAATGCATGGTATTTTTATGCAGTGTTTAGCATATTTTTTCATGAAACTATCATGAGCATCATGCCTCCTGTCATTGTCATTATCCCAGAGGGCAGGAATTATTATTGCTCATTGTGAATATTAATGATATCCATAATGAACATTATTTAATTGAATCATCTTTACAATGAGTTTTTCGATATGAAACCTTGGCATGTCTTCCAGTGAAAGATGTCACTGACATTGTGTTTGACAGAAGTGTGATAATATATTTCACTGACATCGTGTGTCACCTTATTTCACTGATGTCATATGTGACAACACATTTCACTGACATTGTGTCTGACCTTATATCACAAATGTCATATGTGACTTTATTTCACTGATGTTTGTTTGACATAGGTGCAGTGTCACTGACGTCATGTGTATCCCTGTTTCAGCCTGATGCAACATATTGTGTCCAACATCATGTGCAACGACACAATGACACCGATCAAGGCGATCCTGTCGGAGCGGCAACGGCGCAAGAACAAGATCCGACTGACACACGGTCAGATGCACAGTCTCTACCGCGACATTCTCTTCCTTTCATTCGTCGCACTCGGACACAACAACATTGACCATGGTATGTCTGTCTGTCCGTCTGCTGGCCGGCCGGTCCATCTGTCTTTTTGCCATTCTGTCCGTCTGACTGTCTGTTAATCTGTTTGTCTGTCTATCCATCTGTCAGCTGTTGAGCAATATGTCCGGGTCCTATAGACACAAAGGCATGAGACCCTCTTTCTCTTGTGTAACCAGCTGGTGTTTTACAGATGCATTTGACCGCGAGTTCCGTACGACCTACATGAGCCTGTCGAACCGTGATCTCGCTCGCACCCACTTCCAGGACAGACCACCCAAGATGAATGCCATCTTGTGTCGACGTCTCTTCTCCAACCTTGAACTCTGACATCGCAGATCACAAGGTCGTGCATCCGAGTGTTCTGTGATTGAAAATCGCTGTCCCGATATGCAGTGCCGCTAAGGGATGTTGAGTTTTGTTACGACCAGTGTTTGACCTAATTATCTTGAAGCTGATTGGTTGTTCAAAGTGTTTTCCTGGTTGCATTAACATATGCTGTTGGTCAAAACCGTGGGTTAGTGAGTGAAAATTATTTGCGAAAAAACAGTTTCCTGTGCGGATTGTGATTATTGCTCGCATCCATAACTGCACAGTAGACGGAGCCACCATTGCTGTGGTCCTCGCCCACGACGTGTGCAGTAGTGCGATTGAAAAAAGGACGTGTAACTCAAGTGCAGTGTTCAGTAAAACATTAAAACTTTGAATTAGAAAATTGATTGTAACTTTGTACTAAGTTTGAAAGGTTGTACAAATTTGTGGCAGTAATGCCATCACTCTGTGACAATGTCATTTTCTGGCTTCGGAAAACATGTATTTTGTAATTTTGACATCTAGTCAGTTCGGCCAATCGGTAAATGTCCGAAGTTACAGTTTCTTAAAATTAATCTCTGTTCTGTAATGGGGATTAGGGCATATTTTGTTTACATTTCATGTTCCAAGTAGAAGAACATGTTTAAAAATTCACTGGAAATACCTGCGGAAAAATATTCGTCCTATTGGAAGCTGAAACAAGTGGAATCATCAACAATTAAAACCTTATTAGGATATACAAGAAACTTTGAACACCAAAATAATGTTTTTCACATATGAATTTGCAACAGTTAATTATTGAAAAGCCTGGAGAAATATTAACATAAAGTACAATATATCGAGGAAAATATTGTTGACCAGGATTAAGGGTAGCCACTACTCGAAAACGCCCATATAACCAATATGCCATATCTCTGTTAGTATTGAACATATCATAACCAGATTTGGAGCACTGATTAGAAAAATGAATGGTATATGACGTGTGAAATATGGGCACGTTTGAATGTGTATTGCCATGGCAATGAACATTTCAAGTGAGATGGATTTTCACATCCTTGAAAATTATTCTGAGCTAACAACTGTATGTGTGATCATGCAACTGTCAAGAATCATTAGCTAGAATACTCCTTTGTGTAATAAGGTGGTTTTGGGCAAGGATATAAGACTTCAGTGACTGTTGTTCAGGTTTGAGCACTTTTCAAGACGTCAAAAGCTCAAACCTAAAATCCCATCTCACAACAGTCATTGCAGTCAAACTTCCTTGCCCAAAACCACCTTATTGCACAAAGGAGTATTCTAGCTAATGATTCTTGACAACTGCATGATCACACATACAGTTGTTAGCTCAGAATAATTTTCAAGGATGCATGCCCTTCTATCACACTAGAAATGTTGATTGTCATGGTGCTGCACAAGCAAATGAGCCCACATTCCACATATCATGTACTATTCATTTTAACTAATTAGTACTCAAAATTTGGCTAAGATATGTTCAGTACTAACAGAAATATGGCCTATGGCTGTTTTCGAGTAGTGGCTACCCTTAAGGAAACCATTGCAAATCAACAAGAAGGGTTGGATCCTGTTGTAGCAAGTTGACAGTGATTAAATATAAATTTAGTTTCGGTATGTAAAGCTGATTAAGTCTGGAATACTTTTACAGGAAGGTGTATGTATATTAGCTGAACTGGTTAGATTTGTGGATGCCGCAGACTAAGACTAATTGCCAAACAAAAACCTTTGATAAACATTGTTAAAACTTGTCTGATGTTGATCTATTTATGTAATTTGTTGAAACGGTAGTCGCGTTTTGCTTGCACATGGTGATTTGGATCAGTAAGCAAGGCCTGTGGTAGGTGATGGTTGTTTATAACTAGAGTTATATATGTAATATATATAATTTTATGTGTATGTTCATAATGTATGAGCTGTTGGCCTCCTGACTGAAAGAATGTATAGTTTTATTCTCGGGAAGTGCATATATATAGTAGGGATGCGTTCAGGGGTGTAATATCTGATCTGTAAACTATTGGATATAAAGTATTTTTTAGCTTATAGTTAGGTAGGCCGGTGTGGGTGGTACATTGATACGTAGTATTATCAACAATGTTGATGTAGACTGTTCACTGTTTCATTACTACGTATATTTGTTGGAGGAAATTTCGGACTAGATGACATGCATAGCTTGAATTGCTGAAGTAGATCAATGTATCGCGTAGTTTACTGTAACATATATGTGAATATAATTATATGTTAACAATGCAATTAGGGTTGCCACTGGTGTTGTCACTTGATTTGTGAGATGCCCCCTTGGAATGGTCATATCTAGGTCAGTTCATGGTGCAAAGGTCTGTTAGGAAGTATTCAGGATAATCAATGATTAAAGCCATGACATCCTGATCTGGTGTCTTGGAAATCTTGCATTTGTGCAGTAGGGTTTTTTGATTAACGCTGCTTGTGTTTTATTTGATGTAAATGTGACTATGCTTTGTGGTTTGCTGTGGATTATATTGTTCATGCAAGTTATTGTACAGCAACAGAAAATAAATTATTTTGTTGCAGATAATGAAATGTTCACATGAACACAGATGTTTCTTCTGATTATGTTGACATTTGATGGTTGAATCAGTTGCAGTGATTATGGGAATGACTTCTGGCTGTGATCAAGGCACATTTAAAACAAAACTGATTATTGCTATTATTTATACACAGCGTCGCATCTGTAAATAATTGGAAACATGATGTTATATATTCTGCTGAATTTAAGGTGTATGTAAGTTGTTTAGTAGGACAGAAAAGAAATCCGTGTAAGTTTAGACCATTCCAGAAGGGATGAAGGAACGTGTAATGGTATCTGTCTTGTCTGTCCCATGGAGCTGGCTAATAAAATGATGAAATTGAACCTTCTCACTTTAGCCTCATTTATTTATGTTTGAGAGATACTGCTTGATATATCTTTGTGGTATGATATTAAGGTATTATTAACTCGCTCTTTGTGTAAAGTAACTTGCAATATGTTCATACGTTTTATACATACCGTCAAACATTGAAGTTGTAAATTACACTATCATGGAACAAACCACCTATCCAACAATAAATCCACTGTCAAACAACATGCCAACTACCAAACAATAGATTAACTATCAAACAGCAGGCCGACGTCCAAACAACAGACCAACTATCAAACAACAGACCAACTACCAAACAGCAGATCAATTACCAAACAGACCAACTGTCAAACAACGGACTAACTACTAAACAACAGACCAACTACCAAACAACAGACCAACTATTAAACAACAGACCAACTACCAAACAATGGACCACCTATCAAACAACAGACCAACTATCAAACAGCAGACCAACTACCAAACAACAGACCAACTACCAAACAACATACCAACTAACAAGCAACAAACCAACTACCAAACGACATACCAACTACCAATCAACAGACCAACTACCAAACAACAGACCAACTATCAAACATCAGACCAACTACCAAAAAACAGACCAACTATCAAACTGAATGGAGCGATACCAAGCACTTCTACCCGCTTCGAATGGTTGCTACGTGGAAATAAACAGCGAACGTCACGTGCTTACGTCATCGATGAAAGACGTTTACGTCGAAGTGCAACAGTGATCTATGTCGCCCCAGCTACGCACGTGCCAATTCCCATCTGCTTCAGTTCACATCCAGTGACCAATTTCACTAAAGTATAATTATTTTCCAGATTCATTATTGTCGGGCCCGCAGGTTCGGTGTGCGAAGGGTGCGTACCACAGGCGTGGCAAAAGGGCAAGGGGGCTCGTGCTCCCAGACTGCCCTTTTTAATTTTGCCGCGCCGTGCTTGCGCTAGAGTGGCGTGCCCCCTAGACCTGTTGAATGTACGTACCCCATAGACCTTCGGAAATTGTGAACGCCGCCGCGAAAAAATTACAACACCCCCCCCCCACACACACACACACATACCTTACGCTTATGTCCCCCCCCCGGCGTGGGCGTCGGGGGGGCATAAGCGGCTGCAGCTATGATATTTCGCCATTGTTGTCATTCAGTGGCTATGATAAGGTGCTCTGCCTCTGGCACGGAGGGCCGTCCACTCCTTGACGTTGTCGAACCAACATATTTTCTGCCGTCCGTGGCGGCGTCTGGTGCCATGAAGAGTCGTTTTCGGGAGGCTGATGTGTCTTGTTACAAGTTCAAACTATGCCAGTTTTCTTCTCTTGACAGTTGAAATATGGATAATACATCTGAACAAACTGTACTTGGTTGCGAAGCATATGTTACTTCTTTTACAGATCCTCTCCAATCTTGCCATTGCTGCCGTTGCTGAGGCGATCCAGATATTCTGTGGTGCTACCATCCTTAGACAAGGTCGTTCCAATATATTAAAAACTACTGAATTCTAGCTTTTCGCCATTCATGGTGATGTCTGCACTGAAGTTGTTTGAGCTGTTGACCGTGACTTTGCCAGTGTTTCCCCTGGTATACTGGTGTTACATGACTCTGAATTGGTCATAGTTAACAGAAAATGCCGTTTTGCACAAAAAACAAATCAAATCTTTACGAACAGTTTCAATATTTTAAATTAGTAGCCGTTGTTTAATCAATACTGTCCAAACAATTTGTTAAAAAAAAGTTGTTTTAAGGGAAATACTTACATTTGTAAAATCAGAAAAGCACGCTCCACGAATCGACGCTATCACACAAATTGGTCATGGCTGTTATGGCAAGCCGTACCGACAAAAACTGAATTAATTACGTCACGGGACCGCTGGCGCCCGCTGCATGGCGTTGTTGTTTATGGTTAGCTTTCCTGGCGTTATTATTGTAAATAGTAGAATTCACTGAAAATATTTGATGCTAACTTCTGATGAGTGTTTGAGCAAATGTAAGTTATTTAATGACGACAAGGAGGTTTGTTTAAAAGAAAACATTTAATGGTAAATTTATGACACCAGCATTGACAATGTTTGCTTTTCATATGCAGTGTTCACAATCTTATATTTTAGCTTAATATTTTGAACATTTATTTTGAATAATTATTGAAACACTACTCTTCCTGACAACTTGCCACACAACAGGGGCAGTTGAAATGTTCCTTGGGTGACACCTCTGTAACTTGGGTACACCAGATCAAGTGCACCCAGTGATTGCATCGGCGTCTCGGTTGTACACGAAAATCGCATTGCGCCCAAACGATTACATCTACATCACATTGGGCATTGGGTGGTGTTTCCCTTTTGCATACGCAACACACATCATCTGTTACAATTTCTTGAAGTTGTGCGTTGTTTGTGAATGTGTCACTGTGTTTGTATGTGTGATTGTCGGGGTGCCTGTTTGTTTGTTCGTTTGTGTTTTGCTTTGTTTGTTGGGTTTGATATCTTTCCTGTTGGTTTGTTTGTTGGTTTGAATTTCTGAAATACCTGGTCCACCCCACGCCCTTCTGCGATAGCTTGACCACCATTGACCATTCCGTGTCGACTGTATGCTTTTTTAAATGGTGGCACAAAACGAGGTTTCTTCGAATTAAGAAACGTATCTAAATCGGGAGATGTGGTGTTGTGCAGTGTGTTTGTGTGTGTTGTTGTGTTCGTTGCTATGTGATCTATCCTGCTACCAGGTGCATGCATTTCCACAACTGCAGTGTTCGGGGCTAGGTAATCTTCACTGTTACACAAATCAAATCAAAGCAAATTTAGTATAACTCATTACAATACAATACAAATCAAATTAAGACAAATCCTATATAATAACATAATGAGCACAACAAGGGAAGAACATTAAATAATGTTATACTCCACGTCAGCAGTAACTGTAATGGTGTTCGCCGGTTGATGATCCACATTGCTAGGCCTACCCACTGCAGACAAGCCAGCAGTAGTGTTTATTGCTTCGCGATCTACATTGCCAGCTGCTGCAGGCACGTCTACAGTTGGTGCGTCGTTTATTGCTTGGTTATCATCATTTACCACTTTACTTGGTGCAAGCTGTTGATCTGTAACCACACTGGCATTGAACGGGAAAATTCCCGAACGTCGGAAACTTCCAGTTATGTTGCATGGAGTCATAGTACGAAGGATTGCTTTGGCTGTAAGGCGACAAACTTCACTGCGTGTAACGACCCGCCCAGTCTTTCATAAAGTTGCGGCATTCGCTGTAGTAAGCAACCTTAAACGGGCCAAAGACGCCGACATCCAACGGCTGTAGGAAGTGATTCGTATGGGCCGGGAGTAGAAAGAGGATCACGTTGTGTTTGTGCACCCATTCTATTAATGGCACGTTGATGTGCGAACTGTACCCGTCATACAACAACAAAAGGGGTTCGTCTTTGCTGGTAGACACATACTTAAGAAAATGTTTACTCAAGTAGGCCTGGAAGATTTTACTTGTGGTCCATCCACTGTCGGACATAGTCCTTTGTGTTCCTAGCAGCGCGCCGTTCATTAACTCCTCTGTCATCCGCTTCCCCTTGAATATTACGAAAGGAGGCAAGCACTGTCCTGTTGCATTTATACAGCTTATGATCGTGGTTGTTGCCGATCTTGGTGAAACTACGGCCAACGATGTCCGACCTGTTTCGGCGATTATCTTAGGCGGCACATGTTCCGTAGACACACCAGTTTCATCTACATTGAAAATCCTATGTGGTTTTCCCAACAAGTCATACTTCTGAAGTATGCTCGGTAACTCCTTGTAATAATTATCTAACGTTTCCCTCGTTGCACTGCGTGCTCTAACCATGGACAAACCTTTTGGTTTGGTCATCTTAAGGTCTGGCCATCTCTTTAACAAGCGATACACCCATATATCATTTGGTGGGCTACTAGTGTCTTTCCTGTTCAGGAAGAAAGCGGTTTCACCGGCAAGATCTGCTAATTCTCTATGCGTATATCCGTACCCACATGCAGCTACTGCTTTCACGTGGGATTCGAAAGCTGCTTCTGCAGAACTGCTCATCATTTTTTTTTTTTATGTTCATAAGGATCAGAATGGCCTAATGTTTTATGGCGTAAAGTTGTTACAGGCACACCACACGTTCTTGCTGCCTTACGCACTGACACTCCGTCTTCTGTGCACATTTTGTAAGCATATTTTAGTTGATCAGGGGTGTAATCTCTGTAGGTAGCTGGTCTTTTGGTTTGCTGAAAAATACTGATGTAGTGTTAGTTTGTAATGTATAAACAAGTTTGGCAATTTTTTAACACATTTGTTAACACATTGTTCCCATTATTCCACCTTTTTAACAAGACAGCCCTGATATACATACTTTACATACATCGTTAAACACCTGCGCTATATTTGGTAGTGCGTAAATAATATTAATATATTACACTTATTTCACATGTTTAGCAACTCGTTACTATTATTTCAGTCTTTATGACAAGACAGGCGTACCATAGATATTCCATAAAAGGTAATGTTTTATCACGTGGCTTAATACGATAAAGCGCACCAGCCGATTAACGAATTATTATCACGTAAGCATAGAACGACGCTGTTATACGCGTATACACATCATGCATGGTTTATATGTTGTATTATATTTCTGAATATATAATCACATACTTGATTAAACGTCATTTCTTTAAATGTTTGCGGTTTTGACCTCCTTTTTACATTGCTAACTCTCGCGTTCCCCGTTGTATTCAAATAGCCTAGTGATGCCTCTAGCGGCGAGATCTAAACGTGATTTCCGGTATGTCCAATTTATGTGAGTGACCAATTTGTGTAAGGTAAGTACATATAACAAGCGAGGCGGCCCGCCTCGTCGTTTTTCTATGCCGCCTCGCCCAAAATATGCCGAAATTGCCGCCTCGTAGCTATTTCATACGCCCATTTTGTTTCGTTCTTTCACGGTATATTCAGCGTCGGCGAGCGGTGCGTAATGACACCACAAAGTCACTTATACTCCTGCAAAATCGCAGATTTGTAGCAACATCATTTAGCCGTCATTGGACAACGTGAAAGATATCACTTGTCAGTTGTCCAATCACTGAATATTCCTGCGGGATCCCCGGTCTTCTTCTTCTTCCAATACACGCCTAGCCTCAACATGCTGAGGATACAGGCGGTGCCATGGCATGGCAGGCGAACAGGACATTTTTGTTTTGTTTTTAGAGTGCAATATATAAGAACACAAATTATCGTGTAAATAAACATAAATACGTGCAGAAGAACTTGTTAACGTCTAAAACATGGGGTACTGCAAAGTCTGGATGTTGCTTTTAAACGCATACAGGCTGTTTTGATTTACAATATATTGAGGGAGGGAATTCCAAAGTCGAATGGTACTGGGGAAAAAAGATCTCCATTGGTGACACCTTGCGGAGTTTCGACATACTAGAAATCTAGACATTCATGTAAAATGGCGCCCAAACGGTAACTGTCTTGTGTTTTGGTTTATGACGGTGGTGGGAGTGAAAACCGTACAGGCTGATGGCACTACGTCACTTGTCGACATTTGTGTCGAATGAATCCGGACTCTTTTGAAGCCTAAATAAAAACCGTGCATCCTAATTCTATTCACTAGTCGGCATTTGTATCGAATCCGGACCCTGTTGAAGCTCAAATAGCGACCCGGTTTGCGCTAGTCTGTGCCGCTGCGGCCGTGCGTTACTGCACAGATATATATAACAGCGTATGTCGATACAAACCATGTTCTATGCGGTTTTGTTTTAGCAAAATAAGGAATGTGATTCGTAAGAAATCTTTGTGCTAAATATATAATACATATTCCGACAAAGTTGTGCAAACAAACTTTCGGGAAAGGTGATTTGAGTGAAATACTTACGAATATAAACCACCGAAGTTCACGTCTCATAAAAAATGCCTACTACACAAAACCGTGTATACTAACGGGTTATCAGTAACTTTGGTTAGACAATGATATGTTTGCACAGTAATTGGATGTACTAAACAAATTATACTGTTTTGTAAAAAGGACACAATTTGAGAAACAGTCTTGCGATTAATAGAAACATACTTTTGTGGCATTCCAGAAATGACTGTTTTAATTAATTGTATAACATTCTAGCAAACAAATAAAATATGATCTTTTGAACATAAACCACCAATTTACCATAATATTATGATATTAAAATAATTTAAAGGTGATGATGAAAGAGTCTTCAGATGATACCACTGGATGCTTCCCAGAGAAGTCGAGATGGTATTCGACTGAACAGGTCTGCCAGGGAGTAAAGTGTAAAGCGCTTTGAGCAGTCCTGCGCTATATAAGAACTTACCGTTTACTTTTTGATTGACTCTGTCAGCGAGGTAACAAGGCCTAGGGTTAGTGCAAGAAAACATAACCCTAACCAAGTACCAGTGGTCAAGTGGAAACCACACTTCTACTGAGTAGCAGTGGTGAAATGGAAACCACACCTCAACATGATGAAACAATCATGATTACTGACTTTTATCAATCATGATTACTACATTTACAAGTAGTGTCTTGTTGTTTTATATCTCCCCCTCTATATCCAAGAGTAAAGGTTAAAACATACCTCAGAATGCACCATTTTAAAGCTAGTTTAAAAAAATCTCCGGGGGAGCATGCCCCCGGACATCCCAACCAACGCTTCGCGCCTCCGGCGCTCGCGTACCCCATCCCTACCACCTCGCCCATCATTTCACCCAGGGGAAACACTGTTTGCTCATCGATGTGCTGATTTCCATGCCGTAAGCCGTAAGCTTCTGCGCTCTGAACAAGTCTGTTGGTAAGGTTTTGAAGTTCGCCATTGCTGCTCGTTAAGAGATCGATGTCGTCAACGAATGGAAGGTTAGAGATGGGCTTCCCACCAATGGAGATGGAGCTGTGGTGGTTGTGTAGATTGTTCTGCATGATCTTCTCCGAGAATATGGTAAAGTGCACTGAAGAGAGCAAGTATCCCTGTCGGACGCCTACTGTTGTTCTAAAGAATTCCCCAAGCTGGTTGTTCACTATAACTGTTGGCACCTTTGCATAATGTCTCTATAACTTGAAACATTCCTTTCTCGGTGTTGAATCCTCTGAGGACCTGTCAAAAGTCCATCATGCCAGACTCTGTCAAATACTTTCTTGATGTCTATAAAGTTTTGAAAGAGATTTCGCAGGTGTTGTAGGTGTTCCTCTGTGATGATGAATCTGATGTTGAAGATCTGCTGGACTGTGGTCCTCCCTGCTCTGAAACCTGTTTTTTTTTCAGCAAGGAGTTCTTCGGCCATGGACTTCAACCGGTTGATAATTACTCTGAGCATGATCTTGCTGGGATGGCTGATGAGTCTGATCATTCGATAGTTCTTGCACTGTCTGGGGTTTCCTTTATTGGGCAGCTTAATGATGGTCGACTGTTTCCACTCTTTGGTCTCCCAAATCTTCTGGCATAGAACTGTGAAGAATGTTGTCGTTGTTGTTTCTGCTCCCTTTTTCAGCAGCCCTGTAGGGATGTTGTCCACCCCAGGTGATTTTCCCGATTTCAGACATCGCACGGCTTCTTCAACCTCTTCCCTTAGGACAGGTAGGCTTTCAGGTTCTCTGTTCTTGATCAGGTCTCTCTCAGTTATGCTGGCGTCTGGCTGGGGACTGTAGTTGTATAGGTCATTGCAGTGTTCCATCCACTGGTTCAGTACAGCACTGCTTTCCGTCAGGTCTTGGTTAGGGTTTTGTGAGTTTTGTAGGCCTTTTTGCGACATCCTGCTGATAATCCTTGTTCAATGTCCTTGCACCAGAACATACAATTAGGTTTAAATTACAACGGTGTGTTCCTAACCTTATCCAGCAACTCAATAAAGAAACAATGATCGTATCAATCGTATGTTCAGGCTACATCTACAAAAACAGGCGAGGAAAAATAAATATTGTTACAAATATTGTCTATGCCAAAGAGAATGGTGGCTAAACGGGAATATAAGCCTAGAAAATGACTTTCGTAGGACACAACTTGCATGCCAACATGAAACCATGCAAGGCGCAGCGTCAACTTTTTGAGTTGTTCCGGGTAGTATCACAGAGTGAAGCTCCTGCGCTTTCGAGAACAAAGTTTCACCAAGTGTTATATTTACCTGAGACTGACTGAACTGTTTTCCTAGGATATGTTGGATAGCTGGTGGAGATCAAAATAACAATAGTTTACACTGTCATGGTTTGTGAATATTACACTGTCCAAACGTATAAAATGTACACATGAAACAGTATCCTTCCTGTGTGAACAAACATGTGTATATTCAGTTATATTTACACAGAAACAAATTATAATGCATTTTATAAATTTGCCCTACCAAAATTTTAATGTCTGAATTTGGCAACCAAACTAACATATGCACCACGTAGCTGATTTTCAGTAGCAATTTTGGAAATAGTTCGTGTACAATTTATTTCCTACTTTATAGGGGTAATTTCAAAACATATTATGTTATATTAAATTCTTTCGTTTGAGGAAGGAGGGGTCAGAGATAGTTTCGTCAGGCGTCGGACATCGATATTTTACGCTTCATGCTTTCGCACCCACTCCCTTTAAATAGGACCTGTAAGTGTGACGATACGTCGAGAGGTTCCGCGCTAGAATAGCAATGCAGAGAAATGTACAAATTAAATATACACTATTATGTTAAAGAACAGTACCACACAGCAGGTGGAGGGCAGTTTACAGACCGACTGCCATGTGCGATTTTTCTCAGAACAAACACCTATGGTAATACAAGACAAGTTAATGCTTGAAGGGGTCAGATGTAGAATGGCCAGGGTCCACTTTCAAAAAAAAATAGTTAATGCTGCCATCAAGTGGCTATATTCGGAAAGCAGGTTCTGTGAAAATATCTGGGTGAACAACGAACACGGTCACTATAAAATGAGCACTAATAAATATGGTGCCAAAACGAAAAACGATCAGGTTCCTGACGAACAAAGCTAGAACGGCCAGGGCCCAGCGATCAAAGCTAGAACGACCAAGATCTGGCGCCCAAAGCTGGAACTATTAGTATTACAAATGGCTGCTACATAAATGCCTGTGCACGTGCGCTTTTCGGAACTGTATGTAGACTAGATCTATTAACAACATTAATACGATGAAATCAGATTCAGGTTTGGATGATACGTACAACACGGCGATCTTTTACTTTCTGACCTAACCATGAAAACGACCACCTATACAGCGGTCAAACTTCTTGATCCTCATATATCTTACATACACATACACACACTACGTTACAAAAAAAAACAATTATCTTACCTTCCCATAACGATCAAAATTCACGACTACCCATACCTCCTCGGTTACCGTAAAATCGATATTGTGTAGAGGCGTCGCGAACACGCTGTATCATGGTATACATGGACTCTATCGCGCGAGTATCATTCGTATTATCTTAAACTTGCGACATGGCTCCATCTTGTATTGTTCCAGATGATAAATAAGGCGCAAATAAAACAAATTTACGAAAGTTCAAAAAAAGTATATGGTTAAGACCACATTTATATTGGCGGCCATTACGTTTCCTTCATTTCCTGCTAAATTTTCTTACGATTTTCTTGAACATTTCACAGCATATTCAACCTCCATTGACACAAGTGCTGTGGAAAACTCGTGAAATTCTCATACCTCATTTTTCAGAAAAATCCACCCAAACCTGACACCCCTCAATTTCGTCCTAATCTGGTGACGGATTTTGAAATATTGGTGCGTGCTGCAAAATAGCCACTGTGCGAATACGCGAGCGACTAGCGTATCTTTATTGCCACCTCGTGAAAGATCTAATGCAGTAATACATTTAGTATTGACTGGACTAACATATGCCATGTCAAAGTGCTCGAAACAAATTCACACATCACACCAAAATGGTATTGTCAAAGGCACTCTTTCGGTCGGTAATTGCGGACGAATCCTTAATGTGGTCTTACCCCTATGGAGCCTACTGGATGTTGCAGCATATAAACGGAAGTGCAGACCTGCGTAGCGCCACTGCGCACTAAGTTTTTTCTAAAACGTTTTTTGATTGGTTCCAATGATTACGCAGGCGACCGCCCTCTAAAAGCCAAAATCGCTACTAATTTATCGGCCAACGCCGACCCATATGCCGATTGTGTGGACGACTGCACTCTGGTCCCGGAAGATCAATCAAGGCCAAGAGTGCATTTGTGGCGTACTGGGGGAATGCACTCTGGTCCCGGAAGATCAATCAAGGCCAAGTGTGCATTTGTGGCGTATTCGTTGCCCACACCTAGGGCTATAGCAGAGTTACACAGTGATGTACTCATAATCTTGTAGTTGGGTGCATCCTATAAGTAATAAATCAATGTCGTTTCCTTAAGAAACGGCCATGTTTCAATTCTGTCATGTGTGTGCGTGCGTGCGCGTGCATGTGTGCTTAATTAGGCCTACACCAAAATAAAGCATTCACGATTGACGCTAGATACAAAAAGATCGGATTCCTGAATTTTTTGTATACAGAATAGACCCACGGCGAGGCATTTATGAAACGTGTTCGCGTTAACGTAAGTTACGAGCAGCATCCCCAAATGATGGATGTTCGTTGGAACAATCGCAGAAAATACGTGTAACGTTATAAACGATCGACTTACGTACGTTGCGAACCCTGAACCGGTAAGAATCCTTAGCAAACAGGGATCTTCGAAAACATAAAGGCAATAAGGTCTTACTTTCCGTCCGAGAGGTTGCGCACTCACTTACACCAATACACACCTGCACACACATGCGCTCAAAGACCACATGCACACCCACACGCACGCATACACGCGCGCGCACACACGCACGTATACGCACACATGCACACATATATGTTCTAAAACACCACACACGCAGATGCACGCATATACGGGCGCAAGCGCGCACACGCACGCACACACACACACACGTTATTTATATTTATGGGAGTTGTTCCCATGCTAGCGTTATTATAAGCCTCCCCGACCTTTCTTGTTAGTTACTAGAACACAGTGGATGTCTAAACATATTAAATACATTTACTGTAAGTGTTGATACACGAATAGAATACGTGCAAGACTTTAATATACGGTAAACACTATTTGACACCACTTGTCTCGCGAGTTTGTCAATATTGTAAGAATGTGCCAGTTCTGATTCTCTGCAAATAGTTCTTCAAACAGTTAGGCACAGCGCATGTGGAGTGGTCATTGTTGACACATCGTTAACAAGCTGTGTTTATGAACAAGATTGGATTTTGAGAGGTGTCCATTTTGGGGTCAGTCTCCGTACGTAAGTGTGAGTGTTGCAAGAATTTGGATTCATTCCGCCGAATGAACAGTGTTTGACGGTTGTATATGCACATCAAGAAGATACAAACATGTAAGCATAACATTTATTGCGCAGTAGCATTGTACAGTGCAATGCAACACACACACACACACACACACACACACACACACACACACACACACACACACACACACACACACACACACACACACACACACACACACACACACACACATACACACACACATACACGCGCTCGCACGCACGCATGCACACACACGCATATATACGTACGCACGCGCGTACGCACACATACCCTGTATATGATACTATATATCTATGATGATATAATTGTATTATAGTTTTCATGTTGCTATACTCACAGGTGGTTAGTTACGTTGGTGGTTGTGAGCGCTGTAGCGACTGGCGTGCTCTGTGATATAGACGAGACTACTGGCGAAAAAAGTGACAAACGTATCATCTATCCAGGTACAGATAAGACGCAATAAACTATATATATATATCATATACGTTATATATCATGTTCATTATATATCATATACATTATATAGCATATACATATGTACACATGTATACATGTACACATGTACACATGTACACAGACACACAGACACACATACACACAGACACACAGACACACAGACACACATACACACAGACCCACATACACATACATAGATACACGCATGGTGTGTTTTGTGCGATGCGATGCGCGATGAGATACGCGATGCGATGCGATGGTATCCATTATAAAGTTGCCGTAATGAGCACGCGTACGCCAAAAACGAGATTTAAGCAGCCATTTGTATTTTATTAAACACATTTATTTTTGTGTTCAGAGCATGTGATGGTGGCTGATAATATTAATAATAATAAGAAGAAGAACACCATAAATCTAGATAAATCCATTCAGAGGCGCTTAGAATACATAATTATATATATATATATATATACATACTATATATGTATGTGTGTGTGTATTTATATATGCAGAACATTAACAAGTTGCATAAAATTAATAATATTAAATTAGTTAAAATAAATGACAATATATACACAAATAAAAAAAGAAGAAGTTAGAGCTAAAGATGATCGTTAAAACTAAAGGTATATTTATAATAAATCGGTGTCTCTGATTGTACATATTTTGGCGCGCTTTTCGGGATGCCGAGATGTGACGTCACTTATGACTAAAACTCGCATCACGCCGACCCTTTCCATGCATTCAGAGCATGTTTACAAGTATAGTTTTTGGGTCGAAACGAGCGTCATAATGAGTTATTGTGCAATATTCCGACGTAACACAAACACTAGTCATCATAGAGGAACAAGCAGTTATCTTACGGTTCCACATGAATCCAATTTTATTCAAAACAATGAATGCGATTGCGCCTACAACTAGTACAAGTCGACTAGGTTTCGCCGAGCTTGGGCTCGATAAATTGTACAACTCCTTCATAGATCGATATTCTAGTGATATTATGAGATTATACACGTTATTTTCTGTAGCTGGATACAATATATGTTTGCTATGTATGTTTATTGGTGTAGATTATATCCCGTTGGTTGCATTCGATATAATTATTCTGAAAACGAGCCCAAGCTCGGCGAATCCTAGTCGACTTGTAGGCCCATTCGCATTCATTGTTGTGAATAAAATTCGATTCATATGGAACCGTAAGATAACTGCTTGTTCCTCTATGATGACTAGTGTTTGTATTACGTCGGAATATTGCACAATAACTAATTCTGACACTCGTTTCGACCCAAAAGCTATACCTGTAAAGTGCTCTGAATGCATGGAAAGGGTCGGCCTGATGCGAGTGTGTGTCATAAGTGACGTCACGATACCACGTGATCGCCTAGCTCATTATTATTTTTTCCGCGGGAATCGCTTCACAGACGGGTGCTACAAATGTATTTTTCTGTATTTTTTTAATGTTGTCAAATGTTACATACAATGTTAAACTTTGTGTACACATGAAAAAAGGATTTTAGCTAATGCCTTATTTTTATTTCCTTTAACTTGTAGTAGGTCTGCTAAGAGGTACACGGTGCGCGCGGTGCATCTACAATTCGATTCACTTAGGGATCATCTCAGAATGTCGATGTCCGATATCAGACGAAATTACTTTCACCTTGCCTCAGCCCCCACCCCCTCCCTGAGACAAATATTTTTAAACATTAATATGATGATAGCAGCATAATTAACAGTGTCGGTCAGAAACATAAAGAATCGATGTCCTACGCCAAATGAATCTTCATCAGACCCCCCTCTCCAAACGAAAATAATTTCGTTTGATATCGGACATCGACGTTCTGAGATGATCCCTTAGCAAAAATGAAAACTACACTCTAGGAACAACGATTCGCTAACTTGTTTCTGCATTTTGTTTTGTAGGTTTGGTATAATAATTAGAGACAATCCCGTCCTTTCCTGGAGCCTTTCTTGCACTCATCTGGTTGATGGATTTTTTTATTTCGTCCAGAGTGGGAGGAAGATCGACGTCTTCTTTGATGGGTTGCTGGGGTATGGAGTCTAGGGCTTCTTCGCTCACTTTTGAAGGACAGTTGAGGAGGTTGCTAAAGTGTTCTCTCCACCTCCACCATGTTGATACCCGCCCTGTCTTTGGTTAGGGTGGTGCCATCTGCTGAAAGAAGTGGAGTGGTGCTGGGCTTTAATGGTCCGTACACAGACTCGATGACACTGAAGTACATCTTTGCGTTGTGAGTTTCAGCGTAATGTTCCACGTCCTCTTCTTTCTTCTTCCACCAGTTATCCTGCATCTAACGAAAGTCTCTCTGCGTATTACTCTGCAGGTGTCTGTAGCGGTCTTTCTTGGAAACCGAGGAAGGGTCGTTCTGCCTTTCTAGGTACGCTTTGTTCTATTCATCCAGCGCCATGCAGATTTCTTCGTTGTTTTCATCGAACCAGTCCTGGTGTGCCTACGTCTTCAGTCCGAGTGTTGACTTTGCTGAGTCCGTCACCATCTGCTTGAACTGGGTCCTCTTCTCTGTGGTGTTGCCAGTAAGTTGTCCGTGTGACATCACGCTGTCAACAAGGTCAACTTGGAATTGCTCGCGGTAACACTGGTGTTTCAGCCTGGCTGTGTTGAATGCATTTCTGGTCGACTTTGGACGCTTGCGCAGAAGTGGGGCAATGCGCAGCTGGAGAACTGTCCTGACCAATCGGTGATCCGTCCAGCAGTCTGCTACCCGAATGGCCCTTGTGATCGTCACATCTTGGACGTCGTGCCTTCTTACGATGACATAGTCTATCATGTGCCTTTGCTTGGACCTGGGGTGCGTACAGGTTGTTTTGTACTTATCGGCCTGCCTGAACAGAGTGTTTCTGATAGTTAAGTCGTTCTCCGCACAAATGCTCAAACGGAGGAAGCCATTGCTGTTTAGTCTTCCTGCTGTCCAATGACTCCCTTCCAATTCCTGCTATCAGTTCTGACTCTTGCATTGGAATCCCCTAAGATGATGAGCATGTCGCTAGCAGGTGTGGACCTGACCAGGCTATCGAGATCTTCATAGAATCTTTCTTTGGTCTCGTCGGAGCTTGTATGAGTGGGTGCATAGGCACTTATGACAGTGGCGTGGCGCTTGACATTCATGGGGAAACGCAGCTTCAGAAGCCTTTCGTTGATCCCTTTGGGAAGATCCGGAAGCTGTCGCATGAGAGAAGTTTTCACTGCCAACTCCGAGGATTCTGGCCTCATTCTCCGCTTTGTCTTTCCAAAAGAAGGTGTAGCCGCCGCCTGGTTCCCTCACGCAGTCCTCCTCTGCCTTGTCTTGTCTCACCCAGAGCCGCTACATCAATATTATAACGCTGCAGCTCTCTTGCAATAAGGGCAGTCCTTCTTTCTGGTCTTGCAGTGTCAGCTATGTGCGAACAGTCCATGCTCCGAGAAGGAGTCTTCTTGTGTTTCTTTGTTTTCAACCGCTAGAATGGGTTGAACTGCCAGCCGCGGTATGCTGGCCAGTTGTAGTAGGGCAGGCAATCTTTAGGCCACCATTTCTAGGCCCCTCCTTTACAAAGGGTGAGGAGTGCTGTCCTAAAAAGGGCTGCTCAGTCGCCTAGGATGCTGCCGGACTCCTCCGCCGCCTTGAATACACAGTCAAACGACCTCTTGCTCACAGGCCGCCTACGTGCTGGTTTGGGACTACGACTCCCAGTGATCACCTCCACCTGTCGCTTTGCACCTCCCCCATCGCCACAGGACTTGGTAAAGAAATGATGATATACGAGATGGTGCCGAATGATGAGTAGCACAAACCTGTGCGCGAATGCTTTTAAAGTGGGAAGGCCGTTGCATGGGTGGTTCCACTCTCTCGGCCGCAGAAGCCGGGTTTCAGTGGCCCAGAAGGTTGGTATGACTGCAGAGGGTGGCCATGACATCTTCCGTGCTCTGCCATGCCGTACGCTCTCCACTTGGCCGATTAATCTAAACTTGCTTTCCTCCGCCCAATCCGCCGCAACAGTCTTCGCATGCTGGGTGAGCAGGTCCCTAACTCACCGAGGGCCCGTCGATTACCCTCACCTAGTTTTGTCTGCCTATCGAGGCAGTTTGTCGGGGTGTGGCCGCTGCGCTTGCTACAGCTACTTGGAGCCACAGGTGAGAGTTGGGTGCCAGGTGGGAACCAAAGCGGACGAGCTACTCCGAAGAGCACGACATGCTCCCTCGTCAGATGTACTATCCCTCCCTGACACCCCATACACCCACTTTCTGTAGGAATATACAACTAATACCGACATTTGATGATGTGTTATTAGTTGGATTGAGACATTACTTACTAGAATATATAATTGCATTCGTTGTTGTTCACAGATTGTGGTGATTACGATGAGAAACTCTTGCTTTGCTGCGACGGAAAATTGGTTGTGAAGGGTTATTTCAAAACATCTTGCTGCGGGACCGAAAGTTATTACCCCAAGGTACACACGTGCTGCTGGGGAGTGCTGTACGCGAATGGTGTCCCCACCCCCTGCAGCGATCTTGAGGATTTCGAAGGCCACTACTACAACTATTATTAAGTTTCTAACCAATAGGATTTGGTTGCTGTAACGGTAATTTGTAATCGAATGTTGACAATGTATTTTGGGTAGGCACCATACCAATTCCCCAGTGGATGCTCTAGCATTAGCAGGCCTTCATGCGAAAAAGTTAATACATCACGCATAGATAGGCAATGATATTTTATGGTCACTAGTACTAACTAATTTTAAGAATGCTTTGGCAAACTGTCAGTAGCGTATCTGCATATTTGTATGAACGATTTACATAATCCAAGTGGTTCGCTTGAGGGTGTATTTCTCTGTGATTGTACTTATGGCGAAGAGTTATATAATAAACTATTTTGCTTGAATAATACTCGAGTTATCAATGCAATCTGGTGAGATACTGAAACTAGTAAGAAAAGTAAAGTTCTCGCATATACACTTTCTCCAACTATGTTACGTTAATATGAATTTACGCATGGCGTAAAAATATATAAACAAAACAAAGTTGGTAAAACCGAACTTTGTTTATCACGGATAGGTGTAAGCTATTTTATATTCATGACTCATGATTTAGTCGGGTTCAGACGCCTCAGCAACAGAACACACACATTTATTTTAAAAAGGCAGCTTCTCGAAGCTTCGACACTAGCAAGCAATGACACACTATAGCGACTGCGGTGGTCACGCGTGACTGCGCACGGCGTAGCCTCCAGCAACGCTGCTTTACGTAGCACGGCTTGAGAGAACATTACGACATCACGAACTGCATACGTACATGGAAGTATTTGGGTTATCTAGAAGCGTGTCCTCTATGTCTGGTCGGACCATTCAGATCACATTCACATTGCAATCAATATAATGCAAACGCGTCAGATAATAGCGCTGTGTAAAAAAACGGTCAATTGACGTTTCTGTGTTTTTGCACTTGATCTATGATCTTGATCGATGTTTTGCACGCGCGTGCGCACACACACAAAACATCAAGCGAGTGTGTGCGGTGTGCACATAGTATTACAGTTATTAGTTGATTTTATTATATATATGTACTTCACCTACTGGCCCATTTCGGTATCCATGGATTAGTATGGATTAGTATATGGCTAGCATTGTGCTGGATTTAAGGCAGGGCAAACGGGGCAGAAACCCAGGGCCCAAACAATATATTTTTTTATAGAGGCCTCTATTTACTATTATGATATTACCATAACCGGCTAACCACTGCCCAGGGGTCCCACTGTCCTAAATCCGGCGCTGGTTTGTTTACCTTATTCTGTACACTAATGGCTGGTGTGATAAAAGGTGCATCTCAACGGAAGGGCAGGGTGTTACGAAGGCCTTTGAGTTCAATATTATATTTAGCTATCCAAGTATTTGGGTCATGTCGATACTATGCACAAAAGAGCGTAAAGTAAGTGCTGCTTAGCGAGACCAGTAACAGGATATGCCTGTACAGTTTAATTAATTAATAATACCACGAATCTCACGTGAATTACAGTCGATCTGCTGGTAGCCAACACCGGGCTGAAGAACGGTCTACACACCGGAGCTTGACGATTTCAATGTAAACTAAAACGTTCACGTAGGTGTGTTTCGCCACGACCGTGTCGTGCTGACGACAAATTACACAGTGACACAGCACTCTTTTCGTCATTCCCTGAGTACGCTTTTCATACGGTATTCTCACGTGAATTACAGTCGACCTGCTGGTAGTCAACACCGGGCTGAAGACTGGTCTACACGTCGGAGCTTGATGATTTTCGTCACTCCCTGAGTACGATTTTCATAGTATATTCATTGTATTTACTGTCATTCATTAATTAAAGCCCGGGATACACTAGCACCTTTCGCCCCACCAGACCAGACCACATCTGACCAAACCACGCGTGTGTATGTGCGTGCGTGTGTGTGTATGTGCTTCCGTGCGTATGTGTGTGTATGTGCGTGCATGTGTGTGTGGTGTGCGTGTGTGCGTATGTGTGTGTATATATGTGCGTATGTGTGTATATTTTTTCTTGCGCGTGAGTGTGTGGTGTGTACGTGTGTGTGTGTGGTGTGTGTAGTGTTGTGTGTGTGTGTGTGTAGTGTGGTTTTGTGTGTGTTGTGTGTGTGGTGTGTGGAATGTGTGTGTTGCGTGTGTGTTGCGTGTGCTGTGTGTGTTGTGTGTGTTGTGTGTGTTGTGTGTGTGTTGTGTGTGTGTGTGTGTGGAGTGTGTGTGTTGTGTGTGTGGGGTATGTGTGTTGTGTGTGTGTGTGGTGTGTGTTGTGTGTGCGTGGTGTGTGCATGGT
>CM034541.1:22186692-22676692 GCA_020002185.1 Paraescarpia echinospica
CAAACATACACACACACGCACAACACCACACACACACACACACACACACACACACACACACACACTCACACACACACACACACACACACACACCGCACATAATTTCTGTGGTCAAAGAGGGAGGCAACATATTTCGACATGAAGCAGCCATTGTGTTTATCATAGTCTACTGAACGTGGTGATCCAAGGAAACAGGAAACGACAGACAAATAACTGGCGTAGGAACGTGAAACAAATTATATTAATAGCAGCTACTGGAAGCGCATTTCAGGGTCTATGTTCCGCAAGGAATGACACGTAAAGGCTCTTTTCGCCCGAACCCGACCAGACCAAACCACACAACACCAGACCAAACCAGACTCCTACTGCACTCACCCACTACAATGACCGACACCGACAGAGCTATACTCGAAGTCGGTGTGAGGTCATAATGACATGAACTTGAAAACTTTCCAATACATGTCGTGGAACGCAGTACCGTAGCGATAAGAGCTCCGGACTCTCGATTGAGAGAAAGCGGGTTCGAATCCTGTGCGGCGGTGTCGAACCTTTCGACACCGACAGAGCTGTACTCGAAGTCGGTGTGAGGTCATAATGACATAAACCTGAAAACTTTCCGCTACGTGTCGTGGAGCCCAGTAGCGCGGCGGTAAGAGCTCCGAGTTTCAATCCTGTGCGGCAATGTCGAATCTTAGGCAAGATCGTTTACTGTACATTGCATCAGTTCACTCAACTATATGAATGAGTACCTCACTATAGACAGTGGTTGCTATTTGTGTACTAATGGTCTTCGTGCATTAATTGCAGCGTGGCTGAATGCTTCCCAGAGAAGTCGAGATGGTGTTCGATTGAACAGGTCTGCCAGAGAGTAAAATGTAAAGCGCTTTGAGAATTTCTGACGACTGAATACGGCACTATATAATAACTTACCTTTTTATTATGCCAGTTAGTAGTCGGGGCTAGTCGGTGTCCTTCTGACGTGGCTTGGTCTAATGTGGTCTGGTCTGGTCGGACGGAAGGTGCTAGTGTATCCCGGGCTTTAATGATCGAGAGTGAGTAGTATGAATATACTATGAAAATCGTACTCAGGGAGTAACGAAAAGAGTGCTGTGACACTGTGTAAGTTGTTAGAACAACACGCTCGTGATGAAATACATCTACGTGAACGTTTTAGTTTGCATTGAAATCATCAAGCTCCGGTGTGTAGACCAGTCTTCAGCCCGGTGTTGGCTACCAGCAGGTCGACTGTAATTCACGTGACAATACCGATCGTGGTATTGTTAATTAAACTGTACCGACATATCCTGTTACTGGTCTCGCTAAACAGCACTTTCCTTACCCTCTTTTGTGCATAGTATCGACTTGACCCAAATACTTGGATAGCTAAATATAATATTGAACACAAAGGCCTTCGTAACAGCCTGCCCTTCCGTTGAGGTGCACCTTTTATCACACCAGCCATTAGCGTACAGTATACAGTAAACAAACCAGCGCCGGATTTAGGACAGTGGTGAAACACTGGGCAGTGGTTAGCCGGATATCGTATCATAATAGTAAATGGAGGACTCCATAAAAAGTATATTGTTGCATCTGCCCCGTTTGCCCTGCCCTAAATCCGGCAATGAAGCAAGTGCTAGTCATATATTAATCCATACTAATCCACGGATACCGAAATGGGCCAGTAGCTGAAGTACATATATGTAATAAACGTGTACTTGACTTATTTGTATACTATACTTATTGTCCTTAACCGACTGTCAGACGGAACAGTTTTCGAACTAATCACATAGGCGTGGCACAACTGCGTACAGTAACTCACGTCATAACCATAGCTATCTAAGGGACGAATGTGTTAGTAAAGAAACTGACGATCCCGTCAGGATATCACAGTGGCATAACGTATGTTGACTATTGTTCGTGTTTATTCACGTTTCCAGGTAGACGAAGCGAGAAATGAGCAGGAATATTGCCAAAATGGAATTGAAAAAGTGTCCTTGTTTCACTGCGTTACATAAACGGTTTGATGGAATGGCAGCCGTATGTTTTATAATAGCATGACATTAATTATTATGTCAAAATAGTAATAACAGTAATACTACGTGCACATCGCACACATTCGTGCGCACGCACGTGCGAGCGAACACACACGCACAAAACATTATAGTCAATAGATCAAGTGCAGAAACACAGAAACGTCAACTGACCGTTTTTTGACACAGCTGCGGAGTCTGCATGGTATTGATTGCAATGTGAATGTGATGTGAATGGTCCGACCAAACATAGAGGACACGCTTTTAGATACAACAAATACTTCCATGTACGTGTGCAGTTCGTGATGTCATAATGTTCTCTCAAGCCGTGCTACGTAAAGCAGCGTTACTGGAGGCTACGCTGTGCGCAGTCACGCGTGACCACCGCAGTCGCTATCGTGTGTCATTGCTTGCTAGCGTCGAAGCTTCGAGAAGCTGCATTTTGAAAATAAATGTGTGTTCAGTGGCTGATGCATCTGATCCTGATTAAGTCATGAGTCATGAATATAAAATAGTTTACACCTATCCGTGATAAACAAAGTTCGGTTTTACCAACTTTGTTTTGTTTACATATTTTTATGTCATGCGCAAATTGATATTAGCGTAACGTTGTTGGGGGAAATGTATTTGCGAGAACGTTACTTTTTTTACTAGATTCAGTATCTCACCAGATTGCATTGATAACTCGAGTATTATTCTAGCAAAATAGTTTATTATATAACTCTTCGCAATAAGTACAATCACAGAGAAATACACCCTCAAGCGAACCACTTGGATTATGTAAACCTTTCATACAAAGATGCAGATGCGCTACTGAGAGTTTGCCAAAGCATTCTTCAAATTAGTTAGCACTAGTGATGATAAAAGATCATTGCCTAGCTATGCGTGATGTATTAACTTTTTTGTATGAAGGCCTGCTAATGCTAGAGCTTCCACTGGAGAATTGGTAGACTTCACCAGAAAGTTGCACATGAAGATGCAATGGTGCCTACCCAAAATATATTGTGCACATTCGATTACAAATTACCGTTACAGCAACCAAATCCTATTGATTAGAAACTTAATAATAGTAGTAGAAGTAGCCTTCGAACTCATCAAAATCGTTGCAGGGGGTGGGGACATCTTTCACGTACAGCACCCTCTGGCAGCATGTGTGTACAGTGGGGTTATAACTTTCGGTCCCGCAGCAAGCAGACTTGAAATAACGCTTCACAACCAATTTTCCGTCGCAGCAAAGGAAGACGTTCGCATCGTAATCGCCACAATCTGTGAACAACAACGAATGCAAATATATATTCTAGTAAGTAATGTCTTAATACGACTAATAACAGATCATCGAATGCCGGTTATCGCATGTCGGTATTATCTATATATTCCTACAGAAAGTAAACACTATTGGGAATTACAGTTTATCGTAACTTTTGAGGTGTGCTACTGCTGACGCCAAGTGAGAAAAGTATTAAAGCGTTTGATTAGAATTTACTATTTGTGCAACAAATGGGGTAACTATGATGAGCGAGAAGGGCCATTGTGTGGAAATCTGCAACGCCATTGGGCAATGACGCGAAGCGCGATGCCATGGGCGATGCGATAAACGATGCGATGGACGATGAGATGCGATGGACGATGCGCGATGCGATGGACGATGCGCGATGCGATGCGCGATACTATAGGCGATGCGCGATGCCATGGACGCTGCGCGATGCGATGCGCCATACGATGGTCGATGCGCGAAGGTCGATGCGCGATGGTCGATGCGCGATGGTCGATGCGCGATGGTCGATGCGCGATGGTCGATGCTCGATGGTCCATGCGCGAAGGTCGATGCGCGAAGGTCGATGCGCGATGCGCGATGCGCGATGCGCGATGCGATGGTACACATTATAAAGATGCCGTAATGAGCATGCGTAAGCCGAAAACGAGACTTAGGCAGCCATTTGTATTTTATTAAACACATTCCTGTTTGTGATCGGAGCATGTTATGAGGGCTGATGACGTATACAGTTACACACATGTTTATTTTGCACAAAGAATGTGTTGTGTTCGTACTTCTAAATGTTATGACGAAACTCTGGGGCAAAACTATTTCATAACGTGACTTAAATGCACCTCTTCTACCGCTCAGATTGTATTTTTTAAATTGTTTCCGTCTGGATATCCTTGATAGAAAATATGAAACTTATTTTGTATACAAAAAATGGTGTGTTCGTACTTATATAAAAATGGTGATACAAGCCTAATGCAATTTAGTTAAGACTAAGATAAATGGGGGCATGTGGGCAATCACTTTATAGAATGTAATCTAGGTTCTCTCACCAAAACCGGAGACCAAAAAACGAATTACATCATACCATGAGGTGTGTACTTCTTCTACCACTCCCCATTTAGTTTTGAATGGTTTCATCTGAGTATCCTTTATAGAAAATATAAACGATAATTTATGTATCTCCACACATGAAAAACAGAGATGTTGATGGCATTTTTTAGTTGAACATTAACCGTGGGCTTTGAAGTGTACATTTCTTGAATATTTATTCATTAATGACATGATATATTTTCATAGGTGAACATATCATGTTAAATTTGCATTAAATAAATAAAATAAATAAAATAAAATAATATAAAACTAACTATAATCAGTCAGACCCTACTAAGATTTAGTGTCTTTAGTTTATGATAAAATATCTTAATCGTAAACTAAAATAGTATTGTATCTAATTATTATACCAAACCTACATACCAAATGCAGAATCGAGTTAGCGAAGCGTTTTTCTTAGAGTGTAGTTTTCATTTTTGCTAAGGGATCATCTCAGAACGTCGATGTCCAATATCAAGCGACATATTATGGGCAATGCGATAAACGATGCTATGGACGATAAGATGCGATGGACGATGCGCGATGCGATGGGCGATGCGCGATACTATAGGCGATGCGCGATGCCATGGACGCTGCGCGATGCGATGCGCCATGCGGTGGTCGATGCGCGATGGTCGATGCGCGAAGGTCGATGCGCGATGCGGGATGCGCGATGCGCGATGCGCGATGCGCGAGTTTATTCTGGCGTAGAACATCGATTCTTTACGCTTCTGACCGACACTGTTAATTATACTTTTATTATTATATTAATGTTTCTAAAAATTCGTCTCAGGGAGGGGGTGGGGGCTGAAGTAAGATGAATCGAATTGTAGACGCACCGCGCGCACCGTGTACCTCTTAGCAGACATACTACAAGTTAACTTCCTGTCACTTTCGGCTGTTTATTACGTGGCCCACTAGCGCAGGTAGCCTGAATTGAGTGGGCCTATTTATTGACACCGTTATTCGTACTTGTATTTTGGCGCAACGCGCCAAAGAAATGTGTTTAATAAAATACAACTGGCTGCCTGTGTCTCGTTTTCGGTGTTCGCATGCTCATTACGGCAACTTTGTAATGTATACCATCGCATCGAATCGCGCATCGCGTATCGCATCGCACAGACACACTGTATGTACGTATGTGTGTATGTGTGTCTGTGTGTCTGTGTGTCTGTGTGTCTGTGTGTCTGTGTGTCTGTGTGTCTGTGTGTCTGTGTGTCTGTGTGTCTGTGTGTCTGTGTGTCTGTGTGTCTGTGTATGTGTGTCTGTGTGTCTGTGTGTCTGTGTGTATGTGTATATGTGTACACATGTATATGATATATAATGTATATGATATATAATGTATATTATATATATATATATATGAATAAATAAATATATATATATATATATTTATATATATATATATATTTTATATAGTTTATTGCGTCTTATCTGTACCTGGATAGATGATACGTTTGTCACTTTTTCCGCCAGGAGTCTCGTCTACATCACAGTGCACGCCAGTCGCTACAGCGCTCACAACCACCAACGTAACTAACCACCTGTGAGTATAGCAACATGACAACTATAATAAAATTGTATTATCATAGATATATAGTACCGTATACAGGGTATATGTGCGTACGTGCGTGCGTGTTTGCGTATGCGTGTGTGTGCATGCGTGCGTGCGATAGTGTGTGTGTGTGTGTGTGTGTGTGTGTGTGTGTGTGTGTGTGTGTGTGTGTGTGTGTGTGTGTGTGTGTGTGTGTGTGTGTGTGTGTGTGTGTGTGTGTCGCATTGCCCTGTACAATTCTACTGCGCAATAAATGTTATACTTACATGTTTATATCTTCTTGATGTGCATATACAACCGTCAAACACTGTAGATTCAGCGGAATGAGTAGACATTCTTGCAACACTAACCCTTATGTACGGAGACTGACACCAAAAAATGCACCTCTCAAAATCCAATCTTATTCATAAGCACAGCTTGATAACGATGTGTCAACAATGGCCACTCCACATGCGCTGTGCTTAACTGTTGGAATAACTATTTGCAGAGAATCAGAAGATTGTGCTCAGCTAGAAGGACGAGGATGCGTTAACTGGCACGTTTTTGCAATATTGACAAACTCACGAGGCAAGTGGTGTCAAACAGTGCTTACCGTAACTCAAAGTCTTGCACGTATTCTATTCGTGTGTTAAAACATAGCATATTTAATTAATATGTTTAGACATTCACTGTGTTCGAGTATTTTAAATAACAAGAAAGGTCGGGGAGGCTTAGAATATAATAACGCTAGCATGGGGACAACTCCATAGATATAAAGAACTGTGTGTGTGCGTGTGCGTGTGCGTGTGCATGTGCGCACTCGCGCGCGTATATGCGTGCATCTGCGTATGTGGTGTTTTAGAGCATGTGTCTGTGCATGTGTGCGTATGCGTGCGAGTGTGCGCGCGCGTGTATGCGTGCGTGTGCGTATGCGCGTGCATGTGGTCTTTGAGTGCGTGTATGTGCAGGTGTGTGTTGGTGTGAGTGTGTGAGCGCGTGTGCGCACACGTGTGTATCAAGCATTTCCGCATAGGTGCTTTTTAGCTCGGGTGCTAGACATGCAAACATCCTTCTACAACCTCTTGGATGGAAAGCAAGACATATTGTCTTTATGTTTTTGAAGATCCCTGTTGGCTAAGGATTCTTACCGGTTTAGGGTTCGCACCGTACGTTTGACGTAAGTCGATCGTTTATAACGTTACACGTATTTTCTGCGATTGTTCCAACGAACGTTTATCATTTGTTGATGCTGTACTAACTTACGTTAACGCGAATACGTTTCATAAATGCCACGACGTGAGTAGTATAGAGGAGCTGTACGACCTCAAAACCCTACTTATAAAAAACGTTTTAATGACCACTAAACGTTTTCGGCAACCTACTTATAAAAAAGATCAAAGGCTTTTTTGACACTAATCGTTTTCGGGAACCTACTTATAAAAAACGTGATGGATCACCCCCCTTTGACACTAATCGTTTCGGACACCTATTTATAAAAAAAAAGTGATTGATTACCCCGAGGTGCCACCTAGCGGTGAGTGCAGAGAGCCATTTAGTTCGTCCCCTAGCGATCAACGCCGTACCTAGCGCGTGCTGACGTAAGCAATAATGCGTTTATCGCGCGAGTATATAACTACGATAAAACCACTGTATAAACGTCGACGACGGATTAGCTCTCCTGGGAGAGTGTTCGACTAGGGATCGAAAGATTTCCGGTCCGAGTCCGTTCGTCGACCCTTTTTAGATTCGCTGTATGTGAGGTGCCACCTAGCGGTGAGTACAGAGATCATTGTACCCTATAATATAACCGGGGTAAAACCACTGCATAATCGTTGGCGACGGTATAGCTCTCTTAGGAGAGCGTTCGCCTAGGGATCGCAAGATTCCGGGTTTGAAACCTAGTCGCAACTTTTTTGTTCCTCTATCTAGCGGTGGTGGTGACAGTATATAAGCGGTGGCGGTAGCGGGTGATCGGTAGTCGGTATGATGTCGTCACCTATAAGGTTTGGTGGATCGCGGTCGTTCTTGTCGAATATGTTTATGTGTCGAATGACGGTGTGGGGACGGGGCTTTCAGTCCGTCGAGCACGCCTATCAGTATAGGAAAGCAATGTTCAACGACGACGTGGAATGTGCCGAACGTATCAAAAGAGCGCGATCGCCTTATTTAGGGAAACGACGCGGTTACGGAATTCGAAAAAAGAGAACGGGAACCAAATGGAACGACGTTAGGGTCGGATGTATAAAGGGGTTGTTGATGAGAAAGTTTGGCGGATCGTCCGAGTTGAAGGCCGCACTGTTGGCCACCGGGGACGCCGAATTGGTGGAATGGGTACCGAGTAGGGAGGGTTTCTGGGGTACCAGGATCGGGGACGTTGCGGGGGAGAACATGCTCGGTAAACTGTCGATGGAGGTACGCGATGCTTATAAAGACGCGTAAAAAGTGTTCGTCGCTCAGTCGTGAAAAATGAGTGGACCGTCGTTGAAGCATCCTTTTACATGTATAGTAGCCGGTCCTACGGGGTGCGGTAAGACGACGTTCGTCGAGCGTCTGATACGGCACAACGCTATGATCGATCCGCCGCCGGAGAAAATCCTGTGGTGCTACGGACAGTGGCAGACCGGCTACGCGTCTATGTCTTCGAAAATAGAGTTCGTAGACGGCCTGCCGGATCCGAAACGTTTAGACGGTAAAGCGAGGACGCTTCTAGTACTCGACGACCTCATGGAGGAAACTGATAGCCGGGTGACGGTACTATTTACTAAAAAAAGTCATCATTGTAATACGTCGGTCGTACAATTGCGACAGAATATGTTTCCGAAAGGGAAAGAAAACCGTACAATCAGCCTGAACGCCCAATACATAGTGCTATTCAAGAGCCCCCGAGACGCCGGCCAAGAAGGTCATTTAGCGAAACAGATGTACCCGGGAAAGGTCAACTACATGAGAAAGTCTTTCAAAGACGCGACGTCGTCGGCGTACGGCTATCTATTCGTGGATCTGAAACAGGAAACGGAAGAGGACATGCGCCTGCGTACGTGCATATTTCCGGACGATCGCCTTCAGTACGTGTACGTACGGAAGGGTGGTGGCGGTGGTGGTGGCGGCATCCTATAAGAAGAGAGGGACATCGGCGCGTACGTTATTAGTCGTTATGACGGGACGCGCGGTGGTAGCGAAGCGACGACCGAAGGTGGCGGGACCGACGAACCGAGTGAAGAGACACATTTTCGCCCTGCAGCTGTTGGAGAGATATAGGCGGAACATCGATCTGCGAAAAGCCGTGATCGGCCACGCGGACGCCGGTCTCATTTGTAGTATGTGCGATTGCGCGTACAACATTCTGAAAGGGAACGTGAAGTTGTCGCCGAAACAGAAACGCGTGTTGGCAAAATACCGGAATCACCTGCGTAAACTCGCCGACAAACAAGTTGCGATTAAGCAGAAGCGAGCCGTCTTGCAAAAGGGTGCGGGTGGTTTTTTGACGGCCCTGCTAGCGCCGTTAGCGAACACCGTTCTCCTGCCGCTGCTCAGACAGGTGATCGGCAGCGGGTGATTGATGCAGTACGCGAAGAAGATGGCGTTGGTCGACCAACGATTGGTGGATAGCCTCCTACCACGTGTCGATCAGCCACCGAGCACGCCCCGATCACGTGTGCTGAGTAGCCTGGACAGCGACATGAAGGACATTCTAGAATGTTCGGATTTAACCGAACGCGAAAAGGTGGAATCGTACAATCAACTGTTGAGCCGGTACAACACGATAGAGGCGGCTCGAGCGGCGCAACCGGTACGCGTGTCGGTGGTCAACAGCGGCGAGATGCCTGCGGTGGGGGTGGGGGTGGCGGAAGCGGCGACGGTGGCGCCACCATCGTCGGAGGTCGTAGAGCGCGAAATCATAGCCAGTATGCCGAAAACGCTGAAAGGGAAGACGGGACTGCTTATCGAAAAAATGAAAGCCGATCAGTTGTGTCGATGGAACGACCGCGGCGAATTCGTGTACGACGGTAAAACGATCGCGGGGAGTAACATGGTCGATCTAGTGAACGATCTCATGCGAACGAGATCGAAGATGACGGCGCCCGTAGGATGGCGAGAGTTCGGATTGCGCATGAAGGATATGAATATCCCTATGGAATTCGTGGGCAACCCGCGCTATCGGTCGTACATGGAGCGACAACAGAAGCGCCTACTAGAACATGCGTCGATGACGCCGACGACGACTAGTTCATCAGCGACGCCGGAGTGGAGACGTCGGATGTGACGCGAGACTAAACGGAGACAACGATCCCCTTCGTTGGGCGTCGCGGTGTGGGACACGTTGTGATGCCGTCACGACGCACGATAACGGCCATCGTCGTCGGCTTCACCATCGCGCTTATCGCTCTCTATACGTGTATAATAATCATCGTAGATTTATCATCATCGTCGTCGTCGCCATGGTGTCCGGGTGGAGTCGTCGTCGACGTCGGCAAATACGAAAGCATCGAAAGCAACGAAACGACAACGACGACCTGATTAGCGTCTACTTCGATCCGAAACGGGTGGGAAGTTACGGAGGTGTCGACACGTTGCACCGGGCGTCGAAGTTCCGACGTCCGGCCGTCGAGAGGCGGCTAGCGTCGCAGGACGCCTATACCCTACACAAACCGGTTAAACGACATTTCAAACGACGTCGCGTCATCGTGGGTGGTCGAAACCAGCAGTGGCAAGCCGATCTGGTCGACTTGACTAGACTGAAAACGCACAACGATTGTATAACATACCTATTGACGGTGATCGATGTGTTTTCGAAGTGGGCGTGGTGCGTTCCGTTGAAGAGTAAGTACGGGCCGTCGCTCGTCGAGGTCTTCGAGCGCCTGCTGAGCGGTGGCGACGGCGAGACGCCGAACTCGCTGCAGACCGATAAGGGGACCGAGTTTTTGAACCGACCCCTGCAAACGTTCCTAAAGAGTCGCGGCGTTCATCATTTCGTGACGTATAACGAGGAGACTAAAGCGAGCGTCGTGGAACGGTTTAATCGGACTTTGAAGACGCGTATGTGCCGCTATTTTACGAAACACGAGACGCTGCGCTACGTTGAGGCGTTACCGGATTTCGTGCTATCGTACAACAACGCCTACCACCGAAGCATCGGTAGGACGCCGGCGAGTGTCGACGCGACGAATCAGGAGGCCGTATGGCAACGACTGTACGGGGGTGGAGACGTCGGCTGCGGAAAACGGCGAAAACCGAAACTACGCGAGGGAGATCGCGTACGTATCAGCAAGACGAGGGGTCAATTCAAAAAAGGATACATGGCTAACTGGAGCGAGGAGCTCTTCACCGTCGTAGAGGTGCACCCGTCCGAACCGCCCGTTTATCGCCTGAAGGACGACGCCGGGACGCCGGTAGAGGGCGCCTTCTACGAACCGGAACTACAACGCGTAGTCGTTCCGAATGACAAACTGTATCGCGTGGAGGCGGTTCTACAGCGTCGTCGGCGTCGTCGCGGCGGCGGTGGTTCGCAGGCGCTCGTAAAATGGAGCGGATATCCGGCCTCCTTCAACAGCTGGATCGACGACGAGTCGCTCGTGGACCTACAAAAAGACTACTACTAGTGAGGAGGCGATGAGAATGAATCGTTGGATGCGCCACACGGGGTGCTGGCGACTGTACGAGGCGGGAATATGCAACGGATCTTCGTTCTTAACGTATAAAGGTCCCTGCTGTTTCGACAGAGCGCAGTGGCGCGACGATGAGCGACGACGACGAAACTACCTCGAGTGGTGATCGTCGAACGAACGTCGGCGCCGAGCACGTGGACTCCGTCGACGAGCACGCGGACTCCATCGACGCTACCAACACAACCACCGCCGAACCCGTTCCATGGCGAATCTGCGGCAACGAATACCCTAAGGCCGAAATCGTATTCCTCTGTCAGGTCGTCGTCCTGTACTTCGTCATCGCCGTTAGTATATACAATCTGACGAAAGGTCAAGGTGACTCCAACCTGTGGACGGCGCTGTTGAGCAGCTGTCTCGGTTACCTGCTCCCGAGTCCGTCTATGAGTGTTAGCGGCGGTCGACGTCAACAACACGATGGCGGTCTCGTCTGACTTTTACCTGACGCTACCGAGCAACGCGTCTATGAAGTGTCAACCCAAAAATACGTTGACGCACTACATCACGACGTTGCCGCGACGTTTCGACCTGTCAGGGGAGTGGGAATGTGGACTGGTGTCGGTACAGTATCCGCACACGTGGTACAACGTGAGAAAGAAGGACGCCTACTTCTACCTGACTTGCGAGACTGGTGATCCGGGTATTTACACGGAGGTAGACGAATACGGCATGACCACCCTGATATACCGTCAGACCTCGATTCCTCACGGTTTCTACAACAACGTTTATACGTTGTTGCACAAGATCAACGAGGCGCTAGATAAATTGTGCACCAATAAGGTCAAGGCCATGCTAGAGTACAGCGACGTCTCTAACCGATTTACGCTACGTATGTCGTCGGGTGTCGAATTTATCATACCTCATACGAGCCGTCAGAAGGACCTGCTAGGTTTCCATAGCAACACGATCCTGAGTGCCCCCATGTTTGGCCCCGCGCCGGCAGTCGTCATCGAAACCATGCCCGTCGCGTACACGTACGAGTACGAAGGTCGCAATACGGTGGATAGGTTGGCGGGCATCGAGACCCTGTACGTGTACACGGATCTCGTGGAACCGCGCGTCGTCGGTGACGTGTACGCGCCACTCCTTCGAAACATCGCCGTCCGCGGTACGAAAGGTGACATTATTTCGGAAACTTTCGACCGCGTCCAATACGTGAAGCTGCTGCGTCATCAATTCGATACGATCGAACTCGATATAAGAGACGATCTCGGTCAACCGATACCATTCGAGCAGGGAAAGCTAGTGACGTTGCTTCACTTCAGACGCTGTAAATCGAAATTGTTTTAACATGCCGTCGAAGAACCCGTACGTGGACTACTATGTTCGTCAGGTCGGCGGTCAGCTGCCGGTCTTCGTCGGTTGTCGGGGGCAACGAGGTCACGGTCTGGGCAATCTCTTCGGGAGCCTGTTTCGAATCGCCTTGCCGCTTATCAAGAGAGGCGCGTTGGCGTTGGGAAAACGTGCGCTCAACACCGGCGTGCGCGTGGCGCGCGACGTCGTCGCCGGCGGCAATCTGAAACAGTCGATAAAACGGCGCGCGAAGGAGGCCGGCGCCGATCTTCTCGACGGCCTATTGAATTCGCAGGCACCGCCGCCGAAGAAGAAGAGGAAGAAAAAAACGCAGCAGCGCCGCCGCGGCGGCGGTTGTGCCGCCATAAAGAGGGCGCGCCTAGCGGCGACGGCCATCAGTAGGCGGAAGAGACGGCGTCGAACGGACGACATATTCGACGAGTAATGATGGCGTTCGTGAATGGGGCATCGTGCGAGGGCGTGAAGGCTGAACTGGACCTGTTCAGCGGGCCGTTGACGCAGACGAGCGTCGAGAGCAGTCAGTGGACCGTCAACCAGCCGCTGACGACTCTCGACGCCGGCGGCCCTATCGAGTTCCTCATACCGGGTTCGGGCGAGAACTATACGGACCTGGCGAGCCTTCAAGTGTACGTGCGCTTCAAAGTGATTCGGGGGGACGGTACCGATCTGGCGGCCGGCGCCAACGTGGCGCCGGTCAACAATTTCCTGCATTCGATGTTCAGTCAAATCGACGTGTCGCTGAACGGCACCCTCGTGACGCCGTCGACCAATACGTACGCGTACCGGGCCTACCTCGAGACCCTGCTGAGTTACGGTAGCGACGCGAAACGGTCGCATCTCACGGGCTCGCTGTGGTACAAAGACACCGCCGGACAGATGGACACGCTCGGGAACATCAACGCCGGGTTCGAGGCACGGCGCGCCATGTCGGCCGATAGCAACGAGGTGGAGATGATGGGACGCGTGCACGTCGACGCGTTTATGCTAAACAGGCACATACCGAACGGCGTCGACAAGTAAGTGTGCATGGTGCGCTGGAAGGACACCTTCGCGGTCATGGGCGCGCAAGCCGTACCGGGGTGGCGCGTCGTGCTGCAGGCGATTCGGCTGCACGTGCTAAAAGTGAAGTTGAACCCGGACGTCCAGATGGGACATATCAAAGCGTGGACGTTGGGAACGGCTAAGTTTCCGATGCGCCGCATCGACTGCAAATCGTTCTCGATAACGGCGGGTACGCTATCGCACACGCAGGAGAACGTGTACATGGGTCCGATTCCGAAACGCATCTTCCTGATGATGATCGATAACGTCGCCTACAAAGGAGACTACACTAGAAATCCGTTCGACGCGCGTCACAACGACATAAACTTCCTCACGCTCGTCGTCGACGGACGTCAGGTGCCGAGCAAGCCGCTGCAGCCGGACTTCCCGCACAACCGTACCAGGACGAGGGGAACGACGTATCGCGCACGGACTTCGGCGCCGGCTACACTATCTTCGGTTTCGACCTGACCCCCGACTGTTGCGACGGGGACCATTTCAACGTCGTACGTCAGGGGACCGTGGGCGCCGAAATGCACTTCGGGACGCCGCTACACCTTCCGGTGAACGTCGTCGTGTACGCGGAATTCGAGACGGTGATGGAGATCGACAGGAACCGAAACGTCGTGTACGACTGGTAGTAACTATGGATACGTTTCAACTGATGCGTCGCCTGGAACACGATACGTACGACAAACGTATCGTCGTCGGCGTCGTGCCTAAAGATGCGCTACTTACCGTCACCACCGCCGCCGTTTACCCGACGGCCTTCGTGTGCAACACCGACGACGGCGGCGAGCCGGGGCAGCACTGGGCGGCCGTCTACGTGGACGCCGACCGGCGAGGCGAGTACTTCGATTCGTACGGTCTGCCGCCGCTGCACGCCGACTTCCACGCGTTCCTGCACCGCAACTGCGGCGACGCGTGGACGTACAACGACAAGCGGCTGGAGAGCGCCGCCTCTAACGTGTGCGGACAATATTGCGCCGCCCACCTTCTCCTCCGATGTCGCGGTATGCCGTTGACGACGTTCCAGAGCCTATTCGGAACCGATCGGGTGGCCAATGACTGTCTCGTATTCGATTGGTTAAAACCGCATTAATTTCGCTTTTACGTGTATAGTAGTAGAAATAAAAAACAAACGATGTACACAATTGTTGTTGTTTATTATTACCCTACCTATATACATACATACATACATACAGAAACAAACCCTGGGGGGGGTGGGGTATTCCTTAGGTTAGACGAGTTAGACGAGTTATACGAGTTAGACGAGTATCGGCGCCGTGGTGACGCCGTCGTCGAGCACGCAGCGTTTAGCGTAGAAGTAGCTCAACGCCGCGCGCTCTTGAACGTACGTCAACACGGACGAGTCTTTCACCTGGAAACCGCGGTTCCAGCCGACGCCGTTGCGTCGGTCGCGCAGTACGGCGAGGAAGGTGTGCTCGTCGATGTCGTTCTGACGCTTGCTCAGTCCATTCGTGCTGTACTTTGGGCCGTTGTCGCCGCCGAAGCAGTAGTAGGTCTTCCTGCACAGCGCCACGATTCCGTCGCCGCGCCACTCTTCTTTGAAGAGACCCGGCGTTCGACGATGGAATAGGCGTCGGCGCGCGCAGCAGTCCTCCGCCGCCCACGCTAGTCCGGCGACGCGCCATCGTTCGTACGCGTCCACGTGCGCGTCGCAGCATTCGGCCGGAAACCAGAGCGATCGATTCCGGAAGTAGTGTTCGCGACGTTTTTCCGGTACGAGCGCGTCGACGTCACGTCCGGCGAGGGCGATGTACGCCGAGTCCGTGTCCATAGCGCAGTACTGGAAGAGCGGACGGGGGATGTAGGGGTCGACGAAATCGAAATAAAATTCGAGCATTCTCAATTTTGCTACTGCAAGACGAAATACCCGATATGTATTGGCAGGCCGTACACGACTTTGCGCTTATTCAGCGCCACCTCGTACAGAGCGTCGTCGACGACGTCGTCGAGTTGCCGGAAGCGACAGTTGTTGACGAGCATCGAGGCGCCGACCGGCGTGGCGTACTTGATTTCCAGGTGCCGATCGACGCGCTTAATCGTTTTCCCGTAGGAACTGTTGCCGAGAAGTTTAAAGGTATCGGCGATGATCGATTTGTCGGGATCGATGTCGCCCTCGCGTCGCGCCGCCGAGACCGTGTCGCCGAAGCGGCGAAAGCACGCGATCGGCGCGTACTCGATGACCTGGTAGATGCGCTCGACGACGAGACGGTGCGCCAGATACCAGCGTAGGAGGGGCGTCGCGAGCACGATATCGGTGCCGAAGTAGCTACCGACGAGCGTCCGTTGAGGTCGGGTGAGGTGATCGTGCGACTCGGCGTAGTCGCGCATCAACGGGCTGAGATCGTCGATCACGATATCGACGTTCTTGAATACGGGCTGCATTTCGGCGAACTTGTCGCGCAGCGCTTCCGGCACGGCGATATCGCATTGCACGAGGCCGAACAGAGAGACGTCGCGCACCGCCTCCAGTATCGTCGAGCGCGTAATGGTGGTCGGTGGTTGCCATCGTGACGCATCGGGCGGTGCGCCACTGGTACTCCCACATTTCGACGACGTCGTCGACGAAACGGCGCAGGTAGGTGGTCACGGCGATCGTCGCGGCGTACACCGTTGTCATCGGTTGACCGTTGACGGCGTTCGTCGTCACGTGCGCCTGGCACGTCGGGCAGCAGTGAAAATAGCAGCCGTGAAATTGACATGCCGTTCGCGTGGTGGCACACCAGCCGTCGACTCAGTGCTTTCCGATGCGCTTCTCGCGTCCGTTCAACTGGCGACGTATACGCGCGCCGGTTTGCGCCTCCACCCACGTCAACCACTCCACGGCCATACGGCCGTATCGGTGCACGCGTTCCGCTCGAAAGGCGTTCTACGCGCGCCGGCGCGTGTACCAGCCCGTCGGCATCTCCTGCATTATTGCCCATAGATAGAGGCCGTTTGCATCGAAACCGACTATCGAACGACACGGCGCGTCGCCGCCTCGAATTGCCGTCACGCCGGCCTCGTGGTGGCGCGCGAAGATGATCGACGGGCCGCCGATGATCTGCCACTGCAGCAGACGGTGCAGATCTTTGTTCGGCTCGTTGAACAGCGAGAAATGGATCGACGTCGGTAGGTCGTTGAACAGGTACAACAACGTCTACCCCGGTACGCTGATGGCGTCCTTGAACATGTCGATAAGTCGGCGCCGATAGAAAGCGAACTGACGATCGACGGCCTCGAGAAATGGCGCCATGTCTCGATTGTTATACCATATCAGAAATTCGCGCATCGTCGTCATGCCCTCGTCACGCCACGCCGTCGTGCAAATCTCGTACGCCTCCGCGGAGATTCCCTCTCGTTTCAGGTGGCTGTAGAAAGCTTCGCGCGGCGGCAGGGCGGTTTCGTCCTGACGCGTCAACGTGTCGATATGTTCGTACGGAAAGTACCCCTTCGTTGCCGAGCAACCGTACGCTTTCAGAAAGCGATCGTAGCTAACGCCGGGCCCGAGGTAATTCGCTATGTCGAGGAACTTCAACGTCGTCGTCGACAGGCACATGTAATTGTTCAGACGTTTAATGGTAAACGCCGACGACGTGTGCTGCGCGTCGCCGGTTATGAGCAGGGTGGTCAAATACTTCTTGACGACATTGAGATCGTACTTACCCGAATTGAATCCCAGTACGGGCATTTGACGAAGGTGCGTCCACAGGCGGTCGGCGAGTGCTGCGTACGGTGACGTGTCGGCGTCGTCGTCGTTGCACCGAACGTTGCGCGGTACGGGTAGTAGCGCAGGTCGTCGTCGCCGACGTCGACGCCTTCGTCGTCGAGCCGCTGAAATACGGACGGTGACGGCCGGTAGATACCGCCGGGGAACACGTGACGAACGCCAACTTCGCACGTCGCTTCCTGACGTCGTAACGTCCACGCGCTCCGCCAGAGGGCGTTGCAAAATTTTCCACACTTGTACGTTTTCGTGTACGCGCGTGAGTCGCTTATGTACGAGAAGTGCATCTCGTACAGGTTGACGTTCAGGGTCGTGGGGTGCGCTTCGCGCGACCGACGGACTAGTTCGGCGACGTCATTCGTCAGTCGATAGACGGCGACGTTGATGGCAAAAACCGTCTCCACGCGATCCAGTTCGTTCAGGCGCACACCGTTCGAGGCCGTCGTGCGCGTGGCGCGACAATACTGCGCGGGCAGACGTTTAGCGACTTTCGTTAAACGAGCCGTATCGATTCGGCGGATACTTTCGCCTCGTCGGTGACCTTGCAGGTAGAGACCGATGCACCGGGAGAGGCATAGATGGTCGTCGTAGGGCGTGCCTCGATAATCTTTCGTCAACGACACGATGGCCCTGTTGAGGCGCACGTAGGCGGGGAGCGTTACGCCAACGCACCCGAAAGGATGGGCGATGTTGGCGTTCACGAAGAAGGTGGCGTTCGTTACGAGCTCGACGACCCACCCCGAGTCGGTACGCTGCGCGATGGCTTACTGCAGTACGTCGGTCGTGCGCTCGGCGTCGAGGAATCGTTCGAACGAACGGCTATCGGTAACTTGGGCGGGTGTTTCGAGGAGGCGACCGCAACAGTTACAGGAAGAATGAAAATATCGGTACCGACCCGACACCTTGTGGCGTAATACGAAACCGTAGCTTACGTTAATTTTAAACGCATTCTTTTGTTCGCGAAACATTTCCCTCAGACGCGGTTCGAGCACCCGCGTACTCGTACAGGCGGTCATGCAATAGTTGTAACGCGACTGCACGGCACCGCGCGCTACCGACGTCTCTATGCTACGTCGGTGCTCGTCCACGACACGCTGTAGATCGACGGGTGACGGCGCCCTAGCGGCTGCCGCCTCCACCACTGATTCATTACTACTACCAGGAGGTGGCGACGTCTGACGGCCACACCGCTCCTTCAGGTGACGTAGCATAGCTTGACGCGAAGTGTACGTCGCGCCACATTTTGGGCACTCTCGGCGTTTTACGCATAGCGCTTCGTTGCCGCATCTTTTCGAACTCTTTGTGTGTCGCTCTAACGTCGATTGTTTCGCGAAATAACCCCCGCATTTCGGACATTGCCATCTAGTAGGAAGAGAAGGTTGTGGTGATATTCTGTACTCTGCTGCTATTTTTTCGAGCACCGCTATTTATAACAGTGGTGGCTGTGGTGGTGGTGGTGGGAGTGGTGGTGGTAAGTACGCCCTAGCGGGGGAATGTGGTTTTAGGTAATGCGGGTAACTCGGAACGATAGTGGAAGGAATGTGTTTGCGGTAATGTTTTTGCGGTAACTAGTGGTGGTGGTTGCGGACTAGCGGTGATTTTTATAACTAACTCGGAATGTTTTAGGTAATGTGGGTAACCCTAGCGAGATAGTGGTCCCTAGCGGTGACTTGTTTTGGGTAATGTAACTCGGAAACGGAAAGTACATTTTCAACGTTTTATTCAGTAGCTTACAACATTCAAAAACAGCGTTCAACGCCTTTGTTACAATAGCAAGCAAATATTAACAAAACAATCAGTGTTCTTTATTCGATTGTTCGTTCTTTATTCGAGTCCACTCCTGCGCTGCACGTAAATGTGCACGGCCGACTCCAGCTGCACACGGTTCATGTACTCGCACCAGTTCGTTCCTAGAAGCCAGTCCGACACAAACTGCACCAAATACAACTCTCCCGCACGACCCGTTTGCGGCTGCTGACCATCAGAAGTTGTCACCGTAGTTTCATGCAATACTTTCACGACTCGCGTGAAGCACGGGATAATGGACCGACGCAGAAACGTTTCCATGACGACGTTGAAATATCGCGTTACGATACAGCCCGTGTTGTCGAAACGCTGCATGTATACACGGTTTGGACGTCCCGCACGATAGCCGGGCATGTGAACATATGGGCAGCCTTCATTGGCCTCACATACCCCGCAATGATCTCGCGCCCGCTCCAGTATCATCTCACCGAGGATCTCGGCAACGAGGCCCATTGCGAGGCGTTCGTATCGGCAGACCAACTGGCCCCTGCTTGGCACGACGATTTGACGTTGCGACGCCACCTCCTCCGATAGGCTCCAACACGGAGCGCACGTCGGCCCCATCGTCCCCAGCGGCGTGTGCAGGCTTTCGTTATACGTCGGTGGAGGACGCGTTCGGCTCACATCCGATACACCGAGCGCCTCCTCTATGATGGCGTCCAATACGTTGGCATCACGCACTCCGCTTCCACCCTACAGCACAAAGCATGTTCTACTCTTTACGAACCACCGTCAGCAACGCGTGTAGGAAGTCGCACATATATTCACGCCTGGTGTGTTGCATCAGCGCCTCCTACAAACACATTATTATGATTAGTCCGCCTGCTTTTGACCTTCCTTCTTGGCCTGCTCCTCCGCCTCCCTCTTTATCGACCCCTCCACTTCGCGTTCCAACAACGTTCTTACGAACGTGGCAACCTACTCGTACCGAGCACGCATCCTTTCTTTGTTTGCTAGCATACTCTGCAGTATGTGGCGCACTTCCTACAGCATATAAGCACAACTGTTAGTTACGGAATAATACTACAAAATAAGTTCGCTTCGTAAGCTAGCCAAAACGCCCTTATGTAATTCTCAGCCGTCTCGGTTAATAGTTGTGCGGCCTCGTCGGTTATTTCACGACTACGACGCTCTCTCATTCGTTGTTGCACGTTCGCGTGTGTCAACAAATCTACCAGTATCGGCCATCCTTCCTACAAACAACACAACACAACACATTAGTCGTCGTCGTCGTCGTTGTATCTCTTCAGTGTGCGCACGGTATACGAGGGCTCCCCGTTCCAAGTCGTCTTATCACACTGGTCTTCACTTTCGTGCCGGTTAACTCAAGCACAGTATCGCGGAGTTCCTCCTCGCTCAACTCCACCAAGTACTCGGCCGTGTACTCGACGAGATTAGACATTTGGCTGTCAAACAAAGTAAGCCTAAGTTCGTCTTCCTCCTCCTCGCCGTCCTTCACCATCACATGCAACGCGAAGTAATATTTCGGCACCAACACTCCACCGTGCGTTCGGCATATCAGTTCCCCGCCTTTGCTTTTCTGCAATTTCCGGCGACAACGATAACATCCCAAATAGGCACCAACCTCTTTGTACGACACAGCGTCGATCATAACGGGCAACAGAAGTTTATACACACCGTTGTCAGCACACTTCAGGTGCCTCAGACTCACCAATGTGGCGCGCGTCGATGCCGTCGACTCACATTCGCGCTCGAGTGACGCGCTCCGCGTCAGGGGTGGCTGCCCCTCAGCCATCTCGACGGTGCCCAAGGACGCCTCTTCAGCGCTTCGCTTTCGTCCGACAGCAGCCAGCGGTGGCGCAATGAGCACCACGGGCCGCATAACAGGTGCCGTTCCTGTTGACACCGCTGCTACCGCTGGCGAAGGTTTGCTGTTGTTGACCGCTGGCCGCCTTCAGTGACTGCTTGCGTGGTGCCTTGATCTTTTTTGGTGGAATCTCATCTGCCATGTTTCCGCGGAAGAACGTCTGCTGCTTGCTGCTGCTGCTGTAGAAACAATACACGTTAGAACTCCGGTGACATACAACATAGCATTTTTTCAACCGTTTTATACTTTTCAAACTAACGCGCATGAGCACTTAACAGTCTACAGTTACCTTACAAATCTCGCGCATGCGCACTTAACGCAAACGACGCTGATACCGAGGAATTTGTTTTAGGAAAAAAGTTAGCGGTCACGTCAGTACATCCATCGTCAAATGTGACTTTTACATCGAATTTGTCTAATATCGTCACACCACTCGATTCCAGAGCCCAAACTCATCGTGTACAACGGTTACTTTCATGCTTTTAACTGATCGTTTATTGTTTTTGAAATGCCATTGTCTACAACATAACGCGCATGCGCACTTAACACTAATACCGTTTATGCATGCATGGTTCTCATTTTATTTTACCATTTAAACATTTGTAAGTACGCATGCATGCATGCATGCATGCATGTGTACGTGCATGCATAGTTCTCATTTTATTTTACTATTTAAACAGTTGTAAGTCTGCTTTTATGCATGCATGCATGCATGGTTTTCATTTTATTTTACCATTTAAACAATTGTAAGTACGCATGCATGCATGCATGCATGGTTCTCATTTTATTTTACGCATGCATGGTTCTCATTTTATTTTACCATTTATACAGTTGTAAGTCTGCTTTTATGCATGCATGCATGCATGGTTCTCATTTTATTTTACAATTTAAACAGTTGTAAGTACGCATGCATGTATGGTTCTCATTTTATTTTACCATTTATACAATTGTAAGTCTGCTTTTATGCATGCATGCATGCATGGTTCTCATTTTATTTTACCATTTAAACAGTTGTAAGTACGCATGCATGCATACATGCATGCATGAATGGTTCTCATTTTATTTTACCACCCTTTGTTTAAACATGTATTGTGGTTTTATTTCATAGAAACATCCAACTGCCTACAACCACCGAATCAACTAAACCAACGTGCAAGGTCGCGCCTACGATTCGCCCAATCACGCCAATACCACCGACACCTAGCAGGCACGACTCGGATGATGATGATGACGGTGCCTCCGGTCTCATGTCGGTGTTCCTCTTACGAGGAAACGATGGGTTGTGGCGCACACCCATTCCGTCCACCGAACTCTATCCACGTCGTGGGTTTCACTCCCCCAATATGCGAGGCGTTGGTCGCGCGCGACTGTTGCAGTTTCATACCCAATAAATACTCCAGTCATCTCTACTACTCACGTTTCCACGCGTCTGTATCCACTGCAAAAACACCCTACGTACAGTATCACCAACTGAACGTTAGTGTATTTATGCATTTGGTTTCGTTGTAATCCCACAACTATATGTATTTATTGATTTAAACGCACAACGCATTGGTTTCGTTTTAATCCTACCACCAGGACGTTCACCGCTAGCCAGCTATGCTGTCATGCAGGGTCCATAGTCCACTCCAGCAGCAGCAGCGCTTATCGCAACAACACTGCTGTAAACATAGGGTACAGTGGGGCATCCACATAGGGCTGACGGGGGGAATCTGCACACAGTGGTTTTATCGTGGTTATATACTCGCGCGATAAACGCATTATTGCTTACGTCAGCACGCGCTAGGTACGGCGTTGATCGCTAGGGGACGAACTAAAAGGGTCTCTGCACTCACCGCTAGGTGGCACCTCGGGGTAATCAATCACGTTTTTTATAAGTAGGTGTCCGAAACGATTAGTGTCAAAGGGGGGTGATCCGTCACGTTTTTTATAAGTAGGTTTCCGAAAACGATTAGTGTCAAAAAAAGCCGTTGATCTTTTTTTATAAGTAGGTTGCCGAAAACGTTTAGACTTACTTAGACTTAGACTTAGTTCCTCCTGTTCCTTTCGGGACATCGGGCGACGAGCTTTCTCCATCTACTACGGTCTTTCGCAATTTCTTTGGCCTCATTCCAGGTGATTTCCATCTCTGCCAGATCTTCTTTAAACGTCTTGCGCCAGGTCTTAGTCGGCCTTCCTCTCCTTCTATTTCCACCTTCAGGCACCCATTCCATTGCTACATGTGCTGTAGGCGTAGGATATGTCCCGCTAGTCTTCGTCGTCGAGACTTAACTATGTGATGCAGGCTGTCCAGACCTGCCCTCCTCATCACTTCTTCATTTGTGGTGTGTTCTCTCCACGATATGCCCAGTATGAACCGGAGACATCGTCGATGAAATACGTCTAGTTTTTTTGATATCCTCGCCGTATTCTTCCACGTTTCACAGGCATATATCGCTGTTGGTATTACGATTGACATGTAAAGACGTAGTTTTATGTCCTTTCTGGTGGTGTTACTGGACCATATTGGACGTAGTCTTTGGAACACTGCTGATGCCTTGCCTATCCTCGCTCGTACATCTAATTCCGCATCGCCTTTCCTAGAGATGTAGCTTCCAAGGTAAGGGAAGTTCTCGACGCATTGCAACTCTTCCTGACCGATCACAATGTGGGGGTCAGATCCATCACCAGCTGACAATGTTTTTGTCTTCCCGTATCTGATTCGTAATCCGACCATCTCTCCATTTTTTTTTAAATTATTTGTCATCTCTTGTAGGATCTCCGGCGTGTGGCTGAGCAGTGCAATATCATCGGCAAAGTCAAGGTCTGTCAACCTATTATTTATCCATTTAACACCAAAGTTCGGATCTTTCATCGTTTTCCTCATGATGAAGTCGATAACAACAACAAAGAGGAAAGGGGACAGGATGCAACCTTGACTTACACCTGTCTCTATATCGAACATGTCTGTGTAGCCATCGTTGGTCTTGATGCAGCAGTTGGTGTTTCGGTATAGCGATTTGAAAATGTCTATATATTTGCTTGGTATGCCGTATAGCTTCAGGATTTGCCACAGCGAATTTCTGTGGACACTGTCGAAAGCCTTCTTAAAGTCAATGAAATTGACTAAAAGAGGTATCTGGAACTCTCTGCTTTGTTTGATGATGTTTCGCAATGTGAAGATCTGGTCACAGCATGACCTTCCTCTTCGAAAACCAGCTTGTTCCTCCCGGAGGTGTTGGTCAACTGCTGTCTTCAGCCGGTTTAGGATCACACTGCAGAACACTTTTCCAGGTACTGACATCAATGTTATTCCTCGCCAGTTATTGCAATCGCTCAGGCACCCCTTCTTTGGTAACGTCACGATCACTCCTCGTCTCCAATCATCAGGAACTTCCTCCTCAGACCAGATCAGATTGAACAAGTAGGTTAACTCGTCTACAACCCCGTCCTTGCCATGTTTCAATAGTTCGGCCGATACTTCATCAAGGCCCGCTGCCTTGTTGTTCTTGAGGCTATCGATGGCTTTGGAAACTTCTGCCCTGGTGATGTCATTGGTGATGACATCAAGCTCTTTTATGTTTGGTTCCTGTTCGAAGTTGAAGAGTGTGGTTGGTGTTGGTTGATTTAGTACTTCTCGGAAGTGTTCAATCCCCCTCGTGTCTTGTTCCTCGTTTGTTAGAAGCACTCTGCCATCTTTGTCTTTTATTGGTATGTTGGAATTGCTTTTCGCGGTAGTTAGCTCTCTCACAATCCTATACAGCGTTTTCGAGTCATTCCGTTCTGCTGCTGTTTGTGCTTCTTTACATTTCTCTTCTAACCATTTCCTCTTATCTGTCCTACAGCTCTTTTTTACTTCTTTGTCCAGTTTCCTGTATTCCTCATCTGATGATCTCCATTGTTGGATGTTTCTAGCTGCTTGATCTCTTTTGATCTTCGTATCCTTCCTTTTATCAATCAGTTTCCACGAGTCTCCAGTAATCCACTGTTCTCTGTTGGACCCTCTTCTCCTTCCAAACACTACATTCGCGCTCTCCTTTACGGCTTGAAGGAATAGCTGCCATTGTTCTTCTATGTCGGTTGAGTGTTGTAGCGCTTGGAATCTGTTCTTAGTTTCCTCGTAGAATTGTTTTGATGTGTCTGTGTTCTTTAAGTTATCTGTCGCATATGGCCTGACCGTCTTCACCGTCTTGACTCTCTTTAACTTCAAACGGATTTCACCAATCACAAGGTTGTGGTCAGAACCAACATCTGCCCCTCTGTAGGTTCGGACGTCCTGTAGAGATGTACGCCATCTACTACTAATGTAGATGTAAAAAACGTTTAGTGGTCATTAAAAGTTTTTTTATAAGTAGGGTTTTGAGGTCGTACAGCTCCTCTATACTACTGACGTGGGTCTATTCTCCATACGAAAAATTCATGAATCCGCCTTGTGCGTCTTTGTATCTAGCGCCAACCGTGAATGCTTTATTTTGGTGTAGGCCTAATTAAGCACACTTGCACACGCACGCACGCACACACATGACAATCGGCACATGGGTCGGCGTTGGGCGATAAATTAATAGCGTGGATGTGATGTGAATGGTCCGTCCAAAGATAGAGGACACGCTTCTATATAACCCAAATACTTCCATGTACGTGTGCAGTTCGTGATGTCATAATGTTCTCTCAAGCCGTGCTACGTAAACCAGCGTAGCTGGAGGATACGTTGTGCGCAGTCACGCGTGACCACCGCAGTCGCTACAGTGTGTCATTGTTTGCTAGTGTCGAAGCTTCGAGAAGCTGCCCTTTGACAATAAATGTGTGTTCTGTTGCTGAGGCGTCTGATCCTGATTAAATCATGAGTCATGAATATAAAATAGGTTACACTTATCCGTGATGTACCAACTTCGGTTGTACCAACTTTGTTTTGTTTAAATATGTTTACGCCATGCGTAAATTCACACTAGCGTAGCATATCTGGGGGAAATGTAGACGCGAGAACGTTACTTTTCTTACTAGTGTCAGTATCTCACCAGATTGCATTGATAACTCGAGTATTATTCAAGTAAAACAGTTTATTATATAACTCTTCGCAATAAGTACAATCACAGAGAAATACACCCTAAAACGAACCATTTGGATTATTTAAGTCATTCATATACATATGCAGATGCGTTACTGAGAGTTTGCCAAAGCATTCTTAAATTAGTGAGCAATAGTGATGATTAAAGATCACTGCCTCGCAATGCGTGATGTATTAACTTTTTCGCATGAAGGCCACTGGGGAATTGGTAGATTTCACCAGAAAGTTGCAACCGAAGATGCAATGATGCCTACCCAAAATATATTGTGCACATTCGATTACAAATTACCGTTACAGCCACCAAATCCTATTGATTAGAAACTTAATAATAGTAGTAGAAGTGGTTGTCGAAATCTGCAAGATCGCTGCATAGGGTGGGGACATCTTTCACGTACAGCACCCTCTGGCAGCATGTGTCTACGGTTGGACTATAACTTTCGGTCCCGCAGCAAGCAGCCTTGAAATAACACTTCGCAACCAATTGTCCGTCGCAGCAAAGAAAGATGTTCGCATCGTAATCGCCAGAATCTGTGAAAAACAACGATTGCAAATATATATTCTAGTAAATAATGTCTTGATCCGAATAATAACAGATCATCGCATGTCTGTATTATTTGTATATTCCTAAAGTAAACACTATTGGGAATTACAGTTTATCGTAACTTTTGAGGAGTGTTACTGCTGACGCCAAGTAAGAAAAGTATTAAAGCGTGTGATTAGAATTTACTGCCTGTGCAACAAATGAGGTAACTATGATGACCGATAAGGGCAATCGCGTTTTTGTGTGGAAATCTGCAGCGAAATAGGACGATGGCGTGATGCGCGATACGTGATGCGCTGCGCGATGCGCGATGCGATGGGCGATGCGCGATGCGTGATACGCGATGCGATGGGCGATGGGATGGGCGATGGAATGGAGGACGCGCCATGCGATGCGCGAATCGATGCGCAATGCGATGGACGATGTGCAATGCGATGCGCGATGGAATGGTATACATTATAAAGATGCCCTAATGAGCATGCGTACGCCGAAAACGACACTTAGACACCCATTTGTATTTGATTAAATACATTCCTGTTTGTGTTCAGAGCATGTTATGAGGGCTGATGACGTGTACAGTTACACATATTTTTTTATTTAGCTCAAATAATATATATGTTATGACGAAACTCTGGGCCAAAAATATTTCATAACATGACTAATATGCACCTCTTCTACTGCACAGATTGAATTTTTTTAATTGATCCAGTCTGGATATCCATGGTAGAAAATATAAAACTTATTTTGTATACAAGAATTGGGTGTTTGTACTTATACAAATTGTGATATAAGCCTAATGCAATTGAGTTTATACTAAAATAAATGGGGGCATGCGTGGAATCACTTTATAGGACGTAATCTAGGTTCTCTCACCAAAACCGGAGACCAAAAACGAATCACATCGTAGCATGAGGTGTGTACCTCTTCTACCACTCTCGATTTACTTTTGAATGGTTTCATCTGAATATTCTTTATAGAAAATATAAACGATAATGTGGGCTTTGAAGTGTACATTCCTTGAATATTTATTCATTAATGACATTATATGTTATCATAGCTGAATATATCATGTTAAATATGCATTAAATAAATATAAATAATATAAAAATAACCATAAATAGTTAGACCCTGCTAAGATTTAGTGTCTTTAGTTTATTATAAAATATATAAATCCTAAATTAAAATAGTATTGTCTCCAATTATGATGCCAAACCTACATAAAATGCACAAACGAGGTAACGAATCGTTGTTCCTAGAGTGAAGTTTCATTTTGGAAAGGAATCATCTCAGGACGTCGATGTCCGATATCAAATGGTTCACCTGGCATCGGACATTGATTCTTTACGCTTCTGACCGACACTGTTAATTATACTGTTATTATCATATTAATGTTAAAAAATTTCGTTTTAAAGAGGAGGTAGGGGCTGAGGCAAAATGAAAGTAATTTCGTCTGATATCGGACATCGACGTTCTGAGATGATCCCTAAGTGAATCGAATTGTAGACGCACCGCGCGCACCGTGTACCTCTTCGTAGACCTACTACAAGTTAACTTCCTGTCAATTTCGGCTGTTTATTACGTGGCCCACTAGCGCAGGTAGCCTGAATTGAGTGGGCCTATTGATTGACGCCGTTATTCGTACTTGTATTTCGGCGCAACGCTGCTTTTATGTGTTACTACGGAACCCAGATAAAGTCATTAAACTTCACTACATTTGTACCGAAGGTCATATATATGATGGAATATATGTCAGTTTTTCATAGACATGGACCGAGGAGTAAATTAAGAAGCATTAATTATTAAAAGTTTATATTTTAATTGATATAAGGCATAAATAACATGTTTGCATTCTGAAAATATATTATTATGTCATTAATTAATAAATATAAACAAATATGCTTAAAAAATGTTGTTTAATATTCAACTGAAAAAATGCCGTAACCATCCATGGTTCATCGTGTCTGGAAGCACACAAAATAGTGTTTATATTTGCGATCAGGGATATCCAGATGGAAACAATTTAACAAATAAAATTGGGAACCGTTGAATGGGTACATATTTCATGTTGTAAAGTAACCTATTTCAGTCCCATGTCTAGTTTTTACAAAGAGGCTGCCTGCCTGGCACCCGTTTTTTTGCCTAAATTCAATCCCAGTAGATTTCCGTGACAATATATATGGTGTTTTAGTGTACGTGTGTGTGTATGTGTGTGTGTGTGTGTGTGTGCGCGCGCGCGCGCGCATGTGTGCGTATGCGTGCATGTGCGTGTGGTCTTTGAGTGCGTGTGTGTGCAGGTGTGTGTTGGTGTGAGTATGCGCGCGTGTGTGCGCATACGTGTGTTTCAAGCATTTCTTCCTAGACGCTTTTCAACTCGGATGTCAGACATGCGAACGTCCATGTACAACCTCTTAGATGGAAAGTAGGGCCTATTGCCTTTATGTTTTCGAAGGTCCCTGTTGGCTAAGGATTCTTACCGGTTCAGGGTTCGCACCGTACGTAAGTCGATAATATTTATTTTCTGCGATTGTTCCAACGAACGTCCATTATTTGGGGATGCTTTACGTAACTTACGTTAACGCGAACACGTTTCATAAATGCCATGCCGACTGAAAAATCTAAACTAAAACAAAGCTACTTGCCGAGAGAAACTCCCAGCCAGAGTTCTTAAAGAAACTGCAGAGGAAATAGCTCCCATTATCACACACTTCGTCCAACAGTCATACAATACTTGCAAACACTCCGACGACTGGCTCTAAGCACTAGTAACTCTAATACACAAAAAGCCACAAATCGGACCCCGCAAACGACAGACCAATATCAGTAACATGCATCCTCTGTAAAGTCATGGAACACATCATTCTAAGTAACATGTGGAAACACCTATACAAACACAACATCATCCTCCACTTTTAACACGGATTCCAGTCAGGACTCTGTTGTGAATATCAACTCATCGAGACAGTCCATGACAGGATCACTGCTATGGACAACAATACACAAATAGATGCAATTCAGCTTGACTTTGCCAAAGCTTTTGACAAAGTTCCTCACAAATGCCTGCTACCTAAACTAGCCTCCTACGGAATAACCTAAAACACACAAAACTGGATCAAATCATTTCTGTCAAACCGTAAACAGAGAGTCTCAGTAAATGGAGTTCTATTGGATACGACAAATGTTACATCTGGTGTTCTACGGGGATAATTTATACAAAAAACGTCGGAGGTTAAGTCATGCATCACGGGAATATGTATCAACAAAACCCGAATTGCACGAATACAATACTGTAATGAAAAGAAGTATTAAATACGCAAAGAAAATGTACTACGAAAGGTGTTTCACTCAGTACATAATAAACATAAAGTAAACTTGGTTAACAATAAATTACATCTTAAACAGGACTAAACACAAAACGTAATTTCCAGACGTATTTAATGTGAATGGAAAACAAGTCACAGATAAAGCAACCATTGCAAATCATTTTAATAACGTCTTTATAAACATTGGGCCAGATCTTGCCAACAAAATACACAGTCCAATTAATGTTTCTTTTACAATGTATTTAACTGCTAAACACAATTCAGAATAATTTATTTGGGTAAAAGTGAACAAAAATGACGTAGGTAATATTATTGATAACCTACATGCAAAATCTAGTTATGGAATAGATGGTATATCTACCAAATAATTGAAATTTGTAAAAGAAGTTTTAACAGAACCGTTTACAATAATAATAAATCAAACTTTTGAAACAGGAATATAAACGTAGCAAAGGTAATCCCATTATTCAAAACAGAAAATGATAGTGTATTTACAAATTATCCACCCATATCCCTCTTGCCTGTTATATCAAAGGTAATCGAAAAAATTATGTTTAACCACCTATATACATTCTTTCAAAATCAAAATCTACCTTTCACCAGTCAGTACGGTTTTAGGAAAGGACACTCAACAGAACTAGTTGCGTTAGAACTAATTGATGAAATCACCCGTGAACCGGACAAAGGTGAAATTTTCATAGCCATATTCTAAGATTTATGAAAAGCCTTTGATACAGTAAACCACGACGTTTTAATAAACAAACTACGGAATCAGAGAATGTGCAAATGGTCTCATAAAGAGCTATTTAACCACCACGACACAGGATGTTGAAATGGAAGGCACATCATCTGACACGTCACTAATCTCTACAGGAGTGCCTCAGGGCTCTATGTTAGGTCCTCTTCTATTGTTGATGTATATACACAATATTGTATATGCAATTAAACGTTTCGAATTACTTCTATAAGCTAACGATTAAACTTTATCAAGCTCACTGGGTTCTTCCAATACACAATCTAATAAATGTGATGATATCAATGCTGAATTGGATAAAATAAGCATATGGTTAAAAGTAAACAAACTTTCACTAAATGTTAGTAAATCAAAATGCATGATGTTCTGTCATCCTCAGAAAGGAATTCCAAGATTGCAATTACATACAGATGACACACCACTAGAATGTAGATCATTTAAATTTTCTAGGATTCATGTTAGATAAACACCTAAACTGGAATAGACACATTGATAAAATATGTAATAAACTGTCAAGTACAGTTGGAATAATAAATAAACTAAAGTATGTGTTATCACAACATGTTTTATTAACACTTTATAGTGCACTGCTCCCCCACATCAATGACTGTTTACTCGCATAGGATGAAAATCATACAAAAATTACTAAACTACAAAAACGAACAATTAGAGTAATGACAAACAGCTCGCACACTCCGAACCGTTATTGAAAAGCCTTAATTTATTGAAAGTTTAAGACTTATTGAAAATTCAACAATTACGGTTTGCTTATAAACATCAGAATGGAAATATACCTACATTTCTGCAGAAGATACCAATTGCATTAAATAAAGATGTACATAGTGTACACGTGTGCAGTGTCCGTGTGTAATGTAAACTTGGATCTGTGAGGATTATGCCGTCGATGGACATTTGGACATAACAGATGCAGACAAACACACCCCGACGGGCTTGTTTTTCCCTGAGGGCTTGAGCAATAGTACTCTGGAACGTTGGTGCACCCGCGCACGAAAACGCCAGGTAAACATAAGACGCACATATATCAAAACATACAATATAATACAACCAATGATACATGTATATTGTTAACACATAAATACATATCTACAGAATGATACATGCATACTTTTGAGACATAAATACACATGTACACAATGATACATACATACACTTGACACATAAATACATATGTATACAATGATACATGCATACTCATGACACCTAAATACATATGTATACAATGATACATGCATACACTTTACATATCAATACATATGTATACAGTGATACATGCATATTCTTGACACATAAATGCATATGTATACAATGATACATGCCTACACTTGACCCATATAAACATATGTATACAATGATACATGCCTACGCTTGATACATTGATACCTATGTATACAATGATACACGCATACTTTTGAAACATAAATACATATGTATACAATGATACATGCCTACTTTTGACATATAAATACATATGATTACAATGATACATGCCTACGCTTGACACATTAAAACGTATATATATATATATGTATATATATATAATCAATGATACATGCTTACACTTGACACAAAATACATATGTATACACTTATATATACATGCTGTTGACACATTAAAACATATGTATACAATGATACATGCTTACTCTTGATACAGTAATGCATATGTATACAATGATACATGCGTGCTATTAACATACAAATAAATATGTATACAGTGATACATGCCTACTCTTGACACATAAATACATATTTATACAATGATGCATGCCTACTGTTGACACATCAATACATATCTATACAACAGTACATGCATACTCTTGACACATAGATACATATGTATACAATGATACATGCATACTCTTGACACATAAATGCATATGAATACAACGATACATGCATATTCTTGACACATAGATACATATGTATACAATGAATCGTGCATTCTCTTGACACATAAATACATATGTATACAATTAATTGTGCATACTCTTGACGCATAAATGCATATGTGTACAATGGTACATGCATTCTCTTGACCCTTATATACATTATGTATACAATGATACATGCCTACGCTTGACACATTAATACTTATATATACAATGATACATGCCTACTCTTGACACAGAAATACATATGTGTATAATGATACATGCCTACTCTTGACACATAAATACATATGTATATAATGATACATGCATGCAGTTGACACATTAAAACGTATGTATACAATGATACATGCCTACACTTGACACAGAAATACATATATCTATACAGTGATACATGCCTACTCTTGACACATAAATACATATTTATACAATGATACATGCCTACTCTTGATACATAAATACATATGTATAGAGTGATACATGCATACTCTTGACACATAAATGCATATATATATATATATATACAATGATACATGTATATTCTTGACACATAAATGCATATGTATACAATGATACATGCATTCTCTTGACACATAAATACCTATGTACACAATGATACATGCCTACTCTTGACACATAAATACATATGTATACAATGATACATGCCTACTCTTGACACATAAATATATATGTATACAATGGTACATGCATTCTCTTGACACATAAATGCATATGTTTACAATGATGCATGCCTACTCTTGACACATAAATATATATGTATACAATGATACATGCCTACTCTTGACATGTAAATATATATGTATACAATGATACATGCCTACTCTTGACACGTAAATACATATGTATACAATGATACATGCCTACTCTTGACACATAAATATATATATATGTATACAATGATACATGCCTACTCTTGACACATAAATACATATGTATACAGTGATACATGCCGACTCTTGACACATAAATACATATGTATACAATGATACATGCCTACACTTGACAAATAAATTCATATGTATACAATGGTACGTGCCTACTCTTGACACATAAATACATATGTATACAGTGATACATGCCTACTCTTGACACATAAATACATATATATATATATATATATACAATGATACATGCCTACTCTTGACAAATAAATACATATTTATACAATGATACATGCCTACACTTGACACATAAATACATATGTATACAATGGTACGTGCCTACTCTTGACACATAAATACATATGTATACAATGATATATGCCTACTCTTGACATATAAATACATATGTATACAGTGATACATGCCTACACTTGACACATAAATACATATGTATACAATGGTACGTGCATACTGTTGACACGTAAATAATAATATATATATTTAAAGATTATATAAAGCCAGGATCCAATGATGCCGCAATTGGGACTGTAATATATGTCGGAGGTAATAATATTAGCAGCAATCCGTTTTGCCTGAAACTTTACATAATTTTCAGTGGGTATTATTTGGATCACGGTTTTGTACCGTTACGTAATTATCTTTACTACCACGACGGGTACCATGTCTTCACTCGATGGCTCTCGCACGGTTGTATTTGTTAAGAGCAAGAGAGCAACTAGATCAGTATACTCTTCGACCATGGTATGCGTAGCAGCTGGGTAATATGTGATTGTATTTATAGACTTAACGCCATGGCGATTTTTATATTCAAAGTGGAGGCATTGCCTCAACCTTTTCACTTGCCCCCAGTCAGACTAACTTGCTCCCCCCTCCAATCTTGTCTCCATCCTGCCTTAACACAAAGTATCTTTGATCAATGCGTGTTTCAAAAGGATATATCTTCTTAAAATATGCTACTAACGTTGACAGCGTAGTAAAATATGCATTTATTATTGTTCCCACAAGCAATGAATTGACAATTGACGACCCGAACTTCCACGTGAGAAACCTGCACCTCTCTTGGATAAAAAAGACGCTTAAAGTTTGCATCTATGCTTAAAATAAACTGATGAATCACCATGTAAGTAACGTAGACAAGATTGACGTGTAGCACTGCTCGGGTCTGGCCAAGGAGACCAGTCCTACCAATCTCTCTTTTTGGTGAACTGCAGATCGGATTCAAAGACAATGCTGTGAACCGCCGGAGGACGTCTATCATCGACTACAACTGTAGGCATTGAAAGTCGTCAATACATTCATTCATTTGTCTTTTTAAATAATATTATTCTTTTAATGTTTGTGTTGACGGATCAGGTGTGATACAGCGAAGCGAAACAACCGGTCACGTCTAATAGGTCATTAGCTCAGACCCAAAATTGGGGCCAAGCTTATTTACGGACATTTTTGTGTGACACAAGAAGCCCACATTATTTGTTTTAACAATTATCGTTAGAATCGATTATTTATATCGATAATTACATTTAATCATTCTATCGCCAGTACACTATTTTGGGGGACGACAGAGTTTTATACCCATTTAGTGCAAGCTGGCAAAAAATCTCCAACAGCATCATCCCCTGACACTTTCAACAACATCTCCTTGAGGATCCCCCAAATCCCTGAATGCCCTTCTATAGATATGTCTTTAGGGAAGTGTTCCCCTGTCTTACTTATTATTTAAATTACTCGAGCACAATGTGTGTATAAACATGTCGAAGAAATTTATTCTGTGTTATGCTACATGAATAACATATAATATTATAACTAGACTTAACAAGATTTAACAAGATTGCCATCCACAAAAAAATTACTCTAGATGGCAGGTGGACAAGGAAGCCGTTTGGCTTATCGAGAGTCCAATACTTTTTTTATGATAGTCGTTGAGCAGTAAGCAGCGTGTGGAAACCACATGCTTTTCGAGTTTGTCCAATGCAAAACGTGTGTCGCACCGGCTCTGAACGTGCCAATCAGCGGGTTACTTCCCGCTCACGATGTACTCTCTTCTGCTTCCCCACCGAGATGCTTCAAACAGGTAGACACAGCGCATGCGTAGTGGTCTGGTGACTTCGTTAACAAGCTGTACTTGTGTACAAAATTGGATTTTGGGAGGGGCTTATTTCATTGCCAGTCACTGTTATACTAACACTTGTATACATAACATTGGCAGTCACTATTATGTATAAAAGTGTTAGTATTGCAAGGATTTCGACATATTCCTCTGGTAACTGAATCGTGTTTGGCGATCGCATGTGCACATCACGAAGACACGAGCATGTAGGTGTACGGCTCATCTTGCAGTAACTTTATGGAACTCTCTAATGGTAGCGTAAGTTGTGTAACACACACACACACACACACACACACACACACACACACACACACACACACACACACACACACACACACACACACACACACACACACACACACACACACACACACACACAAACACAAACATACACACACACAAACCACAAACACAAACACAAACACACACAAACACACACGCGCACGGTCGATGATTATTATATGTTTCCCTATTGTTTTATTCTCAGGTGGCAAAGTCTAGTTAACATTTTGGTTGTGAGCGCCATGACGACCAGCGTTCTTTGTGGGATAGACAAGACGTCTGATCGAGGAAGAGTAAGACGTAGCATCTGGGGAGGTACGCGTCTTCGCGAGAGAGAGAGAGAGAGAGAGAGAGAGAGAGCGAGAGAGCGAGAGAGAGAGAGAGAGAGAGAGAGAGAGAGAGAGAGAGAGAGAGAGAGAGAGAGAGCGAGAGAGAGAGAGAGCGAGAGAGCGAGAGAGCGAGAGAGCGAGAGAGAGAAAGAGAAAGACCATGATTGTTTCGTTAATCCATTTGTAATTGCACATACATTCTTTGATACTTTTCTCAACTGATATCAACAATCACATTCATCAAAAGTTACGATAAACTGTCATTTCTACATAATTTCCTTTCTGTACTACTATAGAAAATAAAAATGTGAATAGTCTGATTAACGCATTACATTACTAGAATCTGTATACTTCTGTACACAGATTGTGGCGGCTACGATGAGAATTTGTACATCTGCTGCGACGGACGGTTGGATATAAAGATTTGGGTCAACTCTGCTTGCTGCGGAATCTTCAGTTATAACCGTTATACACACGTCTGCTGCAACCGAATGCGGTATTTGAAAGATTCCCCTAACCCATGCAATCCTTACAAATATTAGTACTAAGTTCCTATTCTAAAGCTTAAGGATCAGCAAATCCATTTAAAGTTAGGCAATGACTTTATATGGACGATTTAAGTATTAACCGAAAATCTTCGCTTTGGGATGTATTGCTCTGTATAATTGTTCCACATGAAGAGTTAGTTAATTAATATTTCATTTGATTAATGCTTGTATTATCATTGCAGCCTGATACGATCTTGACTTTAGTGGGATGCTTAACATTCCTCGCAGATGTACAATGATAGGTTACAATGTGACTTTAATATTATGAAGTGTTGTTTTACAAATAAAGCACGTTTGACTTTACACGACGTTGGAATCGTTTCGCCAGTAAGTAAATGTCTGCACCACATGAAGATATAATGTATCACGAAATTACAGAAACAAGAAGAAGATTCAAATTCATAATTTCTTTATTTGTCAAGTTAAATGGGACACAGGCTTACAAGACAAATACTCATTACAACCTCTTCATCCCTTCTAGAAACGTAGTCTAAATATACTCATATATTTATTTCCTGTTCTACCAAACAAATTACATCCACCTTAAATTTGGCAAAATACAACGTCATGTTTACCCATTATTTACAGATGTGACATTGTGTATAACTAACTGCAATAATCAATTTTGTTTACAGCATGCCTTGATCACAGCCAGGAGCTATTCCCTTGATTACTGCGACTGATTCAACCACCGAAGACATTAATCTTCCTTCATCCATTCCGGAAAGTGTGTGTGTGTAATTGTGTGTGCGTGTGTGTGTGTGCGTGTGTGTGCGTGTGTTTGTGGTGGTAGTGGTGTGTGTGTTGTGTTTGTGTGTGTGTGTGTGTGTGTGTGTGTGTGTGTTTGTGTGTGTGTGTGTGTGGTGTGGGTGTGTGTTGTGTTTGTGTGTGTGTGTGTTTGTGTGTGTGTATGTGCGTGTGTGCGTAAGGTTGTATGTGTCTGTATGTGTTTGCGTGTGTTTTCGCGTTATGGCATGTTACGTAAAACACCCCACCCGATTGGCAGCCATCAGCACAATCGCAGAACATATACGCGCATCGTACGAACAACCTCCGTCTAACACACGTTACGAATCCTTCAACCGATAAACACACACACACACACACACACACACACACACACACACACACACACACACACACACACACACACACACACACACACACACACACACACACACACACACACACAAGCTAGATCGATTATAGTGAGGTAATCATAACAAATTGTGATCTTAAGTTTCTTGTTCTTTACATTTATGGGGTGGTTCAGATGGAAGCGCCATTGCAATGTCTTAATTGGAGTCTCTCTGATCTTACTTATTGCTTAAATTACTGGAACAGAGTGGGTGTCAAAACATGAGAAATAAATAGATTCTGCCTTTTGATTCACCCATTGAATAAGTGCTGCAGCTAGATATTGAGCTGTGATGTAATAATCAATGTTTGACACCACTTGTTTCTCGAGTTTGTCAATAGCAAAACGTGTGTCCAGCTGAAAAAAACGACAAATCAGCGGATTCCTTCCTGCTCGCGGTGTTTAGTCTTCTGGTTCTCCGCCAATGTGCTTCAGAAGATAAGATACAGCGCATGCGCAGTGGCCAAATAAAAAAAACGTTAATAAGTTGTGCTTTTGAAAATGAGTGGACTATGAGCCGTGTCCGTTCCTCTTATGCTAAAAGTGTTACGTTACTACTACATGGATTCCGCTGAAAACTGAATCACAGCACGAAGAAAAAAACATACGTACGTCATAAATGCAACTCTCTAGCAATATGCTGATACTATATCAATATGCTGATATAGTATCAGCATATTGCTGATATATATATATATAGTATCAGCAATCATTGTAAGACTATATATATATATATATATTATATATATATATTATACATACATATATATATATTATATATATATGTATATATATATATGTGTATATATATATATATATTATATATATATATATATAAATAGTCTTACAATGATTGCTTCATTATTCCATTTCTAGTTGCGCAGAGAACTAGGTCCTATCACATGCATTGATACTTTGCACATCTGACGTCAACAGTCACATTCACCAAACACAAATTACGATAATATGTAAATCGCGAATTTAACATAGTTCATTTTCCGTCCGAATGTACACAGAATAGAAGAAAACGACGATTTGGGAATATTTTGATTAAAACATTACTTGATCTTAATAAAATGCACCATCTGGACGAGGACAGCGCAAGATAGGCAGATCTGGATACGACATGCTGAGGCCTTCGCCCAACAACGGAGCAATGTGGCTGTACAATAATGATGATGGTGATTATATTATATTGGCGTTTGTTTGTGTGCACAGATTGTGGCGTCTACGATGCGAAAGTCTACATCTGCTGCAACGGGGAGTTGCGTGTGAAACTTGGGAACAACGCTTGCTGAGGGAACCTAAGTTATGACCCTGATATGTACATATGCTGCTACGGGGAAATACGCATCGAACGCTCGATCAACATCTGTAGTCCTCACAAAGACCAAGACTAAGTTACTAGTAAATTTAACAGTTGCAAGATTCGGTTGCTGCTACGGTAATTTGTAAATGAAAGTTGACATATTCTGGTTAGGCACCGTGTTATCTTCATGTGCATGGTAGAGGGGTAGACGTTCATGCGACAACAAATTTACACATCAGATCAATCCTCTCCAAAGCTAATTAACTTATTGTGATTTGGGAAAACTGTCAGCAACGCACCTGTGACTTTATATGAACGATTTGTATCATCCGCATGTTGTTGTGTTGCAATGTGTAATTGTATTTATTGTGAAGAATTACATAATAAACTATTTGATTTGAGTTACTCGTTGTGTATACAATGTAATCTGGTACTTTCGTGTTGCTCTGTTTGAATTGTTGTAATAAGTATTTGATATGAATAACGCAATTTGTAAACAATACAATCCTTTACGACATTGACTCTAATCGGAAAGGTAGTAGGAGCTTTACGTTCCCGCAGACGTACACTTTCCACAACTATGTTTTACTAATATAAAAATTGGCATGCCGCAAAGTATTTACATACAGTCAAGAGTAATGTTGTTGGAAAAAGTTCTTTATGTGAACAATTAGTGCGTACAATATTTGAACTACACGCGTTATTTAAATTGGTTAAATATATGTGCACGTGCATTGGGTATGAACAACGGATGGAAAATAATTTAACAAGATTGTCATCCATAAATTTAACTCTAGATGGCAAATGGGCAAGAAAGACTTTTGGTTTATCGAGAGTCCAACCCTTTTTATCTACGTGCATCCCGCCCTTCTGAGGTATGTGTCGATTTTATTTTTAAACATATTCACGCTACCAGCACCCACACAATCAGCAGATAATATGTTTCATTCATTTACAGTCCTTTGTGAAAATAAGAACTTTCTTATATCGAATCTACACTGCTCCTCTACTAATGTAACTTGAGGTATTCTAGTTCTTCTATCTTTCTTAAATGAGAAAATATGTTCCTTTTGCATATATTGCATTGCGTATACAGGGATTTATATCCGACGACTTTGCTACTATATGACTTACTTAGACTTAGCGGCTCCCGCGTCTAGAGACGCATGAGGCAGTCAAAGCACGCCATCCAGACCTATCGCTTGTTCTCACGTCGCTCCAACTTTTGTTGACCAGCTCTAGGTCGCGGTTGATTGTTTGGCGCCAGTTCATTCTTGGTCGTCCCCTCTTTCTCTGGCCAGCTGATATCTAGCATAGCGCTTGTTGGGCATGTCTAGTAGGTGGGAGCCTTGTGACATGGCCGAGCCTGCTCATTCGTCTTCTGCAGATATTAGATGATGCCAGAGGTTATTCTAATCATATTCGGGCATCTATGTTCGTCGGATTGTCGCTCCAATATATGCCCAAGATCTATCGCAGACATTTAGTGTCGAAGCATCAATTTTATTTTCTTGGCTCGTTTTTTGTTGTTGCCATGTTTCACATCCATATAGAAGGGTTGAAATAGGGTTTGAATAATAAAAGTGGAGTTTAGATTTCAAGGTAAATTTCTTGTTATTCCAAATTTTCCTCAGCTGGTTGAAGGAAGCTGACGCTTTCCCCACTCTGCAGTTTAGTTCATGATCGACTATTCCTTGGTTGTTGATGGAGCTGCCAAGGTAGGTGAAGTTTTCGACTGTTTCTACTTTTTTCTGGTTCATCAAAACATCTATGGGTGGTTGATGCTCCCTGTCAGCTTGTTTTTGTCTTCGTTTCACTGATGACAAGTCCCAAACCACCAGCGTATCAGCTGACTGATTCCACGAGATGTTGTAGGCCCTGGGTGGTGTCTGACAGGGCAGCAATGTCATCAGTAAAGTCCAGGTCTGATAAACGTTCCTCCTTAACCCACACAGTCCCTTCATTGCCTTTGGTTGCTAGCCGCATGACCTACTCGATGGCCACGGCAAAGAGAAGGGGGGGGGGAGAATGCAGCCTTGTCTGACACCAGTCATCATATAGAATCAGTCGCTGTAGCCATTTTCTGTTTTTAGGGGGTCTGTGGATGCTGTCAAATGCTTTGGTGAAGTCTAAGAAACTGATTGCGAGGGGTAACTGGTACTCTTGAAATTTCTCAATAATGCGTTTGAGTGTGAATATCTGATCAGCACAAGAGCGTTTGGACCTAAAGCCTGCTTATTCCTCATGCAGTTCGTCATCTACCACATCTCGCATTCGGTTCAGTATCATCTGGCAGACAACTGTTCTTGGTATTGACAGCAGTGTCACTCCTTTCCATTTGTCACATTCAGTTATGTTTCCTTTCTTAGGAATACAGACAACAGCACCATCTTTCTAGTCTTCAGGAACAATGTCCGAGTCCCAGATCTGGTTGCATAGTCCGTATATCCATTGTACAATATTATTGTTTCACCACCCGCTTTGATCATTCCAGTTGTGATTCCGTCCATGCCAGGTAACTTGTTTGTTTTGAAAGTCGCAACGACCTCCCTCACTTCATTCTCCGAGAACTCCGCTGTGTTTATTGGGAGCACGGTCTGAGGGTTGCCAGTCTGTGCTGGTGTGTCAGGTGCAGGTTTATTGAGAACCTCTCTAAAGTGTTCTGTCCATCTCTCTAGTTTGTCCTCTCCTTTCGATAGTAGAGATCCATCTTTGGCTTTGATTGGTACAAACCTTGCCTTTTTGTTGCCAGTGATTTCTTGTCAGTGCGGTAGACCTGTCTCATGTCATTTCGGGTAGCTGCATCCTCTTCCTCCTGTGCCTTTCAAACCATTCGCGTTTTAATATTTGACAGTGGAATTAATAATGACACACTCTTAAATCACACCAAGCGACAACACTATAAAACAATAATTTTTTTATTTTCCGAAAGAGGGTTCACCGATAAGAACAGGTACATGGTCTTACAAATATCGGCCTTGCGTGGATGCTTTTAATATAATGATTACACTGTTAAAGTGGCATTCAAAACGAAATATATAGTTGTATATATAATCAAATTATAAATAAATATTGTTTGTGTTGTACATATATACCTGTACTTAAAAACAGTTAAAATGGTCGTTTATATCAGAATGCAACTACACAAAAAAGCTGCTGTATAAAACAATGTTAAATGGAGGTTGTCTGTTTCTTTCTGTTTTTTATATTAATTAATATCCAACCTTTAAACCGTACAAGTACAATTAAGTCCACGCCACAGAAGCGTCACCAGGAGATTCTTTCAACAGAACATCTGATTCAAATCACGTGACATTTGATCACGTGAACAGCTACTATCAAAGCGAGATCAGTGATTCTTGGCTATAGACACTGTCCAACAACAGCTTGTTGATTTGTTTGAGTTCTTTCAGTTGCTGGATGATTCCCTCCAGATCACCGACCGACACTTCCCGTCCAGCTTGGTTCTCTTTCTCAGCGTTCAGGTAGCGCTGCACCAGTTGACTTATCAGGTCCTGTAGGCAGTGGGAGAACGCGCAGTCATAGGTTAGGTGTATCTCAGTAATAATAATAATAATAATATTATAAAGTATAATAACTATACGTATACTAAGTATAATACTACTACTAATAATAATTACTATTATTATACATGTTCGAATGAAACCCCCTCTTTGATAGAACCTTTGTTTTTAACAGCAGTAATTGTAAAAAAAAATCCTTTTGAGAGAACGCTTGTAAAAAATCATAAAGCTAACCTCTTTTGAAAAAATGTCTTTGTTCAACAATTTAGCTGTTGGAGAATTTATGCCACTGGGAGATGGAGATTTTTTATTTTCAAGGGGCACAGTTTGAGGTTTTCCAAATAATGGGACAGTATATAGGCTTACATTTCCAGCTTAATACGCCGAACCCCTTTTCTTTTGTAAACCTCTTAATAATAAAACAATGATAATGCTAAAAACTGTTTGCTTGAAATCCTTATTTGTTTATTGAAATTCACCATAAATAAATAAATCCGCATTATTTTCCCCTTTAGTTAACCGGCAGATAATATATTATTAGTTAGTCTTATTTGGCGGGAAGTATATATTTTAACATATATATTCTAGTTTTAAAACATTATAATCTATTAATAGTAGCAACACGAGGAACATAGAAGCTTCCTTTAACGTTGTTAACAGTTGGCTGAATACGATAAGGAGGACAAGCACGGGTAATGCTGTAACTATTTAAATAACGATATAATAAAGGTATTACACATACGTTTTCTACTACAGAAATACACACATTAAATTGATTTTAAAGCGGAAAACAAGAATGCCCACGTTCCAATGTTAGCTTCAGATATAGGAACACAACGATAATAAGAACCAGATCATTGAAACTGGCTGGGTATTTTCACAGGAGTAAGCCACGAGTGTAAATATTCTGGTTGCCAATATGAAAGAGCCTTAATATAATTGCCATTGCCAGATTAATTTTAGGAAACTATGCCCACCTCTCATGAGCAATACTCCCAGGGAGTAAACCCCGTATTCACCCCGTGCCTACCCGGTAACTTTCTGCCGATTTCTCATCTTCCTCGTCACTGTCGTCATCAACGTCCAGGATGCTCTGGTTCTGCTCGGAAGACAGGCACGATTTAGTTATGCGACTCTCGGAACTGGCCGAGTCTGTAGACAAACAGTGCAAATACAGGCACATCACTTTATATGTGACCTGCCGCAGCAAAGTGGGTATTAAATCGCAAAATTGTGACCTGCCGCAGCAAAGTGGGTATTAAATCGCAAAATTGTGACCTGCCGCAGCAAAGTGGGTATTAAATCGCAAAATTGTGACCTGCCGCAGCAAAGTGGGTATTAAATCGCAAAATTGTGACCTGCCGCAGCAAAGTGGGTATTAAATCGCAAAATTGTGACCTGCCGCAGCAAAGTGGGTATTAAATCGCAAAATTGTGACCTGCCGCAGCAAAGTGGGTATTAAATCGCAAAATTGTGAAATGGAATGTTGTACCTTTTTCGATTTCACAGATCATGAGCTTTGAAGCAAACTCTTCAAAGCGACGTTTTGAGAAACTATGTCATTTTTACTCATATTGTACATTGTTTCTTCACACGGTGGTTCGTAAATGCAAGTATTTTATGTGTTTTGATTATGTGTAGAGAAAACAAATATTGACAATTGAAAGATGAGTCTATAAGGTAAGCATCTCTGCCAAAAATCACATAACAGATGGCACTAGACAACTATTTTTGGCTCCTGTGGGGAATAGGCCTGTGCAACTTAATGCCAGGTTCGCTGTGGCGGGTTAAAAAATAACTACCGTTTTAAAGAACATCACTAGGTAGATCAGGGAGCAATTGTCGACGGAACCGACTGAACAGAGAAAGAGATGTTTGCACTGCGGTGCCTCGTAGGAGATGCATTTTCAATTATCCAAAGTTGGTGTATTAATTTACAGATTATGAATAACGTCACACCTTTCTGCACCGTCCGATAGCACGTACGAAGAACTTGGGCGTGGGAATGAGGTTGAACGGCGGTGGAAGAGTTCCACAGTGTCCGAAATAGCTCGTCCATAGCTTGGTCCGCGCGAACTTCCATTCAAGTTCCGCGTTCTCCTGCAAATACAGTAGCCAATAATATACCCATGTCACTATGCAATATCGTGTCCACCACAATTGATACCCAAAACTACTTCTGGCGACACAGGTGCGGAACTGCCTGAGAGAAGATGGATAAATATGTCAAGAAGAGGACGTAACTGTTCCAAATTCGGAGCTGATCTCTTGTATGAGACAACACAGCCTTCCGCGTTCAGGAGAAGGTAACAATAATAATTGAAATTATAATACGAACACTTTATCATAGCACCGTATATATTAACCACGGTTACCGAGGTGCTGGACACAAGACGTCAATACATTGATGACACATTATGAAACGTCTATGCTGCACAATACTTCACATATTAAAAACTATGACATAGATATACAAAATAGATATATACAAAACTTCTTTATACAAAAGAAGCAGTTCCGTTCTCGAGAATAACATTCGTATGGTAGAGATAGTAAAATCTACCGTTGACTTTCAAAATGTAAATTATAACATATTATATTTTCTATCAATGATTCGAATAGTTCAATTACAGCCCCGATATTCACCACATCGTAACTGCAAGATAACAATTTTAGTTTATTCATTTGTTACATCAACTGTTGGTTAGTTAGCCAACAAACGTATTTTAAAACGAAGCATCTGTTCAACGTATTTTTTATTAATTAATATAATATTCTTAGGACTAAATTAAATATGTGGACTGTATATGCTGCACGCCAACTTGCGTTTAGTAGTCTAAGCAGGTAACAGTGTTCGCATTTGAAATTGTAATCAAAACACCCTGTTTCAAAATAAACTGTGTTACAAATATTACCAAAGTGAGATGGGTTAACAACACATTGATGTTCAACAAGTTTACATCTTCCTACGTTAAACACAACCAATTCAGCAGATGTTCGTCGCTTCAAATCGGAAATGGCTGTCATTTCTCAGTTGACGTTGAGTTATTCTTGACGATAACGTACCTCAACCTTGGCGTATGAACTCGACATCACGGCAATGAGCATGTTGATGAGGGTAATGGTGCCACTGAGAGAACGTTCCTCAACCTTGGCGTATGAGTTGGATACCATGGCGATGAGCATGTTGATGTGGATGATGATGCCAATGACAAGGACATACCTCAACCTTAGCGAATGAGTTGGACATCATGGCGATGAGCATGTTAACGAGGGTGATGATGCCGATGACGTGGAAGACGACATAGACGAGATGACCAATCGTCGACGTGAAGTAGTGACCGTTGTCCACTTTCCGCGTCACGTTACCTTCCTACAGGACAAAATAATGTGTGAATCCTTTGACACTCCTTCGCACGAACACCCACAAACAAAGAAGAAATGCGTAACATAAATAATTAGCCGCACACAAACACCACACGCACGCACGCATGCGCGCACACACACACGCACACACACACGCACACTCGCACACTCGCACACACGTACACACGCACACACGCACACATGCACACACGCACGCACACACGCACACACGCACACACGCACACACGCACGCACGCACGCACACACGGACACATACTTTGTCAGCACAATAAATGAAGCCATAACAATCATAGAATAGTCCTTACAATTAGGTGGACCCTGGTGCAGTTTACGAAAAATATATAACGGTTTGACTTGCCGTGACTGTCTTGTATGGTAGCACTATCTCCGTGTATTCGGGAGGAGAGTAGCCAAATATTGACCAGAAGACTGTGTAGAGAGATCGCCGAAGTCTGTACGGAGGAATCCATTGCCATTTTAGTAATGCTACAGACGACATTCTAGATTGCAGTTAACTAAACGTGGGATCGTGGGATGCCGTAAACGGTTGTCCTATAAACTAAAATAATTGCCTCCATAAACGCTACCCAGGGGGAGGTTTCAACATGGACAACGTTTGATCAAATTTATAAGAAACAATAGTATTTAATTTAAATGATTCTAAAAATATGTTTGTTTGCCGTGTCAAAACACGTTCAGAGTGTGCGTGTGTGTGTGTGTGTGTGTGTGTGTGTGTGTGTGTGTGTGTGTGTGTGTGCGTGTGTGTATTTCTGATTGATCAGACTCATCACAGCACCTCCATAGCCAGACATTCAACTTCCTCTCAGAATTCTATTCTCGGTTTACTTAGTACTTAGACAAAGGTTTGCAACACGGAACATCACAACAACAACATATTTGTGAACTTCACAATTATGGTAATGATGTTGACTTAATACTTCAGCGATACTGCAATTGTCAACTGATTCGGTCACTTGTTAATAGGACAGATTTAGCATAAATATTATGTATTCGACGACTTCAAGTGTTTATACATATACTCAACAATATAAGAAACCTGCACAATTTTAAAACTGACACATTTGTAACATCGCACCCATACGAAACCACACACACACACACACACACACACACACACACACACACACACACACACACACACACACACACACACACACACACACACACACACACACACACACACACTCAGATCGAGGTCAGAGAGAGTCACCGACTGTAACGTCACGTGATATAAGGCGGATATTTCCAGTACATTTTAACATATTTGTTTTTGCTTTTGTTTTGATTCGGGATCTTGATTGTCGCACACTAAACTGATTCTACATGCACCATGTTAGTGTATATAAAATGCAATTGACCTTTCTACCCACGAATTTGAAGTAGCTCGTTCAACCTTCAAACTGTTTGATCAGGACACCAAATTAAAGCCTAAGTGAAATGAATTTTTTCTTGAATTTCTTTGACACTTTGTATTCGTAAACTTATTGATATTGTCAAATAATCTACCAAAAAGAAACTCGGTTGATTGCGAACTCATGTCACTAAGCCCGCTCAAACATGGTCATTTGTGTTCACAAAACAACCTGCGCGTCATTTATTGGTGACATCATGGGAGTAATGTAATGATATGAAAGTATATTTAGTTAGTAGATTATAGTGATATTTCACATATGAACATAATTGTGGTTTCCCCTAGTAACCCGGGGGATTCTCTAGAAACCACTGGGGGCTAATTTCGAGAACCATCTATAATTAGGTAATGTAATAATTGTTACATTTTTTAGATTTGACGGAAATCAAAACAAGGCATCGCGCGCGACGGTGCGGGTTGGTGTTTCCGGATGTACCGGAAATTGCAATCGCGGAATTTAATATTTGTTAATAACACTGTAAACGAAATAATCATTATCTATAAATTCGTAGCTGGATATGCACAGAAGTTGTGTTTACGTTTTGAGGTTTTGCCGTTTGAACATCGCGAATGCTCAACCTTGCATTACATTGTAGGCTTAAGCATTCACGATTTTCAAGCAACACATAACTGAAGAACTAAAATAAATGTTTTGGTAGTTAGTTATCTTTCAGTTTTAGTGCAAGTCTCCTATGACCACTTTACATTTACTCACACTTGCCAAATATTAATTATAACTGTACTCTTATGTTCGCGGATGGTCTTAATAAATATAACCAAATGTTATTGATATTTATAAATCTCATTCCAATAGGGGAAATGTATTGTTATAGTTATATCAGGCCTACGTGATCAATAATACGTCAGAATGGCGTTCATCAATTTTTTTCGGGTGTAAAACTGATGCAGTTTTTTTTGTAATTCAAGCTCATATTGCCAAAATGCATTAGTTCTATTACGTGATCAATATTATGCAAATTAGGAGTTCATTGGTTTATATTCGGGGGTTAATTGGACATGATTTTGTGTTTTCTCAAATTTTTGTTTTCTCAAGAACCGCTCCCACAGATTTACAACTTTGATTTTTAGGTTTAGCACCCAAATCACCTGCCTACAGGGTTCACCTTTTCGGAAATTCGCCCCTGTATATTTTTCTGTTTAGGATGTACGTACGTTGGTCAAAGCGTTTCAAACAAAGAACATATACCCTGGATAGTATACATAGTTAGCTCTCAGTAACCTTGGTGTGCGATTTGAATATTTCGACCGCATTCCGCGGTTTTGTTCAGCCGACTGAGATTAGGGGTGTGACACGTGAACAATTTCATATGACACAAGCTAGTAAGCGAAAAGTGGGAGCTCCTTGCCGTCATTTTGGTTGATTGTCAGTTTCCGTATGTGTATTTTGATCGCCTCGTAAACTCTAAAGAAGACAGCGGGATGCGGTCGAAATATTCAGATCGTATACTAAAGTTCTTGAGAGGTAACTATGTGTAATAATAATAATAACCGAGAAACTGGATCGTTAGTCCATCCAATATACCATAGAAAGCGAAAGCGAAACTAACGTGTCAAACGCCGTCTGTTGTTTGATAACTTCGCCGTTCTCAATCCTCGTGAGACCATTGTACTGATGATACAGTGTGTAGAGACAAGTCGCGAAAGCCAACACGATGACAATGAAGACGACCATGAACTTGACGATGTCCTTGATCATATAGCCGAGAGACAACTGCAGGGTGAAAGTCCTCGTCACATTTAGGTGGACGGACAGCATCGTAAGGGTTGATCACAGGGGTTCGCAAAATTCCCCGAAACGTTAAGTTTTACGTGTGGTTTGGTGTTAGACTGGTCGTCATCACGTATCGCGGGGAAAATAAATCGATACAGTGACGCCACCTATCGAGTGTAACATGTATTAATGCGCATTGATGCTATTGCGGATGCCACATTTGGGCAACGTGGGGGTGGGCTTTCTTTCTTTGCAACAATGTCACATCAGTTGAAAGCAGTGGGCATTGGCTGTGCCAACACCATATATAGTTGAGTGAGGGTTGTGGTTTAAAACAATACAAAACTCTACACGTTTTTCTGCATTTAACGAACTCATGAGGCCTCCCATGGATTGAACGCTGCACTCGTAGGTAATGATAGACTACGCGAGCGTCATGCAAATACGAATGTTTTGAGATTATATTACTTATGTTTTAAAATATAGCACAATAAAAATTCTATACCTGTGGTATGTGGCGTGTAATTTGTTCAATCGGTTGTGGCCTGTCCAATTGATCAATGTTTTTCCAATCCTACTGACGTAGTTTTTATTTTAAACTGCTTAATTACAAAGAACTGTTTTTAAATTGAGGAATCCCTTTTGCCTCTACAAGATGACTTAGACTTAGCGGCTTCCGCGTCTATAGACGCTTGAGGCAGTCAAAGCACGCCATCCAGATATGTAGCTTGCTAGTTTTCTGATGTCGCTCCAACCTTTGTTGACCATCTATAGGTCGGGGTCGATTGTTTGGCGCCAGTTCATTCTTGGTCGTCCCCTCTTTCTCTGGCTAGCTGGTATCCACCATAGCGCTTGTTGGGCAGGTCTAGTAGGTGGGAGCCTTGTGCCATGGCCGATCCAGTTCATTCGTCTTCTGCAGATAGTAGATGATGCCAGATGTTGTCCTGATCGTATCCGGATATATATATTCGACAGATGGTCACTCCATTGTATCAAGATCTTTCGCAGACATTTAGTGTCGAATGCGTCAATACTGTTTTCTTGGTTTTTTTTAGTTGCCATGTGTCACATCCATATAGGAGGGTTGGTATAACGTTTGAGTTATAAAAACAAGATGCAGTAAGATGTATTTATCAACATAACTAAATATTTGTATGACTTTCGATCAGGTGTACAGAATCTCAATCCTGTTAATATCGAAGGGCAAAACATAGAAATTGTACATTCATAAAAACAATATATGGGTAATAGGTTTGTTTGTCTCAACGGGGTAATATCGGAGGATATTGTTGAGCGTCAGGGGATGCAGCCTAAAATATATCCCCAATAATTATCAGCGCTAATGGCTTTAAATTTTCTTTAAACATCCTTTGTAGGATTTCTGCGTCCCGCCAACATGTTAATATAATGCAAGATCCGCTCTGGCAAGTGAAACACTGTGCGATGGTCACACTCACCAAAAGAGGCCCGAAGCTGTGCGAGATGAGGAAGAAGTACATGAGCTTGCCGAAGGCGAGGAGAAACGCGACAGAGAAGAGAGCCTCGCTGATGAGGGACAAGTCGAACTGACTCCACTCGGCCCGGGGCAGGTCGACGTTGTCGTTGCGTTGGATGTCGAAGTAAGACATGATCCACAACATGAACGTGGCCGTGAAGAGCGTCAACATCACCAGCGTGTACCTGGCGTACAGTTGATGACTCATTGTTAGTTCGCAGTTAGCGGGTGGTTAATCAAGACTCAGTAGTATGCTACCCGGTGTCGTTGAAGGTCTGTTAGTTATTGTTAAACAAACGCTCAGCATTCACTGCGTCATGTCAATCGTTCTTTATGGAGATACCTCCATAATAGTTGATAGCATTTCTATAAAGAATAATTCCGAGAAGTAAACATATTTTAGAATGTCACAATTTACCACGAAGCCACAGGGAAAACAATAGTACATAAATATCAACAACTCCAGTTAATCACCCAATCTACACATTTGTTTGGCAAGAAACTTAAAAATATATGATGTATTAATGTGAATGGTTCTGATTCTATTAATGGCTTCGTAGTGACATATATACACAGGGAACAAGGTTTATCATTATAAAACTACCTAACCTACGCTACCAAACCAATTAATATCGGCTTGTAAATAAAACAGTTCAAGTGCTCACACGTTCCATCCCTGACAGAGATAGCGGACGACGTTGTGGCGTGCTATTTCCATGAACATGTGCCACCATAGTCCAAAAATGTAGAGAACGATACACCATTCGAGACCTGCGGGTATCAGACATGGTCACCGGAACTAAACGTGAAACATGCGCAAATCATACATGGTCACCGAAAGTAAACCTTACATGTATTTGCATAGACTAAGGCGGCACATTATGACCACTGGGTAATTATCCCAGATTATTCTTTATCATAATTGGGCATTACAGTGAAACAACATAGATATTGAGGCAGGCAGGCAGGCAGGCAGGCAGGCAGGCAGGCAGGCAGGCAGGCAGGCAGGCAGGCAGGCAGGCAGGCAGGCAGGCAGGCAGGCAGGCAGGCAGGCAGGCAGGCAGGCAGGCAGGCAGGAAGGCAGGCAGGCAGGCAGGCAGGCAGGCAGGCAGGCAGGCAGGCAGGCAGGCAGGCAGGCAGGCAGGCAGGCAGGCAGGCAGGCAGGCAGGCAGGCAGGCAGGCAGGCAGGCAGGCAGGCAGCCAGGCAGGCAGGCAGGCAGGCAGGCAGGCAGGCAGGCAGGCAGGCAGGCAGGCAGGCAGGCAGGCAGGCAGGCAGGCAGGCAGGCAGGCAGGCAGGTAGGCGGCAGGCAGGCAGGCAGGAGGCAGGCAGGCAGACGGCAGGCAGGCAGGCAGGCAGGAAGGAAGGCTGGCATAATGACCTGAATAGCGAGGTAGGCAGGCAGGCAGGCAGGCAGGCAGGCAGGCAGGCAGGCAGGCAGGCAGGCAGGCAGGCAGGCAGGCAGGCAGGCAGGCAGGCAGGCAGGCAGGCAGGCAGGCGGGGAGGCAGGCAGGCAGGCAGGCAGGCAGGCAGGCAGGCAGGCAGGCAGGCAGGCAGGCAGGCAGGCAGGCAGGCAGGCAGGCAGGCAGGCGGGCGGGCAGGCAGGCAGGCAGGCAGGCAGGCAGGCAGGCAGGCAGGCAGGCAGGCAGGCAGGCAGGCAGGCAGGCAGGCAGGCAGGCGGGCAGGCAGGCAGGCAGGCAGGCAGGCAGGCAGGCAGGCAGGCAGGCAGGCAGGCAGGCAGGCAGGCAGGCAGGCAGGCAGGCTGGCAGGCAGGCAGGCAGGCGGGCGGGCAGGCGGGCAGGCAGGCTGGCGGGCATACAGGCAGGCAGACAGGACAGGCAGGTAGGCAAGGAGGCATGCAGGCAGGCAGAGCGCCAGAGACATAGAGAGAGGGATCGGTGCTTTTCACCCCACTGTACTGGTCACCTGATTTCGGCGGGCCCCTGGACGGGTCGCGCGTGTCGAGTTCGTTATGTGTGTATAGGAGAATGAGGAATATGAGGTAGGAGGCTACGAAGCTGATGAACTTGTTGACGGGAGAGCGAAGTTTCCGCGAGAGCTTCCACTCGGGCGCGATGACGTACATGATCATAATTAGAGGTAGCGTCAGCACGCGGATGATCACAGATGCCAACTGCCGCAACAAACACAGCATTGGCAGGGAATCACATGCAGCGCGATTGGACAGTTAGTACCTTATACTCGTAAAACGGAAAAGAACCACTTTATATTAAAACAGAACGTAACGAAGAAAAAGGGGAATAAGCAAAAAATACGCATAGCCGCGCACACACACGCGCGCACACGCGCACACGCACACACGCACACACGCGCACATACGCACACACGCACACACGCATACGCGCACATGCCCACACGCACACACGAACACCCAATCACGCGCGCACAACGTTTTTGTTGAAGCCGATCTCAATAAATGGCTTGCGTCTTAAAGCTATCAACCAAAATGATCAATTACATAACTAGCACATACATCTGAGCCAAACCGTTTTAATCACCATCAATGCATAGAGAAGGACACTGACGCAATTTGGGTGTGTAATGAACGGAATAATCTACCTGCACAGTGACGTGAAGACCTTTCCACTCTTGCCATTTATCGAGCCACGCGATGTTCAAGACGTGCTGACAATTAGGACTCGCGACAAACTGAAGCAGAAGAGAACAGGACATATATCACAAATGTATTGTAATAACATATCCACTGATGTAATGTATGTATGTATGTATCCATGTATGCATGTATGTATATATATATATACATACATGCATACATACATACATACATACATACATATATACATATATATATATATATATATATAGTGAACATCCTGAATCCATTTTTCGTATAGATATGTGGTGTCAAGACAAATTTGCTTTGCTTTGACAGCTACGACGCATGCCTACATCTGAGTGTGTTTGATATATATAAAAAACAACTTACAGAGCATTAAACGAAAGAAACTTGCATTATTCCAATACTAAATATTATATGCAAGCCTTAAAATAGATTACATATATATGCCTGAATGATTTATGTGTAATCCCAATCAAATTTTGCCGAGATCATCTTTCTCCGAAAAAAACATGAAAATGGTCAGAAAATTCGATACCACAAGAATGCCTTTCAATTGCAAGTAACTCAGTCACATATATACATTAGTAATATATGTTTGACATGCATATTATCAAATATAAAGTCAAACGTACATGCGAAACAGATCTTGCTTCTCTTGATGTTACTACGCCCAATACATATAATGTATGTGTCCGGACAGGACAGCAACACATATCATAATGTTCAAGACTCAAACTGCTACTGCTGGCGCAGCTTCAATGCTGACACAGCCACAACTGACAACACAGCCACCACTAATGACATAACCACCACTGATGTCACATAAAGCAATAGTACTGATGATCCTGCTACTGTACACCCCTATATGTGAAAGATCATCAAGTACACAGAAAATTTTATGTCTATGGATTATAATGTTATGGCTGTAAAGCATGATAACAATGGTTCGTAGAGAAGGTAAGACACCATCTTTATTGAAGTCACCAGCGCGAGGCTGGGTCAAATAGGGAAAGCGGGATATAAAGAATAGAACATGTTATACCAAGTAACATCACAAACCTCTGTCGGTAGTGTGTATGACATTCTTGTCAATGACAAAATATGGATGATGATGATATATTCAAATAAAAAGTGTTGTTAATTTTGAGTATGGATAGCATAATGGTATCATTACTTTTTTTACATCATGGAATTGTACCAACTCTTCTGCAAGAAATGGATCAACGCGAAAGGCGATAGCTTGCGAAACACTTATTTCAAAAATGTAATTTTTGTGGTTTCATTGATGGTACACCCATCATTTACCGCTAAAGCAAACTATTTGTTAACCAGCTATTCTGTGTCTGCTGGTGGCACTGTTAAGAACACGTTATGTTAATTGTGTAATGGTTAAGTCAGAAACAACATTATAAATCATAATATATTGTTAAATATGTTTGACCACATGTTTCTTGTCAAGCCAGACATGACGTATTCTCAATAAAGCGATGAAATTAATACAAATACGTGATTAGCTATTCGACAGGTACCCAAATATACCAAATATAAGCGATACCCGCAAAACACATTTTCTAAGTCCGCATTCAACATACTATTAATGTTCCTACAACAACTACCTCGATACCATGGCAAAGCCATCTTTTTCTATTTCGTAAGAAATAATAACGTTTCTTTGCACAATATAAGTAAACTTATAACATTTGACATGGTCTGATGTATGTCGTGGAAGGAGTGCAAACAAATATGATCAACTTAAACCAAAAGAAAACTATTAAACTGTGCGTTGACAGCTGATGAATTTACACTACACATGATGGCTTATGTGCACTGTGTACCAGAAAGCCATACAACTACGTAATGCCTAATATTATTGTCTACGTGTTTCATATGGTATCACAAGAGTCAGACATGTAACTTAAAACCCTCTCTCTCTGCATGAATAACCATATTAAGATGTCCCATGTTTTGTGTTAAAATCTTCAATTTGACTACTTTATCATATTAAAAAATGAAAACCATATACGAAAGTCGCAAAATCGAAAATGTGTCCAGGTTTCGTGAGAGTCGACCGTACACATACACGCACGCACGCACGCACGCACGCACGCACACACGCACACTCACACACAAACACACACACACCACACACAAACACACACACACATACACACCAGACACACGCACACACACACACACACACACACACACACCCACCCACACACACACACACACACACACACACACACACACACACACACACACACACACACACACACACACACACACACACACACACACACACACACACACTCCACCCACACACACACACACACACACACACACACACACACACACACACACACACACACACACACACACACACATATATACACACACACACCACACCACACACACACACGCGCGCGCACTGGTATCAATATTTTCGTAACCGTTAATTGTCTTACAAACTTTTTTTAAACCACATTCCTTTTGGTGATTACTAAGGTCTCTCCATTCTCGGAGCAGTTTGGTTACTTTCCTCTGTACTTTCTTGCGTGTCTATGTCTTTTTAGAACAAATCTGGATACAGTTTAACACTGAACTAAGGATATTTAACTCAAATGTCAGGTGGGTGTTGACCTCGGAAACCAAGGCGAATTACATAGCAAACACGAACACAGATTGCTATCAACAAATGCTTTCGCATAATTTTGAAGTATATAAATAAATAAGTAAGAAGGTAAAAGGCAAACAGGTAAGCTAGCAAGTAAGCAAGTAAATACGGAAGTAAGTGAATACATAATTTTCTGCAAGTACGTATTTTGGAAATTTGATGTACTAAGTTCAAGCAGGTTTGATGCCCCAAGGAAGCGACCGCCCTACCCGTTTGTGGTCGTACTCGATTGCCAAGAGGATGCGTGGGTACTTGTCTCCTTTCTTCGACAACGTGTGGCCCTCTCTCTGCGACAACACCAGTTCGACTTCCTCTGTCGTCCGGCATTTGTCGACAAGCCGGGTCGAGAATACTTCGCAGCGGTCCGCCAGTTCGTTGTACTCAAACTAAGACGAAGCAGCATAACGTACACAAACCACATAAACGTACAGTGTAGCCTCAATAATAAGGTCACCCCGGGACTGGGCAGAAGTGACCTGAATAGCGACGTGACCCTATTAACGGGACTAATTTCCCATATTTACTGTAACAAAACTAATTTGAGACTGTCCCAGGGTTACCTTAATTGCGAGGTGGCTATATTACCGAGGTGACGGTAAAACGAGGTTCTACTCTACGTGCACGCCTTCCTTTTTCTTATCTTGTTTTATTTCATCTGTTTCTCATAATAGTTATGAGTAGGATTTTAACTGTGAATCGAACTATTTTAATAATGAATTATTTTATTATTAATTAATCTAACGTTGTAACTGGAGATTCTCACGACAGCGACCTTGTGATCTTAGTGAGAGATTCCCTGGTCATTTGACCAATTTCGTATGTATTATATATTTTATATTTTTGTATTTGTTAAAAAAAATACATTACGTATATTTTGATGTTGATATATGTATGATATGTCGCTACGCGTAATTTTCTGTATAATAATTATTTCGTTATTGGGTGCCTGTACCTAAATATACGCATAAACAACATATATTTGTTGTACAAATTGTCAACCAGAATTGATTGAAACGCCTCGAAACGATTTCGAAATAATAAAATAATGTTATCAACAGATAGATGGATACGCTACGATGTTAATGTAAAGAGCGGTGGACGCAGTCAAAAAGACAATTCTTCAAATTAGGGGAATTGCAGACACTATAAGCCGTGGGTCCCTTCTATACCTATTGCCAATTCCACGGGAAGTAAAGGATCCCGGGCAGAGGTAAATGTGTAACATCCAATGAACTCATCAACTCTGAAATACACCATTAGCGCAATATCCTGGGAGTAATTATCCCGATCCTGATTGAGAGGATACTTCATGTCTGACAGTCGAAAACTATACCAACCACTTTTTTTGAAATCAGGGAGATTAATCAGCGGTTCAGCACGCTTCCCGTGTCGCCCTATTTCGGCTCATCTCGGATTTTGCGTTAGACACGGGGGTTGTTGTGTTGGATATTTATCGCAACGATTCACCATGTCTCGGCACGTCTCCGTGGTGTCGTGCTGTCTCGGATAAAGACAGCGGAAGACGGCAGGGTTGCTGTTGGAGATTATAAGCGAAAGTCCGGGAGATTTGCCTGTATTATGGGAGACCGGGAGATATACCCAACCATCAATGAGACTCCAGGAAATTCCTGGAAAGTTGGCAGGCATAGAAGACATACTCACCACGAAGTGGCGCTCCACGTCTCCGTTGTCCGTCAGCTCCTGACTCAGTTCGAAGGCCGTCAGGATGGGATCGTGGGACGACTGAACGATGTAGGAGGGGCTGGACAGGGCGCGGTAGACGTTCAATCGAGCAAGGGAGGAACTCAGGTCCTCGCCCTGTCGGCGTCGCTGGCACATCGCCTTGCAGAAACCTGCGCAAAGCGGTTAACGAAAGCCCGTTTCTAGAATTCTTTTTGGAAATTGTTTATTGGACTAATATATATATATATATGTGACTAGATGATTTTAGTATGCACACTACGTGGCGCCATTTTATTATGCTGCTTCATAGCGTTTATTTTATATTATTTATAAAAAGACTGTGGTGCAGCAAACTTGCGAAAATATAAGGATATTTGATCATATAAGTGATATTATTGAGTGTATAGCATACATAACGTAATTATATATATATATATTAAGCAATATTTTTTGGTTAAAAGTTAGCTAGAGGGAGTAATCTATGGTAGATTAAAAGTAGACGATTTGCGAGCGATAATTGGGGACGTTAATGAAATCGGAACGATGTTTACAAAGTAGGTCACTGGCGAAGTTAACGTAACGTGAACGACAATAGAATAGCGTTATATGAGATAATCGATGTTGTTAGATAAGTAATTAAAACCTGTAATAACAACATTTTAAAGTGTATATTAGTACACAGGAAACAGTCTTTGAAAAGACTACCTTGTATGTAAGCCTAACTTGAATACATTGTCATCGACATCGTAACTAGGTAAGGCACGGTGTGTCACTGAGTGTTAACAAATATAACTAACTATAACCTAAACAATCTGGTGTAAATTGTACACAAAACATAAATAGCCGAATCCACTCGTTACTGGTATTGCAACATGCTGTCTTTTAATTGTGTCATTTAATATGTTTTTTATACAAGCAGTTCATGCTGGTTTGCTGTGCGAGATTTTCACCGAGAGGCGGGAGAGCACGTGTTTCCAGTTGCTCAGCCCCTACATGTTTGAGTGATTCCGCTATACGATATGGTACATGTGTGTCGCTTGAGATTGCTGTGCTCCCGTTTACTTACGTTTGGATGATTACATAAATAGAGATTGGTGAAATATTGCCCTATATATTATGTTGCTTAATCTTGATGTTTCTCTTGGACGTTGTGTCCTATGAGTAGCAGTCTTGATACTATATTGCCTGTTTGTTGTAATGCTTCGCTGTAACTTTGTTGTTCGTCCCGCTAAACCATGATGGGCGATATTATCAGGCAAAGCATTTTATTTAACTAGTTGGTCGGAACCTAGGTTTTTAGAGAACACAATTATCTATGGCGGCCAACCCTAATGTTGGACTTGGATGACATATGTCCTGTAAATATACATTTGCACATCACTGGTTAATTGCATTTATTTGATGATAGTGTGGATGGTTAGTCGCTAGACGGTGACACTAAACAATTTCCAGGGTATGGCATGGATGTTCCGTCCACAGTTAGTAGCCAGATGGTGCCACTATTTCGGCCAGAGTTCTATATTGTTGGTGGTTGCTGTAATCCTCAGTACAGGGGATGTTGATAGCATTACCTTAATATTTGTTTAAACTATAATAGTAGTGGTTGTAATCCTCAGTACAGAGGATGTTGATAGCATTACCATAATATTTGTACTTTTAAACTATAATAGTAGTGGTTTTAATCCACAGTACAGAGGATGTTGATAGCATTACCTTAATATTTGTACTTTTAAACTATAATAGTAGTGGTTGTAATCCACAGTACAGAGGATGTTGATAGCATTACCTTAATATTTGTACTTTTAAACTATAATAGTAGTGGTTGTAATCCACAGTACAGAGGATGTTGATAGCATTACCTTAATATTTGTACTTTTAAACTATAATAGTAGTGGTTGTAATCCTCAGTACAGAGGATGTTGATAGCATTACCTTAATATTTGTACTTTTAAACTATAATAGTAGTGGTTGTAATCCTCAGTACAGAGGATGTTGATAGCATTACCATAATATTTGTACTTTTAAACTATAATAGTAGTGGTTGTAATCCTCAGTACAGAGGATGTTGATAGCATTACCATAATATTTGTACTTTTAAACTATAATAGTAGTGGTTGTAATCCTCAGTACAGAGGATGTTGATAGCATTACCTTAATATTTGTACTTTTAAACTATAATAGTAGTGGTTGTAATCCTCAGTACAGAGGATGTTGATAGCATTACCTTAATATTTGTACTTTTAAACTATAATAGTAGTGGTTGTAATCCTCAGTACAGAGGATGTTGATAGCATTACCTTAATATTTGTACTTTTAAACTATAATAGTAGTGGTTGTAATCCTCAGTACAGAGGATGTTGATAGCATTACCTTAATATTTGTACTTTTAAACTATAATAGTAGTGGTTGTAATCCTCAGTACAGAGGATGTTGATAGCATTACCATAATATTTGTACTTTTAAACTATAATAGTAGTGGTTGTAATCCTCAGTACAGAGGATGTTGATAGCATTACCTTAATATTTGTACTTTTAAACTATAATAGTAGTGGTTGTAATCCTCAGTACAGAGGATGTTGATAGCATTACCTTAATATTTGTACTTTTAAACTATAATAGTAGTGGTTGTAATCCACAGTACAGAGGATGTTGATAGCATTACCTTAATATTTGTACTTTTAAACTATAATAGTAGTGGTTGTAATCCTCAGTACAGAGGATGTTGATAGCATTACCTTAATATTTGTACTTTTAAACTATAATAGTAGTGGTTGTAATCCACAGTACAGAGGATGTATTGTATCATTCTTGTCTTAATCTCAGATTATAGCGCTTTAGCTGGTTTACGTGAGACACTAAGGTGTTGTTTATAATCAGCCAGTCAGGTGTAAATAATGTTATTGTTTGTCAATTGATTGGCACCCATGTGATATGTATTTTGTATTATGTAGGTTGTGACTCGGCTGACAAGAGATTAGGGCCATCCTGCCGAGTAGCGATTGTTGTTCTCCTAGCGTTTCTATCGTTGTTGTTTTGTTATAATTTTATCGGTTTTAGAAATTTTGTGATGTTTTGTGAAAAAAAAAGAGATTAGATTAGTGTGTCTGTGTTACACGTGAAGTCATCAATTATTTCCTTATTGTTATTAAACTTTATTAATCTGAATTACTCTTGTCTATTCCCTGACATATTTCATATAAAAACTTTGTTTATATTCTACATATACAGTAATTATTATTACTGTGTCCTATTCGAAACTTTTGTATTAGTAATCAGGGGTGGATAAGGTGGTCTCTCACTGGATCTGTCTGGTTTGCACAGGCAAAATTGCTGATGTCGTTTGTCCGATTTAAGTGAATCAACATTCCTACACTAATAACACCGTTATCAACACCATGTGCATACATAGCAATAGAGCGCATAGGCTTGTCGCGGGCGAGACTCACACGTGGGCGGGTGAGGTTTCTCGATCCAGTAGCCTCGCCGAAGGAGCAGCCGAATAACGCCGTAGTGCTCGTTCTGCGCTGCCAAGATCAGCGGTGTGATGTCGGGCGTGAAGTCGGATGTCGACGAGCAGTACCACGGATCGCGGGTCCTGGAGACGGACACACGGGCAGCTCGTATACAGGGGCATTTCGTCGTGGTTACACGCATTGACGGTCAGTGCAGACATTGTTTGCGAATATATAAGAAATTATGGGGCAACACATCACTCGTTTATGTAAAAGTTTATATTGATTATATGGTGTATTGTTCGTCATAGACACATAGAACTAAATGCGGGCGGTGTAAGTTGTAGATAGAGACTGAGGGAGAGACGGGCGGATGAGACCGACACGGTCTACGTTATCGACAGAGACCGAGGGAGAGACGGGCGGGTGAGACCTACACGGCCTATATTGTGGATAGAGACCGAGGGAGAGACGTTCGGGTGAGACTGACACGGTCTACGTTGTCGACAGAGACCGAGGGAGAGACGGGCGGGTGAGACCGACACGGCCTAAGTTGTGGATAGTGACTGTGGAAGAGACGTGCGGGTGAGACTGACACGATCTACGTTGTGGATAGAGACCGAGAGAGAGACGGACAGGTGAGACAGACACGGCCTAAGTTGTGGATGGTGACTGTGGAAGAGACGTGCGGGTGAGACTGACACGATCTACGTTGTGGATAGCGACCGAGGGAGAGACGGGCGGGTGAGACCTACACGGCCTATGTTGTGGATAGAGACCGAAGGAGAGACAGGTGGGTGAGATCGACACGATCTACATACGTGGAATACAGAGACGACAGACCTCTCGTGTTCGTTGAGCATCGTCTCGACGATGTGTTTGTTGCCCGTTTGGACGGCGTGTAGGATGGCGTCGGAGAGGCGCACGCCGGGTTGCCGCAGGATGAATTCAACCATGGCGGCGTCCTCGCGTCGCACGGCCGCCACGAGCGGCATGTAGCCGTGGTAGTTCTCGCAGTTGATGTTCAAGCCCGGGTGCTCCTGCAGCCGTCGTCAACATCGGATAATAATTAGCTTCAATATTTATTTATTTATTATACCGAACTTATAAAGCGCTCTTTTCATACATAAAAGCCTGCTCAAAAGCGCTGTACACAATCAATAGAATAATCATAGAGAGTAAAAACAAAGCATAAAAACGATAGCATGATAAAAAAAATAATAATACATTTTTGGAAGACTGGGTATAATAAAATGAATATATATATTGTTTTAAAATGTAAGAAAAACTGACTAGAAAGAGTTAAGCACCAAAAACAGCTAGAAACAAATGTGTTTTTAGCAGCTTCTTGAAAGTGTTCAGTGTTTTTGCTTTACGAATGTGAACCGGTAGCGTATTCCACAACTTGGCTGCTGAACACTGAAATCTTCTGTCGCCGTATGTAACTGTTCTAGCCCTTGGAACTTCTAGTGTCACTGAATCCATGGATCGTAACATTCTTCTTGGTTGGTACAATTTCAGCATGTCCGATATATATCCTGGAGCCTGTCCATGTAGGGCTTTATATGTGTGCATCAGGATTTTAAATTGCACACGATAGTTAACAGGTAACCAGTGCAGATTGTTCAACACTGGTGTGATGTGGCTGTAGCGTGATGTTCTGGTTACAATCCGTGCCGCGGTGTTCTGTACACGTTGTAACTTGTTAATTGATGTCTGGTGCAGTCCACTGAGCAGAGCGTTACAATAGTCTAGACGTGATGTTACAAGCCCGTTGACTAGTGATTGAGTGGCATCATTTGTGAGATAACGCCTAATGTGCCCAATGTTGCGGAGGTGATAATATCCAGACCTACAGACACTGTTCAAATGTTGTTCCATGTTCATGGCAGAGTCGAAGATAACACCCAGGTTTTCGACACTGTTCACTGATGTAATGTCAGTGTCGCCAACACGCACAGTAACGTTTTCCATCTGCTTGGCATTATGTTTGGATGTGAACAACACAACCTCAGTCTTTTCACTATTCAGTTTTAGCATGTTTGCGTGCATCCATCTTTCAATGTCCGTGAGGCACCTCTCAATGAGTTCCAGGGATTCTGTTTGGGCTGCACCGTCCTTCGGCTTGAACGAGATGTACAACTGGGTGTCATCCGCATAGAAGTGATAACACAGTCCATACCGACGGATAATGGCTCCTAGTGGTTTTGAGTACATGGTGTATTTCTTTGGGCCGAGTACCGAGCCTTGTGGTACACCATGTTCCAGGAGAACTGGATTGGAGTGTTCACCATCTATGACCACTACCTGGTAACGGTCGTGGAGATACGATGCTATCCAGCCGAGAGCAGCTCCGGAGATTCCGAATAAGTTCTCAAAACGATTCAACAGAATTCCATGATCGAGAGTATCGAACGCAGCCGACAGATCGAGCATGACCAACACTGTGAAACAACCATTATCCAGAGACTCGAGGATATCGCTTTGTACCTTGAGGAGTGGTGTAGTTACAGATGAGGCGTCAACCTCCAGGTCAACACCATGCACCTGGTCCGTCTGGAGGCCACGTCGGATGTTTTGTATCTTCTCCATAAAGAAAGAGCTAAACATCTTAGTTAGTTTAATGGGAGACGCCGTTTGAGGAAGAGATGGAGACCCCCTTTCACCAAGCAGGTGTTTCGCCACTTTGTAGATGCCCTTCTGGTCATGGGTGCAGGCAGTGATCTTTTCCGAATAGTATGCTATCCTGGTTTGTTTTATGAGTTTGTTCACCACAACACATTGGTCTCTATATATCTGGTGGTTAACAGTCAGGCGATTCTTCTGCCATCGTCGTTCCAGCTTCCGTCGGAGATGTTTAGCCTGATGTAATTCATCAGTGTACCATGGACAATCTGGATGTTGGGTGATTGTTTTAATACGAAGTGGTGCGTGCTTATCAATGAGTGATGTGAGTCCTTCATTAAAAGCACTCACCAAACCATCCACATCACCATCCGTAGTTTGTAACATGGGGGAAGCCACAATGTCCTGCTTAAAAGCTTCCACGTCTATGGCACGTAGCTTCCTAAAGGAAACAGTCTTCTGTATGGGAACAGGTTTGGCAAGGGTCGTGGTGAAACCGACAGCGAAGTGGTCACGTGTAAGTTTCTCAAGGTGGTGGTCACAAAGTCCGGGGACGGTGATGGTGATGTCAGATACGATGTGACTGGAGTCTCTGCTGATCACGACGTCCAATGTATGGCCGAGCACATGGGTCGGTTCATGTACATGTTGTTGTAGGCCACACGCTTTGATTGTATCCATAAATTGCTGAGCATTACGATCACTTTCGACATCAACGTGAAAGTTAAGGTCTCCAACTATCAGAATCTCCTTGTCGTGGGTAGCGTAGCTGGCGAGAAATGTAGACCACTGTTCTAAGAATTGGGGAATGGTCAGGCCATTATGCTTTGATGGTGGGGGTCGATACACCACGGCCAGACGCACAGTTGTGTCACCCGTATCTAGTTCACAATCCATGTGTTCAAAGTTTGTGTAGTCGCCCGTGGTACTGGAGCCTTGGAGGCGGAATGATATGGCAGACTTATAAAGCAATGCCACACCACCTCCATTTCTACAGCCGGGACGGGGTACATGTTTCATGGCATACCCAGAAGGGACCAATTCACCAATGCATTTCTTGTCTACGGAAGTCCCCAGCCATGTCTCTGTGAGAGCAACAACATCATAGTCCTGTGTAATAATGTAGTCGCTTAGAGACAAAGCCTTGTTCTTGATGGATCTTGGATTCAGGCAACATACCCGAAGATACTTCTTCGCAGGTTGTACATGCACATAGTCACATTTAATCTTCACCAAATTGTTCTTGTTTACACTTAATGCACTAGTGATCTGACCATGACCATGGGCACTGAATTGTTTATGTTGACATGCACTTGCTCCACTTCTAGGAATAGTCCTCACAGTACTGTTATGGTGTGTTGGTGGTGGTCGATGACCGACCACAGTAGATATCCGTATCTGTATTGCGCAACTCTGGCCACAGTCCGTCGCTAGGCCAGTATTGTTCGTGCTAGTGGGCGGCATTACCTTTGACCGCGACCATTGTCTTTGACCACCTCTGGTCCCCCTGTGGGTCGGCCTAGCATTGCAGATGCCCAATTGTCTTAAGTCGCAGAACACAGACTTGGTCACACGCGTGACAGATTTAGAGGCATGTTGCAATAGTTGTCTCAGCTGATAGCTTGAATACACGATCACCATGGTGATCGTCACAGTTCGCTGGAGATGGCACTACAACTGCAGAGTACTGTCTTATAAAAGCACTAAAATCCGGAAAGATAAAATATCCGCGTTGAAACTGATGACGTTACAGTCATACGTATACGTTCACAATCAAACTAGGTGTATAATTAGTGTTCAATACACCGTATAGTTTGCAATAATGTCAATACTACCTCGATAGCGTTACACGTGGCAGCTGCACAAGCGCACACTCTCTCCTCCACTGTGGACAAGACACATGGGTCAAGAGGTTCATCAGACTGGGTGGTTCAAATGAGTGATATTTTTGTTTATTTCACAGAGTTTACCTTTTGTTCTCGTGACGCTTCGACTGCTTTCAGCAGTGTTCTTCAGACGACTACCGCTAGATTGCGACACGGATGACACATCACCTGACCGACCGTCTTAACATAGTGGGTGAAATAAACAGCATACAATTTACACACGAAGAGGAAACGGAAGGAAGCATGCCATTTTTAGACACATTACAAGTCGGAAAGGAATCAGGGGAGGTGAAACTTCTGATCTTCCGAAAGAGTACCCACACGGACCAATATATAAATTTCCCCTCACATCATCTAATACACCAGAATATGGGAGTGATCCGTTCGCTACTAAACATATGTGAAACGCTTGTCACAGAGGAGGAAGATAAACGCAATGAATGAGAACACATCAAAGAAGTCCTACAGAGATGCGGGTATCCACAGTGGACCATATCAACGGTACAGAGAAAGATGAAACAAAAGAATGAAGCCAGCTTCATGAAGAAGACTGTGGAAAAAGACAAGGGCAAGGATTATCCGAAACCACATCACGGATCATGAAGAAACAAAAAGCGAACACAGCAATGAAACCTCACAACACTATTAAGAGGTCACTGGTAAGACCAAAAGACAAAGTGGAACCACACAAGATGTGCGAAGGAGTGTACGCTATATAACGTAAGAACTGCAATGCCACATACATCGGAGAAACTAAGCGCACACTTGGAACCCGCATAAGAGAACACAGAGATGATGCAGACAAAGCAACAATGAACAGATCCTACACCAGAAACAACAGAAAAACATCGAAAAAGGAGATGAACAAATCAGCCATCACAGACCACATGACCCAGCAAAATCACATATTAGACTGTGAGGGGGCCAAATGGACAAAGTGGACATGGAGTCGGACTGGAGGACACGAGGCATCAAAGAAGCGATCTGGATTAGAAAAACCAAGGCCTGCATGAACCGAGACGAAGGACGGTACCGGCTTTCACACATCTACGACGATCTCTTGAAGAGCCACACAGGGCGCAGCCGGGGGGGGGCACACATCTGAGTGACTACGTCTGCGGTGAAGGACTACCGTGTCGCCATCTAGCGGTAGTCGTCTGAAGAAGACTGCTGAAAGCAGTTGAAACGTCACGAGAACAAAAGGTAAACTGACTGTGAAATAAGTAAAACTATCACTCACGGACAAGACATGATTGAGAAACTCATGTTATTCCATAAACAAGTAGCTTTATATATCAGTATCTTCAGCAGCAATACTAATATTCGTTTGCAAATATACATAGGAACGTGTTCCAGAACGACACACTGTTTGTGCTCTTAACATCACTATATTCAGCATGATAATACTTTCATTTGCAAACATACAAAGGCATGTGATCCAGAACAACCCTCTGTTTGAGAAACCTTTTGTTGTTATCAGTGATAACAAAACGAGTGTAAAAATGTATACTACACAGTAGTAGTCCACCCTCTTGATCTAGCTGCAGGTTTCGAAAATAAAAAATTCGAAGTAGCCGTATGGCAAAACATGCAGTTCTATTCTTAACGTTCAGCTAAAATACGGTCACAGGCTAGAATATCTAAGCAACAATTGTTTAAATCAAATTTTTGTTCTTCACATCGTAAAGCAATTCACCACTAAATTTGTCTTGTGGGCAGTAACCAAAGAAAACTGCAACAAAACTCTTTCGACAAATATAGTATCATTACTATTGAAATTTGTGTGCAAGAGTCGATTTTTCACAAATAAATAGGCGTATTGCTCCACCACACTTAATGAAATCTATAGATGTATACCTGCCAGCTCTACCCCTCGGTAGAGAAGGACATCTCCCTCCCGGACTGTCGCTTAAAATCTGCAATAGCACCCACCCCCGACTTCCGATGGCATCATCCTAGACAGTAAGACACTAAGGGAAGCAGGCTGAGACGTGCTGAACCGCTGAAATTGCGGCAAGAAATATCCGACAGCATCGTCTTCCCGTCTTCCGATGTCAAGATCCTAGACAAGGCGACGAGACACGCGACACTGGAAGCGTGCTGAACCGATGAATCTCCCGGAATTAAACAAAGTTGGCAGGAATATAGATACAATCAAGAACTTACTCGCAGAAGGGCGGTGACGCCGTCGAGGTCCCCGGCTTCGACCTGTTCAAAGAGGACCTCCTCGTTTCGTTGTAGCTGAGGCAGCTTGGACGCCGCGCTGGGCCGCCGGTCAAAGTCACTTGACCGCAATGTCAGCGTCGACTCATATCTCTTTGGCGTTTTCTTGTGATGACCTACGTTTAGGTGAGACAAGGAAACCGTTTCACCAAGATAATAAGCTCACCAAATCATCATCAAAGAGACTCCGTTGTAAATTTATGAAGCGTTTTCAAAATGCCAAAAGCCGCCGCCGTATCACCGAGGACACTATTTCGGTCACACACCGGCGGAAGATGGCGCACCCTGGCGTTGACTGTTTTAACATTTCTGTAAGCAAGATCACTACTAAGAAGCGAAATCAAATGTTATAGAGCAAAATTGGGCTTATGAACTAACAGGAATGGTAGTGAAGCGGTGCCCAGTGTAGTTGTCTTTGTATATATTTGTATATATTTATATATGTGTATACATAATATATATATATATATGTGTGTGTGTGTGTGTGTGTGTGTTTGTTTATATATGTATACATACATATATAACATTATATATATATATATTTGTAATAGAGTGTAGATATATATGATGTACATTTATATATATATATTATATATAAATATATATATGTACACATATTAATTTTGCAATCGAGATACAATAGAATGAGGTATATAAATTTTGCAAATGCATATTTTATACCTTATTCCATTCGATCATACCAATGCAACATAACTACGCTTTGTTAGGACATTGTATTAGCATGCCTACTGTTATTAAAGTAAATAAAACACAAGCTTTCGCAACGTTGGTGTGACGATATTGCGTACGATTTAAGTAGTAAAATGTGTTGCAACATATCGTTAATATGATTTGAACATGGCTGGAAAGGTTTCCATTTTTTTTAGAAATGGTCATGCTGCAAATGTGTGATTTCTCTAACGGGAGCCATTGTGCGAAGAACCAGTTTTATCATGCACTGTTTATGTAATAATGTTTATGAAGCAACAGTTGCTGATTTACCATGTTATCGCAAAGTAACTACAATTGTTAAAACCAACTCGTGGAAGTATAATGCACAAAGATTATCACGACAGAATGCTCTTTAAACGATATATACATGATCGGGTGTTATAATAATTCCACGTGAGAAAAACTAGCAAATATAATAAACGTACATTACGTAATCGTGCAGCCATCTTAAACAAGTCAGTCGTGTGTTGATTTGCTGTTAGTTCGTTATGGAATAATCTGTTATTGTTAAATAAGAATGATTGTTAATTATGTACAGTTGAAAGCTATTAATAATAAAATACGTATGCTTTTTCAGTGTTCCATTTGATTGAAAGTATCCGTTCATATATTAAATACAATTTAGCAGTAGCACTTCGTTGGTCACTCTGAGGACTCTTTTGCACGGCCGAAACTTGACAAGTATCAGTCTACCAATTATGAATACACCGGTAGAAAATGAGTCAATAGGAGTAAAGCTATTCAGAATTAACATTTAGAGTAAAACAGTACCTCTAATAATCGGGTGGCCAGTTGCGAAGCCCATCTTGTGCGGAAGTCTGGGTATTTTTCGTCACCGTAAAGCCATGCCTGTGGCCATTAGGATACGTCAGTTTCTCATTAGAACTGCTTATTCCTGGAGTAGAGTGGACACATAGCCGAATCATCCCCGCATAGTTATGTTACTCTGTGATATATTTCAACTTCCAATCGTATGCTGCTTTGTGTAGATACAGTGCAATATTATTTAAAATACAATTCCTTCCAGTCAATATTTTGTAAGGACTGGTCGTTTAATACCCAGACCTGCGACTAATGTTGTATTGTTCCGCAAATATGTTCCTATGAAGGAGTTGTCGATGATATGTATTGGTCCACCCCTAACTTAGATGTCTGCCCTATTCCTCTTACTATTTGTCATTTGAATCCAATAATGGCGAAGGAGGGCACTAGCACAAACGACATGCTGGTTATTTAACACATTAATTTGGAGAGTATTTTGGGGTTTTACCTGTCACTATATATATTATATATATATATATATATATATATATCTTGATTCACCATCTGTCTGCAATCACTAAACCGATATTTCTAAAAACCATGTATGCATTATATATATATATATATATTTATATAATGCAAACATGGTTTTTAGAAATATCGGTTTAGTGATTGCAGACAGATGGTGAATCAAGTAAGGCCTGCTTACCCTATGTAAACACAATGACTCACAATAGTATTATTGCTATTGGTTTCTCTCTGTAGATCCTGCACACCCAACTAGATGCACATAACATGCAATGTAGCCTTTGTCATAATTCAATCCAGATACCGCACATTAAAAACGATTGTCGCGTAAGCCGCCAGGTTATTCCCGCCAGTCGTAATTTTCAAATAACAGAATCTCGCTGTTGATTATTTTTCTTTTAGAAAATGTTTGTCGTGCTTTAGTAGGCAGTATCATTACGCGCAAAGGTAAGATTATATACAAATTATAGAGGTGTCTTACCTCGCGAAGTCACAACTACATACAGGTGAATTATTATGAAGATATTACCAGAGTCAAATGAACGTTAGCAAATTCTTTGATTACTCCAACGGAAACCTGCGAAAGGATAACCTGGCATTTATTTTAATGTAATTATTCATATAACTGTGTTTGAACGTCAAATAAAATATGTAAATGTTTGATAGGTTATTTAATATCATATATTTCACGTTATAAATTATCAAACATGCATAAAGAATTTAAAGCGATTTTGGCCGTATGCAAAAACGGCATAACTTCGGTTATACGTGAATGCACGCGGTGGTGGAATATTATGTCTAACGTTCGGCAAACGTCATCATCGCGCCAAAATCAATGGATGGACTATTCCCGTTAGATGCATGTTATAATGACTATTATTTGTAGAAGATTAGGGCATAGTATGTTTCTTTTTACACATTTAGTATTTCAATGTGACTGCCAAATAGGACAACAATTCAAATAGCGTTACACGTGTAGGCTGTTGGCCTATTAGGCCTGATGATGTAATACATTTCAGACCAAAACGTGGTATTAACAGCCTACTGCGAGCTGTTTAACGGAGATGACGCGAGGACATGACGCATATCTCCTTCAACTATCATGCGCTTCCGGGCGTGATCCCGAAGTAGGGAAAGTCTACCGATATTGAACCCGCTATCTCCCGAGCCCTCTTTCTCCATTCCTGCACGTGATACTGAGAGCTATTAAGGGTCAGGCCACGAGTTACTACAAGCTCTCTGTGCAAGCACAAAATGGAGTCAATGTATTTGTTATTTTTTCCACAAAATGCAAGAACGTGTTTTTCTTAATTGGTTCAATTTAAATAATATGTGACATATATTGGACTACAGTGGTCCTGTTATTGGACCAGGTGGTCTAATATAGATGCTTCTGGTTCATCACAGATCATCAGGCAATTGTTGATGCTTGGAGAGAAAACTTCAGGCTTATAAAAAAGGTAATGGCTTGATGCATAAATCACGAAAAATACGGCGTTCCAGTGAGCATACAAATGAATTGTGACGGCCAAGCGCCAAACAGATTCGACATAACTTAATGTTGAACTGATAAGCGAACAGACCAACGAAATAATGGCCAGTTGAGTGTCTAATAATGGTAAAAAAGATACAAGTCAATAACTGATGGTCCCTGATTACCGACACATGTCAGATCGATAATTATGGGGCAGGCCTCCAGCACAACTCGGGTGTATCCACGTCCCACACTGTACACATTTCATTGTGGTTTCTTTTCACTCTTCGTCGCTTAGTACATAGTATAAAGACTCGTTGTCAATTTGATTGTTTTTTCGTTTAGGCTGGCAGGAAAAAGCTGCCGTTTTTGTTTGTTTTCATATCTTAACTGAATCTGTTGTCATTCTATTTCTCCTGCCAACTGTTGAGTTACGCCCACTTTTGTGCGTTTTGACTTTTGTCATTACAGTTTTTTTTATATAGACTGGTGTTATGATTTCCGACTTGGTGGTTTTTCTCTTGGCCCTAGAAATCGCTGGTATTGGGGTGGGGGACAGTATTGCAAGAGTGATGACCTTTCTACCCAGCTCTGGTTGATCAGTCAGCTGCCCCGTGCTCGGGACTTAATGCTTCATAATCACCAGCATCTTCATACTTCACTCAGGTTTAGGAATTTGATCGTAATTGCACCAGACTCCTAAAATTCCGTCCCAAATTCAAGTACACTCTCTCCAACGCAGACATTCACTGGTCGTCGCATACAGCAACGATCTCTATCTCCCCAACCATTTCACTGGAATTCGCCGTCGGTGCGATTCTGCCCTCGATAAATGCGCAACTCAGTCTCATGCGTTGACGCTTGAAAATTGTAATTGGTGGAACATAGTTACCCCTTGCACTCTAGTTACCCCTTGCACTCTAGTTACCCCTTGCACTCTAGTTACACACCACAGTTGTAGTAAACTGCTCTCACCACTTGTAAGAGATCCGATTTGCTTTTTCCCTGTTTTTCCAAGGACCCGGTCAGGCTTCTGCACAGTCGTTATCCCCGATTCATTCATATTAAAAATGTTTATAGTATGGATTGAATCAATGTTTCTAGTATAGTGTAGAACTCATACACAATCTCACGATTGAACACTTTGGCTCTCGCAATAGATGTTGCCTCGGTTTGACGGTGGGATAGTTCGGTGTGTCTCTTCATAAAATCACCGTACCAAACATGCTAGCTGCTTGTTCTTCAGTGTTGAAGCGATCCCGTATCCCATTCGCCTCAGCCAACTGATATACCATATACATCACATCTTTCCTGGTTATACCAATCAGCATATATTCTCCAGTTCTAAAACCTGCTTCACTAGCATTTTCTCCAACTCTGACGAAAGAGTGCGGGCGAACAAACTATTTTCTAGGACCATTAGCAAATTTGTTTTTATCGTCATTTCAGCATAGCCTTCGGAATCCCATAGGATATGCTAGTTGCGTAGAGGCCGGCGTCTCCTTTTCCGAAAGACATGACCGCTCTATCCACTTCCTCGTCGGTCCACTTTCCGTAATTGTCTCTAATAAATAAATGTTGTAGCCTTAATCAGTCAAACAAATCAAAAATGTCCAAGTATCCCCAATGGGTTACATATACGTGTTACATATGCGAACCTACACATTTTTGCAAAGTTAATAAACTCAGCAATCAAACTGTGGTATATGTGGTGAGATTCCACCAAAATACAAACAAATGATTGCCACGGTAATGCAGTTATTGATAAAGGCAGTTTCAAATTTCCGTCTCCGCCCCCCTCATGCACGTTATATAAACCTCCTACGACAATCCACTGTAACCGTGTACAATCTACTCTGTAAACGGCTTTGCATCACACCTTCGAAGTTGTTTTTTTGTAGATCTGACATATTGAGGTAAGATATCAGTACTTTTAAATAGCAATAATGTAACACACTTATGTAACCTCTATTTTTTTATTACAACAGAATCAAACACGAAAACTTTCAAAGGGGAAACAGTGCGGATATACTTTATTTGAAAACGTTGACTGGCGGGAAATATGCAATCGCTGCCAATTTACCTTATTGCAGAGTCGGTTAAGAATAAACTTGGTCACGACCGTGAGCTTCGTTGTAACCCGACTAGTGTTAGTTAGTGTTACTCTGACTACTTAGATGTGCAGGATACTTTTTGGCGATAATTTCTAAATTTGTTATACCACTGTTGTTGCCAGTGTTTTCTGAATAAACTACGAAGCTTTGTACATTTATGGTCAGCATGCAGTATGCTCTGTTTACCCATCTGCATTAACAATTTGAGGGTGTCTTATAAGAACCTCAGTCTCACATATTTCTTGGTTCTGCTTCAGGAATTTCCGGCGGGTCTGACAGAGAAATATATAACGACACATTAATTTATCGTGACTAATTTTACTTTGCCTCACGAGCAAGATGCGATTCGTCATTGGACGCGCAATTGGCAAAGGTACGTTAGTAATGTACGTGATGTTTACGTTGTCCAACAGAGGTGTCTTTCCAACCCGTGAACGTTCTGACACTATATGACAGAGCTGATTCAAAGATCTCTTAATCGCAAGTAAGTCAACCCTCGTCTAGTCAAATTTCCGGCACCCCCATCCCATGTGGTCGATCATTGACATTCCAAGAGCCCCTTCGAATCACTTGTAAGTCAAACGATTATGAATTCCTTAACTGTTTCCCTTATGACGTTTGATTCCAAACAACCCAATTTATAATTTCTTAAATTTCAGAATAATCTTTCTCAATGGGGTCATACACGTCATGACGCGACAATTCGTCGAAACAAATCGTCGCAGACAAAGCGTTGCGTTGTAACGTGTATATGCCGGACTTTAGGATCCATTCCCACCAACGAACTTACATCCGAAAAAAATATGTATACACCAACACTATATCTACGAACACGTAACATTAAAAACACCACATACCTGTCCATCTCCTTGTTTCGTTCTTTGTAAAAACAACATCGGAACAACAATTTGACTCGGTTCTTACAAATCGTGACATTTATAATGCGCCGTTCCAACAGCTGTTGCTTATGGCGCCGTACAGAATGTTCTGACAAACAGGCAAGTCTCAATATTCGATTTACAAAACAACATTGGACACTGCTGTTGATGAGAGGTGCCGGGGCAGCAAGTTCCACAGTGTTGGGGCTGTCAACGTCAAATGACTAGTCGCCCTAGTGATGTCGACACATGGTTGATTATGTTCGATCGAACGCAGCGATCTATTTGGCTGGCGTCGTTCTACACAACGTGTGATGTACAGTAGTGCACGCGGGCCAGTCAGAGCGCGATGCAAGGGTAGAAAGATCTTACAATTGACTCGCACTGCTATCGGCAGCCAGTGGAGCCTGATCAGTAGCGGTGTGATGTGACAAGTCATAGACAAGTTGGGCCGGCCATTTCTAGTCCGGCAGTCAAACGCCCTTTTGAAGATGTACTGTGCGTTAAGGTCCGCACGATGTTTTTTGTATTTTTCTGACATTCTAGGTCAATAACCCGACTGATGCCACCAAGGCACCCTTGGACGTTTTTGTATAAACCCGTTAATACATCCTCGCAAGCCAGGGCTGTTTGTCATGCAAAACTAGCCCTGGCAGATCTCCTACGCGAAGTACGGAAGTTAGCTGAGTCAAACTAGTAATTGACTTCGCCAGTCGCGACTGCATCACCCGTGAGAACAGCGCAAATACTCTCCCCAATTTGAAGATGGATAAACGACTTCTGGGAATCCCAATATATAATGACCGGTTCGCCCATTAGCACGAGCAGCTGAGCGGTAGTGTGTATTCGAATAATTGCTTCTTGTTCCTAAACATTGCATGTAACACGAGCCACGTTTGGTTGAAAATAGTTTTATTATGACCACCTGACCTGCCGCGAACCACTGATCTAGTGAGCGATTTCATAGGCTGAGCTTAAAATTCAGAGTTTCGCAAAGCGATCAGGCCACAGTAACGTAATTATAATTCGAAGAATGTTCGAGTACAACGATACCCTATTTCGACAGGGACATCAACTTGATTCGGTTCTCGCCGTCTGTAACCTTCCGAAGTCGACTCAGCTCAATTTGAGGGAACTTCCCTCTTCTCGCGGGAATCCACTCATGACGCTGATACCGCCTATTCGCGTGTAGCATCGCTGTAGGCCTCTAGGCCTCACGAACATACGTCTACATGTTGCTGGCCGTCACGCTGACCAGACACTACAATAAATGTTAACTACAATAGTAAAATATTCCTACTCAATAGTGTGAACAAAACACCCCTCAGATTATAATGTTATTTCCAAAAACACGATCATAATACCTATATATATCTATATCTTCGACGTATGCATATCAGAGCAAAATATTCAATTTGTCTTCACTAAACAGTCCCACCACCAAAAGTATTCTACGTTTTACAAATCTATGCACCCGTGAATATCATCCGTGAAAACATTCGATTATTGTTGTTACTTTCGCATAACAATCGCATAGCTGAGCGATGATCCGCTATCCCGTATAATATGCGCGACACCGTCATCGTCGCATTACCCAACGTTTATGTTTCCTTGGCCAAACCCTTCTTCAAACTTAACAATATATACCAGATAACCAATACAGTACCTATAAGCTAACATTCAATCATATGTACACAGAATATGTATTTTACATATCTCCAGTATTCTCTTCTAAAGAGGGCATGGATGTTAGACGTCGTTGTCTATTTACCCAAACGTTCGGTATGACTTCTCTGTCTTGGTTTGACCACCACACAGTAATAATACCTGGTTACAATGGAGAACAGGCTACATCATCATTTGTACGCGTAACTCTATATGTCTCAACCACTAGTCAGTGTCGGTCTTCACATCTTAAAACACTTAGTTAACTCAAACAGCATTGGCCTCGTTTGGGTCACGTATCTCGCCAGCAGGATCAAATAATGCACAACAGAGAAGCGTGGTAACGGGATTCTGAGGAAGTTAACATGGGACAACAAGGCGATGTTACAAACAAACATAAGCTATCTGTATTCCTCTCCACTAGGGTTGCAATCCTCCACTGTCCAAGTTGAAAGGAAGTGTTTGACACTTCAGACACCTCCTCAGCTGTCGTCACTGGGTATAACTATGTCATGCTACATCCAGGATGGTCATGAAGAACCCGAGACGCAACTGTTAAACCTTGTGCAAACTGTTTTGTGGAAAAGGGATCAAAACCATGCTTTATACGCAATGCAGACACGTGTGCGGCACAACTAAATGTGAACATTCCACTAGGGCCCGCTAAAGGTAAAACACTTCCTACTCTAAATGTGAAAACACCATTCATATTCAGTTCTATATAAGAAAGGTGTGTGTGTGTGTGTGTGTGTGTGTGTGTGTGTGTGTGTGTGTGTGTGTGTGTGTGTGTGTGTGTGTGTGTGTGTGTGTGTGTGTGTGTGTGTGTGGATGGGTGCGTGCATGCGTGGGTGTCTCAGTGGGTGGATTAATGAGTGGCTGAAAGAGTGAGTGAGTGAGTGAGTGAATGAATGAAGAACGAATGAGTGAGTAAGTGAATGAGTGAATGGGTGAATGGGTGAATGAATAACATCTATGGGTTAATTATAACTAGAAAAGTTAGTTACTAGAATTGCAAATAACTTATTTGAGCTAATTTATTCAAACAATAAAAAATCCTCCTAGAAACGCCCAGTCCACGTCATTGCCAGTTTTCAATAGCGACATTCTACAAAGGATCCACAACATTCATACATCCATTTGGATCTGGATTCGCGACACTTCAACTCCTGGAACGCATCACCATTGCTCTCTGTGGCTAGAGTTACAGTGTGCATGGGCTCCGTTATCGAGACAATGAGATATATATTCTGCCAAAGGAATAATATTATTAAGATATTCCAACAACCCAGAATGTTATATAGCAGTATTCAGATCATATGGCATACCAAGCTTTTATTTGGTTGATAAGTCCACTGGTTCATCAGCAGAGGCCCACTCCAGATGACTGGGATGGACATGTGAAGAGGCTGTCATATGCACAATGATATATCAGTTAATTGATAAACATTATTTGGACACAAGTTTGAGTTTGTGACACTCAAAATTACATTTAAATTCAAAATTCACGGTGGCATCCACATACACCTATTTGCTCATCCCATGGTTGATGCAAACATGCAAATGCCGTTAAAAATAAGAGGGTGCTGGTATGCGCCAAACGTTTTTGTGAAACGTTTGGCGCGTACCAGCACCCTCTTTAAGCACCTGTGTATTTTGAAAATCGTAGACCTGGTAAAATTTCAGACAGCGATCATTATGTATCAAGCATATCGCTATGGATTACCGCGTATTGTGCAAAATATGGTTAAACTGTATGTCTCAGCACATGTTACTCGACTAAAAGATACCTTCAAAATTCATTGTGTGCGTACTAACATACAATCAATGTGCATTTCTGTTTGTGAAGTAAAATTGTGGCATTCGTTGCATGAAAGCATCACTAGCTGCAGAAGCATACAAGCATTTAAAAAAACCTGTAAGTATGTATTAGATGTAAAAAATGACCAATTAGAATCAAACAATTATTTTGTAGGCACTGTATGCGTTAGATATGGATTTATAAATTACATTGATTATAAGATATTGTGTTATATCATACATAACATACTGATTGGGGTGAAACAAGTTAAATAGCATACTTCTGTTCACCCCCTTTCCATCAGCTCCGCTGTCTCGGCTGCGGCTGGACTGGAAGACGGGCTGTTACAATTTCGGGGTGCATTACCGCGTGGGCACATTATAAAAGATCTGCGGACACGCCGAAAGTCTAGGGGGCACGTGCACGTGCATTTTGACGGGGATACTATACACATAAGTGTATAACATGGCCTAGTGTAGGAAGACAAAACAAATATATAAACATTGTAATTGGTCAACGTTTGCTGAATAGCGCAGTTTTGAACATTCATCATTTGATGATGACCTTGCTTGACCTTCACTCCATACCTACTGCACCACTTGATAGCACCCCGTCCTATCCCGTATTTACGAGGAGACAATAGGTTTTTCCAAAGCGCGCGAAAGCGCACAATTAAAAAAAATCATCATTTGACGGTGACCTTGCTTGACCTTGGATTCACGCTTACTGCATGTACCATTTGGCTGTCCTCCGACAGGCGTCGTTGTGGTGGGGATATCTATGGCTCTCAACTGATATACCATTTGGGTTTTTGTACGGGGATTGGCATTTAAGTCGGTCCGTTAGGTAGTGCCTACCGCTCCCCTAATGATGAAATATAAACGAAAATCGTGAGGTTATGTTGGACACAGCTAATTTGCATATTCGTGCCACACATTTGCATACTCTTATTTGTGCACTGACTATTTTACACTATCTGCAGTTGTTACATTTTTTCCCGAGGAAGTTGGTGTAGCAATGCATTGCTAACATCAAGTCTAGTAGTTAAGCAGCCGAGGGGGGTAACCTCTTTTTGCCTGATATAGTTTTGTCGTTGTTGATTATTTATCTCTAGCATGTACAGTCATTTGCAAAAGGTTAAGAACAGGCACGAATTTTTGAAGAAATTTGACAAAACTATGATTTTTTGGCCTTCACATAACATTATATCAGTTTATTTCGCCAAATAAACGTAGTACAACATAATATGAAACTTTATGGCGTCCAAAAGTGTCAGTGTCTCTACTTTTCAGTATTTAGTGTGGCCTCCTTTGCTGTTAATGATCGTCTGGATGCGACGTGGCAACCTAGAAACCAGAGATTCGCAGTACTCCTGTGTGTTTTCGGTGACCCAAACGTCCTTGATAGCTTGTTTCAAGTTTTGAGCGCTTGATGGTTGTTTGTCTGCCACCTTATCCTTCATTGTAGTCCACAGGTTCTCAATGGGATTTAGATCTGGGCTGTTCCCAGGCCATTCCAGCACGGAGATTTTGTTCTTCTTGAGGAAATCAGTGGCTACCTTGGATCGGTGACAAGGAGCGCAATCTTGCATGAAAAAATCGTACATTTGTGGATGTCCATATGCAGTTTCAACTTCTCCTTCAGCAACTCCACGTACCTAGGTCCATTCATAGTGGTGTTAGGTGAAATAAAATACAGACCAGAAGGGCCAAAACATGACATGGCACCCCAAATAATCTGACTTGGCGGGTGTTTCATTGTGGCTGCTGTATATTTCTCATCAAATCGCTTACCTACTGGCCGCCGAACATGCCTCTTGCGAGGTATAAACTGTTGCATGGTCGATTCATCTGAGAACAACACTTTGTTCCATTGCGCGAGACTCCAGTGGCGATGTCGTCTGGCAAAGTCCAGTCTCTTGTTTTTATCACAGGTGTCAGGCGTGGCTTCCGGGCGGGCTTGTGGGACTTGAGCCCAAATTCCTTGCTGAGACGTCTCGAAACAGTACTGAGACTTATTTCCGTACCTTTTAAGCGTAAAGCAGCCCGAATTTTCTTGCATGAGCTCATTGGCGAGCGCATCACGATGCGTCTCATTGCGTGGTCATCTCTGAGCGTAGTTTTCCGTGGACGACCACTCCTTTTACTGTCACGAAAAGTGCCATCAGTATTGAATTTGACGATGGCGTTGTGTATGGCTGTCTTGGAATAAGGTAATTTAGCGCTAATGTCTCTTTCCGTATATCCTTCTCCATGTAGAGTCACTATTTGTGCCCTCAGAACCTCTGTCAAAGACGATTTTTTGCTCATTTCAGGGATGAAGACAAAACTAAAAAACACCTAATCGATACTGACAGCAGCAAAGAAATGACCTGGAAGTACTGACTAGGCGTATTGCTTCAAGGCCCAAATAGGATGATGCAATCCAGACATTATCTGATGCAATCTGATGCCATACCGTAAAAAGCTTAAAAATCGTGCCTCGTCTTAAACTTTTGCAAATGACTGTATATAATTATATCCAGGGGTGTGTGGATATCTTATCCTTGGGCATTTTGAAAAGATGAAACAATCCAATGTGGCGGCCAAAATAAACCTATTATCATATCTTTACAACCAGACAAGATACACACATGATTAAAATGTTGTTTTATATGTTTCCAGACATGAGGATTCGATTCCACCATAATTGATATGAAACAATGTAAGGAAAACAAAATGGTGGCCTAAACATGGTTGCCTGCTATGTAACTTGTTGATTATGTTCAACCAGGTAACGTGCACACACGATTAAAACGCCGTTTTACATTTTCAGACATAAGAAATTCCATAGTACCATCATTTCATTTGTTAAATGTAAAGAACGCAATGAAAACGGTTGCGAAATTGCGACAAACAGTACATTTCGAGTTCACACTCTACTATCTACGATCTATGGAATACGTGCGCAATTCGTCAACGGACTGCACACAATGCACCACAACGCTGGTCTGTTCAATGGCATTTGGAATGACATGGGCATTGAAACTACCTTCATGAGGTATGGCCACGGACATAATTGGATCATATGAAACCGTGAACTCTCAAAACCTGGGCTTACAGCTTGCATATCTGACATAATATCATCGACACTTGAACGAGATTTAACAACATTTAACAAGATTGCCACCCAGAGAATTAACTCTAGATGGCAGGTGGACAAGGAAGCTCTTTGGCTTATCGAGAGTCCAACCCTTTTATCTATGTGTATCCCGCCCTTCTGAGGTATGTGTCGATTTTATTTTTAAACATATTCACGCTACTAGCACCCACACAATCAGCAGATAATCTGTTCCATTTATTTACAGTCCTTAGAGAAAATGAGAACTTAGACCTTATATCTAATCTGTACTGCTCCTTTGCTAATGTAACTTCATGTCCTCTAGTCCTTCTATCTTTCTTAACTAAGAAAACAATTCGATCAATATTTTCATAACCATTCAATATTTTAAACACTTCTATCTGATCTCCTCTCAATCTCCTGGTCTCTAGTGTTGTTAACCCACATTCTTTTAGGTGTATTTCGTAACTAAGATCTCTAAGTTTTGATACCATTTTAGTCGCACTCCTCTGTATTCTTTCTAGCATATATATGTCCTTCTTGCGATATGGCCTCCACGCCTGTACACAATATTCTAAATGAGGCCAAACTATTGTTTTGTACAGCGGTATAATTAGTTCTTTTTCCTTATACGCTATATTTCGCCTAATTAATCCAAGGATTTGATTTCCCTTTGAAGCTGCATTTCCGCACTGCTCTGAAACCTTCATATCAGCACTAATGGTTAACACAAAGTCCTTTTCTTTTACAGTAGTACCTAGTACAGTATCCCCCATTGTATATTGTGCATCTTCGTCCCAATGTCTTGTGTGGAGGCATTTACATTTCCCAAAATTGAACAACATTTACCACTTTTTAGACCATTCGATCAACCTGTCAAGATCATCTTGTAATTGCTGTCTATCTCCATCACTTTTAATCCTTCTAAACACTTGTATCATTCGCAAATTTCAACACCTTGCTTATTATATCATCATACAAATCTTTGATATATATATTAAGAATAATATAGGTCCCACTACTGATCCCTGTGGTACCCCACTCAATACCGATTTCCAGTTTGAAGCCTCCCCATCAACAACTACACGTTGTCTTCTGTCAATCAGCCATTTTTCTATCCAGTTTATTATACCATTTCCTATGCCATGGGCCTTTAGTTTAAGCAGTAATCTTTGATGTGGTACTTTGTCGAAAGCTTTTTGAAAATTCAAGTAGATGATATCTACTGGTGATCCCTCATCTACCCACTTAGTGATGTCTTCCAAACAACATAACATATTTATTAAGCATGACCTCGCTTTAAAAAAACCATGTTGAGATGGGTTTATCAAGTTATGTTTAATAAGAAAATCCACCATTTGATCTTTAATGTCTTTCTAATTTTTTGCAAATCATTGATGTTAAACTCACTGGTGTATAGTTCTCTGACTTGTTTCTTCAACCTTTTTTAAATAACGGTATACTGTTTGCCTCTTTCCATTCTAAGGGAACCACTCCCTCTTCTAATGACAAATTGAAAACAAGCGGTACCCTAATTTGTTCTACAGTTTCAAATAGTAGTTTGGGCGGAATCTCATCCACTCCAGGTGATTTATTATCCTTCATAGCCTTTATTTTCTTCGCTACTATTTCCGGGGTTACAATTAACTGTCCTAAATAGTCTGAATCTGCCCCCTTGGACTTAGCCTGTGGTACTGGCAGTGAACTAATATCTTCCCTGGTAAGCACTGAACTAAAATAGTCATTCAGGTTGTCTGCCAGTAAGAATCCCTCTGATATTATATTTCCAGCACTATGTTCTAGGGGACCGACCTTATCCTGAACTTTCTGTTTGCTTCGAACATACGCATAAAAACTCTTGCTGTCATGTTTTATATTACTAGCTAATTGTTGTTCATGGCTTCTCTTTGAATTTCTTGAATTTCTAATTTCTGCTGTAGCTTGGTTAAGTGCATCTTTATAAATGTTGTAGTCTTCATCATTTCCAGTACATTTATATGACATCCACATCATTTGTTTATACTGAATTTTTCTAATGGCTTATTTCAATAAGTGTTTCTTTTTGGACCGTTTCCCTTGTTTTTTAAAGGGTACAAATTTATCGACTATGCACTTAATTTCACTCTTTAAGATATTCAAGCATTCTGTTGCTGTCTTATGCTTCAGTGTGTTATTCCAGTCTATCTTTGCTAAATATTTCCTCATGTCCTTATACCTTCCTTTGTGGAAATTTCTCATATACTGCTTTTTATTATTCCTTTCTGATTTTATTTTGATAATAAAATGTATATGGTTGTGATCACTACTCCCCAGTGGCTCACATGTCTTGACATTGTCAACTAATTCATTCTGTGAGGACAACATTATGTCTAACACATTCTCACCTCTGGTTGGTTCTAAGACATGTTGAGAAAGGAAACTATCTTGTACTAAAACTAAAAACCTGTAAAACCTAAAAAACTGTAGAGATTTCCATTGTATATGCGCATGGTTAAAACCCCCCATAATAATACAGTCCAGTTTGCTTACTTCCCTTATAGCGTTTTGTATTTTTTATTCTCTTCTATGCTTATGGTTGGACTTCGATAAACTAACCCAACTGTTAACGTTGAGTTTCCTGTAACTATATTACACCAAACAGCTTCTTCGCAATCTGCTTTTCTTTCTAATTTTATTTCATAAGCCTGGATAGATTCTTTAATATATAAAATAACTCCACCTTCCTTTCTTTCTATTCTAGTATTCCTAAACATTACATATCCTGTCAGTTCCAGTTCGGCATCTGATATATCGGTGGTGGTCCATGATTCGGTTATACCTATTATGTGAGGGTCAATATCTTCTACCATATTGTTTAGTTCATTTCTTTTGTTTACTATACTCCTTGCATTTAAATAAACACATTTATATCCAGCTTCTGAAGAGTTTTCCATAATGTTCTTTGCTGATTGATATGTGTTCTCTTTATCTATGCCAGTTTCAGACTTCTCTGTGAGTCCCCCCTGCGAATGATGACAAAATAACGAACGACCATCTGCCCAATTTTCGCACAAAGAAGAAACGGCCGTACGAATCAAGGGAGACGATCAAGACAGGAAAACTATATGCAATAAATTGGAGCTTTGCCTAGATCCACTTTATCCAGAGAAACATCCAAATGGGCAGATGAACACTGCCACTGGGCAAGTTGTGAATCACTCCTCGGTCAATGTCGACAAGGCGGAAGTCCTGAGAAAAATACAGATGGAGTCTATTGAACGCAGTTGGCCTGGTGGATTTCATGATTCAATACAACAAATTTTGACCACCATGGCTTTATCCGGGAAACACATTAAAGTCGGAGATGCTAAAGTGTTTGACACGGAAACTATAATAATAATAAATAACTTCTTAAGCGCCAATATCCTCAGACAATCCAAGTTCAGTGGCGCACCAAAACCAAAGGATTAAGCATTCTCGTACTCGTGTGCTAGGCGAAATTCGTCAACAAATGGATGGATGTGCTAGGAAGCTAGGGAGGATAGGCGATATTGAAAAGATATGTTTTGAGGTGACGACGAAATGTAACAATATGTTCTGCTAATTTAACATTAATGGGAAGCGAATTCCATATAGTTGGCGCGGCAACTGAAAAAGCTCGAGTTCCAGCCTTTGTCTTAACTCTAGGAACAGATAGCAACTTCGAACGAGACGACCGAAGTTGTCTGGCTTGTCTGGCTGGTGTGAGCATTGAGTGTAAATAACTAGGTTGTTTGGATGAAAGGGCTTGGTAGGTGATTATGCAGATCTTAAACATAATGCGATATCGCACGGGGAGCCAATGCAGTGATTTTAGAAGTGGTACTGAGCGGGAGAATCGAGAAGATTGTGTGACTACCCTTGCTAAACAATTTTGGACGCATTGTAGTTTTGCAATATCCTTGATAGCAATATTATGAAGGAGGAAATTGCAATAATCTAATCTGCTGCTAACAAGAGCTGTTGCGATAGTCTTAGCGACAGAAAGCGACATATGTCGGCGAATGCGGCGAAGATCACGGATATGATAAAAACAGCAACGGCACGTTTGGGATATGTGTTGTCTGAAATTGAAGTCGCAATCAAAGGTCACTCCTAGATTCCGTACTGATGCTGCTGGTGTTATAGTTTGACTCAGGATGCATGTTGGAAAAAAAGTCATTTAGTTTACCTTGCTGCATTGGAGTACCAATGATGAGGAATTCAGTTTTGTCTGCATTTAACTTTAATTTACTATCGGTCATCCATGAAAAAAACATCTTGGAGACAATCGTTGAGTCGGTTTAGAGAATGACTTGTATCGGGCGTGGCCAAGGAAATGTAGATCTGTGTGTCATCTGCATAAAGGTGATGATCCAAGTTATGACTTTGGGTTACAGAGCTGAGTGGCGCAGTGTAGAGAGTGAAAAGCAAAGGCCCAAGAACGGAACCCTGGGGAATGCCACATGAAGTGGGGAGTGAGGTTGAAAAATAATTATCTGTCTTTATACATTGATGTCTATTGGTTAGATATGAAGAAAACCAGGTCAGAGCTGTGCCAGATATGCCATACCACAATGATAAACGTTTGACAAGAGTGTTGTGATCAATGGTATCAAAGGCGGCAGACAGATCAAGCAAAGTAAGTGCTGTTACTTTGCCTTTATCAATGTTTAATATAACATCATTGTGTACTTTTCGGGGAGCAGTCTCAGTAGAATTAAATTGTTTGTATGCTGATTGGAGCGCACTGGATAAACAAATTGAGCTAATATGACGCCTTAGACGGCTTGCTACGACTTTCTCAAGTATCTTAGAAATAAAGCTAAGATTATAAATTGGCCTATAATTTTTGAAATCATCTTTTGGCAGAGAAGTCTTCTTGAGAACAGGATTTACATGTGCGTGTTTAAAATCATCTGAGAATTTACCCGAACTTAGTGATAAATTATGATATTCGTTATTGCGTTTAGTAGTATGGTTGGTAATGGATCGAGATCGCATGACATATTTGGGGAGGACATTATTATTTTCCTCACTTCATCAACTGTGGCTGGCTCAAACAATACAAGTGGAGAATTTACTTGTGGGGAGTCCACATTTACAGTACTTAAAGTGTAACATGGAAAAGCAGAACGTATAAGACTTATTTTATCTTTGAAATGACTAGAAAACGAGTCACACAGAGATTTGACTGACACATGACTAGATAGAGATGGAGGAGGCCGTCTATGTAAAATATGATTTATGCAGTTCCATGGCTGACGTGGGTTATCAGAGTTACTCGAGACCATGTTTGTGTAATAATTTGATTTAGCTTTGGCCATTTGTCTGTTGCTGTAGTGACACTGTTTAGAATATCGTGATCTGTCCAAAGGCGAGCGTGATTTGCGCCATACAAGTTCAAGATAGCGCCGGCGCTTTTTAGATTGTAGAATTTCAGGAGTCATCCATGGAGCATGTGGCTTTTGGGACACATATTTAGATCTCAGGGGTGCATGTTTATTAAGTAAATCTTTGAGTACTTGACAGTACTGTCGACACAGATCTGACAGATGTTCTTTGGGTTTACTGATGAGGTCGGATTTAAGGATGTCTGTCATTAATGCGGCAATGTCAATCTTATGGATCGGTCGGTAAAACACTTTGTTTTTGGACTCTACGGGAATTCTAGGAACTTTGAGATCAGCAATGACAGTGTGGTGGTCTGATAAACCATCTGAAGCAGTAGGTGTCTGAATATTGTTACAATCTGAGCGGGTGATTAAGAGATCGAGCCAGTGGCCATGTATGTGTGTTGAGAAGGTAACATGTTGTTTCATGTCATAGGATGCCAGAATGTCATTAAATGTACTTGTTGTTGATGAAGGTGTGTCCAGATGAAGATTAAAATCACCGAGTATATAAAATTCTGAATAAATAGTTGCCAGATTTTCAAGTAGATCCTGGAATTCTTCAAAGAAATGGGCAGGGTGTCCTGGAGGGCGATAAATGCACACAAAATAAGCAGAGAAAGATGAATCGGAAATTTCGGCACAGATGGCCTCAAAGCTGGAGTAATCAGGGTTTGAATGCAAATTAACTTTGAACTGTTTTGAGACGAGAAATCCAACACCACCACCTCGTCCAACTGAACGTGGGCGATGATGGAAGGTGAAACTGGAAGGAGAAATGTCAGCAATGCATGCAGCTGTGTCATGTGGTCTGAGCCAGGTCTCAGTGACTGCAAGGATGTCTATTGTCTTGGAAGTTAATAAATCGGTAAGCGAGGCTGTTTTGTCTCGAATAGATCGAACGTTAGTGGTGGCTACTCGAATATTGCGCCTGATAGCAGGTCCAGGATTAAGACTTACATCTCCTGCTAGTAGTAAAATAATTGCCAATTTAAACGTTGGCTTAGAGCGGGGGATTGGCAGTAACTTTCTATTAAAGCAAAGATTAAGACATGGCAAACTGTGAAGATGTGACAAGGAATGTTGTGTTCTCATGTACTGAGAAACTGTTAAAATGACAGCCGACCGTTGGGGACTAAGTGGCTTGCACAGCGTAAAATCGTGACCTCTCGAAGCAGCAGAACAGGATAAAAATAAAACACACAATAAAAATGCTGGTGACATTGTCTTTCCTCGAAATGGTGAAGAATACAATGATAATGTCTCATAAAAATAATAAATAATTGAAAATAATAAAATATTCTAAAACTGTATAATTGTACTAAAAATAATGTAAATTTCTAGATTATTAAAGAGTGGGTTGGCGATAATCAATGGCAATATTACAGGTCGTATGATTGTTCGCGCTCTATCTACGCAAGAGCTTTGGGCATGCAGTCTAGCGCACACTATCTTGACACAACCATGCTAATGGGCTATGAACTATCAGCTATTCCTACGTCTATGTTCGATGAAAATGGAAATGTGAGGGTTGGCAAAACGAAATCCAATCTCAAGAATGCGCTCAAGGTGGAAGTGTCAAGACGGCTGACTGTACAAGATGTGCAGGCAACATTCCTCGATGGGTGCGCTGACCTCTGGGTAGTGCCTTGGCCAACATCTGGCACTGTATGACTACCATGTCCGGTTCCGCAGTTACCTACACAGTCACTTAACGAAAACTGACGTCTATCTGGTGTTCGACAGATACATTGAGGGCAGTACTAAGGAGGCAACCCGACGCGGCAGGGACAAAGGAGCAAGCAGGGTCTACACATTACGTTGCACAGCTCGCCTGCCACCACAAAAGTCGTCATAACCGTCACCCGAACAAATATCAACTGATTGTTCTCATCGTCGAGGATTTGGTTTTGCACAAGGCTGTCTTTCAAAAGCATAAATTAGTCGTGATGGCAGATAACCGGTTCCTGTAGAAATCGCATATGGTTGTGTAAACAAACGTCAATACATGGCTACAACGCAAGAGGAAGGAGACACTCTGATTGTGCAACAAGTTTCACGTGTAGAGAATGGTACCGTCCTGGTCGTTGCAGATGACACCGATATCTTTGTTATCTTGTTGTATTTCTGTCACCAGGGCAGTATATCCTGCAAAGTTCTAATGGTTTCCCAATTCAAGGACGAAGTGTCCTAGATATCAACGCAGCTGCAGAAGAGCGCAGCTCCATTGTTCTAGATCTACAACTGCTCATGCACGGTCTCACAGGTTGTGATACTCGGGTGTTGACAAGGTTGCAGCTCTGAAAGTTCTGAGACATGGCCAACGTTCTCTCAACTTACTGGGAATCACAGGCAGACCACCTTTTTCGGAAGTAGTGGACCAGGCCACGCACTTCATGTAGGCCTGCTATGGACAGCAAATATGTCATTCGATGACGGAAGCACGCCAACAAATGTGGTTTTCTAAAGTAAACAGAAGCAAGTTTTCCGCACCAAAGCTGTGTTCATTACCACCCACAAGTGAAGCGTTCGAACAAAATGTAGCCAGAGCCTATCTGCAAGTAGTAATTTCATCATGTTCTTATGTTTTTTATTCGCGGAACATGAATATAGTCTTTTTTCGCATCGTCGGCAACCATTTGTAGCAGACTTATGGCCGTCATTTTGCTTTCTTTACATTTTTTCATGTAAATTATGGTGGAATTAAATTCTTCATGTCTGGAAACATATAAAACAACATTTTAATTATGTGTATATCTTGTCTGGTTGCAAAGATATGATAATAAGGGTATGATTAAAACCAGCCCAGTGCATGTTGCACCACTCCGATATCATGTGCGAGTCTGTTCAACATCACGTTGTTGTCGACGGTGTCAAAAGCAGCCGATAGATCAAGAGGAACCATGATGACAACATTCTGATTGTCCATTGCATGCAGGATGTCATTCTGCACACAGCCAAGGGCCGTCTCAACACTGTGACAGGGCTTGTACGCGGACTGAAATGGCTCGCAGAGACTGTGGTCTGATAAATGAGCCGACAATCAGATTAGATCTGCGTCTGTAGTTATTCAAGATGGCTTTGACCAGGCTCGGTTTCCTATGTACTGGCTTGGTGTGCTCGCTTCAAGTGTGTAGTTCTCAGGGACAGGTTAACAATTGTCATAAACACAGATACAATACTACCATGCGCATAGTCTCTAAGAAGCTTTCCATCAGCGTTGACTTTAGGAGCGTTGCACGTTGGAGGTTCTTATAAATACGATCGCTCAAGATTGGGATCAGACTTTCAAATTCCTCCTGTATTGTGGTGGGGGAGGGCTGGAGATATTATTAATGCCCATATTTATAGACGGGATGAATTTTGATGTTTTGGTGTGTGTTAATACGTTTGAGTCAGTGTTGCGCTTCAACGGCGTGCAGTTAATTGTATGATTTAGGATGTGAGGGTGTGACTGTAGTTGTATTTTGGATGACCCTTGGAGGGGTGTGTGGAAATAGTGGTTTTTGAATATCCTAAAAGGGTGGGGGTGAACTTTAGTCCCCTAGATATTCACCACGCACTTACGTCAATGCATATTACTACAGTTCACCACAGCAAGCCGAGACATCAGGACTTGGCCAAGAGCGGTGGAAGGACACCAGTCCGTGAAGACCACGTACCGGTGGCCAAGCGACGTCGGCAGAGCGCGGCGGCCAGGCTGCCGATATTACGCAGGGAGGAGGAAGTCATGTTTGAACTCGTCGATGCCGGGGATCTGGACGGAGTCACGGAACTTCTGCAGGTACACCAGAGTCGAGATCAGATGGAAGTTATTAATATATGGAACTGCTACAAAAATAGTCATTGATGTATTTTATGTCACTTAAAAGCAAAACAGAGGAACACGGGTACGTCTATGAGAATAACTGATGTATTAAACAGTTGCGAAAATATTATTGTAAGTACCTAACTATTAACAAAACACGAAGTACCGTTAGTGAAAGATCCGTGTAAACTGGATATAAAAACGTATTTGTTCCCTGAAATGAAAGGGATATATTATCTACCGAAAACGTAAATGCTACCAGTGTGAATATGTTTAAACATTAAATGAACAACTATATAAGAAGGGCTGGTCGCACATGAGTGGCACATTAGACACTATTACTAACCCAGATAACATCAGCATAATCGACGAGTTTTTAAAAGACTTACAAGTCGCTTGTTAACAATTGCCATTGTGCAGCCATGCGCTGTGCCAAGGTTGTGGAAATGAAATAACTGTGTTTACTGGAAACGAGTTAAGCTCAGGTCAGTGTATTTTTGGTTAAATATCATATATGGCTATGCCTATGTAAACCAATTCCCAACCGCAATGGACTTAATTTGTTTTTATAGGGCTCAAGCGTAGAACCGCTTACCGAGCAGGTTGCCAATGGTGTTTTGCTAAACGCCGACGCGAGATTTGGAGTTGATACCAAATCTGACGTCGGAGTTCGGCTCTCGCGTCGGTTTATGGACTGAATTATTGTTGCTAATGGTCTATATTGTTGTAAATCCGACAAGCCAATAGTTTCCTCATCCACTTGCCATGAGGAATTTACCCTTTCTACATCAATATTGCATGTTCTAAATTTCGCTTGCATGTTTTGTCGAAGTTAGATTAATTGATCTATCCAGTACATCGCCGTTTGCCTACGGAACAATCAAAATGACTGTTGCGCGTGACCTCCGTCAAGCTTTGCCTTCGCCTAAGAAATGTTGATAACGGTTATTAATGTGAACTACAACACAATTGCTGCATGACATCTAATTAATCAAACATACGACGGAATGTCCAAACTCACCACCTGTTCGGCATCCATTTTTGAAGGGTTGACGTAGTCTTTGCTAGGCAACAGGTCACGCGATGGATAGGTCAGTTAGTGTCCTAATACCGTGTTCCGTGACGTAAGCAGGAACGACCAAACGTGCGCACCAACTGCAAGAATTACCACGGCTACACGCCACTAGTGGTGGCCGTGCAACTCGAGGACGCAGCCATGGTCGAGTTCTTCCTACGGCGGCCCGGCGTGCGTTTGTCCGACGCCATCCTACACGCCGTCCAGAGGGGCAATAAACACATCGTCGAGATGATGCTCAACGAACACGAGAGGTCTGTCGTCTCTGTAGGCCACGCAAACCGTGTCGGTCTCACCCACTCCTCTCTCCCTCGGTCTCTATCCACAACATAGGCCGTGTAGGTCTCACCCACTCGTCTCTCCCTTGGTATCATCCGCTCGTCTCTCCATCGATCTCACCCGCCCGTTTCTCCCTCGGTCTGTAACCACAACGTACGCCGTTTCAGTCTCACCCGCCGTCTCTCCCTGGGTCTCACCCGCCCATCTACTCCTGTTCTCTATCCACAACGTAGGTCATGTAGATCTCACCCGCCAGTCTCACCCGCGGCCTCACCCGCCCGTCACTCCCTCGGTCTCATCCGCCCGCCTCTCTCTCGTCTTTGTCCACAACGTACGCCGCCCGTCTTTCATTCTCTGCATGTACGACGAAAAAATGTGTAAGGTTTGCCAAAAACAATGATCACGCTGATTGATTAGAAAATACATCTATCCATACGAGCATCTTATGTCTTGAACAGTTCATAACCAATTTTAACTTTTACAAAAAACACATTTCAATGGTTGGCTAAAATACACTATCATTTTCTGATTACAACAACAACAGCACATTGTGACGTCATCTCCTCCTGGACGCCGAATGACACTCGCCTTATTCTACGTTCATTCGCTTCCTTGAACCTTCGACTTGATTTACCAATTATCGATGTATTAAAAAAACGATAATTATTTACAATTAACTACTTTCTTGTCTGCGGTATGCTATGTTTTTCTAGAAGGCCTTTCTCCTATTTGAGAAAGCTGAGTTGCGATCAGTTATCCAGATGGCGCCATCGTAGACAAGTGACGTAATGCCCCGTAAGTGTTCTAATAGTTTGGCAAACAATGTGTGCGCTGACCGCCAGTGCGTGTAGACACGACGAAGTGCCCCTGTGTACGAGCCGCCCGTGTGTCCGTCTCCAGGACCCGCGAGCCGTGGTACTGCTCGTCGACCTCCGACTTCACCCCCGACACCACCCCGCTGATCCTGGCCGCGCAGAACGAGCACTACGGCGTCATCCGGCTGCTCCTACGGCGAGGTTACTGGATCGAGAAACCTCACCCGCCCACGTGTGAGTCTCGCCCACGGCATGACTATGTGCTCTATGTGCCCTCATACCCACCATGCACGTACATAGGATATACGTCTTTTAAACACCAGCTATTATAAATAAAACATATCTTTAAAAACATTGTTAAGTACTTATACGTACTCACTGACATAGAAAGCTACATAAGAACATGTGGTTCTAGTTCTGGTTCTAGTTGTTTTCCTTATTTTATCTGACTAGTCCGCATATATTGTGGTTACAACGTTATGGTCTTAAAGGAAACAAAAACAAGGCATTAGCTAAAATCCGTTTTCCATGTGTACAGACAGTTTAATATTGCATGTAACATTCGAGAACATTTAAAACATACAGAAAAATACATTTGTAGCATAAATTCGATTTTAAACCCGTCTGTGTAGCGATTTCCGCGGAAAATAAAAATTTAATGAGCTAGGCGATCACGTGGTATATTAACGTCACTTATGACTCATACTCGCAGCAGGCCGACCCTTTCTATGCATTCAGAGCATGTTTACATGGATAATGTTGGTGTCGAAACGAGCGTCAGAATAAGTTGTTATGCAATAATCCGATGTAATACAAACACTAGTCATCTTAGAGGAACAAGCAGTTATCTTACGGTTCCACATGAATTAAAATTTTATTCAAAACAATGAATGCGAATGAGCCTACAAGTCGACTAGGTTTCGCCGAGCTTGGCCCTGGGCTCGTTTTCAGAATAATGATATCGAATGCAACCAACGGGAGATAATGTACACCAATATACATACATAGCAAACATATATCGTACCCAGCTACTGAAAGTAACGTGTAAAATATCATAATATCACTCGAATATCGATCTATGAAGGAGGAGTTGTACAATTTATCATAACAACTGAAATCAGTCAGCAATTTCTGCCGGCTGTGATAGCTCAGTTGGTAAAAGCGTTGGTTCCTTGGCGTCTGTTTTACAATCGGGCGACGCCGGTTCAATCCTGACAGCATGCAAACTATTGATTTTCTTTACACTTTTTTTGTTTATGTTTTCACGAAGTAATATAAACCAAATCATTTAGTATACTATGATGCACTGTTTGTAAATATTTTAAATATTTTTGTAGTAATTATTTATTCGCCACAAAAATGAAAATGTGGTCATTATATACAACGATGTTTCTAAATTGTATTTATCCAGACAGATCACAATCTGTTTTCACATATATAATTACAATATATTTATAATTAATAAATTAGATATCCATTACATTATATTTGTTTGGATAAATATATATATATAATGACCATATTTTCATTTTTGTGGCGAATAAATAATTACTACAAAATAAAAATTATTTACAAACAGTGCATCATAGTATACTAAATGATTTGGTTTATATTACTTCGTGAAAACATAAACAAAACAAGTGTAAAGAAAATCAATAGTTTGCATGCTGTCAGGATTGAACCGGCGTCACCCGATTGTAAAATCAATGACAAGTAACCAACGCGTCTACCCACTGAGCTAGCGGGACCAGCGGAAACTCCCTATCTGATTTAAGTTGTTATGGTAAATTGCACAACTCCTTCATATATCGATATTCTAGTGATATTATGAGATTATACACGTTACTTTATGTAGCTGGATACAATATATGTTTGCTATGTATGTTTTTTGGTGTAGATTATATCCCGTTGGTTGCATTCGATATAATTATTCTGAAAACGAACCCAAGCTCGGCGAAACCTAGTCGACTTGTAGGCCCATTCGCATACGTTGTTTTGAATAAAATTGGATTCACGTGGAACCGTAAGATAACTGCTTGTTCCTCTATGAAGACTAGTGTTTGTATTACGTCGAAAAATTGCACAATAACTCATTCTGACGCTCGTTTCGACCCAAAAGCTTTATTTGTAAACATGATTTGAATGCATGAAAAGTGTCGGCCTGATGCGAGTTTGAGTCATAAGTGACGTCACATCTCGGCATCCCGAAAAGCGCGCCAAAAATATGCATATTCGAAAATGTCCGGATGTACGGCATAAAATGTGGAATTTCTAATTCATTGAATTTTTTGATTTTTTTGCTTGGTGGACGTGGAAATAGATAGCAGGATGTAATATAACATAAATTCAAGCAATATATGTTTTTATTCCCTTTAAGAGGTCTCATTCAACTGGTCAGTTGTTTTTCAGAACATTATTACCAAACCGACCTTTCTGTCCTGGCGCTGACGGTGGTCACTGCCAGGATGCTTGTTGTCCTCAGTGGTTCTGTTTCGTCCCAAATTGAGACGGTACCGACATTAACGTGATCTCCGAGTCATGTGGTCTTGCGGTGCAGGTTTCTGCGAGGCGGCGTGCCGGAGACGCCGACAGGGAGAAGACCTCAACTCGTCCAGGGCTCGACTGAATGTTTACCGCGCCCTGGCCAGCCCCTCCTACATCGTTCAGTCGTCCCACGATCCCATCCTGACAGCCTTTGAGCTGAGTCAGGAGCTAACGGACAACGCAGATGTCGAGCGACATTTCGTGGTGAGGATAATAATAATAATAATCCGGCGGTAACCGTATGATGACGATTTCTGAGAGCAGTCGAAACGTCACGAGATTTAAGGTAACTAAAACAGATTGTGAAAAAACGGTTACTATTTGTTATCGTTCCAGTCTGATAAACCTCTTTACTCACCATAACTCTCCTCACTTTCATATAGTGTTCATTATATTGAGGTTACTATTTTGCAGGTAAACTGCCCGAAAAATTGCGCTTCAAAGACTCGAAACAGTGTTCGGAATTTTAATATTTCGATCGCGAAATATTCAGTGAGCAAGGGGAGCTTTCAAATTCTATCCACGCTCTGTCAGCAAATATGTGTCGGCAATATTTGCTGACAGGTGCAGGATTTATGTCAGGGCAGACGGGGCAGTTTCCCAGGCCCCCTTCCTCCAAATATAGTCGCCTCCACAAAAAAGGTTCTTGGGTAATTTCGTAGGGGTCGAAACGGTTTTAGACGTAACTTGTGTGCTTCGGAATGATGCAGATTGGGGGCATAAATAGGCAAAATCATATTTTGCTGCCCCTATAATTGTAGACGATAGGAATGAGTGCATCCTCGCAAGCCAGGGCTGTTTGCCTTGCAAAACTAGCCCTGGCAGATCTCCTACGCAAAGTGCGGAAGTTAGCAGAGTCAAAATAGTAATTGACTTCGCCAGTCGCGACTGCATCACCCGTGAGAACAGCGCAAACACCCGCCCCAATTTGAAGACGGATAAATGACTACTAGGAATGGCAATATATAATGACATGTTCGCCCATTAGCATCAGCAGTTGAGCGGTATTGTGTATTCGAATAATTGTTTCTACTTCCTAAACTTTGCATGTAACACGAGCCACGTTTGGTTGAAATTAGTTTTGTTATGACCACCTGACCTGCCGCCAACCAGCGATTTCATGGGCTGAGCTTAAATTCACGGTTTCGCAAAGCAATCAGCCAGGGGGTACTGCTGGTTGGCACTGACGTAATCAGCAGCAGCGACCCCTAGCGTGAATGAGTGAAAATGATTATGATACGATAACCTCCAAACACAGTCCAATGACCAATCACGTGTCGTCTCAGTTCGAGTACACGGAGTTGGCGGAGCGTTGCGAGGACTTCTCAACCCAGCTCGTCGACAGCTGTCGAACGACGGAGGAGGTGAAACTCGTCCTGTCGCAGAAGGAAGGCTACACGCTGGGACAGGAGGGAGACAAGTACCCGCGGATCCTACTGGCGATGGAGTTCGATCACAAGCGGGTAGGGCATGATCGCTTGCTGTTGCTGCTGTTGTTGTTGTTGTTGTTGTTGTTGCTGTTGTTGTTGTCGTTGTTGTTGTTCTACCTCTTCCTATTCAGGTTCATTGTGGATAACCCGGCAGTTGTTGGGTGCGCATTGTGTTTTAAGTTAAAGAAGTTAAACGTTACACATCGTGGCGTCTTGGAATAATACTAGTAATATAATCATAATAATCTAAAACTAAATCAACAAAAGAAAATCTAAATATTCAATTCCACTGGGTAATTGGAACTACGCTTATTTCACTGCAGGACAGGACAGCATCAAAATAAGATGTCAAAATGCAATAGTATCACGTGGACAAGGCAGCATCAAAATGAGATGTCAAAATGCAATAGTATCACGTGGACAGGACAGCATCAAAATAAGATGTCAAAATGCAATAGTATCACGTGGACAAGGCAGCATCAAAATGAGATGTCAAAATGCAATAGCATCACGTGGACAGGACAGCATCAAATAAGATGTCAAAATGCAATAGTATCACGTGGACAAGGCAGCATCAAAATGAGATGTCAAAATGCAATAGTATCACGTGGACAGGACAGCATCAAAATAAGATGTCAAAATGCAATAGTATCATGTGGAAAAGACAGCATCAAAATAAGATGTCAAAATGCAATAGTATCACGTGGACAAGGCAGCATCAAAATGAGATGTCAAAATGCAATAGTATCACGTGGACAGGACAGCATCAAAATAAGATGTCAAAATGCAATGGTATCACGTGGACAAGGCAGCATCAAAATAAGATGTCAAAATGCAATAGTATCACGTGGACAAGGCAGCATCAAAATGAGATGTCAAAATGCAATAGTATCACGTGGACAGGACAGCATCAAAATAAGATGTCAAAATGCAATAGTATCACGTGGACAAGGCAGCATCAAAATAAGATGTCAAAATGCAATAGTATCACGTGGACAAGGCAGCATCAAAATGAGATGTCAAAATGCAATAGTATCACGTGGACATGGCAGCATCAAAATGAGATGTCAAAATGCAATAGTATCATGTGGACAAGACAGCATCAAAATGAGATGTCAAAATGCAATAGTATCACGTGGACATGGCAGCATCAAAATGAGATGTCAAAATGCAATAGTATCACGTGGACATGGCAGCATCAAAATGAGATGTCAAAATGCAGTAGTATCATGTGGACAAGACAGCATCAAAATGAGATGTCAAAATGCAATAGTATCACGTGGACATGGCAGCATCAAAATGAGATGTCAAAATGCAATAGTATCATGTGGACAAGACAGCATCAAAATGAGATGTCAAAATGCAATAGTATCATGTGGACAAGACAGCATCAAAATGAGATGTCAAAATGCAATAGTATCATGTGGACAAGGCAGCATCAAAATTATATGTCAAAATGCAATAGTATCACGTGTACAAGGCAGCATCAAAATGAGATGTCAAAATGCAATAGTATCATGTGGACAAGGTAGCATCAAAATGAGATGTCAAAATAGAATAGTATCACGTGGACAAGGCAGCATCAAAATGATATGACAAAATGCAATAGTATCATGTGGAAAAGACAGCATAAAAATGAGATGTCAAAATGCAATAGTATCATGTGGACAAGGCAGCATCAAAATGAGATGTCAAAATGCAATAGTATCACGTGGACAAGGCAGCATCAAAATGCAATAGTATCATGTGGACAAGGCAGCATCAAAATGAGATGTCAAAATGCAATAGTATCACGTGGACAAGGCAGCATCAAAATGAGATGTCAAAATGCAATAGTATCATGTGGACAAGACAGCATCAAAATGAGATGTCAAAATGCTATAGTATCATGTGGACAAGGCAGCAACAAAATGAGATGTCAAAATGCAATAGTATCATGTGGACAAGGCAGCATCAAAATTATATGTCAAAATGCAATATTATCACGTGTACAAGGCAGCATCAAAATGAGATGTATAAATGCAATAGCATCATGTGTGGCTCGGTAACTGTTTACATAAAAATCAATGGAACTCCTTTTGTTTAGCAATTGGGCATACTTATGATAGTGAAACTAGCATAGATAATTGTTTATTTTAAGTGCGTACAGTTGCGTTTATCGTAAATAGGGACTTTGGAGTGTACGTACTACGTACTACATAGTTGAAAAGGCCTTTTGTGAGATCCCGGGTGTTTCCTTACGTTTGGCCGAAGTCCAGCCAATTTTACAAGCTCTTGTAGTTATGCGCACGCTCACTGGTCGAAATTAGCATTGTGACATTAATCCTCTCTCTGTATCTTCTACGGTTGTACTGCGCCACGAGCGTTCGCGTCATTTGTTCAAAGTGTGCACAGAAAAAATATTTATCATAGGCGTAACGGTGTACTGTCTTTTACCAAACATTATTGCAGTTACATATATTTAAAAATAAAAATTCCACTGTCTTTTAAAGGAATGTAGGGCTCCACAACTATCTAAGTTGGTAAATGAATATTCCTCTATTTTTTTTGGGGGGATTCGTATATATAACTGATCAAAACGGAAATATGACACACTAATAAATCATCCAGAGAAAAATGGTGCATTAAATGTTGCTCTCTTTTGGCTTTCAGTTTGTGGCGAGTCCCAACTGCCAACAGGTACTGAATATCGCCTGGCTGGATCGTTGGCAGGAGTGGCGGGGTCTGCATGTCACCATGCAGGTATGCTTCGTAATTTGCTTGACGTCACCAAATATGCGTGTTGTACTAAAACACAGATTTATAATAAGAAACACAGGTGCTCTTATAGACTAGCTTACGCCCACCCATGGAGCAACATTTTAAAACTCGTTCCCATAGTGGTGCCCTCTGGAGGAGAGTGTTTTATTACTCATATACAATGTATCTTAGGAAGGGGAACGACGTAAGATAACAACTTCAAGTAACTAGTGTTGTGTTTTCTGAAATAAATCGCCAGTTTGAAAAGTAAGAGGTAAAAGGTTCTAGGACGTGAATGAACACAGAGAGAGGCTAATGGACTCTAATGCCTGAGAAAAGATGCACTTAAAATGATCAGAAATTAGCGTCTTAATATGCAGCTATATATTTGTATAACTTATCGGACAACCTTACACGGACATTACGCCATAGAAACTGTAGTTTATGTGGTAAAAGGTCTTGTTCTCCCGACAACGCTTTTAATTGTATCACAGAGATTTTCATTGAAACGTCAAATGCAAAAGTGACTGCGGCGGTAACCGATACTAAGTTAGGATTCCATATGTGCGGAAACGGTAGGCGGGTGCGGTACGCAGCAAGACAGTGTATATAGTGCCCAGTGGAAATAATAGACACAGTTCCGTAAGTACATCGGCGGACACATTTTTCACGCTGATGCGGAAATTGAATTGCTCCTTTTTTCAATTAGAATCGCATGTGCACAGAAATCGGACAGGAAACTCCCAAAAGTGACGAAACTACATCGGCATTTTCTATTCCGCATGCTGTTTCCGTACACACCCTAGCTTTAGATATACAGCACGTTGCTCGCTGCCAGCGTGTCTAACACTGCGTTTGTTGCGGCAGTTGGCGTACGTGGTCATCCGCATGCTGACGCTGCCTCTACTTATGATCATCTACGTCATCGCGCCCGAGTGGAAGCTCTCGCAGAAATATCGCTCTCCCGTCAACAAGTTCATCAGCTTCGTCGCCTCTTACCTCATATTCCTCATTCTCCTGTACACACAGAACGAACTCGACACGCGCGACCCGTCCAGAGGCCCGCCGAAATCAGGTGACCAGGACAATGGGATTAAAGAGTGAGAGAGGGTGAGAAAGAGAAGGGGAAGGAGGGGAGGTATTTGTCTACATTTCATTAACGTGTAGAGATATTTATCTTAATTAATGGTTCGTGATTTTACAAAGATTCACACATCAAGGGGTGTTCTATCTAAACAAGTGCCGTTACTCTTTGCGAATAAAAGTGATGTATTTTATTATCTCAAGGCTTACAGTAGTAAACGAGTAAAAACGAAGCTCTCATTATTTTATTCTGTGTCATGAGCTCGTAATTATTATACTGCTAAAATGAAATGTAGGCCAACCACAATAATCCAATATCCGAAGGGTAATAAGGTGTTATAATAGATTATTATGTAAAAACAACTGTTTGCAAGTCGTTCGAAAGAATGTTAAACTTTTTTATTTACTATTGTCGTGCAAATGATGAACATAGCGTAGAACCTACCATGGGCGGATCCGAACCCTGAAAAAGGGGCAATAACATTAGTTGTGTGATTTTCATCGGTTGTGTACGCACAGACATACGCACATACACGCACGCTCGCATGCAGGCAGGCAGTCAGGGAGAGAGAGAGGAGGGAGAAAGAGAGATATATACCATGCGCGATAAATCAATCGTGTAAAGAAATGTAGCATACTTCTTAAAATATTTCCGCAACATAAGTCGGGTCATTATAATAAAAAAACAGTGCTATTCAACTGCTCTGAGATACGGATCAATACTGCTTATGACTCCGGAGTAATAGAAGAGAAACTCAGAAACTGTCCTTTCGAATGTTCTGTTTTTCTGCTGCAAAACGTAAGAGAAAGCTTTGCTATTCTTTGTTTGATATTATAGCTATGTCAACAAATGTTGTCTGGTAAAAAATCACATAAAAGGACACTGGCATAATTCAATGAACGATGGACACTAAAAATAGATCAAGCAGGGCAGAAACAAACCAGATAAATTAAACCAGGTAAATGGAAGTATCGGGGGCAATGTCCCAAGTTTCTGTTTGAAAAATGCCCTGATTTTTGTAACTCGAAGAAAACTGACAAGGAAATTAATTCAACAAAACAAAACGGAATATCCATTTCTTCCCCTAACATGCTCGCGTCTTTGTTGACGAGCGGGAGTTTCGTGCTCTAGTACTAGATTCGTTTGTGGTGCTGAACATGCAACAGTGAGTCACCAAACCATCATAAAGTTTTCTTGTTACAATTAAAGATTCCTAAACCTTGAACGAGGTCTCTAGCTCTAGCTCTAGCTAGCGATGATCCTGAAGTTTGCTCTCGCTTGACAACTAATATTCACGCGATAAACTGTCTGACTGGATAAAGGGGGTTGTCCGCCCCCCTGACGGAACCCCCGGAACAGTTCATACATACAACTGTTACTAAGACATTATTGTCTTCCACGGAGTCATTTATTCTGGAGCAATCGAGCGCATACACGACTCTATGATAAGCTTGCATTAGTACAGTAATATGTGATCAAGTAGAAGCATCCTTGCACATTAATAAGCAAAAAAGTGGTGTGTTAAGTAGTTGCGACCTGGTGGAACACAGCGACTGGCCACTTCCGATGACTATGTTTCTACTGCGCAGGTATCGAGTGGTACATTGTTCTCTACATATTCGGCCTATGGTGGCTTGAGTTTACGAGGATCGTGCGCCATAGGGTCGTCCGCTATCTGAGTCAAGCATGGAACGTGTAAGAAACTTTCTCATTCTAGAGGACAGAAAATAGTAAGGGACCAGTATAGATTATTTATAATAAACTACTCCTCTCAGATGATTACAAATGAATAGAACAAATTATGTAGTAATTGTGTAAATGCTAGCACATTCTTCAGAAGGGAATGTTTTACATAGGCATAACACGTTGTACTCTCGACAAGCCAAAAACGCTTCCTTTTCCACGTTCCGAGAGGGTTGTAATCTTACAATCAGGATCTTGTTTGTTTGGCGCGTGCCAAAGCACATGCATGGTAGTTAACGCAATATAACCTCCCAAATCCGAATACTTTTGTTTCCAGTGTACCAGTGTCCGGATTAAATGTTTTCTGGATAACTGAATTATTCACATAAGAGGATTACTAGAGTTTGAAAATTATGTTCCCGTGAAATTATTTCGTGGGTTTCTGGATTGTGGCGGTCGACATCAACAACGTTCCACACTGCGTGCCCTGCTATCACGGCCATCATACTTTTTAGAACACAAAAGGAGCTACTTTGCATAATCGAATAATAATTGTGACCCATCAATTGTACGTGGGTAGGATAGGCCCCTGCTTTAAAATGTTGAAATATATTCCCGGTAGATGTGTCACTACGAAGCCATTAAGAAAACCAGAACCATTAAAACTAATCCACGAATTATTTAATGGTTAAATTGTTGGCTAAACAAAATTGTAATTTGGTTTGCAATGAATGATTCTATATGGATATGCGACGAACAATGTTGGAGCAGTCTCCATAAAAAAAACGATTGATGTGATGCAGACTTTTTGGAAATATATAGCATTTCTTTAACTATAACTAACATACATTCAACGACACCGGGTAACATACTACCGAGTCTTGACTAACCACCCGTTAACTGCGAACTAAGCGTGGGTCATCAACTATACGCCAGGTACACGCTGGTGATGTTGACGCTCTTCACGGCGACGTTCGTGTTGTGGATCATGTCGTACTTCGACATCCAACGTAATGGCAACGTCGACCTGCCCCGGGCCGAGTGGAGTCAGTTTGATCTGTCCCTCATCAGCGAGGCTCTCTTCTCTGTTGCGTTCCTCCTCGCCTTCGGCAAGCTCATGTACTTCTTCCTCATCGCGCACAGCTTTGGGCCTTTATTGGTGAGTGCTTCGCTTGCAGACGCGTTGCTGCTGCTTTGGCAATTGGCCTATCCATCACATGACCTGTTCCCTAGCAAAATCTCCGTCAAACCATCAGAAAACACGAGGTGGGTTCTGACATTCCGTCGTATATACACGGACTACAGTTTCAAAGTTCAAAGTAAAATCGACTTTCGTTGTGAGTGGTGGAAATGATCGCAAATAACAATGAAAATCTAGAGATAGTGTATTTTGATATATATATGTATATATATATATATATATATATAATTATATATATCGGATGATTGCTGAAGAAATACGTTTAAATGAGCATAGGAGACATATGCGCCATAGCGATCCAACGGTGGATTGTGTTTTATTTTACTCGACTTGACCTGTTGCACCGATTGCGTGACCCGACCTATACGTCCATATACGTCAACCTGTGAAACCGTATATTGATAATCCAGTACTTCGCGGTTTGCCTATGTCCCAATCAAACATTTGCGCGTGACCTTCGTCAAGCTTTGCCTTTACCAACAGTGTTGAACAAAGACCATGTATCATTATACGACGGTCCAGCGCGAGCTGTTTGCATTGTTTAAAAAGTACGTCAATGGAGCGGTTAGTCCACGATTCTGGAGGTGCGCCAAATCAGAACATATGCACTGACGCATGCGCTTGCCTCCCAGTTCAGTTCAGTTCAGTTCATCCCGAGACCTGTCAGGTCGTAGGAGAGACATGGCGTAGTCGCAACGAATGCTCTCCAGCCGGGGCGGTCTAGCGCAAGTCTCAGTAGTGTTTGGCCGTCAAGGTCGGTCTACTCCCTTATGTTGTCCATCCAGGTCTTCCTTTGTCTTCCTTTCCGTCTGCTGCCCTCCAGAGTGCCTTGCATGATTGTTTTGGCAAGGGAATCGTGGCGTGTCACATGGCCGTACCACGCCAACTTTCTCCTTTTCACTGTTGCGAGGAGTGGCTACTATGAGCCTGCCAGGGCAGTGTTCCGGTTTCGAACAAAGTCACTGGTCCTGTGCTCGGCCCAAGATATGTGCAGCAGGCGTCTGAAGCACTTTAATTGGTCTCAAACGCTTGCATCTTCTTCGTCATTGCAGCCGTCAGTGTCCAACTTTCGCAGCCGTAGAGCAGGGTGGAGACAACAACGGCCCTGTACAGTCTGATCTTAGTTGCGAAACTGATGTTAACGCTTCTCTATATCTTACTGAGTTTGATCATTACTGCTGACGCAAGGGCTTTTCGGGTCTGGATCTCTTTGTCCGGCCGTCCATCTTTGGTGAGTGTGGAGCCGAGATATTTGAACGCATCCACTTCCTCCAGCTTCTGGCCATTCATCGTGATGTCAACAGGGATATTTTCAGTGCTGCTGGCCATCACCTTGCTCTTTTTCTTGCTTACTTCCATGCCGTAAGCGCCTGCTCTATCCACTAGTCTATTGGTGAGATCTTGGAGCTCATTGTTGCTTCCTCCAAGAAGATATATATCATCTGCAAATCGCAGGTTGCTGACAGGTCTGCCTCCCACAGAGATGGTGGTATTAAAATTGTGGAGGGCTTCTCTCATGATGTTTTCGAGGTAGATATTGAAACGAACTGGCGACAGCAAGCAACCTTGACGGACTCCGACTGTGGTCCTGAAGTACTCCCCTATTTGGCTGTTGAAAAGGACCGCACTCCAGGCGTTGTTATACAGCGCGCTGGTGACTTGAGTGATGCCTTCTTCAATGTTGAAGCGCCTTTGCACTTGCCACAGACCTTCGTGTCACACCCTGTCAAAATCCTTCTTGAAGTCTAAAGCTGTGGAGCAATACTGCCATTGTAGATTGCCATCATCTCGCTCAGTGACGCCTCCTGTCTAAATATAGGCTCATTGGAGTTGATAACGGTTGTATACGTGAATTGCATTACTATTGCTGCATGCCATCTCATAAATCAAACATTCCAGTATGCAAATGTCACTTCAAAAACTTTGCCTTATGTTTTTGCCATAAATAAATACTTCTCGGGCCGGAATTTCAACAAAATATACGACGGAATGCAAGATCGCGCCACGTGTTCGGCATCCATTTTTGACTGAAGTTTTGCTAAGCAACAGGTCACACGAGGGACATGTCAATTATATCAGTTGAATAAATAGTGTTTATTTTTTAGAAACTTTCAGCTTCACGCGCAAAGCTCCAACTGTGTCTCAATAATTGGCGTATAGTTAATACGTTTAACTAATCTCAAACGTAGTCGCAATGCTGTTTCAGCTGTAAGTTTAAAACGGTGCGGTATATATATATTGTGCATTATGCGCAGTGTGTTTGTTAGCCGTCGACCATGTTATGTCCCTAGCATTCGCACCCGCTTGTATCCCTAGTCGCATCTGTACCTCTGAATTCTTATCCACTGTAACCATTCCAACAAGTGGAGAGTAGTAGCGCAGCGGAAAGAGCTTCGTGGGGAATATTTGTGTATGAATAATCGGTTAACATGGATACAAGAAACACTTATAATATCATGCACTTCATAGTTATGCGTTAACATATATTATAACAGTAATAATTGGTAATAATATCAATAGTATAAACAACAATTACCAAATCGTTCATTGTAGTAATAATTATTACTTTACCTCGCAGTTATCTCTCGGCTATATGATCAAAGACATCGTCAAGTTCATGGTGATCTTCATAATCATCGTGTTGGCGTTCGCGACAGGCCTCTACACGTTGTATCACCAGTACAAGGGTCTGATGAGGATTGAGAACGGCGTAGTCATCAAACAAAACAAAGCTTTTGACTCGTTAGTTTCACTTTTGATTTGTTAACATTCGTTGCAGTATTTCATCATATCCTCCTGAGTCCCCGCGTCCCCAGACGTGAACTTTTTTTGCCGCCTATATTTAAAACAACTGTTTTATGGCAACAAGACCCAGTGTCCCTCTCAGAGGACATATCATGTGACGTCATCTGGTGAATGGGGATTAAGTTGAAGATGATTTATGATATTACTCATATTTCAAAATGGCTGAACCTGGACCGCGTGGAGGATGTGCAACACGACCAGGTGTTATGTCAGATATTTTTGGTTATGATAAAGTTGTGTGAATTATCACTTTGGCTCCACAAGTATACACCTTTGTGATTCAGTACGTGTAACAATATAAGCAGCATTTGAATATCAGGGATATCAGGACTTCATGGAATGCTATACATACATTGCCGTGAGGGAAGGCAGAGGTAGTGAGGGCAAGACAGATGTGTGTTGCAGTTTGGTTTCATCGTGCTGATGTAGACTCTAGACTATTTTATATAATTAAGCCATTTTTTGTATTCCTACTAAACCATTTTTATATTCCTGCTGCGCCAGTCATTGCAATGTTGTGGTTCCGTGGAAATAGAAATTGATTCAGGGACTTTCACGTGAAGTAGAGACTGTAGGGTGTCGTGAGGGCAGGCAGTGGTAGTGAGGGCAAGACAGGTGTTTGTTGACTGTTTGTTTTCATCGATGTAGACTGTATGCTAGTATGTATAATTAAGCCATTTATGTATTCTTATTGTGCCTATGGAATAATGGCCATCAGAGTATCATACTAGATACTCCAGTTACCGGATCCCAGTGTCCCCAAACAGAGACACTCTATAACTGACCAATCAGAAAACATACACATAAAATATGGTTCATTTATGTTATTGTTCCTCTAGAAGAATAAATATTCACATTTTGAAACATTTTGCTTTGATACTTTTCTGTGGGGACTCAGGAGGATACAGGATTACAATAAGTGGTTTCACGATATGATCATACAAGCGCAAGTTGTGTTTACATCATGGATGCCATTTAGAAAGTGAAGCTGATTTTAGTGATTATCACTAATGTGTAATGTGTTATAATTTTTTTCGGTTTCTGGGATAATGAAAGACAACATGCATGGCCAGATGTTATGTAATGTAGGGTTGGGATTTCCTCAATAATAATTATGTACTTTCTTTGTTGAAATCCTGGAGATCCATCAGCGGTTCAGCAAATTCAGCGGTTTAGCACGCCTCAACACGTTTCCCGTGGTGTCGCGCTGTCTCGAAGACTGGGAGGGAGCTGTTTTGAGATATTGAAAGAGAATAGGGGAGATATGCATGTATTCCGGGAGATAAACCCAAAATCCTGGACACTCCCAAATTTCACGGGAGAGTTGGCAGGTATATAATTATATTTACCTGGTTGTTGACGGCAACAAACTCCTGTACATTCGTTTTCTCTTCGCAGACTTCGGAAATCACTCTACACCGTGTTTTGGTCGATCTTCGGTCAATCACCACCCGAGTACACAGAGATAGTGCTGCCGTACAAGATTATCACGGCAAGACACTCCGTTATTATCATCAGCAAACAAAACACAGGACACTCAAATGTATACAATTGGAAACAGTATGCCAAAGAGAATGTACAACAACAACATAGAGATAATTAATGCAAACAGCGCAGCAAACAACGACTTTCTAACGAGGCGAAGGAAAGTCTCGTATAGTTGAAATATCTGTAAATACAACATTGTCGCAATTTCCTTACACTTTCGTTCAGTCAATCAATCTATCAATCAACCAACCAACCAGTCAGTCAATCAATCAATCAATCAATATAATATTTGTATGATATACCTCCAAACTAACACAAACAAACAAGGGTCAACTACATGTCGTTTGAATGTTGTCTAACGTTGACAAGATTATTTGTATTTGTCATAGGATAGTACCAACCAGTTATTCTCCCAATGATGAGTGGTTTTTTTTTCATTATAGGAACGTTTGTTTTAATAAGGTACTTTTGTTGTGCAGGAAGGCAACGTGACGCGAAAGGTGGATAACGGTCACTACTTCACGTCGACGATTGGTCATCTTGTCTTTGTCGTCTTCCACGTCATCGGCATCATCACCCTTATCAACATGCTCATTGCCATGATGTCCAACTCGTATGCCCAGGTTGAGGTACGTCCACGTCATTGCCATCATCACCCTCATCAACTTGCTCATCGCCATGATGTCCAACTCGTTCGCACAGGTTGGTGTACGTTCATCGCCATGATGTCCAACACGTACGCCCAGGTTGAGGTACGTTCTCGTCATCGGCATCACCATCCTCATCAATTTGTCTACCACTAAAATGTTCAACTTGTCAAGGTTGACGTACGGTGATGCATTGCGGGCACACGCAGTGCAACTTCGCCAATTTTAATTGGCTGAATAAATGTGATGCAACTGATGGACGGACGGACGGACGGACGAACAAACAAACCAGACTCAAGCTGAAATTAGATATAGCGCGTGCGTGCGTGTGTGTATAAAGGTATGTGTGTATGTATGTGTGTGTTTGAGTCTGTGTGTGTGGGTGTGTGTGTGTGAGTGTGTGTGTGTGTGTGTGTGTGTGTGTGTGTGTGTGTGTGTGTGTGTGTGTGTGTGTGTGTGTGTGTGTGTGTGTGTGTGTGTGTGTGTGTGAGTATGCGTGTTTCTGTATGCGTGTTTGTGTGTGCGTGTCTGTGTGCGTGTGTCTGTGTGTGTCTGTGTGTCTGTTTATGGGTGTGTATGTTTGTGTGTGCGCGCGTGCGTGTGTGTGTGAATGTATGCGGATGTGTGTATGCATGCGTGCCTGTATACGTGTGTGTCACAAGAAAGGTCTATCGAACAACTGTTTGGTCCCGTTTCAGGAGAACGCGGAACTAGAATGGAAGTTCGCACGGACCAAACTGTGGACGAGTTATTTTGGACATGGCGGAACTCTTCCCCCGCCGTTTAACCTCATTCCTACGCCCAAGTTCTTCGTACGCCTATGCAACAGGAACGGGAAGGTCTGACGACATTTTTACATACAGATGTTTTTTGTAAATATTCCAAACATGTTTACATTACACATCCAGGCTGAAAACCAAATCCAAAGTCAAACATGTAACTATATTAGAGATATCCAGCTCGCAGATACTGCTACCTTCATTGCCTTCTTCTGAACAACCCACTATGGTATGCCAGACAAATTGTCAAGGTCTATCATTAAATTGAACTTAACATCAGTGTCTAGAGAATTATATATCTTACGTCAAGAAACAATCAAATCAAACCTTGTAGCGAATGAACTGGAAACTGTTGACAACTTCCTCTCCTGGATCCACTGACTCAGTTTACCCGTCTCTGGACAGTGAACTATACATACCGTTTGGCAAGACTTCTTCCTTATTTGTGCGTCTTTCTAAATTGATCTGGGCATATAACTATCGTACTATATATTGTGTCCACGATGATTTCAAACTCGGCATACTATATTACATGGTGACGACTGGCCAATATACACGTTGCAGGTGAGAAGATTGAACTTTTTCCACATGGGATACTTCAGACAAAATACTTGGCATTCGCTGGCATGCCAAAACCAAACATGAGGAAAATGAAACTTTAATGTATAGGGCGAAATACAATGTTTTCAAATGTTTCTTTCTTTGTGAACCACATGAAGGGAATGGAAACGTAGGTAGACTACATATATGCGCTTCAATTTTTCTTATAGACAAACTGAAATATGGACTGGTGCTGTCATGGATATAGGCCTAACAACTTAGTACGCCATACCTTACCAACGACAAACATCTAAAAAATGCTACATCAACATTCCAGTTGTGAAAAGAACCGTCAGAGTATTTACGTCATACCGTAGTGCTGCTATACCATTTCAGTAATCAAACACAATTACACAGCTGGGCATAAACAATAATATCAAACAGCTGCCGTGGATTTGAACTTCCAAAGATTATATTCACAGGGAGAGGAATTTCCTTACTAGATCTATCAGCTGCGTTTGATACAATAGATCACGACATTCTTTTACATCGCCTTAATAGACATTTTGGTCTATCTGGCACGGCTCTTCAGTGGTTTAGTTCATATTTTTCAGACCGATACTGTCTTGTCCAGAACATCTTCCATTTGGTGTCCCACAAGGTTCTGTCTTTGGCCCTGTTCTGTTTAGCTTATACACTACATCCCTTAATCGAGTCATAACTAATCATAATACAAATCATCATTTGTATATATCACTTTCACCAACTGACACACATACATCTCTATCAACTTTAAATGACTGTGTCACCGACATCTTGATGTGGATGGAAGCAAGTAAATTGAAACTAAATCCAGATAAAAGTGATCTAGTTATTATTGGCACAAAACAACAACGAAACAAGGTTGTTAACTACTTTCCAGTTAAATTGCTTGGTAATGATACATCACCATCAGATATTGTTCGTATGCTAGGTGTTATCTTTGACAGTGATTTAAGCTTTAAGCAGAACATTTCTCAAGCATGTAAATTTCTGTTTCTACAATATACGTGATTTCCGTCGAATTCGGCGTCATTTGTCTTTATCTACTGCTAAAACAATATCAGTATCTTTAATTAACAGTCGCTTGACTACTGCAACTCACTCCTAAACGATATTGTTAAAAACGACTTAGCTAAACTCCAACGTGTACATAATTGTTTAGCACGTGTAGTACTAAAAGCACTTCGTTTCTCACCATCTCTGCCCCTACTTAGACATTTGCATTGGCTTGCAGTTACATATCGAATACAATTCAAATTAGCCACTATCACATATCGTACCCTTTCTACGCAACACCCATCCTATTTGTTTAGTCTCCTTCGTTTTTCCGATATCCCCAGGAATCTCAGATCATCTTTTTGTTCCGAAAACTTAATAACGGCAAACGTGCTTGTTCTATAGCTGCACCCAAAATCTGAAATCAACTCCCTATCACTTAAAAACAGTCTGAGACTATAAATACCTTCCGTAGAAAATTAAAGACTTATTTATTTGAAATTGCTCTTGCTTGTACCTGTTAACTATTTTGCCCAATAATGTTTTGTATGTTGCGCCTCTAAGCTCAGATTCCTGGGGATTTAGGCACTATAGAAGTTTGTTATTATTATTATTATTACATCGGGGCCCAAGTCAACGTATTCCTTGGTGTCAGACTGTGGCTACTCTTAGAGACAGCTGTTGTTCAAGGGAAAAGAAACACGCACACGGATGAAAGCACGCACGCACACACACACACACACACACACACACACGCACACGCACACGCACACGCACACGCACACGCACACGCACACGCACACGCACACGCACACGCACACGCACACACACACACAAACACACACACACACACACACACACACATCAGTTAAGTAAAAGATTTAAGATGCAAGTCTCTCGTGATGTAGGTTGGCCACAGAAAGAAATACACTGCTACTTATTACCATCAATAAGTTTCGGGGGAGATGCACTTACAGTGATTCGATGTTTGCGAATTAACACATAAATGTGAAATACCACCGAAACTGGTGTTTGTGTCCTAGCAGAAACGCGGCATCCTGGACATGGATGACGACAATGAAGAAGAAGATTTGATCTCCACCGAACGTTACCATGTACGTACCAATGCATAGTAATCGTACTTGCTCAACTACCGACGTAACGAAGACCGGTGGAGCCCACAAACATCCACCTGAAAGTTTAACAGGGGAGTTAGGTGGGAACAAAACAGTTCTACTAAAGCCAAGCATGTAACGATATCCAGGTCCGTTGCGCGGCTGATTTTTGGGGGTGCATTTTTCGACATGCTGGCAGGAAAACCCGAATACTTCCAATTAAACCCCAGCATTGAGGTTGAACAAAAACCACTGGACAACTGCTCTACAAACGTTCTTCCCCTTATGGTATATTCAAGCGGAACAGTTTTCCTTCAAGAGGAAATGTTATTCCCTCAGCGGGGATGGATGGGAGGGTAGGTGGGTGGGTGGGTGGGTGGGAGTTCTTGAGCACACATGGCTCCCTCCACAATAGGCCTATTATCCATTATTGAAATTCTGTATGTCTACCAGGACTGTTGTCTTTCTTTGCATTTAATATATTGTTAATGTTCTTTAATGTTAATGTATATATATATATATATGATCAAATACGTGTGTGGAGCGCAGTAGCTCCGGACTCTCGACTGAGAGAACGCGGGTTCGAATCTTGCGCGGCTGTGTCGATCCTTGGGCAAGTTCGTTTACTCTACATTGCTTCAGTTGACTCAGCTGTATGAATGAATACCTGGCTATATACAGTGATGGATATTTGGGTACGAGTAGTCTTCGCGCATTAATTGCCACGTGCCTGAATTTCTTTCGAAAAACTTGTAGTCACCACGCCGCCTATTACTGGGGGGGGGGGGCAGAAAACAATATGTCTACCGTCAAATTGCACACAACTTTCACAGTCAACAAAAATACACATTCATCATCTCGTAAAATTTACATTTCCACCCGCCATTGACGCTCGCCACAAAACAAACATTCACGGTCACTTTTAATGGGGGGGGGGGACAGAACCATATGTCTGACCCCAGATAAATTCCTTGGCCAGCTGCCCCCTTTCTCCCCCTGTTCCCGCGTCTATGCACATACATCGAACATTTTGATTATTTTTCTAGTAAATGCAAGGTGATTGCATGATGGAAATTTTTTGTTAAAGGGATTCTTTGAGAATTGTAATATCTTTGTAATGTACGCAATTATTAGATAATCCTGTTAATATGATTATTTCATGTAATTATATGCCTTTATTTCATTAGATTTACGTTTTATTTATCAGAAATTCCACTTATCAGTATTGTCCGGGTCCCTGGAAGTTCGACCTTATCCAGAGTGCACTGTATATTTTCCTTTATTCTTGGTCTAATAATTAATGTTATATATAATTATACATATGGGCCATTCTCGTGAAAAGTGCACAATAACAGTAAAGTAACATGTAAAAAATAAATGTTTAATTTGTTTTTAGCGAGTACTATTATTATCAAATGTGCTATTCACATGAAGCAGCGCAACTTGATCTGATATATTAGTAGATTTGTAATAATATTTTCATGGATAAAAACGTATGTATACTAGAGTGCAGATCTGCTGGTGTGCAACATTCGTGCATCGCAAAATTCCGTGGCAACATGGTATTGTTTACTACACACCTAAAATGTTTACATTGAATGATGACATGCCATCCAGCTTTACTGGCAATCGTAGCTGTAGCATTAAAAACAGTCTGTGAACGTACGAATCCCACATTTTTATGTTTCGGTTCAAATAAGTGGGGAAACGGGGACTTTTCAAAAACGGCTGACTGGAATTTGGAAAGGCAAGACCCGTAGGTAGGGAGGTCGGAAGAAATCACGCAAACGCGTTTGCATTGGGACGCAATGTTAAATCGCCTATGTTTAAAAAATTGTAAGTCCCTTGATTTATAAAGACTGATCATATATTTTATATCAAAAGAAACATAAATATGTCTTCTTTGTGATAAAAATACCTGCTTTTGTGAATTCGTAATGCTTCATACAGATACTCGTGATGAAACAACGACCCCCACCGAAATTTTTTTTCGTTGCGGACGCAGCCATATTTAATTTCGCGGAAGGGAGGTGTTTCTCATAAAATCACGTACTCGCGTTATTACCCGCCATGCTATGTTTGGCGGTATGGTTGAAATCGCAAAATGATGCTCTTTCTTTTGACGTGTTTCTTGTATGAATTGATATAAAATTAAGAAAAATATGATATGTTGAACATTGGTCATATTTAGAGAGGATTTAAGGTATGAACAGCTTGCGGAAACTCTGGCAAACTACACATGTGCTATTTAGTAATGTATAAACGTAATATTAATGCAAATTTGGCGGAGATACACCTTTGCCCATTTTTGCCCCAAGCTCAAACGTAGCGGTACCCCATGTCCGGCAACGAATTTCTCCTATTATCGCTCACATACCCGGCGTACACATTGTTGCAATCTTATATTCTGAAGTTGTGGTTTAGCCATGCATTTGTTATTCGTGTTTACACATGCACAGACATGCTACCAGGTATTATATGGTGGACGTTATATGAATATTTTAAGTTTGTTTTCATGTTATAATCATGCAAAATAAATAACAAATGACAACAAATAAATGACAACCCCCTCCATAAATTAGACATCTAATATACTTCTAATTACACTGCATTGATCTTGATGTAACTAACTGCATGTATAAACATTGGCTTGGTGGTGTTTTTTGGGGTTGTTTTTTTACTGTATCTTCATAGAAGTATTTAATTTGTAGATGAATATATAACATGATTTAACATTTCCTGGTGTTGGTACAGTGCAACATTTTGCTTCAGCGGTGATTGATATGCATGCTTTTTCAACATTTTATTTTTGAATGCTGCAAGGACATTCTTCTTAAGCAATGAAATGCGGTGCTTTCTAAAAAAGGTGCGTCAAACAGGTTGTTGAAATCTGTTCTAAACGTCTTAGAAACGCCACAGTTTCTGCAAACGGATCTTTGCAGATATAACATTACATCAGATAATTCAAAGTTGCATAGCAATATATATTATATATATATTATGTATATATATATATATGTATCTATGTATATATATATATATAATGTTGTACATGCATGCTGTGTAGCGGAATGCTTATTGTTGCTTGCAGTAGTTGGCTATCCTTCTCACTTTACTAATTTTACGCACACGCACACATGAGGACACACACACAAACCTACATATAAATTATGTTTACATAATTATATGGTGCAAGGCCAAAACAGAATGTTTACATGAATGCATGCAATATTTCGCTATGTTTATACTCTCTCACACACTTTACTAACTTTGCATACATGACATGCATGCACGTACTCACTAACGTCCACATGATTTTGCTGGTATACCTACACCTTCTAAAACATGTCAGATTTTTTTGATATCCACATAATGGAAACCATTAAAGCATATCCTCCAACCTGTGGGTAGCAGGCTTCCCAAGCTGGTTCAATGTGGTATTTGACAACGAGCCAGATATATTGTGTAGACGTATATATATTATGGATGACGATTTGAGAGTGGGGGACCTGGAGATACTTTTGTAAGCTTTTCCAAAAGGTTAGTAGCCTAGTTAATTAACTTAATTTATGTATAATTCCTTTCTTAAATGATATTTAAAGGAAATACATAAAATATCAAGTTTTAGCTAAGTTTTTTGTATTGTACAAGATTATTTTTTCACATTTCCTTCAGATCAAAAAAACTGTCACACAAATTTATTCAATGGCCTTTACATAATTGTCTATAACTTCGCCAGTTTTCATCACAGAGATTTAAAACTGGTATGGCTGTTTATCTCTTAAATAGACCTTTCCAATGGTGTTTTGCATTTGCCAATCTGATTAATTATTGCATTTTCACCGACCTCCCTACCGTAGGCGTAGACACACATACCCAAATCCCAGATTTAGGCAAACAAATTACATCCACGACTAGGTTAATCATCTTGCTGTGGTTGCATATATTGATATTTTAGCGTGCATTTTCGTTCACTGCATGTCAAATATTGATGCAGTTTTATTAACTAGAAAGACGAGACCTTTGCCTAAGGCTACGTTAGTGTAGTTGGGGCTCAACAGACTCAGTGACAGTCCCAGCGGCAGCTGACACCGACTGCAGCCGTCCGCGTCAGCGGACGTTATAATTCTATTTAATCGAAACGTTACTCGGCTGACGGCATTGCGAAACAGGGTAACTAAACAGTGCATACGCTTCCTACACTTATAAAAATAGCTGTCAATATGCATATGTTTACAAATTGCTTATTTACAATGCCATTGCTTGAATCAACTCACCTCGGAAACTAACATGTCAACTATGTGTGTGACGTCAACGGTCGTCGTGTGGTTCACTGCGCGTGCATGAATATTCAGAATTAATCATCCACGTGGCAGCAAGCTCAAAATGATTCGCGTAAACACAACTGTTTATCATTTTTTTTGCGCAGATAACACCCAAATTATGCATAAACACCCAAGACATAAGTAGCAGAGAAAGCACTTATGGGAAATTAATACGTTTTGATACGGTACACCTCGAATGCATATTAGCTTACAAAGAATCCCTTTAAGTTATTATTGTTGTCGTTGATGTATACCTGTCAACCCTCCCGGATTATCTGACTAAATCACTGGACATCTCCCAGAAAAGAAGCTAATCTCCCTGATTTTCGCTTGCGACCTGCAACAATATCCTCCTCCCGTCTTCTGAAGTCAAATCCAACATAACCGAACTGATGAGACTAACGAACTGTCTCGAATCTCCGTGATTTCAAAACTCAGAAATTGACACGTATATTGTTAAAATTAAGACAACCATATCAGATGCGTTCGTGTGTTTTGCCTGTGACTGACAGGACCTCGTCAGTCGGCTGGTGCAACGCTACCTAAACACGCAGAAGGAGAAGCAGGTTGTGCGGACCGTTTCGGCCGGGGACCTAGACGGCATCATCCAACAACTCAAGGAGTTGAAGCAGATGAACAGGTTATTACTGCAGAATGCTTACGGCGATGATACCTCCCTCGTGTCGAATTGATTGCAGCCGGTGGTGTCGTCTGTCGTATGATTCTATAAGAGTCATATATATCGTGTCTGGAGTCAACTCGACACGACGACACTCACGCACGCGAAGTGAACATTAAATAGGTAGCCTCGGTTACCCAGGCTGCTCGTGGTGGCGCCAACGTTTGTTGTAGACAAGACAGCCTGCCGCACCCAAAATCGCGTTCGCGTTGAAACAAATATGATTGGTTAGCCACGGTAGCCATGTTGAAGACATCACACAAACGCACGCACGCACGCACGCACGCACACACACACACACACGCACATGCACACTATATTATATATATATATATATACATACACACATCCGTGTGCGTATGCGCGCGCGTGGGTGTGTATATTACTACATGTACATACGCTAATAGTTATATCATTGATTGAATACAAACAAATTGTTAACGAAATGGTCTTATTGGTGAAATTATTAACATTATCTAACACAAATAAACGTTGTTCGTATTCAGTTAAAAATGTACTAGTTCTGGTATATGTGCAATTGTTAATTAATTATACATAATAAGACTGTTGATACCAAACAGTCACGGTACTGCAAGGCCACAATAATTAGTGCTGCTATATTTGTATGCGATGGGTCATCGCGGAACGACAGTAAAATTCGTTAGTAATTATTGGAACCGCCCATAGGTGTCAGTCCTTCCATCGACATTGCGTCTCATTAAAGTGTACCTTAATCTAGAAATTATGCCTTTATATTGTCGGACAGGTTATATTACATGAATATTTAACTATGCACGAAGTACGAGTCTGATGCTAAGCACACATCGAATGCTAGAGAGATTTTAAATCGGTTCCGCCCCGTTCCGCCCCGTTCCGCCCCGTTCCGCCCCGTTCCGCCCCAATTCCACCTCGTTCCGCCTCGTCCCGTGGTTTTCAGACGCCCTCAACAGTCATAAACTACTTTATGTAGACCATATATGTAAAATTGCACGAACTATGAGTCTGATTCGAAGCACACATCAAATGCTACATAGATTTTGCATCTGTTCCGCCGCGTTCGGCCGCGTTCCGCGGTTTACTTACTTTGAACAGTGGATCAACATGGTGCTAAGACTATTCGGCTCACGGATAACTCAGGTCGGTACCCGGGTTTGACTGGTCAGGGTTTTGCCAAATTGTACCAAGTGGGTAGATTATCAATTGTCGTAATGGAAATATCGCTGTTTGATTTAAGAATAATTTTAAAATCACGTAAGTGAAACGCATTTGGAAAATACTCCTTAATTTGTCCGTAAGATTCTGTTTTAGGATGAATTTTCCTAAAAAGCTTAATATTTTGTGAAACGGTCCCCTGAAGTGTTGAAACACCGGTTGACTTATGCACTTTTTGTGAAGCCCATACATTGCGACGTCTCGTCAATGGCTTTGCTTTAATTAATCAAGCTGACCAGCCGGATTCGATCAGCCCATAACACAAGCCATTGAAATCTGAATTGTGTGAGAGTTTTAAGTTTTCCATTGTATGACTGTAATGTTATGGTCGATTTGCACAGGCATTGCATCCAAGAATTACAAGTGATGAACAATGTACACATAGTATAAAAACACCCGCTCTTTATTTAATTTGTACATGATGACGGTCAATGTCAACACTATCGTCTACAATGGTGCTGCCACCTGGCGACTAAGCGTTAATATACAATAAGGTTATGTAGTGATAAACATATACAATTACAGTTCGTACTTGTATACTCGTAATATTGCATACTAAAGGATTCTAAGGTTGAAGATATATTCAGTGGTGTTCCGTCCAGTTCAAAAACCCGCATGTTCTTCAGAAATGATTCTTTGTTCTTTGTCTTTGGCGGAGATAAATCGTAGAAATTTGTGGTGCAGAAAAGTTAATAAACGAGTGGAATTACTGATTGATAAGTATTATTCTTGCCTTAATATCATTCATAAAGTAGCAATAAATATATATTGAGTAGGAGTTGCGCTTAAAGTTAGTTAGATAAAGTATTTTAGAACATTTTAGTCTAGTGAGTGATAATAGTACCTCCTAGACACTTTTATTAGGTAGCATTGTTGTTAAAATTAAGCATTTGTGATAAACGGACGACCTAAGCTTGTTTATGTAGGTATTGTCCCACGTATTCGCTAGGGCGTGGTATAACCTAAATAAATAAGGCAGTCTAGCGTAAAGTAATTGATTGTATTTATATCAGGTCACTACCGATAACGTAATACTTTGTAATAGGATAGATAGTCAGCTGTGACTATAACCAAAAACTGTAACCGAAATAAACAAGGCAATCTTACGTAAAGTGTAACATTTGTGCACAATAAACAGTCTTCTTAGAGACTACATAGACATAGTGATTAGTGTAAACATAGTTGACTAAACTATTTTAAATAGCTAATTAGATTACTATGTATTATATAAATTCTGACATGGCGCCTTGCAAGCGGCAAGTCAAGGCTAAGAGACGCGTGCGACGACTACCACAGTTGTTCAGTGCATGGGGTGGTGGAAAGTGGAATGTCTGGAGAAGGAGCTGGTTAGGTTGGTAGATATTGTGAAGGGGATGAAGATGAGAATCAGCAAAGAGACGGGCGGAATGGAGAGATGCGACAGAGAGTTGGAATTACTGTGAGAGTGAAGGAGCAGAGTAGTGGCAAGAAGACTGAGGAAAGGAGACTGAGAGTAGGGAAAGTGATCGGAGGGGAAGGAATTGGAGAATCGACGGCAGGAAATGTGACAGGCGTGAAGGTGACAGAGGAGAAAATCTCCGTAGAGAAAGAGGTAGGAGGGAAATAGACACGGGAGAGGAGAGAAGGAAATTCAGTGGGACGAAAGATGACGGGAAGAAAGGAATTGAAAGTAAATGTGACAGAAAAGAAGTTGGGAGGGATGATGACAGGAGGAAAGGTGACAAGAGAAACAGCGTCAGGAAAGAATGGAACGGACGAGATTGTGATAGGAGAGCAGAAGACAGGGGAACAAGACTACAATCAGACAGATGTAAACCGGAGAAGGAGCTACTCTGAGGCAGTGATCGAGGCATTGAGAAAAGAGAGGTTGTTCGTGGGCGACTCTATTCTGAGAATGACAGATAAGACACTAAGAGAGGGGGAGGACGTCGTTGTTTGTTTACCGGGGGCTAGGACAGAACATGTGACTGAAAGAGTAGAGAAGGTATTGGGGCATAGCAAGGGATGGTCTATACTAATACACGTAGGGACAAATAATGCAGAAAGGGAGGTAACAACTGGGACAGTACAGAAGTACAGATAGTTAGTGAGGATGTTAAAGAAGACAAGAGTCGAACAGAGTATTCTCTCAGGAATTTTGCCAGTAATGGGAGGAAGGGGGCCAACATATAGAAAATGCAAGAGTATGGCGATCAACACACTAGTTGAGCAGATGTGTGAAGAAGAAAGGGTGGGATTCATAGATTTATGGAGATATTTTGTTGGGAAGGAAGATATGTACATCAGAGATGGCCTCTATCTAAGTGGAAAGGGGAGCAGTTTTCTCAGAGAACCTGCTGCAATATGTTGACAATGGGACGGCTGCATCTATTAAACTAGATTCTCAGAGGGGATTCAAAGAGAAGCCTGAAACTCGAGGCATAGAAAAAGACAACATAAGTAAATCAGCAAAGAACAGCCTGGAAAAAAAACTGTTTTGAATCAGGATGTAAATGCGTTTGTTTAAATGGAAGAAGTTATCTAAACATTATGGTAAAAGATAATGACCCACACATAATAGGTATAACCGAATCATGGGCCACCACTGATAGATCAGATGCTGAATTGGGACTAACATGCTATGTAATGGAAAGATAGAATAGGAAGAAGGGGAGGCGGGATTATTCTACGGGGAGTGAGGACCACAAGTTTTAAGTTTTAGTACAAGACTGTTTCCTTTCACAACATGTGCTAAAGCCAACCATGGGTGAGAACATGTTAGACATAGTTTTGTCCTCACATAATGAATTAGTTGACAATGTCAAATTATGTGAGCCACTGGGAAGTAGTGATCACAACCATAAACATTTTACCATCAAAGTAAAATCAGAAAGAAATAATAAAAAGCAGTTCAGGAGAAATTTCCACAAAGGAAGGTATAAAGAAGTGAGGAAATATTTAACAAAAATAGACTGGAACAACACACTGAAGACTAAGACAGCAACAGAATGCTGGAATATCTTAAAGAGTTAAATTGATTGCATCGTCGATTAATTTGTTCCCTTGAAAAAACAAGGGAAACCGTCTAGAAAGAAATACTTATCGAAAGAAACCATTAAAAAATGAAGTACAAACAATTGATGTGGAAGTCATATAGACGTACTGGAAAGTAGTCATTAGTACCGGTAAAATTGTCGGAGGAAGAGCGCCAGGACCCAAGAGGACCCGACATGTTATAATATGCCAACAACAATGGACGTTCATGTCATATCGGCATATTACATCTGAGTCAAAGTGCGCTCCCCTTCTTAATTGGACTAATAATAATTATTGTCGTCAGGCATTGATGAAACTAAACTCAAATGTGTATAACTGTACCAGATAGTTGTTGACTACTATTGGCGTCGCCACTATCACGAGTTTATACTACAATGCGTTACAATCGTGATACATCAGATCCGTTGCCACTGTTTCCAGGGGGGGGGTACCTTTTCGTACGTCGGATTGCCGAATATAGACGACTGCATGGAAGTCTAGGCGTTGGGGGACTTAGAGCCAATCAGGGGCGAATGCACAATTTCATCCAAAGAATGAGGACAATTATAGCGCAATATTCACTCACTCAGTCATTCAGTCACTCATTCATTCATTCATTTATTCGTTCATTCACTCATTCACTCATCCTCCCATTCATTCTTCAATCACCCATTCACTCATTCACTCCTTCATTCACCCACTCATTCATTCTTCATTCCCTCATTCACTCATTCCCCCATTCCCTCATTCACTCATTCACTCATTCACTCATTCATTCATTCACTCATTTACCCATTCACCCATTCCCTCATTCACTCATCGACTCATTCACCCATTCACTCATTCACTCCTTCATTCACCCACTCATTCATTCTTCATTCACTCATTCACTCACTCACTCACTCACTTACACACTCATCCACCCACTCATCCACCCTCTGAGACACCCATGCACGCACGCACACACTCCATTTTTATATGGAACTGAATATGAATGTTGTTTTCACATTTACCATAGGAAGTTTTTTACCTTGAGCGGGTGTGGCACCGCTAAATGTGAACATTCCGCTAAATGTGACAAGTCCGCTAAACGTGAAAAAACATGCTACGTTAAATGTAAAAATTCCGCTATATGTGAAAACATTACACTAAATGTGAAAAAAGTACGCCCGGTAAACGTGAAAAACTATCAACGCTAAATGTGAAACATAGGGAGGTCCGCTAAAGGTGAAAAACGTCCTACACTAAATGTGAAAACAACATTTATATTCAGTTCCGTGTAAGAATGAAGTGTGTGTGTGTGTGTGTGTGTGCGTGCGTGCGTGCGTGCGTGCGTGCTTGCGTGCGGGCGTGCGTGCGCAGAGATTGATACTGTGATCACCTTCATGCCAGTCACAGTCTATACCACTAGGATACACGGCCGTCCATGCTGTGGACTGTCTGTGACAATGCCCTCCCTAGGCATGGTAGAGACTACGGAACAAACATGAGTTAATTGTAATTGTTAATTGATTGATTAAAGTCATGCAATGGAGTTAATTTGAATTTAATTAATTAATTGCCCAAACTGATAGCATGGGTTAATTTTAATTGTTTGAATAAATTAACTTAAATAAGTTATTTGCAATTTAAGTAATTAACTTTTCTAGTTATAATTAACCAATATCTGCTACGTAATTATATGAATCCTTGTTCGTAAAGAGGGTGGGCGAGTCCGTGGGTGAGAGGGTGAGTGGGTCGATGCTCACTGTTGCGATCCATTCGTAAAGATAACTAACTATAAGAATTCTCGCTAATGAAAGTAGGCAATTATTATTATTATTATGAAAATATATCATGTGTAACCATGTCATAAACGATTAAACATATCTTCGTTCAAATTCAATATGGTACAGAAAACAAAATCAGATATTCGAAGAAAATACATCATCGAAATGCACGTACAAATTAGTGGTCACATATTATTCTAAATATTTCTTTTAAATATAATGTGTCGTAGATAAACCCATATGTTGACATTATATTGGAATTGCGTTACTACATAACAAAATTATACCCGTACGTGTACGTGTACGTGTACGTGGCATTATGTTTCCATGTAAGTGCATTATCATGACATCACAACATCAGAATAACATTTTCAGACAAATTGTCACATTTATGTTATTGGGTTTACAAAATAATATAACCGGGTTTAATTATGTTTATCATTTAAAAAATATCCTAGGTTACATAAAATGAATTATCAGACATCACAAGTCGACATACTATAATAAAAATCACTCACAAAATACAAATAAAACATTTATTAAAAATAATGTCCATTACGGGATAAACATAACTTTATTATCTGTCCAGCAGATAAAACAAACGTAAAAAGTTAACTAAGCAAATTTTGCGAATAAAAGTAGGTAAATATTTACTAAATAAATAAAGTAAAATAAAAATATAAACGTTGCAAAAAATGTTGCCAATTATGTGGCTATGTTGAGTAAACATAAGTTCGGCACCTGACAAGCAGACAAATAATTGCATGGCGTTTATCGTGCCAGATATGAAAGACTCATAAAGTCAACTGTTTCCCATGAAATTTCCCCATAAACTGCTTCTCATTCCGACAAATGACATACACGCAATATCCTATCATTATATGTATACCATTACTACCACCCATATTTTGAAGGTACCTGGAAGTTGGGTTGCCATCACGATAATGCATGCGTAGTACCATTTTGGGTAAGCCCAAAACAATTCTCTTAACCGCAATGCAAGCCCGCTTCCCTTTCCCGCCAACCGTATTAGTTTACATATGGTCCATTTACATCGTATGCCTTGGCTACAGTCCAAACTGCATCAAAAGTTCCGAACGAACATGGATCGTGTATTTCGAAACATACTCAACTATATTATGAATTCGTTTACTTTCACTCCAAGCAGATCTACCTACACCGATATAGAAAGCACCATCATCCAACACATAACAAAAATCTTTTGAATCATTTAATCGGGCAGGTCACACAATATTCTCAATGTTGACATGCCAATTGTATCTCGTCCAATTTCGATTGATTCTCCAACACTGTTCTCTTCGATTTGGATGTCCATTTCTTTCTCGGGATGCCTATTTGGTAGCTCGTGTGGATACTTGCGGTAGACTGAAATATTGTTAGCCTCTAGATTATCCGCATAGCTAAGTTTGCCAACGTCTGGTCCGGGTGCGTGTCCCCTGTTGTCAAATTCTTGTTCAGGCGAACTACTCCACGTTATTTGATCACTAGCTACGACAACCTCTCGTACATCATCACTATTTGCGTCTAAGCATGCGTAGTGCTCGCCGTTACCCTCATGGAAATGCCCTAAGATAACACAAGGTTGATCATTTGTCACCTGAGAAAGTTCATCAGGTCGAATGAGAGTTATTTGATCCCCAAATTCATGTTGTAGGTTCATACGATGTAAATACTGAACTCTCGATTCGGTGAGATAACTGCTCCATGGTACACCCTGTTCGGAGCTTCCCAGTACCCTATGGGTATCCAGATAGTTCATTACTTCTCCTCGCAATGTATCTGCGGTTCTATAAATTCCCAGCTTTGCCAAATGATACGCCATTGCAGCGAACTGACAATTGCCGTCACCTGGCGGATAGTAGCTGATATGAAGACCGAATTCTGACACAAGATTCTGTCGATTACTATCCGTGGTCATAGGTATGTAATACTTGGACCGATGGGAATGTTTACCACGTGACTTGAAAGTATTGTTCGGTGTCGATGTCAATTCTGTCACGTGACACCATTTTTTATAGCGTGCTTTGCACGTGGAGGGAAGAACCTCACTCTGTAGAGATGTTTCTCTTTTTTGCATTCTACTATGATACCATGCAGTGCCCATATCTTCTTTGGTACCTTGTGTTTTTGCAATTTGTATCGAACTAACACCCGTGCTCCCAGTTCGTATACAGGGGTATTCATACTCCGCATCAACGCTTTATTTTTGCGCTCATTGCAATGACGAGGTGGCTTTTTCGGCTAGTTTTCGCACCGCATTGCATATGTTTAATCGACTCCTGACATCACTTTCACGAATTTGAACAGCAGCCACACGGGTATTGAAATTACGCTGTCGTCCAAAATAAACATGGAATGGGCTTTGCCAATTCAAACATTACGTATAATACATTTATTCGTACTAAAAAATGTACAATTCGACTAAATCAATGTATATAAGTTACCGTGTACATAAAACAATAAGCAATGAGCGGAGCTCGTCAATGGCTAAAAAAGAAGAGCTACCCGCATTATCTATATTATGTAATACATCTTTTGCAAATGAGACTCTACATACTAGTTCATCATCCAGCCCCTTGGCATCAAGTTTGTATTTGGACATGATATAGTTAAAACCTTTAGACATGTATGACCCACTACCTTGAAGGGCTAGATGAGAGAGCATTTTCAAACTGGAGTTACTGCATTTCAAGCAACTCTGCATAAATCGTACCATTCGATTCATAATTTGAATTTGAAACGGTATACAGTCCGCTAAAAGTGGCACCATATTACAATGCGTGCAAACTGATAGATTAAACAGTTTTTTGATACCTTTGCGCCACGTAGTATAAAACATATCAAGATGTTTGTTTTGTAAGTTCCACAGACATACACCATAGAAAGATGTACAGTACGACATATATAATTGACGGTTTATGTTTATATTACAAAACACAAAATTAGCAGATAATGCATTTACACGCCATATGAAATCATGACACATATCTTTTACCATAGCCTGGTGAGTGTCAGGACCAATAATGTGGCCTAAATGCAACTCTTTTTTACTATGTTTAACTTTTAAACCATCAAAGTAAAATGGGTAGTCGGTACCACTGCCAGATTTATTAACTTTAATTAATTGTAAATCATATTCATATGCAAATTTTAGACATATATCACACATTTTGTTCAATGCATATATCGATGGAGCTACCAAAGATATATCATCAGCATAGCCAACAACACCATAGTACTTATGACCAATCATACAGCCAAAACCAGACATGCAGAGTCTTGTTAACATTTCATCAATGTAGATTTAAAATAAAATGGGGGACAACACCCCACCCTGCTTCACACCATTGGTAGTTGAGAAATGCAATGACATGGAATCGTTCCATGATACATTTAAATGTTGATTAGTGTACATATAAAGTAAACATCTGATTAAAAGGGGATTCATTCCTCTTTCCATCAGTAAGTTAAAAAGTTTAACATAATTTACTTTATCAAATGCTTTAGTCGCATCTTGTAATAACACGTAAACATCTGATTTATTCTGCTGAAAATAGTTCACAGTCTCCATTAACGCAAATGTACATTTAGCTGTAAAGCTTTGAGGCTTGAAACCAAACTGTAGATCACTTGTTTTAAGAGCATCAGAACTTTTTATCGTTGTAACCCAATCAAATATTTTCGTTAGAGGGCTGCTAAGGGCAATGGCTCGATAGTTATCAGAATTAGTTGCTGATTTCCTCTTGTTTTTTACCAGAGGTTGAATTGTTGAAATATTAAAACCATCCGGGGTATACCATAAGCTGTGAATAGCAAAGAAAGAAAAACATGTAACTTGTTAGGTGCATGAATAAAATGGTCGGTATATATAACGCCATATCCATCACATTTGTTACTCTTAACATGATTAATGCCATTCAAAACATCATCCACCGTAATAGTATTTTCACTTTCGTTACAATGTGCATCTATTTTACTATGTATGTTTTGTAGCAATGACGTCATATCCTCTTCATCATAGGCTACTGAATTATATAAGTCCTCATACTTAGTAGCAAAGTGTTTAGAAATATTTTCGTCTCCAGTCACTTCATCAACCATGTTAGGTAGCATATTAATGTTCTTTGTAACTTTACCTACTTCTTTCCAGAAGTCCCTATTTTTATTTCCAAGTAAAGCTGTCGCCATACTTTCTTTTTTAACATTATTTTGATTACGTTTAACAAAACGAACAGCTCTGTGATATTGAGAGCGTGATCTACGCATGACGTCAGCAATAACAGCATTGCGAGGAGAGCCACAATCTTTCCATACATTATGCCAAAACAGTGACGCTTCTCTGTATGGTTTAACGTGCTCATTCCAACCCGCTATTACCTTCGAATTTCCCTGTTTTGAAGTATGTTGGATGGAGTTTTGACAAGCTCTTATACAACAATCCATTATTGAATCATGAAATATCTTAATATCATGACAATGCGTTAACCTGCTAGGACAATGTTTATCGCGGCATTCTAGAGAATGCTATGGTAGATATTTCGTCAATCATTCTTTCTAAAACCTTGCTGTACTGACTTAAGTTACAGTCTGACGCTTCTTGCCATTTAGGTCTAGATATGTACCTTCTAGAAGAAGGTGAACAATAATTAACATCTAAACTCAAGGTAAGAACCAGTGGCGAATGAAATGATAAATTTGCACCATCATGCATAGTATAATATTCTAACGTATGGTCAAAGAGTCCATTGTTTAACAGAAAATGATCAATGACATGAGTACCATTGTTCACAGGACTAGTAAATGTATAACAAACATTATGTCCTTCAAAATCAATACATGGTTTAATTGTTTCACGTTCACATATGTAATTTAAATGTTTCGTAAAGTTAGAAGACACACGATTGAAAGACGTGTTCATATCACCTCCAATAAAGAAATTGGAACAGTTAATTATATTACATGTACTCATAATTTCAATCAAAATATTGCAGTACAGTTCATCATTAGATCTGGTATCAAATGGCATGTACACATTAAAAAGTAATAATGACATGCTTTGCATAGTTATATTAACTGCACATATTCTATTAGAGTTCATGATGACTGGGGAGACAATACATTTCAAGGAATTTTTCCTATGAAACTGAGATTCCATTAACCAATGTTCCTGGAGTAAAACAAAATCATGTGTTTTGATGAGCTCTGAGACATATTCAGGCTTACCTGGACCAAAGCTAGTACAATTATAACTTGAAATAGTAAGGTTACTAGCCATATTAAAAATCGTAGATTATGTCGGAAGACAATGAAATCAGAACGTGTTACGCGTGTTCTTAAAGCGGAATATACGAATGCTGATGCCTTCTGGCCACACACCACTGTCAAACAGCTTATCACATTCTGTGAAAGGTACTGTTAATTTGAACGACCTGTTTTAGCCTCATTACGTAACACACACTTAACATTCAACACAGTTAAGCCCTTGCTTTCTACACAGGACTTTAAATCATCCGGCTTAACTTCTTTAGAGACCCGCGATACAAATATGTCTCTAACCGATTGACCATTTCTGGCTGCCATGAATGTTTCTGAGGCGGTAGCCGTTCCAGTATCTGGTTTTTTTAGCCATGCGTCTCTCGTTCTTACGCCGAAGGTAGCTAGGAATCTCGAATGAGTCACCTGCGCTCGAGTTGACATTAATGCGATCCTGCGTGTCAACATCGTTCACAAACAGTGCGGCATGGTCAACAACAGTAGTCGAGCCAACGGTCCTCGACTCGCTCGTGACTCGTTGTGCTTGCCGACTTGCTCGTTTTACAGTACCAGAATCCACCTTTTTCTTCCTATGTTTTCCAGACTGATCGGTGCTGGCCGGTGTTAATTTCACGGTCAGTTTCTTCTGCTGCTTGTCCGTAGCAGTCTTCAGTGTATCAGCGTAAGACGGACTAGGGGTGGAAGCGGCTTTCTTTGTGAGTGTTGATATATCACCTTCCGTTCGCAGACGTTTTTCAGTGTTTGTGCTGACACTGTCACTAAGTTGTCGCAACTGGCTCTCTAACACTGCCAGCCGCTCCACTAGAGACGGCTCCAACAGCTCACCTGGCGAATATTTGGGCAATCGCACGATATCCTGTGCGTTTAGCACAACACATGGTGGAAAATTCAGAGCGTATATTTTCATCAGCGCTGCCAGGATGTCGTCCGTGTTCGCATCTTCGGAACTTCTTGATGTAGTGTCCACCCTGTGGATCATTTTGTCGAGAACATCGACGGTCTTATACGCATCCCACAAGGCGTGTTTCGCAGCTAAAATGTCACACTTTGTGAAGTGCGATAAAACAACAGTTTTTACTTGCTCCCGTGGTCGCTGGTGGATATGGCCGACTATGTAGGCCAGAACGTAATCATTGATCGTAGTAGCACTGTTGGTAGTCACTGTCATGACTAGTGGGTCATGTGACCCGACTTTACTTGCATCGATATAATCGGTGTCAGCGCTTCGTTCGGTCAGCGTGCTTGACCTGGTGGGTTTACCCATTACGTCAGAATGCACTTAAACCCACTTGAAAGTGTCAGTTGAGTATAGCGTCCACTCCAGGACAGTGTCACGCTTCAGAGGTCAGCTGGCATTCAACGTGGTTGCACAATAATTTGATCAACAGCATTAAAACGTCTCATAAAGTTTTTTAACGACAGATAAGACTCGATAAAAACGTGTTTGCATTTGCAGTGTTCATATACTTGCTGTGTACTGTCAAAATTGACACACCGTGTTTCAGTCGTTTCTGGATTTTGCAGGTTATTTCACAGAGCCACAACAATGCAACAAATCAAAACGCCACCTAGCGGTCTGATCTGTCATTTATTTATTTCTCATAAGAAGGCAGTTGGCGAACCCAATTGATACCTAGCTGATTGTATTTCACTAATTCAAATGCAATTTTCTTTTTCAGTATTTGGTTCATTCTTTCAATTTTGTCCTGACTTTGAGGATGGTACGGTCTACTGGTTCTGACGGTTACGTTCTTGTTCTTTAGTCATCTTTTCACATGTTTCCGAAATTCGGTACCACAATCGTGCTGAACGAGACGGGGGTTCCCATACAATTCGAAGATGTCCTTGAGCCTGACCATTACTGTCGACGATTTTTTATTAGGTAAGGGTCTTAACCAAGTGTATTTACTGAACACGTCAAGAACGCACAGCACGTAAGAATACGCAGTGTCAGCATAGAGTATTTTACTCCTTGTCATATCTACAAGATCTATTTGGAGTTTGTCCTGTACTCCTCTGCTTCGAATGCTTGTGTGCGGAGCTCTATTCAGGAAGCGCGCCGTCATTATCTGGTGTCGCGTGTCTTGGGAAAGCACATGACTTATTGCATGTTCCGACAAACACATCTCATTCTTAAGTGAATGATGCATGCGCCGTGGTCCAATTCCTCTCCGGCGATCATATTGCTCCTTGACCAACTTAGTGACATCGGACGTTTGAACAGTTTTCTTGTTGTCGTAATACAGGTATGTGCCGACTAACTTGTAGTTGAGCCTATTCCTGTAGTATTTGGTCAACGCGCTCCTTTCAGCAGTCGTCCATTCGCAAACAGGGGGCAAACGATTTCCACTCAACAGCTGTTGTATTATCTCGAAGTGAGTGTCGGGCATCACCGAACAAGTTCTTTTTACTCTCGCAGCGAAGCACCCACAAGCCAGAAGAAGAGACGAAATTAACAACCTGTGGAAAAAGCGAGAACATGTACCTATCGTTTGAAATATAAACGGAGTTTCTATCCGAACTGATAATTATGCGCTAAACGCTCAGGGTGAAATTACGGTCAGTGTACGGTTTTAGATTAGGATTTAGGTTAGGGGTAAGATCAGGTAAGGTTTGGATTACATTCAGGTTAGGGTCCGGGTTAAGGTGTGTTATAACTGTTAATGTAATAATTAACTGATAAGGTAATATGTGCCCGATAATGTATTGAAATTAACCAAAAAGGTAATAAAATCAACCAATAATGTAATAAAATTGACCAATAACGTAAGTGTATGATACTGTAATAACAACGACCCTTAATGTAATAAACCTTCTGTCCGATGTGTAATAATTTTTTATTGATGATGTAATACTTTTTCCCTGCCCATAATGTAACAACTGTTGACTGATAATGTAATAACAGGGAAATTTCAAGTCCAAATCTTGTAAAAGTCACACTAAGGTCGTTGTTAGTGTTAACTGTGTTAACAACAAGGTCACACTAAGGTCGTTGTTAGTGTTAACTATGTTAACAACAAGGTCACACTAAGGTCGTTGTTAGTGTTAAATCTGTTAACAACAAGGTCACACTAAGGTCGTTGTTAGTGTTAACTATGTTAACAACAAGGTCACACTAAGGTCGTTGTTAGTGTTAACTATGTTAACAACAAGGTTACACTAAGGTAGTTGTTAGTGTTAACTATGTTAACAACAAGGTCACACTAAGGTCGTTGTTAGGGTTAACTCTGTTAACAACAAGGTCACACTAAGGTCGTTGTTAGTGTTAACTATGTTAACAACAAGGTCACACCAGAAAAGAAAAGAAAAGAAACCACGTCAAGGTCAAGTTAAAAACAAAGATACTGCGAAGTTCACACCGTGTTTGTCTAATAATATTGCCACGACAATATCATAAATTGTAAATAGGCCCCCTCCTCAACCTTCACAATCACGGCCTTCTAACCATTCTCTGACATGGGGGTCACTACCCTCCTTTTATCAGGGCCACTAACCATCCTCTGTCATGGGGGTCACTGCCCTCCTTTCATTCATGTGTGTGTGTGGGGGGGGGTGCGTGTATGCGTTGTGTGCGTGTGCGTGTGGGTATGCGTGCCCGTGTGCGTGTCACTAGTAGACGCACGTATCGTACATATGTGATTCCTTAAAACTTCACAACAACCTATCGCTAAATTTCAATGATCATAATTATTATAACTAATACAGCTCACCAAACACAAGCACGCATCTTTATAACTAGAATGAACAAGTCGGTGCGTTAACGCTCTCTGTTCTATCTCGCACCACAGTTATATTCAATTATCTACCTACATCTATCAAGCTGTTGCCATCCTCTCCAATATTCCAACAAATGTCTTTAAAATACATTCTCCAAACAGATCATGAACCAGCCGTGCACTTTGCAGCACAGTATACCGTGTTACCATGATGCTATTCATATCACGAATAACATCCCTGGTTATATTTCATTTGCATCCTACTAGATTATAAATTGTATCTGGACTGTGTTTTATATACATGCAAGTCATGTTCTATGTAAGCGTATTATGTTTGCACCGATTTTGATTATACTCGGATTACCTGTAGTCTATATTTGTGTGCATTGTGTGTAATAATAAGTGTCCGTTTGGCATGTATGTTTACACAAGTTAAGATAGGTTAAAATTAACTTAATTAGATAACTTCTGCATTACAAATTAACTTAACCGAAAAAAACATAAATTAACTTAACTTAACTACTTGACGTTAAAGTTAATCGAAAACAAAAAACATGTGGTGTCACCTAGCGATCTCCTTTGAACTGAACTTGCACCAGCGTTGTTGTTTGTTAATAATATTTGGTTGCATAATGAAAAACATTATAATTAAATTAATTTACAACAATAACTCCTTAAATACAACGCACATTTATGCTTTATCAAACACTGTGCAACTTGTGCATTTGCCTACGATTCTACACCGAAATTGGATTCGGTGCAGCACGTTAATACGTTGCTGTGACGGATCGTTTACATTTAACACAGCCACAGTGTGTTACATATTAATTTGTAACAAGAACAGTATAGCCTAAATCGTTAATTTAATTAGTTAGTTTGACAATTTAAATAAAAAGGTTAACGACCCAAACATATTATTAACTTAAGTTAATCGAAAAACTGTCATAGTTCGTTTAATTTTTAATCGCCTTATTCCAGTAAAAATCCCCTGTCATTTACATTATCAGTAAAATGTTATTACACTATCGGGCAGAAGGTTTGTTAGATTATCTTTCGATATTATTGCATTATCTGGTATTTATGAGAGTATCGGTTTGTTTTATTACATTATCGTCACGTATCGTCACGTATCGAGCACATGAAAACTGTCTTGAGTCTCGAGTCTTGCATTAGGGTATTAGTTAATTATCACATAATTTGTAACAGGGTCACGGTTATGGCAGTGCACTGTATCCTATTTCATGGGCATGTCTACTAGTTTCATTCAGCTCTTTTCAATGTAGCCTCAGCGAAATAAGAAAATAAACGGTTACCCTATGTTGATCGTGACGTAGGCTACAGTTTGCAACTACACGAACTACACAGCGACATCATGTTTTACCATGCCGAACACGACTCAATATTTTAATGTCGTCTGCCCTGCACTGATTATCGCCCATTAAAAATGTATTAACTTGCATATAGTACAGTTGCTTCTAATTTAACACAATTAATATATGACCAGGAAAGCATGACTGTTTAGTATTTCGCTCGCTAACACAATGGCAAGCGTAATTTACTACAAACGGCAGCGTGGCTATTTGTTCGGGTGAATGCACGTGAACCACAGGTTAGAATCGGAGCCGAAACTCCAATAATATCCCCGCTAGTTGCGCCAGTTGGCGCTAGTTGCACTCATTGCCACCGCTAGATACTATGACATATTTTAAATATCCTGAAATAATATTTTATTTTTATTTCATATTTTAAACATTGTTTAGTGATAGAGTATAGTCGGTGATGTTTGTGAATACGTCGTTCGTCAGACGAGCATTACTCATCTAGCGAACTGTCGCTCTCCAGTTGACTAATGTCCGACGCGAAATTGATATGTCTAGTTGATGACAGTCAATTAATATAACACCAATCGTCGACACCAGAGTGCAGTCAGCCGGATAGGAAACCGTTGAATAGCCAGTTTGCAGGTGGTCACATTTTCAATCTCTGCGCACGGACGCACGCAAGCACGCACGCACGCACCATTCTTATATGGAACTGAATATGAATGTTGTTTTCACATTTAGCGTAAGAAGTTTTTCACCTTTAGCGGACCTCCCTATGTTTCACATTTAGCGTTGATAGTTTTTCACGTTTACCGGGCGTACATTTTTTACATTTAGTGTAATTTTTTCACATATAGCGGAATTTGCACAAACGTAGCATGTTTTTCACGTTTAGCGGACTTGTCACATTTAGCGGAATTTTCACATTTAGCGGTGCCACAAGCGGGCCTCTCCATGCTTCACATTTAGCACTGATACTTTTTCACGTTTATAGGACCTACTTTTTTCACATTTAGTGTATTTTTTTCACATTTAACGCATATTTGTTTCACGTTTAGCGGACCTGTAACATTTAGCTAAATTTTCACATTGCGTATAAAGCATGGTTTTTTTTATCTTTTGCACAAAACATTTCCCACAAGGTTTAGCAGTTGCGTCTTGGGTTCCTCATGGTCATACTGGATGTAGCATGCCATATTTGAAACTACTGACGACAGCTGAGGTGTCTGAAGTGTCAAATACTTCCTTTCAACCTGGACAGTGGAGTTTTGCAACCTTAGTTGTGAGAACTACAAATAGCTTCTGTTTGTTGGTAACATTGCGATGGAAATGTTTCCAGTTTATTAGCACCTTGTTGTCCCATGTTTCTTTCCTCAGAATCCCGTTACAATGCTTCTCTCTTGTGGATTATATGATCCTGCTGGCGAGATACGTGTCCCAAACGAGGTCAATGCTGTTGGAGTTAACTAATTGCGTCAATATGTTAACAACACCACTGACTAGTGGTTGAGACAGGTAGACACACCAGTCCAGAGTTACGCGCAGAAAGGAGGATGTAGCCTGTTCTCAATTGTAACCAGATATTATTACAGTGCGGTGGTCAAACCAAGACAGGGAAGTCATACCGAGCGTTTGCGTAAATAGACAACGACGTCTAACATCCATGCCCTCTTTAGAAGGGAATACAGGAGGTATGTAAAATACATGTTCAGTGCACACTTGATTGAATGTTAGCTTATAGGTATTGCATTGGTTATCTGGTTTGTGTTGTTAATGTTGAAAAGGGTTTGGCCGAGGTTAAATGAACTTTGGTTAGTGCGACGATACTGATGTCACGCATATTATACGGGATAGCGGATCAACGCTCAGCTATGCGATTGTTATGTAGTAACAATAATGGAATGTTTTGTCGGATGATATTCACGGGTGCATAGATTTGTAAAACGTAGAATACGTTTGGTGGTTTATTGAAGACAATTTGAATATTTTGCTCTGATATGTATACGTCGAAAGTATATGATCGTGTTTTGTGTTGATTTAAATAACATCATATTCTGAGGTGTTTGTCGTTCACACCATTGAGTAGGAATATTTTATTATTGTAGTTAACATTCGCTATACGCGAATAGGCGGTATCAGCGTCATGATTGAATTCCCACGAGAAGAGGGAAGTTCCCTCAAATTGAGCTGAGTCGACACCGGGAGGTTACAATTTTTCGAATTATATTTACAGTACGATGGCCTACGATGGTACAGTTCCCAGATATTTCACAATTTGCCTGTCATGGTTGTTTGTGTTGACTATGGTGGAGGGTTTTTTACAATCTGTATATATAAGTGGTAACTTGGAAGATATGTTTATTTGTTCATATCCTTTCGATGACAATAGTATGTATTTGGATGAAGGTCTAAATGAGGAGTATTTTAAAGGTGGTATGATGATGAAGATACTGTTCATGCGACATAAATATATTTCTGTGGGACATCTTAATGTCTCAATCAGTACCCCCAAAGTTTCCTCCATCCCGTGCGGTCTTCCGCCAGCTATCTCAGAGTCTTGTCATTGCGCGATCTTAGCCTGACGCCCGCCACTCTAAGATCCGAGCGCAATAGGTCTAGCAGGTTGGTTGTGGGCCTGCCGACTCCGCCGCTGTACCGGCATTACCAGACAACAGCAAACTGCAGGGCAAGTTGTGCAGGGATGTCTTCGGGCATGCGTATCACGTGGCCAAACATCGACTTCCGCATTCTCGGTGTGACAGCGGTTCTGTGGCACAGCGTGCGTACAGATATTCGTTTGAAATCATCCCGTCTGGCCACCACATGCCCAATAGGTGGTATACAAAGTTTATATTCTCCCCAAGGTGATTTATGAATATTTATTTTTTGTGTTCGGTGGGGGTGAATAAATTATGGAAATATGTACCTTGCCTTGATATTTCTGTCGAGTTTTACATTATCCCTGAATCCAAACATATATATACAAGTTCGCTTCACCTGGCGGATCTTGACACCCTTTCTGATCTACGCTCCACACAAAACCCATCAACTGACACCTCCAAGTCTTCCCACACTTTGAACGGAAGAAATTGTTCTTTCCCGCCGTATATGACGTGTTGATAGAAATTAAGAAGATGCAGGGTCATTGTAACTTTATGACTTTCGCGGTATTGCAAAAAATCGAATTGTAGTTATTTCACGGTGACCTTGTTTGACCTTAGCTCCACCTCGTATCTCATTTTGACGGGGACACAATAATCTTTCCAAAAATATATGACGTGGCCACTATGTAATATAAGAAAGTAGATATGCAACCATTGTAATTTAAAGACGTTTGCGGAAGCGCACAATTTCGAAAATTCATCATATCAACTGACGGTGACCTTGTTTATTTGCAGTCACGCTTATTGCACCACTTGGCATTTCTACGACATGTCTATTTGTGATGGAGATATATACCCAGCTAACAAAAACAGGTTCCCAGAACGTTAGTTTTACGTTACGATAACGTTAGTGATGAACGTTTGTTTGGAAAGTTTTTTTAACGTTCCGAGAACGTTACAGATAACGTTATTGCGTAACGTTAGCAGAACATTTTTTTGGAAAATGATCTTAACGTTCCGAGAACGTTACAGGTAACGTTACTGCATAACGTTAGCAGAACGTTTTTGCCTAACATTAGCCGAAAGTTTGTTTGGAAAGTTTTCTTAACGTTCTAATAACTTTACAGATAACGTTATTGCGTAACGTTTGCAGAACGTTTTTCCCTAACGTTAGCAGAACGTTTTTTTGGAAAGTTTTCTTAAAGTTCCGAGAACGTTACAAATAACGTTATTGCCTAACGTTAGCAGAACGTTTTTGCTTAATGTTAACAGAACGATAAAACAATAATAAATGGATCTTCATTACTATTATTTACACGTGGCAGTTACATGGTAGTTACAAAACTCAATCTTCCTCGTCATCATCTTCAACCTGGAGGACCTGGATCATTGCCGGCATCTGTTGAATATAACAAGTTATTCTAAATATGAATATGAATCGAACACTATTTATTTTTGGGAATGTAAAGGCCCTTTGTAAAGAATATGTTTGATGACGTATTGTTGAACAACTAGCTGAATAACCGACGTTGCCTGGGAAAAAAGGCTATTGCTTGCACTGATACTCTTTAAATTTAAATTGACTCCCCGAGACCCCACCGCCCTAGACGAATTTTGACCAAAATCTAAATGTACGATCAAACACACCCCAATGGACGGACGAACAGACGGACAGAGAGACAGACAGACAGTAAAACACAGATAATTATAATTGTTTTACAATATAGATTTTTTTTGCACAAAAAGACACAATGTATATGTACGTATTTGTTGCAATAATTTATTTGTATGTATTTGTTGCAATAACATGAATCTAGTTATTATTTGGCATCAGTGAAAGGTGTTATTTTACATAAGAAAAAGAACATATTGGATTAATATGGCTTTCTCCATCAACATTGATAGTGTATTAATTATAACCACTAGGAGAGAGTCATACTTGGTTTCATGGCAATCCACAAATTTATATCTATGGCCTATCACATGATGGCAAATTCAATAGAAACTGTACCTTATGTCATCAAGGCCAGGGGGCATTTCATATAGAAAAGAAATGATTAAGAGCGAATCATGGTCAAATACCTTGTTGGCCTTTCTCCCTCCTCTGTGAGGTGCAAACTTCAACGTTTCTGCGATCACTTCTTCAATTTCATTAACTTTTGAAATTTTGTGAATGCGTGCACACGCTTCTGAAATCAATGAGAAAAACGAAATGAGGTAACACATTTCAGACTAAAGCATGTTTTGTGGAATCTATTTGCTCAATAACATTTTATTTCAATCAATTGTCTTTGTCTAGTTCTGTCAGCAGGGCTGGGTCCAATTACACAAAATCAATTACAATTACTTTTCATTTGTCAATGCAATTACAATTATAGATGCGTTAATAGGACCTACCTACTTATTAGTTAGTGAATATTAACTAGTTTAACCTATTCAACATATACAAAATTCTATGGAGTTACGCATCTAGTGTAATGGGGATAAAAGAACAGCAGGGGACAACTTTAAAGGGGTGAATGTACATGAGTGAAACTAACAGCTGCTGCACTGTCAGTGTAGCCATAACACCACTGCTGTGCCATGGGTCCCACTATGCCATAGCGCCACTAAGGAGGCATCCTGAAGACCCATTAGCGAAGTAGCCCATGTTTGGGACTTTGGAGTTCAATTAAGGTGATTAGCTGACCAGATGGAAAGTTGCGTTGCCCCTTTGTGGTAAACAGGGGTTCGTAACAGGTAAATTTACCCCTTTGGAAGATATCTACACTGGATAATATAGTTGTGTTTATGTTACTTGTCACAAAATCGAGTGTAAGTATTAATAAATTAATAAATTGGCGGTACCCGATTTGACATAGCAAGTTATAGGTTCAGGTGCACTAGGATCCGGAGTGAACGAGAGGCATAACGTGACATCAGATATGTATGTACGAAAAGCCAACTGGCATTCCCATTTAATACATCAACAATAAACAAAAGCGGTTCAGTGATAGTTGGCCAACGGTTACTCTGCTATGACATTATATTTATAACACCATACATTGTACTCGACGAGTATGCATCCAAATACGAAATTACATGAGAGACAATTTAAACAGCTGGTCACTTACATGAAGACGAGTATACACCGATGTAAAGTCTATGAACTGTAACCAATGAATGTCTCGTGATGTGTGAATGTCAACGTTCGCATCGGTCGCGTTCGGCGAGATGTCAGGACGAAGTCGAAAGTCGCTCGGCGTTCGGCGAACGAATTCACGTAGATGAAAGCAGGCGACTCGGGCGTTCAAATAGACGGTAGATTTGCCTTGTCGATCCCACGCGAATCACCAGGCGACAACACGGAAACGATGTCACGACATCGGCGATGTCTAGAAGGTATGTCACGGAGTCTGTGTTACGACAGCTAGCAGACGAAACGGTGGTGGCCTTGCATTCGAAGATCACATCAAAACGGAACTGGAGTCGGTTATCGCTCAGTCTTCTTCAACGCATGAGAAGTGCAGCGTCTCACAACTAATCAGTACTGTTGAAATCGTAGAAGTATTTACTACAGGCGTTGGCCGGACACACGTTTTAGCCCAATTCCTGGAGAAGAGAGTGCAACACTTTCTTCTGCTCAAATGTTCGTCTGGCCACGAATGGCCGTCCGGCCCTTATATAATTTGACGACCGGAAGTTAGTCTGACCAATTACAACACTTAATACAAATTAAAGTCGCTTCAAAAACTGGCTCCCGAAACCATTCACACTTCGAACCAATCCATTCAACTCGCTGAGTTTAAAATAGATTTTGCGAGCTAAACGTATGGGTATATAAGTGCTCATTCAATCTTTAACTTACGTGAATTACTTACATAATTAATATCACTGGATTCCCTGTATCGATCCGGATACCACAATATTCATCGTACATTCCAACTCTCATGAATTAATCCATAATTTTAATAAAACACGAACTCTATTCATAAGCTCCGTGTGACCCTACTGTTTTTCACACCTACATTTCTGTAAACAACTTTTATAAGTTCATAATATAATCTTTTTATAACCACAACATAAGTAGTTTGACAGGTCACCATATTACCAGTCATGTTAAATAATTTCTACAGGTACCAAATTTGGTATAACTAACCGTAGAATTAGTGGTGTACGCTACAAATGAAATTAATTAAATCTGACTCGTCGGCAGTTAAAACGTTACACGCCTTAACCGCCAGAGGGCACCAGCATATACCTCCGCGACAATACATACCAGAGATGGCAGCACCATCCCATCAACCATACTTGTATACAAAACCACTGTTCTAAAGCCTGATTAAATTCTGTACAAACCACTTTGTGACATTACCCCGGCCTTTAAGAATTTAATCTGCACCAATCTGCGTCAAATATCTTCCTTATGTTGATCTGTTTCGTCACACTTAATTAGCGTATTATACGCCCCACCTATTCTTTCAAGCGTGAACACTTCTCAAATTAGAGATCATCAAATACAAAAAAATACTCTTAGTGAGACAAGGCAGTGTCAACTGACTAATAGGCCTTTCTTACATAAGTAATACAATCAAACAAGAATTATGCTCCGGAGGGGAGGGTCGTATACACGAGTACCTACCCTGCCTACAGATTAACCGAGCTATGCCGTACCCTACTTTCTCAAACGAAACATTGTTAATGAAGTAACATTTCTAGTTAATCATTCAGTGCTAAATCAGTCTGTCCGCTACAATACCCACTTAGATTTCCTTGACATACTGCCGGCTAAGAAAGTCTGCTCCTACATTCTCCTTTCCAGGAATAGCTTCTATCCGAAACCTGTAAGGTTGAAGTTTCAAAGCCCATCGAATTAACCTGGGATTTGATAATCGGGCCGTACGGAGGAAAGCTAACGGTTGATGATCCGTTTGAAGTACAAACAACTGGCCGTACAAATAGTTTGAGAACTTCTCGAGAGCCCATACGATAGCGAGACACTCTCGCTCGATCACAGCGTAGGCCATCTGGGCCGCAGACAACTTCTTGCTTGCATATGCTACCGGGAAATATTTTCCTTCATACTCCTGGAGCAATACAGCTCCTACACCGGTATCGGATGCATCCGTACGAAGCACAAAGGGGCGATCAAAATCGGTGAGCTTCAGTGTAGGGGCATTACACATCATAGCTTTCATTTCTGTGAAGGCACGGTCGGCATCGGCCGACCAAATTACTCGGGTGGGCTGACCTTTCTTTGTAAGATTTGTCAAAGGAGTAGCTACCGTCGCGAAATTCGGAATGAACTTACGATAATATCCGATTAACCCAAGAAAAGAACGAACTTGGGTGATTGTTCGAGGGACGGGAGCGTCCCGTATTCGCTCTACCTTATCTTCCTGTGTCATGAGTTGCCCTTCTCCTATTTGGTGACCCATACGAAATCTATCCTGGGGTACCCAAAACAACACTTTGATGGTTTAACCGTGACCCCTGCCTCTGTGAGTCGAGTGAACACCTGGCGGAGTACATTTAGGTGTTCTGGCCAAGTCTGTGTGTGGACCACGATGTCATCCACATAGTTGTCTACACCCTTTATGCCCAACAATAGTTTCCTCATCATGCGACTGTATGTTGCGCCTGCATTAACTAATCCAAAAGGCATACGCAGAAACTGAAATAGGCCCGAAGGGTAGTGTCACGAAATCGAGTGTAAGTATTAATAAATTAATAAATTGGCGGTACCCGATTTGACATAGCAAGTTATAGGTTCAGGTGCACTAGGATCCGGAGTGAACGAGAGACATAACGTGACATCAGATATGTATGTACGAGAAGCCAACTGGCATTCCCATTTAATACATCAACAATAAACAAAAGCGGTTCAGTGATAGTTGGCCAACGGTTACTCTGCTATGACATTATATTTATAACACCATACATTGTACTCGACGAGTATGCATCCAAATACGAAATTACATGGGAGACAATTTAAACAGCTGGTCACTTACATGAAGACGGGTATACACCGTTGTAAAGTCTATGAACTGTAACCAATGAATGTCTCGTGATGTGTGAATGTCAACGTTCGCATCGGTCGCGTTCGGCGAGATGTCAGGACGAAGTCGAAAGTCGCTCGGCGTTCGGCGAACGAAATTCACGTAGATGTAAGCAGGCGACTCGGGCGATCAAGTAGACGGTAGATTTGCCTTGTCGATCCCACGCGAATCACCAGGCGACAACACGGAAACGATGTCACGACATCGGCGATGTCGAGAAGGTATGTCACGGAGTCTGTGTTACGACAGCTAGCAGACGAAACGGTGGTGGCCTCGCATTCGAAGATCACATCAAAACGGAACTGCAGTCGGTTATCGCTCAGTCTTCTTCAACGCGTCAGAAGTGCAGCGTCTCACAACTAATCAGTACTGTTGAAATCGTAGAAGTATTTACTACAGGCGTTGGGCGGACACACGTTTCAGCCCAATTCCTGGAGACGAGAGTGCAACACTTTCTTCTGCTCAAATGTTCGTCTCCTCGAATGGCCGTCCGGCCCTTATATAGCTTGACGACCGGAAGTTAGTCTGACCAATTACAAAACTTAATACAAATTAAACTCGCTTCAAAAACTGGCTCCCGAAACCATTCACACTTCGAAGCAATCCATTCAACTCGCTGAATTTAAAATAGATTTTGCGAGTTAAACGTATGGCTGTATAAGTGCTCATTCAATCTTTAACTTACGTGAATTACTTACATACTTAATATCACTGGATTCCCTGTATCGAGCCGGATACCACAATATTCATCGTACATTCCAACTCTTATGAATTAATCCATAATTTTAATAAAACACGCTCTCTATTCATAAGCTCCATGTGACCCTAGTGTTTTTCACACCTACATTTCTGTAAACAACTTTTATCAGTTCATAATATAATCTTTTTATAACCACAACATAAGTAGTTTGACAGGTCACCATATTACCAGTCATGTTAAATAATTTCTACAGGTACCAAATTTGGCATACCTGACCGTAGAATTAGTGGTGTACGCTACAAATGAAATTAATTAAATCTGACTCATCGGCAGTTAAAACGTTACACGCCTTAATCGCCAGAGGGCACCAGCGTATACCTCCGCGACAATACATACCAGAGATGGCAGCACCATCAACCGTACGTTCTAAAGCCTGATTAAATTCTATACAAACCACTTTGTGACAGGTAGAAAATGCTGTTTTCTCCCTATCGTTGGCGTTCATGTTTATTTGCCAATAGCCTTTGGAACAATCCAGCTTGCTGAAAATACAGTCTTTGGGGAGAGAAGCAAATATTGTCTCGGGGTCAGGCACAGGTTCCGCATCGAAAGTAGTTGCGCAGTTTAATTTGCGGAAATCAACTACAGGACGATTTGTCCCATCTTTCTTTCGAACCAGTAGAAGGGGGGAACAATAGGGTGATCAGGAGTGTTCGATCACCCCAAGCTTAAGCATCTTATCCACTTCCTCAACTGCCTCGGGCACTTTTGCATAAGGTATTGGATACTGCTTTACCCGAATAGGTTTAGTGGTGTCTAGTTTAATGGAATGTTCGGCTAAACTAGTACACCCTGGCTTATTAGAGAATACCTCATCAAATTCCTCAATCAGTTGCCCTATCTGACCAACTTGCAACTTGCTAAGCCCTGATGCTAGGGATACATCCTTGCCACACTCTACTCGTCCTTCAAGTAAAGGTTGCACCTCCAATGAGGGATCATCCTCAGGATTGAGGATGGCGGTAATTGCGGCGGCATACTCAGTCCTAGCTACGTACTCCTTTAGCATGTTCACGTGGAATAGTCGCAGGGCGTTTCCTACTTAGATTTGATAATCGTTGATCCCTACCTTCTTAACTATTTCGTAGGGGCCCTTCCACTGCATAAGTAGCTTGTTATGGTCAGTCGGCAACAGAACTAACACTTGGTGCCCTACTTCAAGGGTGCGTTCTTTTGACTTCTTGTCAAAATGCTTCTTGTATCGTACCTGGGACGAAAACAAGTGGTCCCTTGCCATTTTACATGTATCTTTGATACGATTTCTTAACTCTAACACGTACTGGTACGTTACCCTGGTCTCACTATCAGGGGGGTCATCCTCCCATAACTCTTTCAAGATTGCCATGGGCCCCCTGACTGTTCTTCCGTATAGTAGTTCGAACGGGGAGAAACGGGTACTCTCCTGAGGAGTTTCTCGATATGCGAAGAGCAGAGGTTCAATGTACCGATCCCAATCTCGGGGTCGCTCGGCACACATCCTAACTAACATCTTCTTGAGCGTACCATTGAATCTCTCGACAAGACCGTTAGCCATCGGGTGATACGGGGTGGAGTGCACTTGTTGTATTGACATCAGACGGGCTATCTCTCTCATCACACCTGACACAAATTGCGGTCCGTTATCACTTAGGATCTCGTGAGGGAAACCTACCCGGGCGAATATCGACAATAGCGCCTCTGCTACAGCTTCGGTCGTAGTCGAAATTAGGGGGACTGGTTCTGGGTACCGGGTGGCACAGTCAACTAGTGTTAACACCCATCTATGGTGTTTATTCGTGGGGAGAGATAAGGGGCCAATCAGGTCGATAGCTACTTTCTCGAAGGGCACCCCCACTAACGGCATAAGTTCCACCGGGGCGACCTTTACTTTACCCTTATGAACCGTTCTCTGACATATGTCACAAGACTGACAGTACCTGGTTATGTCACCGAAAATTCCTGGCCAAAAGAAATTTCTCAGGATACGGTCAGAGGTTCTTTTGACACCTAGGTGACCTGCCAAAATAGCCTCGTGGCCCAAGCATAGAATTTGCTTGCGATATTCTGAGGGGACCACAAGCTGGTTCCACTCTTCCAGTCCGTCTCGCCGTTGAAAATGCCTGTATAACAAATCCCCTTTCACTAAGTAGTGACTCGATTGAGTGTCTTCATCCTGAGGACACCTGACTTTGGCAAAACATGCCTTCAAAGTAGGGTCCTTCTTCTGTGCCAGCCGGAAAGCTTCCGCTGAAATGTTTACATGCTCTACCTCGGGCACGCGTAGGGGGAGTCGATCCTTATTTCGTTGTATAGCCTGATTACGAGTTTCTACCACTCCTGCTACAACATCTTCAGGATCTAGCTGTTTAGTCTCCTGCACCTCAGCAACCTTACAGGGCACGTCAACAGTTTTCCCTGGATCTACCTGGTCGGGGCACGACTCCATTTCTCCATGGTTATTGGCGTGAACTCCTGTCACATTGCCAATGATCACGTCGCAAATAGGATTGTCGACACGGAGTACCTCAGTTTCACCGGTAAACACTGGTGTCTCTATGTAACACCGGGCTACGGGGACTGTTATGGTTGAACGGCCTAGCATGACAAGGATCTTCTTATGTTTAGTTAATTGATCTGGATTAACTAGATCTCTCTTAACTACAATCCCACTACATCCTGTGTCTCTTAGAACCGCAACTGGTTTCTCATTCAGTCTGCCACGCATCACTGGTAAGTTAGGGTATGTGTGATTACATACACATCCTACAACTGAGATCTTACACCCACACTTCATAGTTGCTTCATCGCTACAAAGGTTGTCAACCTTCTCGACTGCAATACAACAATTGCCGGCCTCGTGTCGTGGACTCGGCTTCCCTGGGGAGAACTGGCGGGGTTTACCCGTGGGACAATTTACAGCCCTATGACCTGGTTGTGAACACAAGAAACATATCATAGGCTCACGAGGGTGTGTGGCGCTAAGTCTCTTATATTCGGAGTACTTATAAGGGCGAAACAATGACTTTCCCTCTTCCTCTCGACCACCCCTAGAATGGGAGTTGTTGCGTGTGTCATTCTTTTTAGGTATTTCCTTAAGTCCTACGGCCATACGTGATGCAGCATATACGTCTGCTAGTTCCTTCACTGCCTCCATGCTCGAGGGTGTACGATCCCTAATGAATACGGCTAACTCACGAGGACATGAATGCAAAAATTGCTCCCGCAAAAATAAGTCCCTCAATTCTCCATAGGATTCGTGGATTCCTGCTAATCTGATCCACTGGCTCAGGTTATGGTCTAATTTACCAAGATACTGGGCTGCAGTCTCATCTACCCTCTGTTTACACCTAAAAAATCTTCGCCGGTAATCTTCGGCAGTTAGCTGAAATTTAGCTAAAAGGGCCTGCTTAAGTTTATCATAATCTTGCATGTCATCTCTAGGAAGACACATCTAACGCGCGACCCGTTAGAAGACTGTTCAGTCCTAATGCATAGTCCTCTCTATTCCACCCTGCGTTCTCAGCATAGCGCTCATAACGAGTCAAATAAGCATCGATATTATCGTCTGCTTCCCTAAACTCGGGGAGTTTGAGCATCTTCATTCCTAATCGGGAATTATCTAGGCTTCGATTAGACGCATCCAACCCCTCTGCCTTAGCTTTATCGGCTTCTAGGTGTAATATTGCCATCTCTTTCTCATGCAACATTTCTTCTAGCCTCATCTTACTATGCATCTCCCCCTTGGCGCGCTGGCGCTGAAGCGCTCTATCATCACGCTCTATAGCGGCTTTCTCCTTAGCACACTGGCGCTCACGCTCAAGTGCTCTCTCCTCACGCTCTATAGCGGCTTTCTCCTTAGCACACTGGCGCTCACGCTCACGTGCTCTCTCCTCACGCTCAATAGCGGCTTTCTCCTTAGCCTGCTGTTGCTCCTGTTCATGGCGAACAAACTCTAAGAGCTCAGTTCCTTGCAATTTCAACTTCTCGCCTATCTACATAAGCTGTTGAAATTCCGTAGTGTATCCTATTACTAGCTATCTAGGTAATATACATGGAAACACTTTAGAGGGGCATATCTATCCACCTCTAATAGTCGAGTCAAACGATGACAACAAATAACTAGGGTCACTCTGGATCTCCTAGATATCCGACTAATTCACTATGCGGGCTGCACGAAAATACTCACTGCATAAGGCCGACGGGGACCTTCTTTAACCACACATAAAATGGGTCAACATGGGACCAAATACTAAGATCTAACAAGACTTCTTAGTGATGCATCTATCCTACTATGCTGGCTGCAAGGAAATATCCAGTGCATAAGGCCGACGGGGGACCTTCTCTAACCAACGTACCTCGGCTAGGGACTGTACACTAGTCAACTACTGGACTAACTCTGGGACCGCTAGCGAATAAATAAACTGTATGCTTTACAAACGTTAACTAATAGCTGCAATAACGATCGTCATCGTATTCAGTCTATCTTACTGTCAATCGTTGTTACTCGTGAACCCCTTACTTCATTTAACCCATTAAGTAATGGTTCGTACCCTAGGTAAATAACTTCTCGATAAAGTAACTGATAGTTAATGGCATTTAGTTTCCTTCCTTTAAAGATGAAGTTCGAGGAGGACCTAGCTTCTTAGTTTGGCACTGCCTTGCCTCTAAACTAATATCTCAGAGTCAAACATGTTATACGGTAATAGGGAAACGTAATGCTCTTGTTCAGCGAATCCTGTGCACCAAAAGTTACCGCCCAACTCAAAATCTCGGCACGAGCCCCCAGTTGTCACAAAATCGAGTGTAAGTATTAATAAATTAATAAATTGGCGGTACCCGATTTGACATTGTAAGTTATAGGTTCAGGTGCACTAGGATCCGGAGTGAACGAGAGACATAACGGGACATCAGATATGTATGTACGAGAAGCCAACTGGCATTCCCATTTAATACATCAACAATAAACAAAAGCGGTTCAGTGATAGTTGGTCAACGGTTACTCTGGTATGACATTATATTTATAACACCATACATTGTACTCGACGAGTATGCATCCAAATACGAAATTACATGGGAGACAATTTAACCAGCTGGTCACTTACATGAAGACGGGTATACACCGTTGTAAAATCTATGAACTGTAACCAATGAATGTCTCGTGATGTGTGAATGTCAACGTTCGCATCGGTCGCGTTCGGCGAGATGTCAGGACGAAGTCGAAAGTCGCTCGGCGTTCGGCGTTCGGCGTTCGGCGAACGAATTCACGTAGATGAAAGCAGGAGACTAGGGCGATCAAGTAGACGGTAGATTTGCCTTGTCGATCCCACGCGAATCACCAGGCGACAACACGGAAACGATGTCACGACATCGGCGATGTCTAGAAGGTCTGTCACGGAGTCTTTGTTACGACAGCTAGCAGACGAAACGGCGGTGGCCTTGCATTCGAAGATCACATCAAAACGGAACTGCAGTCGGTTATCGCTCAGTCTTCTTCAACGCATGAGAAGTGCAGCGTCTCACAACTAATCAGTACTGTTGAAATCGTAGAAGTATTTACTACAGGCGTTGGGCGGACACACGTTTTAGCCCAATTCCTGGAGACGAGAGTGCAACACTTTCTTCTGCTTAAATGTTCGTCTGGCCACGAATGGCCGTCCGGCCCTTATATAACTTGACGATCGGAAGTTAGTCTGACCAATTACAACACTTAATACAAATTAAAGTCGCTTCAAAAACTGGCTCCCGAAACCATTCACACTTCGAAGCAATCCATTCAACTCGCTGAGTTTAAAATATATTTTGCGAGCTAAACGTATGGGTATATAAGTGCTCATTCAATATTTAACTTACGTGAATTACTTACATAATTAATATCACTGGATTCCCTGTATCGATCCGGATACCACAATATTCATCGTACATTCCAACTCTCATAAAACACGCACTCTATTCATAAGCTCCGTGTGACCCTAATGTTTTTCACACCTATATTTGTGTAAACAACTTTTATAAGTTCATAATATAATCTTTTTATAACCACAACATAAGTAGTTTGACAGGTCACCATATTACCAGTCATGTTAAATAATTTGTACAGGTATCAAATTTGGTATACCTAACCGTAGAATTAGTGGTGTACGCTACAAATGAAATTAATTAAATCTGACTCGTCGGCAGTTAAAACGTTACACGCCTTAACCGCCAGAGGGCACCAGCATATACCTCCGCGACAATACATACCAGAGATGGCAGCACCATCCCATCAACCATACTTGTATACAAAACCTCTGTTCTAAAGCCTGATTAAATTCTATACAAACCACTTTGTGACATTACTTAGTAAATATTAAAGGGATTCTTTGTAAGCTAATATACATTCGAGGTGTACCGTATCAAAACGTATTCATTTCCCATAAGTACTTTCTCTGCTACTTATGTCTTGCTTGTTTATGCATACTTTATGTCCATTTACTTAATGTTACATAACGTTACATAAATTTTCATCAAACGAAATCAGTGCTTAATTGTTCTGCAGGACACTGCAAAGTTTATATGGCGCAGTTGTGTGGGAGCTGCGCGCGCAAACTAAACCGCATTATCCTAGCAGTGTCCAGCTTGTCGGTACATATTACAATTAACTGAAAGGAAATACCACAGTGTTTCTCATAAAACACATATTACAATTAACTGAAAGGAAATACCACAGTGTTTCTCATAAAACAATAACAAATTTGAGATCAGCCGTTACATATGAATGATTTTCGATATTACAAGTAATTTTGGAAATAGTAATTCCCAAACGCAAAAATATTAACCTTCTTTGAAAAGTCGTAATATTGTTTTGTTGTTAGGTCGCCAGTAGTAGTTTAGAGTTCAAATGTTATCTAAGTATAATCTAAGTAATTATCAAAGTATATAAATCTTGCACCTCGGGCGCCACATTTTCAATGATTAATCAACGACCCCACGGATGTAACGTTCAGAGGGGTGTCGAAATAAAAGTTGTAACTCGCAGCAGTGTGCAACTGGGGAAAAACAACTAGATTGCCATTAAAGCAACTGTCACTTCGTATTTTGGACTGAGCCTTTTTTGTGGTAAAATGGCTATATTCTAAAAGCGGCACACTTAAACACTTATTTTACAAAACGCTCACGTTTTTGGGTCAGCGGGTTAATTACTGTTGGAATGCAGTAAGAAAACTACTTTATATATTAAAACAAGGCTCGGACCATTTTAATAGAGCTGATTCCCGGATTAAACAACGCGCACGACTATCACTTATGAAATACAAAGTCATCTCGTCAGAGGACGGGTATGTTTGCTAGTATTTTTAACACATGCATTTTACGTTTCCTCTCTGTTATCAGTGTAGTTACTGCAGACCTGTCTTCATTTTACGTTTCCTCCCTGTTATCAGGGTAGTTACTGTAGGCCTGTCTTCATTTTTCGTTTCCTCCCTGTTATCAGTATAGTTACTGCAGGCCTGTCTTCATTTTACGTATCCTCCCTGTTATCGGCGTAGTAACTGCAGGCCTGTCTTCATTTTACGTTTCCTCCCTGTTATCGGCGTAGTTACTGCAGGCCTGTCTTCATTTTACGTTTCCTCCCTGTTATCGGCGTAGTTACTGCAGGCCTGTCTTCATTTTACATTTCCTCCCTGTTATCAACGTAGTTACTGCAGGCCAGTCTTCATTTTACGTTTCCTCCCTGTTATCTGCGTAGTTACCGCAGGCCTGCCTTCATTTTACGTTTCCTCCCTGTTATCAGTGTTGTTACTGTAGGCCTGTCTTCATTTTGTATGTAGTTTGTACACACAAAATAGTTTCTTCTATACATTTAATCTAAATTCGTGAATGACTAGACATATATAACATGCGTAATTATAACATACGATACGAATAAACGCGGCGCACATTAGGTCTATGTGGAACAACAACGTGGGGTCACTAAAAACTACAAACGAAAAAAAATTGTAAGTGGCAAAATGCGGTAACTTGCAAGATTAATTATAAAGGCACGCCAGCTGCCAAACTCAAAGATCCACACATTCAAGATTGCATTGATCCGAAGAACTTCGGCGAAACGCTTGAAGCTGTCAAGCAGGTCGCAGGGTATGATGCTATTTCACGAAAGTACAAAACACCTAGCATTGCCCTCAATCTCGGCTATTCTTTGAAGAAATGTGCAAAGAATTTGCAATGTGAGGTGTTGATGGAAGAAGATGAAACGAAGAGACACGGCAAGACTTTTGTGGAGCTTTATGACGTAATGTGGACAGACAGCATTTCTTCGGGTGCACTCCAGACAATTGACATCAACAAGTCGAACAAGTTGAAGCTGCTTCCCCTGTGCGAAGATGTCCAAAACATGTTCGCCTATGTCAAAACGAAGTCGGCACAGCTATGAAGACAGGTGATAGTCAACGCAAGTTCCTACGCTGAATTTGCCGGCTACACGCTGTGCGAAATTACAATGTTCAACCGAAAGAGGGGCGGAGAAGTTCAACGAATGAAGACCTCGGATATGCAAAATGCACTGAAAGAAATGTCCGTGCCAGACAAGGAGATAGAGCTGTCCTTGTCAGCAACGGAAGTACAGTTATGTAGCATAATGAAGAGGGTTGAATTGCGCGGAACATTTGGTCTGCGAGATGCTAGACACTATTTCTAACATGTTAGCGGTAAGGAAGGCGGTCAACGTTCACGGCAACTATCTGTTTTACCAACCAATCTCTGAAAGGCCTTACCGAGGAGCAGATTCCCTCAGAGAATGTGTCCGGGAATTGGCTTTAAAACAGCCGGAAGGCTTCACCTGGACCGGCCTGAGAAAACACTTGGCCACACTCCCCCATGTATTTGAATTGTCCGAAACGTCCCAAGACCAGCTAGCGCATTTCTTGGGACATTCCATTCGTGTTCACCGCGATTTCTACCGGCTACCGTTGGACCTCGTTCAGAGAGCAAAAGTGAAGTAATTCTCTGTGTGGCAATCTTGTTAAACTTTAGACCTAAGAATTAACCGTGGACCATCGACTACTGTACTTTCGGCGTGTTATGTTGCACTGCGCATGTTTTGTCCCGTTAATTATATAATATTCAGGCTGTATAGTCAATACGCATTCAGCAGTATACTAGTTAAGTTGTGAGTCGTGTCAAATGAGGAATAACGGTAAATTGTTTAACTATTATCGTGCGATGTGAAGAACAAAAACGATGAGCACATGATCACTGGAAATGGTGGATATGTGTTATAAAACAGTTGAATTAGCCGGGCTGTCACGATCGTGACCGAGTTTCAATATGCGAAGCCGACTAGCAGACAAACTAAAGTCAACTGATTACTCAGAGTGCTAAGCCTAACCCTAGGCAACGTGCAAATAATAGTTACACGTTTTTGTGATGGATATAATCCGTTGGGATTTTTCAGATTTCATTTCATTTAAACTCGTATTCTGTTAAATGTATTTAGTACACCAGTGGCAATATATACCCAAGCAGCGTAGTTTCTTTATGTTCTGAATGCGTATTTTTATTGAAATTCTATAGTACTTTTGTATTGGTTAACATGCCTGTTCCGAGCGAGGCTAGCAAATCCCTTTAAAACTGGATATTGCCGTATTTTTTAATCCATATTATATGCTGGAAGTACTGTGGTACCTTTTGTGCACGTATTAAATACATTCAACATTGTATTTGCTTTTTTTTCTAACCAACTGAAATAGTATTCCGGTGTAACATGGGACATATACAATTTTTTTTGTTTATTTGTCAATCCAGCAAATAATAATATTGGATTTGTAAATGGAAGGCTTTTTAGTGACATACATCACAGCCCTGGTATGTACCATGTTACATCGGACAAGCTGCACTGTCTTTAAATCAGTAACACTAAACATCTAAGACATGGCGGCCATCTTTAAAAATAAAAAGCATTGATAAATAATAATAATAAGGGCCTCCCGGTTTTATTTGACAAAAATCCGGACGAGAAACTATTATCTTGTTTACTTGGCCTAATGCTGATATTGATATATCCAAACAAATAACTAAGTCTACGCCTACGGGAAACAAAGGTGTAAATTACCGTCCCATTATTCTTACTGACAAAGACCAAAAGGTTCTGACACCTGGGCTCCGTCTTTGGCGAAGTCGAAACATAGGCTTCGAATGGAATATCAGCGTCGTGCTGACCCACTTCGACAGATGAGTAAATATGTGTCATTCAGAACGGCGAAGGCGATCTTTTACTTTCTGACATAATCATGAAAACGACCACCTACAGCCGACAAACTTCTCCTCACATACCTACATCTATACACATTACAATATATGATACACAAATTCTCGTAGCTTCATATAACGCTCAAAGTTCGCAACCGCCCGCATTGAGTGTGTTCACTGAACCGCTAAATTGTTTTCTTTGTCGTTGTACCGCGCAGTATGGCTTCAAAGACAGTGAAAGTTCCGTATGTTGACACATTAGATGTGTTGACAATGCAGAGGTATTTAGATAAGTTACGAATCGCTGATAGCATTGATCCGTATTCTTTGCCGAATTAGGCATGGTCCAAGAAGGAACCATGCTTCCCAGCTGTGTCATACCCAGGCATAGTGAACTACTTGATTTTTAACAAATCTTTCTACACCATGGAAGACATGAAGGCGTGGAAGAGCTTAGAGGCTTACAACCAGCTGACGTTAGGATGGATAAGCGATGTGGCGGTTTTTGTGAAAAATGGCTACTACATTGTACGAGCGAAAGTAAGCTTTGATTCAAGTAAATTTAGACATTTAGTTTTGATAAGTAGGTAGTCCCCGTATTAATAATATTACAATAGCCAATAGGCTTAGCTTAATGAGAATGACTGTAAAATTAATTGCAATAAAATATGTGCATGCAATTATACCTATGCCCTTTTTTCCTATGGGGCTATGGCTATTGTGTAACTATAAATAGTAGGTCCCTATATTTATAAGCATAAAAGGCTGGATATATGTTTTATTAAGTACTGTTTTTATTATTAATTGCTTTATGCACCAACTTTGTTATGCAGAAGATAAGTAGGTACAACCATGACTTAAGGCCTTACAGCTATATATTTATGTATTTTAAGGCCCTAATTTTTGCATGTATAACATTGTCAACAATTCTAAATTTAGTTTGCATCGTACTAAAATTTTACACTGTTTGACAGGTACTTCATTCGCAGAGACTTCGCGAAAAGCCATTGCAGCCATGGATCATCGCAGATAAAGCTGAGACTGTCTGCACCGCCCATTGTGACTGCATGGCTGGGTTGGGTGAGGCCTGCACTCACATTGCCACACTTCTCTTTGCGGTGGATACTACCGTGAAGATCCGTGACAGCAAGACTGTGACGCAAGAGCCAGCTTATTGGCTGCTGCCAGCAACTCACCGAGAGAGGTTCGTTACAGAGAGGTTGGTGAAATCGATTTCACGTCAGCCTTGACTAAAAAAAGCAACTGGACGAAGCCATTGCCAGTGGGTCGCCGGTCTCGTCTCGGGTTCGTCAACCAAAGAACATCGCCGCACCAAGTCATGCTGAGCTTGACAGCTTTTTCCACGGACTTAGCCTGGGTGACACAAAGCCTGTTGTGTTGTCCCTTCTGCCCTCGTACAGTGATGGGTTTGTTCCCAAACAGGCCCAGGTAAATTTTCCGGCAGTGCTTTCGGACATGTTCCAGGATGAACTGTACAAACAGTCGTTCCATGTCGTCCTGGAGAAGTGTTCGTCTGTCATGTTGGCTGTCACACTTCAACAGGCGGAGGCAGTGGAGATGGCGACAAGGGCTCAGGCCAACTCACGACTGTGGCCAAAGTTCAGGGCTGGCAGGGTGACTGCATCGAGGTTTCACAAAGTGTGCCACACCGACCCCTCTCAACCAGCACCAAGTACGATCAAGGACATCTGCTACCCGGATCGACACCTGACCACACCAGCCATACGATGGGGCATCAAGCATGAGAACGTTGCGAAGGCTGCTTATCGCAAGACGATGACCGGGCATGCCAACTTCTCCATCCGGGACTCTTGATTTGTCATCCACAACCGATATCCAGAGATTGGGGCTTCTCCCGATGGAGTCGTCCGATGTGACTGCTGTGGGGAAGGTGAAGTGCCCCTACCTCGTGCGTGACGAGGTCCTGGGTGAGGTAAAGGAAGGCGCCACATGTTTGGCAAAGAATGCAGATGGCACCCTACACTTGCGAAAAGGACATGCCTACTACTACCAGATACAGTGTCAGCTGTTTGTGTGTAGGCACAGCTATGGAGACTTTGTTGTGTGGACACAGAGGTCCTATCACTGCGAGCGCATCTACAAGGACGACATTCTCTGGGAAGAGATGGTACTAAAAGCCCGACACTTCTTCCGAGTAGGTGTGCTACCCGAACTGCTGGGAAAATGCCACACACGTCCACCCCTGGTTGGCTGTGCTGTGAACTCGGACACTGTGAACACTGGTGAGGCTGCACAAGCAGTGTGGTGTAATTTGTAAATGTTATTATTACCAGAAGCTTTAGTCTTTACACAAAATTATAGCTACCTGGTGCTACACAGCAAGTAATATTAAACATACATGTTTCGTCCACCCAGGACTCATTAGTGCAGCTAGAGTTTTCACGAGAAATGAAAACCCGCAGACATGTCAGACATGCTATTTTTTTGTTTTTTTGTTTTTTCTTGGAAATCATTCCACACATACTACTGCGTGCCATCTCCTACCATTGTGCAATCTCACTAGTCAAATGGAACGATGGGCCCATTCAAGTTTGTAAGTGCACAGCAGACAGTGGCTAATTTGTCAATCGTGGTGATTCCTTTTCTATCATTGACGAAGAGAAAGTCAATTGGCACTGTTTCTCCCAGAAAGGTGTACTTCTGACGAAGCAGGCCAGTAACACGCTCAACATGGATTCGCAGATGAGCGAGTTTTCGTGATCGTTCAAGCTCGACTGCTGGCATCTGGCTCTTCCCCTTTGTGAAGGCAGGCATTTTGATGGTCATCAGTCCCACTCTGTCATTCACATCAAACCCTCTGTCGGCCGACAAAACGTTAACATGGTCGCCTATGGGAAAACCAACAGTGGGCTGACCCCAATTTATTGGGGTCAGCCATAGGCGACCATGTTAACGTTTTGTCTGATTATAAGAAAACGTGACCTATAAAATGTCTTAATCTTCTCACCTGCTGTTATCATCATCTCATTAACATGCCGGTAGATTAAAAAAAATTGCATACTTCCAGCTCTCGTAAAATGCCTGTATGTGTGACACCCGTCAATATTTACAAATGCCGGCAAGAATTACTCCGCAAACAGGTCACACAGGCAAATTGCTGCCAAATATCCTTCCGCTTAATCAAATCATCTAGAAATCCACCATTTTACAGTCAACACCTTCTACAATCACACAAAATATCCCTACTCAAATGCACTTATGTCACAGCATGTGAATTTTGTAAAAAATAATTTATCAAAAATACACTGCATTTTTCTTCGAAGTCTAACTAGAACATGACCCCTAACGGTACTATATTATATATGTATTTATATCGCGCGCGAACACGCTTACAGAAATAATAACGCCACTGTACGGAATTTATGTGAAGGTAATTTATGTAGCGTTGCCTCGACAAAATATCGATTTTACGGTAACCGCGGAGCCACGTATAGTCGCCTCCATAGTCTCATAGAAGTCGAGCTGTAGTTGAGTTTGTTTGGTGAATTTTGAGCGTTATATGAAGGTAAGAGATTTTTTTTAACATATATTGTAGTGTGTATAGATGTGTGAGGAGAAGTTTGTCGGCTGTAGGTGGTCGTTTTCATGATTATGTCAGAAAGTAAAAGATCGCCTTCGCCGTTCCAATCAAATCGTGACATTTATATTGCGCCGTTCCAACAATCGTTGCTCACGGGGCCGTACTAATATGTCGAAGTGGGTCAGCACGACGCTGATATTCCATTCGAAGCCTTTGTTTCGACTTCGCCAAAGGCGGAGCCCAGGTGTCAGTACCTTTTGGTGTTTGACTTTGTCAGTAAGAATAATGAGACGCCCAGACGGTAACTTACATCTTTGTTTCCCTTAGGCGTAGACTTAGTTATTTGTTTGGATATATCAATATCAGCATTAGGCCAAGTAAACAAGATAATAGTTTCTCGTCCGGATTTTTGTCAAATAAAACCGGGAGGCCCTTATTATTACTATTTGTCAATGTTTTTTTAATTTTAAAGATGGCCGCCATGTCTTAGATGTCTAGTGTTACTGATTTAAAGACACTGCAGCATGTCCGATGTAACGTGGAACATACCAGGGCTGTGATGTATGTCACTATAAAGCCTTCCATTTACAAATCCAATATTATTTTTTGCTGGATTGACAAATAAACAAAAACAATTACGTGGAAATATATGTCCCATGTTACACCGGAATACTATTTCAGTTGGTTAGAAAAAAAAGCAAATACAATGTTGAATGTATTTAATACGTGCACAAAAGTTACCACAGTACTTCCAGCATATAATACGGATTAAAAAATACGGCAATATCCAGTTTTAATACGGATTTGCTAGCCTCGCTCGGAACAGGCATGTTAACCAATACAAAAGTTCTATAGAATTTCAATAAAAATACGCATTCAGAACGTAAAGAAACTACGCTGCTTGGGTATATATTGCCACTGGTGTAACTAAACACTTTTAACATGAATACGAGTTTAAATGAAATCTGAAAAATCCCAACGGATTATATCCATCACAAAAACGTGTAACTATTATTTGCACGTTGCCTAGGGTTAGGCTTAGCACTCTGAGTAATCAGTTGATTTTCGTTTGTGCAGGGTTGGATTAATTATCAATTTATCAGTTACCGTCAAAAGTGATCGCATCCAACATATCATAGACGCGTTTCGAAGAATCCTTCCACCACATAGTCTATGAAAAGAGTCAGACTTTGTATTTCACTGACACTGAACTTCAACTTGTCTGCTAGTCGGCTTCGCATATCGACACTCTGTCACGATCGTGACAGCCCGGCTAATTGAACTGTTTTATAACACATATCCACCATTTCCAGTGATCATGTGCTCATCGTTTTTGTTCTTCACATCGCACGATAATAGTTAAACAATTTACCGTTATTCCTCATTTGACACGACTCACAACTTAACTAGTACACTGCTGAATGCGTATTGACTATACAGCCTGAATATTATATAATTAACGGGACAAAACATGCGCAGTGCAACATAACACGCCGAAAGTACAGTAGTCGATGGTCCACGGTTAATTCTTAGGTCTATGGTTTAACAAGATTGCCACACAGAGAATTAACTCTAGGTGGCAGGTGGACAAGAAAGCCCTTTGGCTTATCGAGAGTCCAACCTTTTTATTTATGTGTATCCCGCCCTTCTGAGGAAGGTGTCGATTTTATTGTTAAACATATTCACGCTACTAGCACCCACACAATCAGCAGATAATCTGTTCCATTCATTTACAGTCCTTTGTTAAAATGAAAACTTTCTTATATCTAATCTACTCTGCTCCTTTGCTAATGTAACTTCAAGTCCCCTAGTCTTCTATCTTTCTTAACTGAAAAAGAATATTTCTATCAATATTTTCATAACCATTTATTATTTTAAACATTTCTATCTGATCTCCTCTCAATCTCCTGGTCTCTAGTGTTGTTAAACCACATTCGTTTAGGCGAATTTCATAACTAAGATCCCTCTGTTTTTGTATAATTTTAGTCGCTCTACTCTGTAATCTTTCTAGCATATATATGTCCTTCATGCGATATGGCCTCCAGCGGTAGTATTAGTTATTTTTTCTTATACGCTATATTTCGCCTAATTAATCCAAGGATTTGATTTTCCTTTGAAGCTGCAATTCCGCACTGCTCTGAAATCTTCATATCAACAATAATGGTTCACTCTAGGTCCTTTTCTTTTACAGTAGTACTTAGTACAGTACCCCCCCCCATTGTATATTCTACCTCTTCGTTTCCATGTCCTGTGTGGAGGCATTTACATTTCCCAAAATTGAACAGCATTTGCCAATTTTCAGACCATTTGATCAATCTGTCAAGATCATCTTGTAAATGCTGTCTATCTCCATCAATTTTATTCCTTCTAAACACTTTTATTATCCGCAAATGTCAACACCTTGCTTGTTATTTCATCATCCATATCGTTGATATAATATATTTAGAATAATATAGGTCCTAGTACTGATCCCTGTGGTACCCCACTCAATGCCGATTTCCTGTTTTAAGCCTCCCCATCAACTACTACACGTCGTCTTCTGTCAATCAGCTCTTTTTCTATCCAGTTTATTACACCATTTCCGATGCCATGGGCCTTTAGTTTAAGCAGTAATCTTTGATGTGGTACTTTGTCGAAAACATTTTGAAAATCTAAGTAGACAATATCTACTGGTGATCCCTCATCTACCCACTTAGTGATGTCTTCCAAAAACATAACATATTTGTTAAGCATGACCTTGCTTTTAAAACCTATGTTGAAATGGGTTAATCAAGTTGTGTTTAACAAGAAAATCCACCATGTGATCTTTAATTAGTCTTTCTAATAATTTGCAAATCACTGATGTTAAACTCACTGGTCTATTGTTCTCTGACTTGTTTCTCGAACCTTTTTTTAATAACGGTGTAAGGTTTGCCTCTTTCCATTCTAAAGGAACTATTGTGCGCGGCACTTACTTGGGCAGGCACAATGGAGTAGCCCGCAGCGGTGAGGGGCTGTGCATCACGGCGGCGGCAGTACAGACTCCTGGCTATTGTGTAGCACTGGTAATTATAGGGGTGTGTGTGTGTGTGTGTGTGTGTGTGTGTGTGTGTGTGTGTGTGTGTGTGTGTGTGTGTGTGTGTGTGTGTGTGTGTGTGTGTGTGTGTGTGTGTGTATTGTTAGAGTGTAATGCGGATGTGCGTACTCATATTGGGTGTGCGAACTATTTACAGTGTAGCTCCGCACTACATTCCCCCCAATCATAAAAAGAACGGGATATATTACGATGAATATGTATGCGGTATTGTATGCAGATAGTCGTGAACTATGGATAATTAATGACGACATTTAGGTTATTTCATTTTTACATTTAATTAAACCATTTACGTAAACCTGAACACCGTCGTAATATTTAAATATTGAGGGTATTTCATTATACATACATTTAATTAAATCCAACCACCATTATTTTAACACTTTTGTAATAAAGCAAAACGAACTTATTGAAAATGAGACTTCACTCCCAATCAATATAAGACTCTATACACAAAACTATATACACAAATTATATGTAGACCCTAGACCCCGGACACCGACATGTGTCTCATGCATCGTGAGTATGCCCAGGGCACCGACAAGTGCCTCAGGCATCATATACTACGTGAGTACGTCCCATATACTACGTGAGTACGTCCCGAGCACAGACACCGACAAGTGCCTCAGGCATAATGTACTACGTGAGTACGTGCCGGGCACCGACAAGTGTCTCAGGCATCATGTACAACGTGAGTATACATACACGAAAATATGTATGTCCTAGAACCCGGACACCGGCAAGCTTCCTAGGCTATTAGATTGTGTCTGTGCGTGTGTGTATGCGTGTCAGAATATCCTACGGCTAGTTGAACAGGAATTACTCAGTCATCATATTTCACGAATGCCTGCATGGGCAGCCTTCGGTGGAACAAGACTGACGGATCATCCTGACCCTTGAACCGCGTACATTCTCCATATTGTCGTAACCGACAAAGCAGACAGCAACGTTGCTGCTACTTGCAACAGTCGTGGTCACTATCGCTGCCGTGCACCATTTCTCGTCATAAGGGAACTGTGTTTCGCAAGGCATGCTAGTCAGCGCTCCGCAATTGTCATCGTTAGAAATTTTGTCCGTCAGTGGAAAAGTTCCATCATTGAAAGTTTGTTTGTAGGCACCGGAAGTTGTGTGGCGATACGGGTGAGGACACGTGGACTTCGTGCGTCTCAGTTGGCTTTAATGGTGTACACTTGTACCTAACAACATCGGACTCTTTGTCATAGAGACTACAGTCGACAGTCGTTCTCTCACACCTGTTGATGGCAACTCTCAACCGAGTAGTACCCATCTTTTGCTAAGGCACTGACCCGCCAATGACGCTAGTCATCTTTGCGGCATTTTCGTCGAATCGACATACCAACGCTTCAATTGGCAATGTGGCGGCCTCCGTGTGTAGCAACTGCACAGAGAAGTCGCCGTTGTCGATGTATACCATGGACACATTACCCGTGCCTGTGTCAGTCCTGGTGATACAAGTGATATGGTCACAACAACGTCTCCTCTCCTTTCTAGATTTACCATCCTGACCACTACACCAACTCTCCTCCCTGACAAACGTTTGAGATGCATAGTAATCGTGCATTTCAACAGGCAAATGGGTCAACCTGTCGTCCCGCAGAAAGTCGTCCGCGTCAGCAACTTGGGCATTGTCAGTGTTGTTGTCACCGCTGTCATCGTCTTCAGTTTCTTCCGAGAATTCTGGTTTGTTTCTCAGCTCCCAGTTGTTACCTGTCTCACCGAGAAGCGCGTCATTGAGCTGCTCCGACAGTTGTGTCAATGCAGTCTCGTCACTCTCCAGTTGACACCAGAATTGGGCTGATGATACACACGCCTCCACACGCGACCAACTGAGTCCGACCGAGATATACTCAAGTTGTCATTGTGCGGTCCGGTATCGGCTGTCTTGCTGTCCCCGTCGTCCGGCGACACCTCCGCAGTTGGCGTCATTCGTTCCGGGAAGTGGGACGCGATATCAGCTGTATCATCCACAGGCGGTGCTCCAGTGTGTCCTGTATTGTCTCGTCCTGGGTCAATGTGTGCGACTATGTTGGAGTCAGGGTTGGCATGTGTTGTTGCGAGTGACGTCATCGTCTCTGTCAAGTCGCCTGGAGCAATGACTGCGGCTACAGACCGTACGTGTTCGTCACACACCAATACGACTCCCGGGTATTTACTATCAACACGTTTACAGGATTCGTGCAAGGGCACGTCTGTTCTGATCTCAGCATTCACCTTGACTTCCACATCCAACGGTACAGTGACTTCTGGCTACCGTATGGTAACAGGTAAAAATGTTGGCTTGAGTACATTGACGTCAGATGATATCATACACTCCAGCTTTGGTTCGACCACGATCTTTTCTCTGTGTGTTTTGGGCATGTATCTGTTTTCCTGACGTAACGTGAGACAATCTAGGTAGCTGTCTTTCTGTGGGACTAGTTCACGTTTCACGCCGACTGGAGTGTATGTGTGAACTAGTTCAGGACCATGTAGCTCATAAGTATTGTGTTTAATACCGACTGGTTCCTGAGTGTAGCTCCAGATTATACAACCTCTCCCGCTTCTAATGACAAGTTGAAAACTGTTGCAAGCGGTATGCTAATTTGTTCTACAATTTCCAATAGTAGTTTCGGCGGAATCCCATCCACTCCAGGTGATTTATTATCCTTCATAGCCCTTATTTTCTTAGCTACCATTTCCAGGGTTACAAATAACTGTCCTAAATAGTCTGAATGGTAAACACTGAACTAAAATACTCATTCAAGTCTTCTGCCATTAAGAATCCCTCTGATATTGTATTTCCAGCACTATCTTCTAGAGGACCGACCTTATCCTGAACTTTCTGTTTGCTTCGAGCATACGCATAAAAACTCTTGCTGTCATGTTTTATATTCCCAGCTAATTGTTGTTCATAACTTCTCTTTGGATTTCTAATTTCAGCCGTAGCTTGGTTAAGTGCTTCTTTATAAATGTTATAGTCTTCATCATTTCCAGTACATCTACGTGACTTCCACATCATTTGTTTATACTTATTTTTTCTAATGGCTTCTTTCGATAAGTGTTTCTTTTTGGACCGTTTCCCTTGTTTTTTGAAGGGTACAAATGTATCGACTATGCACTTAACTTCACTCTTTAATATATTCCAGCATGCTGTTGCTGTCTTATTTTTCAGCGTGTCATCCCAGTCTATCTTAGCTAAATATGTCATAAATCATGTCCTTATATCTTCCTTGTGGAAATTTCTCCTATACTGCTTTTTACTATTCCTTTCTGATTTTACTTTGATGGTAAAATGTATATGGTTGTGATCACTACTCCCCAGTGGCTCACATATCTTGACATTGTCAACTAATTCATTCTGTGAGGACAAACCTATGTCTAACACATTCTCACCCCTGGTTGGTTCTAGCACATGTTGAAAAAGTATTTTGAACTAAAACTAAAAACTTGTGGTCCTCACTCCCCATACTCTGTAGAGATTTTCATTGTATATGCCTGTGTTTAAAATCCCCCAAAATAATGTAGTCCCGTTTGCTTACTTCCGTTATATTTTTTCATTCTCTTCTATGCTTATGTTTGGACTTCGATAAACTAACCTAACTGTTAACGTTGAGTTTCCATTAACTATGTTACACCAAACAGCTTCTTCGCAATCTGCTTCTCTTTCTAATTTTATTTCATGAGCCTGGATAGATTCTTTAATATATAAAATAACTCCACCTCCCTTTCTTCCTATTCTATCTTTCCTAAACATTACATATCTTGTCAGTCTCAATTCGGCATCTGATATATCGGATGTGGTCCAGGATTCGGTTATACCTATTATGTGAGGGTCAATATATTCTACCATAATGTTTAGTTCATTTCTTTTGTTTACTATACTCCTTGCATTTAAACAAACACATTTATATCCAGCTTCTGAAGAGTTTTTGCAGACTGTTCTTTGCATATTTATTTGTGCTGTCTTTATTTATGCCTCCAGTTTCAGGCTTTTCTGTGAGTCCCCCCTGCGAATCTAGTTTAAATAGATGCAACCTGTCCCACTGTCAACAAATTGCAGCAGGTTCTCTCAGAAAACTGCTGCCCCCTTTCCACTAAGATGGAGGCCATCTCTCATGTACATATCTTCCCTCCCAACAACGTATCCCCATAAATCTGTGAATCCCACCCCCCTTCTTCACACATCTGCTCAACCAGTGCGTTGATCGCCATCCTCTTGCAGTTTCTATACGTTGCCCTCCTTCCTCCCATTACTTGCAAAATTCCTGAGAGAATAATCTATTCAACTCTTATCTTCTTTAGCTTCCTCACTAACTGTCTATACTTCTGTACTATCCCAATTGTTCCCTCCCTGTCTGCATCTATCCTAGCCCCCGGTAAACAAACAAAGACGTCCTTCCCCTCGCTTAGTGTCTTGTCCGTCTTTCTCATAGAGTCGCCTATAAACACCCTCTTTTTCTTTATTGCCCCCTCAATCAATGTCTCAGAGTAGCTCCTTACCCGGTTTGCATCTGTCTGGTTGTTGTCTTTTCCCCCTGCCGTCTTCTCTCCTGTCACATTCTCTTCCGATCCATTCTTTCCTGTCGCTTTTTCTCTTGTCACCTTTCCTTCTGTCATCGTCCCTTTTATCGACTTCTCTTCTATCATATTTGTTCTCACTTCCTTTCGTCCCTTCATATTTCCTCCCATCTCATTTTCTTCTCTCCTCTCCTCTCCCGTCCCATCTTCCCTCACCCTTCTCTACGCTTACTTTCTCCCCCGTCACATTAACGCTTGTCACGTTTTCTGTCGTCGATTTTCCAGTTTCGTCCTCTCCAATTACCGTCACTCCTCTCAGTCTCCTTTCCTCAGTTTTCTTGCCACTGCTATTCTCCTTGCAGTATTCCCAGCTCTCTCCCTGTCGTCTCTCCATTCCACATGTCTCCTTACTAATTCCTATCTACATCTCCTTAACAATATCTGTCAACATAACTATCTCCTTCTGCAGACACCCCACCTTCTAACACCCCATGCACTGAAAGTTGAATCCCTCTTTCATGGTTTCTGCTCATGACTTCCCACAGCCGGACAATGCAAAATCTACCCAGCTGTGGCAGTGATCGCACACCAAGTGTTGCTTTGCCTTGACTTGCCGCTTGCAAGGCGCCATATCATTATAAGAATTTATTTAATAACTTAACTAACTTAGTCTTTATAAAGACTGTTTCCTGTGTACTACAGCACACTTTATGTTACAGATTTTAATTACACAGCTGACTATCTAGCCTATCACGAACGCTAACAATACCGGTGGTGACCTAATTTAAATACAATCAATTATGTTATGTTAGGCTGCTTTATTTATTTAGGTTACGCCGCGCCCTAGCGAATAAGTAGGACACTATCTACATAAACAATCTGGAGTTCGCCCGACGATCGCCCTTGCTTATTTTTAATAACAATGCTACCTAATCAAAATATCTAACAAGTACTGGGTTACACAGATATTATCTTATGTAAGTAGTTTTATGGTTATTACTTTATCTCCTATATATTCCACCACATAATCAGGTTTGTTAAATCTTGTTTACAACTTATCGAAGGCTAAGTTACCCTATTATCCCTCACTATACTATAGTGTTATAACATACATTCTTCATTATAACATACTTTAACTAACTAACTTTAAGCACAACTACTATGCAATATATGTTTATGATAAACTGCTTGGCATGTTATGTAAGATGTGCGAGCTGCTTGTTTGTATGTACATTAATACGTTTTCTATTTACCTTCAACATAGGACAGCTAGGAGAGGAAAACTACGCACATCAACTGCTGCAGTGTAATCAAAGCAGGCAGACATGTCAATCCAAAGATATGCGGGTTTCATGGTGCTTTCCTTGTGTTACGTCTTCGCCTTATGGCAAGTGTTTGACATGTTTTATGGCGATCCGTTGACGTTGGTGGCACATATGATCGCGTTGAAGAAGGATTATGCAACTACACATTTACACGACTGGAGTACGTTGATCAAGAACAGCAGCAGCTATTACGCGATGGACATAGTTGAGATAAAACAATTCCGTAAAGTCATACTTCGGCAAAGACACAAATCAACGCAGCTGTTGCGCGACTACGAATACAACGTCACGAGTGCTTGCGACGCAAGAGGAATCAACATTGTCATAAACGAAGTTTACCACGCGAGCCACACTCAAGGTGGCAGCAGTTTCCGTATCGTGTCCGCGTCGACGACGTTACGTCAGACGTGCTCCTTTGAAGATTTCTTCAATGGTACCTACGTTGCGTTTTGTCTGTTGGATCACGGTGGCTGCGTCAACGTGACGGTCTATCTAATGTACGTCGACTTCATGGCTTACACACACAAAATACCTCCCGAAAACAGATTCGTGTGGACAGCTAAAATGTGTTCTAGAAGTTGCAGTTCGATTGAAAGTACTCAAACATTCGCATCGCCTTCCGTTCAACTCCGGAGACGCGTTAAACTGCAGAATCGGATGACATGGCGGTCAATAAATGGTATTTTAAGATTGTTCATTCGCAACAAAATCAGCGAAACATGGAAACAGTATCAGCCTATAAGTGACCTAAATATCTGCAGGTGAGTAAAAAAACCTCTGTAAATTTTTTGTATTGGTTTGATTGGTCATAATTATGTTCGCCTTTAAGATAATCGTGTTGTACGTACATTGTTTTTTACATTTGCTACCTGCAACACCCTTGTGCATGTCCCGTTTCGACTGTATATATATATATATGTTGCGGTAAAATAACAACCAATATTTAAACCCGTTACGATTGATCAAAAAGCCATTCGAATATAGGGACAAGGAACCTCTGGTGAAGGGCCTGGCCTAATGAATATTGTATCGTACTATTTTCCCTATCACCTTTAGCTTACCAAACTCTACAGAGACACCAAGGACGAGAAAAATGCCCAGAAAAACGTCTCAATTGTATTTTTTGTTACAAGCAGCCAACCGTTAAATTGCGTATTCTTTATATACGTGACTGATTATGGTATGATCTGTTCTGATTTTGGATCTTTTCTCCAAAAATGGATTTTCTTTGTACAATTTGACATATATTTGATAAAAACCGTCGTGTGGCTTTATAAGATATAATAACTAGATAACACATTTTCGAATCAGTTTAATATTTTCGACATAGGTCACACATTATAGAATCGGAGTTATTCAGGTAAGATTTGGGATTTTGGGCCAGATATGGGTTATTTATGTCCCGAACAATGCAAAATTTGACCAAAATGTAGTTAAACAACTATGTTAATCATTCTTTAGGATGTAATCCGTGGGTTACAACTTTCCAACCATATTAGATTTTGTTCACATATGGTATCAGTTATAATAGGAGGCAGAGAATTTGAATGTGTGGTTAATTATAGATACTTTTTTGCTTAACATCAAATTTGACACAACATTGATATCGTGTTACAAATAGCCAATCAGGTACTGGTTCTGTACGTTGGTCACTGGTTTCAAAGTACACTGTTAGCCGGTCAGGTTTTGGATTTTTTGGTTAAATATGGGTTAGTCAACCAAACAACCACAATTGAATTAAATATCTAGTTATCCCTTATATTTCAAGGTGTAATTGGTGTGGTGCCACTTGCCAACCATCACTGCCAAGTATTCTATAAATGTCGTGAGCCAGGTCTTAGTCGGCATTCCTCTTTTCCTGCTACCACCTTCCGGGACCCACTCCATCGCTACATGTGCAAGTCTCTCCCTCGATATACGTGGCACAAGCCAAGCTATTCCCTTTCGTCTCTACTTGACAGTGTCATGTAGTGTCTCCAGACCTGCCCACCTCATCACTTCTTCATTGATGTGCTCTCTTTATGATATGCCCAATGTGAACCGAAAGTATCGCCGGTGGTAGATGTCCTTTTTGGATATCTTCACCGCATTCTTCCACGTATCACAGGCATATATCGCTGTTGGCATTACAATTGACATGCAAAGCCGTAACTTAACAGTCTTTCTGATGCTGGTACTGGACCACATAGGACGTAGTCTTTGGAATATAGCTGAGGCCTAGCCTAATATCTCTCTTACATCTATTTCCGCGTCGCCTTCCCTAGATATTTAGTTTCCGTGGTAGGGGAAGTTCTTGACGCACTGCAGGTCATGCTGACCGACCGCAATTCGGGGGTCATGTCCATCACCAACTGACATAGTGTTTTTTTTCGTAACTGATTCGTAATCCAATCCTCACTCCGTTGTCGTTCAAGTTATTGGTCATCTCTTGCAGGCTCTCAGGTGGATGGCTGAGCAGTGTAATGACATCAGCAAAGTCAAGGTCTGTCACCCTAGTATTTACCCACTTAACGCCAAAGTTCGGATCATTCAATGTCTTCCTCATGATGAAGTCAATAATAATTACAAAGAGGAAGGGACGGTGGATGCATCCTTGATGCGCACCTCTCTCTATATTGAACATACCTGTATAGCCATCGTTGATCTTGATGCAGCTGGTGTTTCGGAATAGCGATTTGAAAAATATTTATGTACAGTTGTATTTGTTTGGTACGCCGTGCAGTTTCACGATTTTTAACTACTCTCAGTGTACTCTGTCGAAAACCTTCTTAACATCAATGAAGTTGACTAGAAGAGACTTCTGGAACTTTGTGCTTTGCTCAATGATGTGTCACAATGTGAAGACCTGTTTACAGCACTTAAACTTATGAAATACAGCCTTTACTGGCACTTTCTGTTAATTACCGCTGTATTTTCACCAAATGTGAGCTTTGCATCAATGATAGTGCCGATATACTTTTATTCAGCTACTCTCCTTACACACTCTCGGTTAATGAATAGTCTCTTGGGAGGAGTAGGATTTTTCCTAAAATGTATTATGAGTTCTTCAGTTTTACGAACGTTCAGGTCTAGGAAATGATTGTCACACCACACTGTGAAATCAGCTACAGCGCTCGCACACACTTGATCAGAGCCGGATAGGTCGACAATAGCTGTGTCATCGCTGTATTTAATGTAATTTATGCTCTCCTGGCTGCTACGACAGTCGTCTGTGTAGAGTGTGAACAGAACAGGGGAGATCACCGAGTCCTGGCAGCTCGACACAGCACCATTATAGTGCACTACTTGCTTACGCTCACTAAGAAACTGGTTTACCCACAAGATGATGTGTGGGTTCAAATGCATATTAACAAGTTTATTCATCATGATGCGTGGCTTGATGGTGTTGAAAGCTGACGAAAAGTAAATAAAGACTATCCTGGCAAACGACTTGGGGCTTTTTCCAGGTGAGTATACACACGATGACATAGAGTGTGGACTGCATCATCCACACCTCGATTGCGTTTAAACGCAAATTGGAGGGGATCCAGTTGATTCCCAACATGCAAATCGGAGGGGATCCAGTTGATTCCCAACATGCAGCAGGAGAGGACGAAGTCCGAGTCGCTCAAACCACTTCATGACGACTGAGGTAAGCGCCACTGGGCGGTAGTCGTTGAAAACAGATGGCACAGGTTTCTTGGGGACAGGACATATAACTGACGATTTCCAGGCCAGGGAGATGCGACGCTGCTTCAGAGACCAGTTAAAAAGGATGCTGAACACTGCAACCAGCTGAGCATGACACTCCTTGAGGACCCGACCACTGTCGTTATCAGGCCCAGCTGCCTTGTGAGGATTAACGTGCTTGAAGATCTTACTGACGTCATCAGGAGTTGTTTATGGGGTGAGCTGAGACTCAATATCGACCACCGCCTCCTGACGCTCACGTGAGAAGTCGTGCCGCTCAAAACGCCCAAAGAAGGAATTCAAGTCCTCAGCGAACTTGAGGCTCTCTTCCACTGGCTCTGAGGTTTGTATGACACGTTTGCCGGACTCAACCCAGACAGAATGTTCAATCCCTGCCATGCCCTGCGCATATTGCCGTATTGGAACAGGCGTTCAATTTTGTCCTTGTATTCCAGTTTAGCGTGATCAGCTGTACCGAGTGCCATCTTTTTCAAGGATTTGTACGCGTCCTTAATGTTGCCATAACAAAGATCGAGGGTGTTACTACTGTGTGTTTGACAGGTCACGTATTGCTGGTAAGCAGGCAATTTTTTTGTCCAGTTGGCAGCTATTGAAATCTCCGAGGATTACGTTAGGAGAGTCTGGTGACATTGTCTCACACCGGTGCACACAGCTAGTGATTGCATCAGCTGCGCGTGCAACATTAGCTGACGGTGGCACATAGACCAGAGTTAAAAATAGCTGTCAGAACTCTCTGGGTAAATAGGTCGGACGCAGCGACACTAACAATAGCTCCACGTCCGGGGTACACAGTTCTTCCCTCACGATGACAGACTTACACCAGCGCTAGTTAATGTACACACAGATTCCTCCACCCTGTGATTTGCCACTCAGCTTTTTGTCCCGGTCCAGTCTCACTGGGGTACCAAAGCCATCAACGTAAAGTTCACTGTCCGGTAATGTTTCATCTAACCAGGTTTCAGTCATACATATCAAACAAGCTTCTTTATAGGCCCACTGTAGCGCAACATTGGCTTGAGGTTCGTCAGTTTTCGAACGTAATGACCGGACATTAGCCAACATGAGAGAGGGCAGGGGGAGGATGCGTACCTTCTTTTTGTCAGGCTCTGGCAAACGCCGCCTCTCTTGCCCCGCTTGCGTCGCGGGTGGTTTCTGTTTTTAGTGTCCGAGAGCACGGTAAAGTCATTTAAATCCAGGAGTGGACCAGAAAGATTGTCAGTGACACTGGGTCGCAAGGCCAACAGCGCGTCACGTGAATAAGTCTTGAATCTGCCATCTTACCAAATCGGTTCACCACTTTCACACACAACGAGTAAAATGGTCCATAAAACTGCCAAACCTTTGGTTGTTTTGCCACACAACATCTTCATACTATTTCTCGACGAACATTTATAACGTCCTTCAATTAAAACTGACGAAAAACAATAAACAACATAGAAGCTAAATGCAAACACTCCAGGTCGCCACGACAGCGCCCTCTATAATTTGAAAAAGGGCCCCGGGAGCTGGAGAAGTTACCACCAACAAAAGGAGCACTGGAGGTATATTTAGCTCATTCAAATGTCCAGGCAAAGGTATGGATAATGTGAGATGCAGCAATGCAAACAGCCGTGTCATCTGGTTAGCGTAACAAGGGGTTTGCGGAAGTTCTTTCAAGACTTCTTGCAAATTCAGACGTTATCATTGAGCCTGTAACTTACAGGTCCATGTCTAAATACAGGTCTGTCTCCTCCAGTCGGAGTAGCCAAAGGCAGGCTCGTAGGTGCGTATGCGCGACAACACCGTTGTTGCAATTGTGCTCTCAAAATCGTAAACATTGAAAAAGGGGTTAAAAATGAAATAATTGGCAGGTTGTACAAACATGATTACACCCTGAAATATAAAGCATAACTAGTTTAATCACTTTTTTTGTTATTTGGTTGAATAGTCCATATTTAAACAAAATCTGACCAACAAACAACCCAAAGTGAAACCATTGACCTGTGTACTGAACAGTACGTGATTGGTGACTTGTAACATAAACTGTAGGCCTCATGTAGGCAAAACAACCTATTGGCCAATTGTTTATTATGCAAACCATGACCAATAAGAAACCACATACCCAAATTGTGTTTTGTCAATTCCTTGTACTACAACTACGCAATACCCGTCCTATTTGTGTAGTCTCCTTAGATTTTCTAAGAGACAGGAATCTCAGACCATCTGTTTCACAACAATTTTGTGTTCCGAAAATCAAACTTAATATTGACAAACGTGCTTTTTCTGTAGCTGCACCCACAACCTGGAATCAACTCCCTCTGACTTTAAGATCATCTGACACTATAGCTACCTGTCGTAAAAATATTGAAGACTTATTCAGGGATCGATCTGAAACAAGACATGCATGAGATAGAACTATGTGCGTTTTCGAAATTTGATGTGCCCCAAGTCAGTTGATTGAACTAATTTGCAATGATAGTATGATCGCTTAAATAACCTGGTAAATGTGAACATTACATTTCTTTGATATTCGGCATGTAATCCTGTTATTATTTGACTTGAATTAACTTCAATTTTTGAATTCTATTCAGGACTGCCTATGCGACATATGTCTGGGTGGACAGTATATAACCATCAATATCAAAGTGCTCAGAAATGTTCTGCGTTTTTTTCAAAATTTGTAACGTTACAAAACTAGATACATTCTGGGTAGGTGTGCTCCATTTTCGTGGACTGGTCACGTTGCTACAGTCTACTGCTCCAAGGACAGGGAGCTTGTAACTGAGACAACGAGTTACACAAGAGAGCACCAACAAACATATTCAAAGAACCATGTTGATTAAACATCAAAATCTTACTGATATACCGATGGACATATGTATGGAATAGTCTAACTGCGTCTGTAGTTGAGATTGCATCGGTGGAGTCTTCTGAGAGGAAATTAGATTATAAGTTATCGGAAAATCACCCAACTAAATTAGCCCAATTAAATTATACTGTACAGTAAGATTACTACGTGTAAGACTAAAACATGGCATTGTCTTTTTTCCAAAGTTTTTGACCCAAGGTGACGGGGACATTTGTAATGAATGTATTATTTGTGAGCCTTGGTGACGGAGGCATGATTGATAAACAAAAAGCTCATAAACAATGTCAACGACAGGCAAGGGGTAGGCAAGGTACAAGGGTATTGATTAGGCTGTTCTCAGTGTCCAGTCAATGTAAGATATGATTTAAATAACTCCATTCAGGCCATTGTTTTGTTTGTTGTCCGCAAGGCCGTTGTCTGTGACTGTGTTCGGGCGCAGACTGGAACAAACCCGGGCGCTATTTGGGACTCAAAATACGCTATAGCCTAAGACGCAATATCTTCATAGCGTAAATATGCCTGTGATGATGTGCAATAATTTAGTTATTGCATCGACGAGTCAAATTTAGGCAAAACTCTGGTTATAGGCAAAATCGAGGTGGGCCCGGATTCTACACAAGTGCCTCTAAATTTTCTCAGATTTCTCAGACACGTTTTTGTATGCGTCTTTTGGGCACATGTGGCCAAACAATATGCGGCATCCCAGCGTACTACGCGTCATTGTCGCGTTTCAGCGCTCCAAAAGAATCCCTGCTTATTTATTTGAAATTGCATTCCCACCCTAACCTTTGGCGGTCTCTTGCTCAAATCACGAGTCTTGCTTGACCATGTTAACGATTTTGCTCAACTAATCCTGTATGGTGCGCCTCTGAGATCAGATTCCTGGGGATTTAGGCGCTATAAAAGTTTATTATTATTATTTATTATTATTAGTTCTTTCAACAGAATGTAGTATGGTTCGAAATTTAATGCACTGATTACATATTGAAAAATAATGGTTAACGTAGTTGCTTAACTACACTTTGCTCAAACCTTTGTATTTTTTAGTTAAAAATAACCCATATCTGGCCAAAATCGCTGGCTGGCAAAAACTGAGAGTTTGTACCCCTTACATAAATATTTCATGAATACAACGTTTGTCGATATCTTTTCGTGCGTTATTCCCAAGATGTTGAAAGAAACACAAACTTTATGCTTTATACGTATTGTCTTCTTTACACAGTTGTCTGCAACGACGAAGTCGGGTCATTATGATGGGGTCGTCGCACATGCGCTTCAAAGCCGATGATATATTAATGCGCTGCTATTCAATTCCGGCGACGGTTCCACGCAGACACGAAACAATTCACTTTGGCAACATCGACTTTATTTGGATGCGATTTCTAGTAGATTACGAATCAGCATGGACAAAACATCTGCTGCCGTTAAACATTACCCGTGGCGATATTGTGTTCATACAAACGGGAGCTTGGGATTTAAATAGAAACACCCTCAACTATATCTTTGGGCCTGGCCTTGACCAGTATAAATCCAGTCTAGCACAAATCAGGGACATGTTGTTCGAGCGTGGTGCAAACCTCGTTATCGTCACACTTACGCCTTATTCTCATACGCACCTCAACGGAGACCGTGGTAGTCGCAACAATTTTGTATTGGCCGCTTTTAATTCCTTAGTCACATCTGCTGCCGTTAGCCTGGGACTCCCAGTTCACGACGAGTTCGGAGTAATCCTGCCGCGCTGCGAGGAGTTTGTATGCTATTCACACTACCTGTGTCGTGATCCAGAAGTCAGCAAATGGATGTCTGGTGAAGTAGGATTCATCTCTAACAACATGATGCTTCAAAGTGTGTGCGTTTCAGAGTGATAACAATGTTGCTATTGACATCCTTATCCTTTTCAACAAGAAATAAAATAAGAATATTCAACAGAAACCACATGAAAAGCGTTCTGATATACGGCTGTAAGGCGTGTGTGTGCGTGCGTATATTAAAGTTTTCCTGCTAGACGGCTTGCATCTCGAGCGCCAAGCGTGCTGAAAGAAGAAATTCGGAAGAAAAGTAACGCCTTTGTTTTTGTTTCGACACTCCCAATGATGAGATAAGACGTTTTTTGTTACCAGTTTTTGGTTTCGTACCGGAAGTTAAACAGTTGTAAATTGATTGTTGATAACATCGCGCACATTTTCTTAAAAAAACGGTTATATTCACATTTAATCATGATTATGTAATTGTAAACAGTTTTTCGGAATGCTGCCAGCATTTACTGCGGTTGTTGCAAGTTACGTAAGACGTCCCTACCCGATCTGTGAACGGCTTATGTAATATTGACCAATCGTGCACACACGCATGTTGCGAACAAACGTCAAGCTTCCAAGCTTCCAATACCAATGCATGTATGTATGTATGTATGTATGTATGTATGTATGTATGCATGTATGCATGTATGTATGTATGCATATGTGCATGTATGCATGTATGTATTTATTTATGTATGTATGTATATTATGTATGTATGTATATTATGTATGTATGTATGTATGTAAGTATGAACGTATTGATGTATGTAAGTACTTATGTATGTATGTGTGTATCCATGAATGTGTGCGGGCGTGCGTGTTGTACATACACGAATGAAAACACATGTTAGAGTGTACATGTATGCTCTGTTTATGCCTGCTACTGGCCCATTATACCATTGTCACTTGTTTGCTGCAGACTTGTTTATTATTATACAGTATACAATGGCTGCTGCGTGCTACTGGGTGGAATAAGATTTAACTCAATTTACCAAGACAGCCATCACGAACAAAACACCCAGAGAGCAAGTAGACAAAGAAGCCTTTGACTTATTGAGAGACCGTGTAAAGGCCAGGATGCAATGACACTTTTCGCCCGACCAGACCCAACTAAATCACAACAGACTCACCTCGTCTGTAGTGTATACATTAGTTTGACCAACACCGACTGCGCTTTACTCGAAGCCTGTGTAACGTCATAATCACGTAAACTTGAAAACTTTCGACTACGTCGGGGCTAGTCGGTGTGAGTCTGACACATTGGGAAGTGTTCACGTTTACGTTTACGTGATTATGACGTAACGTCGGTTTCGAGTATTGCGCAGTTGCTGTCACTCGGTGTATCGTATACACTGCAGTCGGAGTGAGTCTAGAGTGGTCCGGCCTAGTCGGGTCGGACGAAAGGTACCAGTGTATCCCAGTTATAACGATGTGGTATTTTTCACAATAACAGTATCAATTTTTATGGTGTATACACCTACAGTCTCAAAGCACTGTCTCGTCTACACGGTTGAATGAACTAACAGAACAAAAATACTATCCCTGCGATCGACATTTAAATTAAAAAAACATTTTAACACTATCAACCATCTATGCTAAGCAGTCCTAGTATCTTCTTGGCGACCATATGCTTGGCAATTTTGTGTTCTTTCCCGCATGTCAGCGAAAATTCCAACTGTACAGTCACAGTGCTGATGAAGAGATTTCCCGCGTCGGTTCGTACGGTCTCATACCGGGGTATCGCGGCTGTCGCCGACCGTTTCTGACATATCTCTTGGAGACGGTTCTAGCACTGATCCGCTTCTGGTGTGGTCAAGAGCGGAAAGGCTGTGATGAGCACATACTGGGCCACAGCTTTCTCCGCCTCCTTCTTGGTGGTGTGGGGTCGCTGCGGTGCCTCGGAGAACCTATAGAATATGTTGATGACACATTCGTCTTCGCCGTTTGCTGACGGACGGATCAAGGTTGTTGGTACTGGTAGACGCAGCTTCTGACAGTGTCTGCATAGCACATCGTAACAGTTATCAAAAAAGCGATATCTGATTAACTTTAAATGTGTCAGTCAGTCAGTCAGTCAGTCAGTCAGTCAGTCAGTCAGTCAGTCAGTCAGTCAGTCTGTATGTATGTCTGTCTGGCTGTCTGTCTGTCTGGCTGTCTGGGTGTCTGTCTGTCTGTCTGTCTGGATGTCATTTTATAGACTATACACATGTCACTATTACACTCCGGACATCTGCACATGCAGCTTCATACAATCAGGAACCAATCCCTGGCTCTGTCACCGCACTAGCACAAGTAGTTGATGAAGCACGGGGCATCTTCTACGACATTTAGAGGTAATGCGTCTACTTTCCTTGGAAAAAGACAGATTCGACAGTTGAAATCACGTAATCGCTATCCGACGGAATTCAACCACTACGTAACAAATGCTTGCTTACGCCATGTATTGCACACGCTGCCTCTCTTATTCTAAAAAGACATGAGTTTTTCCTAAAAAGGAAACCCGATGTCATTCTTATAAAGCACATTTAGAACAATTCAGTGAACTTATTAGCACTTGTTTCCTCTTACTGTAACACTGTACGATACTGTTAATACCTATTGAATTGGGAATGCCTTTTGTTAGAGCGACAGGCGTTCCCGTCTAGAGTGATCGACAAAGAAGAAGACGCCTATTGAAACAAATTAAATTCCAGAACAACTGGTGTTAAGTCATGCTTTCCCAGCTGTTTAGAACAGAGTGTTTCCCTATGCTGTAGTGAAGCCCATACATGCAGATGCATGATCCAGTTATGAATGAATTCAACAGCTTCACCTTCGAGGCTATATTTGGCGGAGATAGATCGTAGAAATTGGTGGTGCAGAAAAGTTGATAAACAAGTGGAATTACTGATTGATAAGTATTATTCTTGCCTTAATATCATTCATAAAGTTGCAATAAACATATATTGAGTAGCAGTTGTGCTTAAAGTTAGTTAGTTATAGTATTTTAGAATACCTTAGTATAGTGAGTGATAATAGGGTAACTCACTTAGGCTTCGATAATTTGTAAACAAGATTTAACAAACCTGATTATGTGGTAGAATATATAGGATATAAAGTAACAACCATCAAACTACTTACATAAGATAATATCTGTGTAAGCCAGTACTTGCTAGATATTTTGATTAGGTAGCATTGTTGTTAAAATTAAGCAAGGGCGATAGTCGGGCGGCGTAACCTAAATAAATAAAGCAGCCTAACGTAATTGATTGTATTTAAATTAGGTCACTACCGGTAATGATAGCGTTCGTGTCAGGATAAATAGTTGGCTGTGTAATTGAAATTTGTAACCTAAAGTGTGCTGTAGTACACAGGAAACAGTCTTTATAAAGACTAAGTTAGTTAAGTTATTAAATAATTTCTGATCGGGATATGGCGCCTTGCAAGCGGCAAGTCAAGGCAAAGCGACACTTGGTGTGCGATCACTGCCACAGCTGGGTAGATTTTGCATTGTCCGGCTGTGGGAAGTCATGGGCAGAAACCATGGAGGAAGGATTCACCTTTCAGTGCATTGGGTGTTGGAAGGTAGAGTGTCTGCAGAAGGAGATAGTTAGGTTGACAGATATTGTGAAGGGAATGGAGATGGGAATTAGCAAGGAGGCAGGTCGAATGGAGAGAGACGACAGGGAGAGAGGTGAGAATACTGCAAGACTGAAGGAGAATAGCAGTGGCAAGAAAACTGAGGAAAGGAGATTGAGAGGAGGGAAGGTGATTGGAGGGGAAGAAATTGGAAAATCGACAACAGAAAACGTGACAAGCGTGAAGGTGACAGGGAAGAAAGTGACCGTAGAGAAGGAGGGAGGGAAGATGGGAAGGGAGAGGAGAGAGGAAAACGAGATGGGACGAACGAAGAAGGGACGAAAGGAAGTGAGAGAAAATGTGATAGAAGAGAAGTCGATAAAAGGGAAGGTGACAAGAGAAAAAGCGACAGGAAAGAATGGATCGGAAGAGAATGTGACAGGAGAGAAGACGACAGGGGGGAAAGACAACAAGCAGACAGATGCAAACCGAAGAAGGAGCTATTCTAAGGCAGTGATAGAGAGGGGGCAATGAGGAAAGAGAGGGTGTTTATGGGCGACTCCATTATGAGAAAGACGGACAAGGCACTGAGCGAGGGGAAGGACATCGTTGTTTGTTTACCGGGGGCTAGGATTGAACATGTAACTGACAGGGTAGAGAAGGTATTGGGACATGGCAAGGGGGGGTCTATACTGGTACATGTAGGAACAAATAATGCAGACAGGGAGGGAACAACTGCGATAGTACAGAAGTATAGACAGTTAGTGAGGAAGCTACAGAAGACGAGAGTTGAACAGGTTATTCTGTCAGGAATTTTGCCAGTAATGGGAGGAAGGGGGGCAACGTATAGAAACTGTAAAAGGATGGCGATCAACGCACTAGTTGAGCAGATGTGTGACGAAGAGGGGGTGGGATTCACAGATTTATGGGGATACTTTGTTGGGAGGGAAGATATGTACATGAGAGATGGCCTCCATCTTAGTGGAAAGGGGGCAGCAGTTTTCTCAGAGAACCTGCTGCGATCTGTTGACAGTGGGACAGGTTGTATCTATTTAAACTAGAGTCGCAGGGGGGACTCACAGAAAAGCCTGAAAATGGAGGCATAGATAAAGACAGCACAAATAAATCAGCAAATAACAGTGTGGAAAACTCTTCTGAAGCTGAATATAAATGTGTTTGTTTAAATGCAAGGAGTATAGTAAACAAAAGAAATGAACTAAACATTATGGTAGAAGATATTGACCCTCACATAATAGGTATAACCGAATCATGGGCAACCACCGATATATCAGATGCCGAATTGGGACTGACAGGATATGTAATGTTTAGGAAAGATAGAATAGGAAGAAGGGGAGGTGGAGTTATTTTATATATTAAAGAATCTATTCAGGCTTATGAAATAAAATTAGAAAGAAAAGCAGATTGCGAAGAAGCTGTTTGGTGTAACATAGTTACAGGAAACTCAACGTTAACAGTTGGGTTAGTTTATCGAAGTCCAAACATAAGCATAGAAGAGAATGAAAAAATACAAAACGCTATAAGGGAAGTAAGCAAACGGGACTGTGTTATTATGGGGGATTTTAACCACGGGCATATACAATGGAAATCTCTACAGAGTATGGGGAGTGAGGACCACAAGTTTTTAGTTTTAGTTCAAGATACTTTCCTTTCTCAGCATGTGCTAGAACCAACCAGGGGTGAGAATGTGTTAGACATAGTTTTGTCCTCACAGAATGAATTAGTTGACAATGTCAATATATGTGAGCCACTGGGGAGTAGCGATCACAACCAGATACACTTTACCATCAAAGTAAAATGAGAAAGGAATAGTAAAAGCAGTATAGGAGAAATGTCCACAAAGGAAGGTATAAGGAAATGAGGAAATATTTACCAAAGATAGACAGGAATAACACACTGAAGAATTAGACTGCAACAGAATACTTGAATATATTAAAGAATGAAATTAAGTGCATAGTCGATAAATTTGTACCCTTCAAAAACAAGGAAAACGGTCCAAAAAGAAACACTTATCGAAAGAAGCCATTAGAAAAATTAAGTACAAACAAATGACGTGGAAGTCGTATAGACGTACTGGAAATAATGATGAAGACTACAGCAGTTATAAAGAAGCACTTAACCAAGCTACAGCTGACATTAGAAATTCAAAGAGAAGCTATGAACAACAATTAGCTAGTAATATAAAACATGACAGCAAGAGTTTTTATGCGTATGTTCGAAGCAAACAGAAAGTTCAAGATAAAGTCGGTCCTCTAGAAGATAGTGCTGCAAATATAATATCGGAGGGATTCTTAATGGCAGAAGACCTGAATGAGTACTTTAGTTCAGTGTTTACCAGGGAAGATATTAGTTCACTGCCAGTACCAAAGGCTAAGTTCAAGGGGGCAGATTCAGACTATTTAGGACAATTAATTGTAACCCCGGAAATGGTAGCTAAGAAAATAAGGGCTATGAAGGATAATAAATCACCTGGAGTGGACGGGATTCCGCCCAAACTACTAATGGAAATTGTAGAACAAATTAGCGTACCGCTTGCAACAGTTTTCAATTTGTCATTAGAAGAGGGAGTGGTTCCTTTAGAATGGAAAGAAGCAAACATTATACCGTTATTCAAAAAGGTTCGAGAAACAAGTCAGAGAACTATAGACCAGTGAGTTTAACATCAGTGATTTGTAAATTGTTAGAAAGACTAATTAAAGATCACATGGTGGATTTTCTTGTTAAACAAAACTTGATAAACCCATCTCAACATGGCTTTTTTAAAGCGAGGTCATGCTTAACAAATATGTTATGTTTTTTGGAAGACATCACTAAGTGGGTAGATGAGGGATCACCAGTAGATATCGTCTACTTAGATTTTCAAAAAGCTTTCGACAAAGTACCACATCAAAGATTACTGCTTAAACTAAAGGCCCATGGCATAGGAAATGGTATAATAAACTGGATAGAACAATGGCTGATTGACAGAAGACAACGTGTAGTAGTTGATGGGGAGGCTTCAAACTGGAAATCGGTATTGAGTGGGATACCACAGGGATCAGTATTAGGTCCTATATTATTCTTAATATATATCAACGATTTGGATGATGAAATAACAAGCAAGGTGTTGAAATTTGCAGATGATACAAAAGTGTTTAGAAGGATTAAAAGTTATGGAGATAGACAGAATTTACAAGATGATCTTGACAGGTTGATCAAATGGTCTGAAAAGTGGCAAATGCTGTTCAATTTTGGGAAATGTAAATGCCTCCACACAGGACATGGGAACGAAGAAGTAGAATATACAATGGGGGGTACTGTACTAAGTACTACTGTAAAAGAAAAGGACTTAGGGTTAACCATTAGTGCTGATATGAAGGTTTCAGAGCAGTGCGGAATTGCAGCTTCAAAGGGAAATCAAATTCTTGGATTAATTAGGCGAAACATAACGTATAAGGAAAAAGAGCTAATAATACCGCTGTACAAAACAATAGTTAGGCCTCATTTAGAATATTGTATTCAAGCGTGGAGGCCATATCACAGGAAGGACATAGATATGCTAGAAAGAGTGCAGAGGAGAGCAACTAAAATGATACCAAAACTGAGGGATCTTAGTTACGAAATACGCCTAAAAAAATGCGGTTTAACAACACTAGAGACCAGGAGATTGAGAGGAGATCAGAATAGAAGTGTTTAAAATATTGAAGGGTTATGAAAATATTTATAGAAATATTTTTTTCTCAGTTAAGAAAGATAGAAGGACTAGAGGACATGAACTTACATTAGCAAAGGAGCAGAGTAGATTGGATATAAGAAAGTTTTCATTTTCACAAAGGACTGTAAATGAATGGAACAGATTACCTGCTGATTGTGTGGGTGCTAGTAGCGTGAATATGTTTAAAAATAAAATCGACACATACCTCAGACGGGCGGGATACACATAGATAAAAGGGTCGGACTCTCGATAAGCCAAAGGGCTTCCTTGTCCACCTGCCACCTAGAGTTAATTCTCTGGGTGGCAATCTTGTTAAACAGCAATAACATAGTTTATTTACATAGTATGGTGCTGCTGCAGCGACTCATTACAATGATACTAGTGCTTTTACATATGTTACTAATTACTTAACATCGCTTTCTTCTAAAACTGCAATAGTTGGCTTAATTACTGTTGCAGTAAGTATATGACACCGGGACACAAATACATTATATATATGCGTTCTAACATCCGTCGGATATGAATCATATAAATGTAATGCAACGAATAATATATTGACATGAACACGCATAAACGATATTGTGTTTACCTGTTATTAAGGCCACAAGACGTCAGAGAAACCACACTGTAATTGGCTGGCGGACTCCCTACTTGTGACAGCAGTTCGTTGCACCTAGCTTTGCTATTACCATTCAGGCTGCCTGGAAACAATAAATACATAATCATTACACGTGTATTCAATATCAATTGTGTACGCGCTTAGTAACCTGGCGTCTTGCCGTAACACCGATACACTACAACCCCGTCAGTAGATTAGAACATATTACACATTATGTTACAATGTGAAACTATTAAGCTGCATTTAGCTATGGATTTCGTTTATCTCTGGAACTTATATGTGACAAGGGGAGATATCCAGTGTGGGGGAATGTGTCCTAGATTGAATTCCTCAAAGGGAAAGATATACTGCCACACCGGTATCCAAATAATGTCCTATTGCAAAGAACTAAATATAGATTACACACACGCACACACACACACGCACAAACACACACACTCACACGTACACACGCACGCACACACACACACACACACACACACACACACACCTTTACTACCGGAGATATTAGCTACCATCGCGAAACAAGTGGGTGCTACGGCGGCGGAAGAATTGTCATCTGTTCTGTTCAGTGAACGGGTCTTGCCGAGATTCAGTTGCTGGAGCGAGAGACAGAGATGTACGGCTACATCTGCATCTGCTTAAGCTTCCTCTAGCTGGAGACAGCGGAGAGCCGCTCCTGCAGCGTCCTCGTCTGCCTTGGCTTCAGTCGGATGAGATCGGCTCTCGCTGTAGTAGACCTGCTTGCCCAAATACAGCTCCGACGTGTAATCTAAACATGATACCAATATTTAACAAGATTGATCAAGATTGCCGTCCAAAGCTACAAGGTCCAGACGGTATGCGGACAAGGAAACCTTTGGCTTATCGGGAGTCCAACAATATTCCACCCACGTATAACATGCCCTCGCCAGATAACTCTCAATTTTATCTTTGAACATATTCACACTGGTAGCATTAACACAATCATCAGATAATTTGTTCCAGTCATTTATTGAATTTTGAGAGAACATATTACACACGTTATAACAATGTGGGCGTGGTCATATATTACACAATTTATAACAATATGGGCGTGGTCATATATTACACACCGTATAACAATGTGGGCGTGGTCGTATATTACACACCTTATAACAAAGTGGGCGTGGCCATATATTACACACCTTATAACAATGTGGGCGTGGCCATATATTACACACCTTATAACAATGTGAGCGTGGTCATATATTACACACCGTATAACAATGTGGGCGTGGTCATATATTACACACCGTATAACAATGTTGGCGTGATCATATATTACACACCTTATAACAATGTGAGCGTGGTCACATACGTTCACAAAGTTCAACAGAAGCTATAAGTTTAGTATCGGTTCATTCGACCCCACCAATACGTGGTGTGGGCCTTGCAATTGTAACGATCAGAATTGGCTACCCAAACCGTAGCCAATATGAGCTTTTCTGAGTGACACCCAGTGTCGGTATGTAAGGAAGTACAATTACTTCGTTACAGTACTTTAGTAGATTTTGTTAATGTACTTGTAACGAAGTACATTTTGGGGGTTACTTTTAGTTTTAACGAAGTACATTGATATATACTTTTTTACTTCTACTTCAATATTTTAATTATTTTTTATTTTTTAACACTAGGGATGAAGCAACTTCACCGGGCTTTTGTTTGCATTAGTAATCCTTGACTGGCTACACTTTGGAGGAATCATGGCTTCTTTTGTGCTAGCCCTAATGTCTACATAGCATGTGATAATGAAACACTGTGATTGATGCTTGTCCAAATGGATTCAAGGGTCCTTTTGAAGCATAGACCCCAGCCAAAACCCCTTTTCACACAAGGCTAATGGGACAGGCCTAAATGATTTCCCATTCATTCACTGATTAATTGCTTGTTAACGTTTGACCAGCACTTCATCTTATAATATCAACTTTAATAGTGCACACTACTGACCTTAGCACCCCCAAAGGTGTGAAAAACATCCTGATGCATTTGTCTTGAGTCAATCAGACAGTGTGAGGTGACAGTGGCATAGCCTTGCTGTGTGTTGAAAACTACCTTGGCTCATCGAATAGATAATGCACAAAGTAGATATTCGATATGGGTCTGTTAACGGTTGTGATGCAATTTAATTAAGTTTGCATTATTTTTTCCTGATGTATAATATTGCATTTATTTTTTAATCCGTTGATTATCGTGAATAAATAATGTGTATTACTAGTATTACGTAGTAGTTGTGGTATCAGTATTTACCTAAAAAGCATTTGCTTGGCGTATGTGTCCATTTTGGATAATGGACACATATTGGAATAATTTGACAGCCGGATATTTTGGTACTTTTGTATTTAAATACTTTTCTATACAAGTACTTTTTTAATTTTACGTAAATACTTTCTTGAGGGATACTTTTATTTAGTTACATTATTGGAGTATTTGAACCAACAATGGTACACCACTGATTTTCTGAATGATGGGGTGAATACTTTTATGTTGTATAAAAAAGCCAAAAATAAACTTGATTTTGAAAAATTGCAGCCAAGAAAGAGGCCTGTGTCTCTGACTTGTGGTGTCTACAGTTTCAACACAGATTATCGCCCATCTGATTTCGTTTCGTCCTAAGGAGATCTGGATGTAAGAGAGTAAACGGGTTTATTAAATGTTCGTAATTAGGCCTATTCATGGGGGAGTTCTAGAACAATCTAGGCTGGACAAAGTGGCCGAACAATTTCACCCGACGTGACATGGTTGCCAAGACATTATCTACCAAGTTGCCCGGTTCTTGGATCCAGAATAGCGCAATTTGCATTAATTTGTTTCATTTGCTAGGTGGCGTGATACGTGATGACGACCAAACATCCAAGAGTTTAATGTAGGGGCGATGAACCCGGGTCGGGATACACTTACACTTAGACACAGGGGGGGGGGTGTGAGTCCGACTGACACCTCCTGCGCTGAACTTGAAGCCGGAGTGACGTTGTAATCACGTAAACTTTAAAAAAAATTGACATCGCAACTAGTCGGTGTCAGACTGACATATTAGAATGTTTTCAAGTTTACGGGGTTATGACGTCACACTGGCTTCAAGTAGTGCAATTTGTGTCAGTCGGTGTAGCATATACACTGCAGTCGGGATGAATCTGTCCAGGTCACGTTTGGTCTGGTCGGATGAAAAGTGCTAGAGTATCCCGGCCTTAATACACCTAACTGAAACAGCGCGCAATACAATATAATGAGATACTAATAATATATTGAAAACTATAGTGCTACATTAAAGCATTATAAATTATTACGCAATTTCGTATTCAGGGATTTAAATGGTTAAGATGATTACGTGACGACTATGTTAATGGTGGTCTATTGCTATGTGCACTACTACAGAATTATGCATTCTAGAAATATTCCGGTAATGTGTAATATATTGATTATTATATATATCCTTAACCCATATACATACTTCATCACTGCTCTGTGACAAATGATTATCTATACTATGTGCCCATCAGCAACCCAGTCGTATTGGTAATACACGAATATCCACATTGTAAATTATGTGACATATCTACAAACAAACGGTTTGATTCACATGTTAAATACACCACAGACAAAAAGTATGATTTGTGATATACAAACCAGTTTCTGTGACGGTGTGTCCTTTTATTGTGGCATCTTGTGCCAACTTGTTTTTGGAAGTAGCCATTTGTGCTTGTGTGTCCAATAATCCTGTTGACTGTTAAGACTTGAGCTGAAACAAAATGTTGGTTGTTTAGTACTAGTAAAAATGTCCATCCTCCGGGTGGAGTTACACACATATAGGAGTGCTGAAGACGGAATCCCGAAGTATTTATACAGGACGATTGTTATGACATAAATTTGAGCAGTATTTTGCAACACTATGGCTTTCACCAATTGCTAAGTTGATACTTTGCATGAGTACTTCGGAACAATTGCAGAAAACATGTGAACAATCGATTGACACCCGTCTAACGTTCGGGATGAACCCTAACACCTGCAAAAACCCTAATTGAAAACATAATCGCGTTACTTTTCATCCTTTGGTCGTAGTTTAATGTCTGAAATGTTGGCGCCTGAGATACAAATCGTCTAGCTGGGTATAAAACGATTATATACGTACTTACCTTTCATGAACGTGCATGCCCTATTACCTGCGTATTCTATTTATGTATGCACTCTCGAGCCACTGTCGATGCGTCATCGTATGACTCACTCGAGTCGTGACTCGTGTACGGTCTGTTTAGCTGGGTGGCATACTAACATACATAATGAACCAGCTGTCAATAACTCTCGTTGGCCTTCGTGAATTTGCCGAGAAGAAGAATCTGGCACACAAAAACGACTTCACTGTTAGCGCTGTCAGATGACACCATATTAAATAAGGCTACTCACCACATAGGTTACAACGGCATTGTCTTTGGCAGAGACAAACCCTAATTTGTAGAGTAGACTGGGGCAGCGCGGCCCCTGGGGGTAATACGACCCCCGTCAAGTACGCAATTTTAAAATTCTGAATGTCCCAAAATCTTGTAAAAAATTATGCTGACATATATCGGATAACGATCCAAAAATTCAGGAAGATGAGACAGTTGTAAGTAAATCAGTGTGGTTTTGAAATATTTTGTGTAGTTTGATCTCATTTTGCCAATGATCAAATTGGTGCAACTCGTTATATAAAGGTGCAAATCACGAACGCAACTGGTGACATTATAATATCATCATTCAGCTTGCATGTCAGATAATACAAAATGGGGAAGAAGGTAGCGTTTTGCATAGATCGTGTTAAGACACACATTTTGCATTTGGGAAAAGACGGCCCCTAGCGGTTTCCTGTACATATACATGATCAATTTATTAACTTTTATGATTCGTGCTGTGTTATTTATAAAATAATTATGTATACATTTTACGGAAGAATTATTCTAAAGTACAATAAGTAGATAACTACATAACAAATAAATTATTGCCAGTATCTCCAACAATAAATATAATATGGCAGCAATTCGGACATTATGTTGTAACACGGCATTGAAATATAGGTTGCTGAAATCACTTTCGGGAATAATATTTAAAAATCCCATTTTCATGCACCCGATATACACATATCCTTGTCATTAGCATACTTGAATTTTGCATATAGCTAATACGTACCTATATGTCTATATGTTCAGCAAATTTCAGATATGCAACTTGTAAACGTCTCATTATAGTCTCCTGAAAACAGGTAGAAATAGCGGGTGCTATTAATGTTAAAATAAGAGGATATTAAGGACACAGTGGCATGTTATGTAATAGTTCGTGCTCGACAATGGTTACATAATCACTGGTTAAAATCTAAGTCAATTCCGAGACAGCAAATTTATGACCGTTTGGTTTGACATGGAATGACCCAAATTGTGTGTTATATAAATTATTTATTATTAATGTTTGATATACCCGATAAAAAGTAATCAACCCTACATATTGTTTCAATGATAAATAACAGTAGTAGTTGAAACATATAACTATCAGATACTTGGCAATTGTTTTAAAATGCATTAGTTTATGTTCAAATGCAAATGTCATCATTTTGGAGGAAAAAAACAGTTATTATTTTACATAGAAACTAAAATGATATATTTAATACGTCACAAAATATACATATAATATACAGTATGTAGACATTTCAAGTGCGCACAATTGTGTAATGACTAATATGTCTTTCGCTGAGTTTAGCAAATGTTCTCGATGATTGAGAACTGGATAACACAGCCGGGAGCACAAACCAATGCACTGGTCGTTTATCAAAATCATAATAATAAAAATAAACTTCATTTATATACTCATATCCAGAATAGCACTCTGTTCAGGGGTGTATAACAACTAATAACTACTAAAATGTAGATAATAGAATTAAACGTATAAAAATACTAGAACTGCATGTACTAACCAAACCTAAGCTAAAAGTATGAGGATATACGTAAAAATAATAGTAATATATAAATAAATATACAATAAATATTAATGAGTAAATTATTAAAATAATAAAATAATTAATTAAGTTAATTAAACGTATAAAAAGTCTAGAACTGCATTAAAATATAAAATGTACTGAACAAACCTAAGCTAAAAAATATCATGACGTACATAACAAATAATAATAATAAATAAAATAAATAGACAATAAAGTATTAATAAGTAAATAATTAAAATAACAAGCTAGTATAATAGTACAAAATAAAAGTTATAATAATAAATACTACGATGTGGAGAGGGAATTGTATAGAGAACTAGACATTAAAAGCAAGCTTGAAATAATGAATCTTAAGATGCGCTTAAACTAGAAATATGCTTGTGGGGTGTTACTATGTAATATGCAATAACGTAGTTGGCAGTTGAACAATATAGTGAATTCAGTGTATACACTGGTTATTACATACTAAGAACATCGAAAATCATTGAACGCTTGGAATGTTGTTGATTTAGCATCCGATTTTCTTTCACATTGTTTTCTATCACATACGTAAGTATTTATAAACATCGGTGTGCAATAAATATGTATTATTTCTCAATGGGGGTTGAATTATTACTATTCATCCATGTGTTTGAAAAGAAAAATCGACTTCATAATGTATGCTATGTATAGGTTTTTTACTACATCCTAATAAGAATACATGCCATTATTGTATTACATATAATTATAATTACAAGTGTGCTGCATTTATTCAATTATATTATTATGTTTTTATTTCGACAAAATGGTCAGCAATAATCTTAAAAGCACACACAAATGAGGATGTGGAGAATAATAAACTCACTATCACTCTCTATACAACATTGTCATGGTTTTGTTTTATCAATTCAATATAAAAAATGAAATTATAGTCTATACAATAGTGACATTAGTGCTGGTTTAACAATCGACATAACATAGTATTGAATATTACAGAACGTTTGATACTTTGTGATGTAATGGTACTTCAAGCTAGCACTAGATCAACACTTAATATATTGATGCTGTGTGATACTTCGGAATGTTTGGTACTGGTACGTTGTGGATTCACGATATATACCTAGATATATCGAATATCTAACCAGCACTAGATCAACAGTTGGTATATTGAATTATGATACTCAGTGTATTGAAATATCATGATATTTGTGTAAGTATAACACTGATACTTCATGGTAGCGCAACAATTTGATATTAATAGCAAGTATCTAACTAGTATTATATCATCACTTGATATATTTAAATATCATATCACGATACTTTGATATATTTAAATATCATATCACGATACTTTGATATATCGAACCAGCACTAGATCAACATTCAATATATCGAAGTATCGCTATACTGAATGTTCAATATATTGGCTGGGAATGGCAATTTAAAATTTAATTCCAATTTATAAATAATAATACATTTTATTTAATATAGCGCCAGATGCAAAATTTTTGTCGGACTTCACAATTACCTTGCATTCAGCATTATTTTTCATTTCCAATTCTAATTATTGTTACAATGGTAATTAATCTGAAAATTAAGTTTTAAATAAAATAAAGTCATGTTTTTTTTAAATAGAGATGTTTATATATTTTAAAACTGATGATTGCCATAAGTCAGTAATCAAGTTGAGGACTGACTATGAATCAGATGTACAATGCATGTAGAATGACGAGTTGGTTTGCCCTTTTGAATGGTTCAGTGACTTTCCCTTTTACCCAGTTGACGTACCAGTGCCCCTTTTCACCTGTAGCAGATGGACGCACTTTGTTGTGATAGTTTTGAGGCCCATAGCCAGAGGTTATGGGGTGTTGCAATTAGAACTTGAACGTACTTCCCCCTATGATACAAGTGTACCGCTAGACCAGACTATAATAGCATATGTTGGTGCAGTTTGATATATTTGGTGAGCTTCAGGTGGTGCTGCTGTTTGTGGTTTTTTTTAAATAACGGGAGGATGGATATTGTCAAAGCGCATACCCCCAAAAAAAAAACACACTGTGGACATGCAAACACATTCTTTTGTCCTAGTAACTCTAACATTTTACAGAGCGTAAAGTCTATCGTTAGCCAATCAATCGCTGACTAAGACTAAGTTCGTGCATCGTTCAATTCAGTCACCGCGATATTGTGTTATTTTTTCTCTTCAGACTTCAGTTTGATTGTTTCAGTGAAACACGTATTTACCTTGATGCTACAATTGTTAATAAATCTGACGCTGACTGTCATGATACCATTCTGAGTAAACATTAGAGTTGAGAAACAAACACTATTGCAATACCACGGAATTATGCAAGAATTTGGGACATTTACCTATTAATTTAGAAGTATATACACTACAGGAAAATTCGTTCCAGTTGAAAACTCGTGTTACTGATATATCGCGTACTTAACGTTCTTAGCCTTTTTAATACAGCGATTGACATAGCGCAGATAGGGCGCATGCTACGACCCATTTTGTAATAATCGACCCATTCTGCAATAACGACACATTTTGTAATAAAACAGGCCCATTTTTTTTTAATAAACCGATGTAATAATGTATTTATGTAATAACATTGAGGCCCATTTTGTAATATATTCTGGTGAGCACATTTTGTAAAAACATGCAGGCTCATTTTGTAACAACAATGACTGACCATCAACTACTAATGTCAAAAAAGACTTGAACATATTGACTTTGCATCATACGATAACCGTGAAACATTTAACCATTATTCCCAATCCTCACCCGGACCAAAATACGCATGCTGAATGCGGATTTACTACGTAGCTGGAAATGTAGAATTATGAACAGGGAAAATCGTGCGCAATATAACATAATTCGCCAGATGTACGGGACGCGGTGGTCCATGGTTACGTATACTTGTCGATGGTGTCGTGTATCGCATAGTACAACTTTCCGTGGCTTGTGTCGCGTCTTGTGTCTCTATTCGTCGCTTTTTTTCAATTCAATGCAAAAATAATATCACCAGTATAGTGCAAATGGCTTCAGTCACACTCGCAGCTGTTTTTCGTGCGATGATATTAACACAAGTTCCCATTCACATCTACCACACGCATACAGATGAAAATCACATGGGGGTTAGGTTGCACATTGGTCAGACGATCTTTGCGTTTAATTAACATTCCGACGCGTTACCTCACATGGTACGACGTTTGAGGAGTATCGCGTTATGAATCTTATACATAAAACTATTCTACCATAATAGATCAAATGTATTTTGTATTAAGAAGGACACGTTGTGTTATTGACACAATCGTACGGCGTACGGGTGAAACTGCGGCTTGAGAGGGACGTGGGATTCGGCGACGATCGGAGTCCGCCGGTACAGATACGTAGATCTATATGTGGTTTAGCGAACTCGTACGTTTAGAATGTAGAACATTGTGCTTGCAACAGACCGACAAACATGGTCTGTCAACGACGCGCGGAGTTCGTAGCTACTGTCTCTTGTTACGGATTTATCTTGTGGCAAGTCCTCGACCTATTTCTTGGCGAATCCTTACCACCGATGTCGCCGACATTCGCGTTGATAACGAATCGTACAGCAGCAAACCTAACTGTCTGGAGCACGTTGATCAAGGACAACGACATCTATTACGCGTAGGACATAGTTGAGATAAAACAATTTCGCAGGCTGATGTTCTACACAAAACATCCAGCGCCGTTGTTGGGCAACTACAAATATAACATTAAGTTGCGACGCGAAAGGAATCACCATTGTCATAGACGAAGTATACCACGCGAACCACACGCAAGGTGGCAGCAGTTTCCATATAGTGTCCTCGTCGACAACGTTTTTTCTTCAATGGTAGCTACATTGCGTTTTGTCTGTTGGATCACGGTGGCTGCGTCAACGTGACGGTCTATCTAATGTTCGTCGACTGCATGGCTTACACACACAAAATACGTCCCGAAAACAGGTTCGTGTGGAGAACTAACATATGTTCCACGAGATGCCATTTAACCAAAAGGCTCAAAGATTTGCTTCGCCTTCCGTTCATCTCCGGAAACGCGTTAAACTACAGAATCGGATGACATGGCGGTCGATGAATGAAAACTTGAAACTTTTCATTCGGGACAAAATCAGCGGAACCTGGAAACAGTATCAGCCTATAATTGAATCAAATATGTGCAGGTGGGTAAATGTCAACGTTGTGGCTTTACATAATGCCAATGTCTATCGTCTGAATCGATCGTTCGCTTTAAATTATATTGTCTAGTTTTCTAAATAATTTAAATCGGTTTCACCTGTGACACCCCTGTACATATCCAAAGACGTTTCAACTGTATAGCGCAATTTCATGGAAAATCGCCCGATGGCATTGTCGATGAAATTTTGTAGACATATTTACCCCTTTGTGAGACTAACGTAAGCCAATTTTTCAGATATGCGAGTAGTTCTTGTTTAGACTTATTTCATAGTAACTATTGAAATAATGACAAAATGTATCCTATCTATTAACATGAAACACTAGACCTGGATGACTGATACAAGCCCTTAGCCAAGATTGTGAATTTTCCGATTTGCCAGTCCTTATTTTTTAACCCTTTATGCACATGAAAAACCCATTTACGCATGTATTGATGGTTAGATGAGGGTGTCCAAAATTATACGCATTGCATATGCGCCATATGCATTTACCTTTAAAATGTATACGAAAACATTAACATTCCATATGAATAATGCTTGCACGAAACAAGAACTTATTGTGTATTCAGTTTTACGTACTATCTTCTTTCACAGCTGTCTGCGACGACGAAGTCGGGTCATTATGATAGGGTCATCGCACATGCGCTTCAAAGCCGATGATGTATTAATGCGCTACTATTCAATTCCGGCGACGGTTTCACGCAAACACGAATCAATTCACTTTAACAACATCGACTTCATTTGGATGCGATTTCTAGCAGATTATGAGTCAGCACGGACAAAACATCTGGTGCCATTAAACATTACCCGCGGCGATATTGTGTTCATACAACCAGGAGCTTGGGATTTAAATAGAAACACACTCAACGATATATTTGGGCCTGGCCTTGAGCAGAATAAATACAGTCTAGCACAAATCAGGGACATGTTGTTAGAGCGTGGTGCAAGCCTCGTTATCGTCACACTTACGCCTTATTCTCATATGTCCCTCAACGGAGACCGTGGTAGTTGCAACAATTTTGCATTGGCCGCTTTTAATTCCCTAGTCACATCTGCTGCCGTTAGCCTGGGACTCCCAGTTCATGACGAGTTCGGGGTAATCCTGCGGCGCTGCGAGGAGTGTGTATGATATTCACACTACCTGTGTCGTGATCCACAAGTCAGCAAATGGATGTCTGGTGAAGTAGGATTCGTCTCTAACAACATGATGCTTCAAAGTGTGTGTGGTTCAGTGTGATGACAATGTTGCTATTAACATACTTATCCTTTTCAAAAAGAAATAACATGAGAATATTCAACACAAACCACATGAAAAGCGTACTGATATACGGCTGTAAGGCTGTGTATGATGCGTGTGTGTGCGTGCGTATATTAAAGTTTTCCTGCTAGACGGCTTGCATCTCGAGCGCCAAACGTGCTGAAAGAAGAAACTCGGAAGAAAAGTAACGCCTTTGTTTTTGTTTTGACATTCCCAATGATGAGATAAGACGTTTTTTATTACCAGTTTCTGGTTTCGCACCGGATGTTAAACAGTTGTAAATCAATTGTTGATAACATCGCGCACATTTTCTTGAATAGTGGTTCTATTCACCTTTAACAATGGTTATGTAATTGTAAACAGTTTTTTTTCGGAATGCAGCCAGCGTTTACTGTGGTTGTTGCAAGTTACGCAAGACGTCCCTACCCGATCTGTGGACGGCTTATGTAATATCGAACAATCGTGCACACACGCATGTATGGAACAATCGTCAAGCTTCTAATACGAATCCCTGGCCCACGGGAAATTTCGAGAAAATAAATAAATCCGAAACTCTTCTTTTCAGGGGTTGTAGATGAATCCCTGAATGGAGATGCATACCCACATATGCTAGATAGTTAGATTGTTGGATCATTGTTCAACTCTAATCCTGTCCCAATCTCGCTGTTTGTGTACAAATTGAGTGATACCAATATGTATATACACGCACACGCACGTAAACATGTATGTTATTGTAATGTATGTGTATGTATGCATCTATATGTATGCATGCATGCCTCCATGCATGTATGTACGTATGTACGTACGTACTTATGTATGTATTTTATGTATTTATGTATGTATGAATGTAATGATGTATGTAAGTACTTATGTATGTGTATGTATGAATGAATGTGTGCGGGCGTGCGTGTTGTACATACACGAATGAAAACACATGTTAGAGTGTACACGTATGCTGTGTTTATGCCTGCTACTGGCCCATTATACCATTGTCACTTGTTTGCTGCAGACTTGTTTATTATTATATAGTATACAATGGCGGCTGCGTGCTATTAGGTGGAATAATATTTAATTCAATTTACCAAGACAGCCATCAGGAACAAAACATCCAGAGAGCATGAGGACAAAGAAGCCTGCAGTGTATACATTAGTCTGACCGACACCGTCTGCGCTATTCTCGAAGCCGGTGTAACGTCATAATCACGTAAACTTGAAAACATCTGGGCTAGTCAATGTGAGTCTGACATATTGGGAAGTGTTCACGTTTATGTGATTATGACGTCACGTCGGTTTTGTGTATTGTGCAGTTGCTGTTACTCGGTGTATCGTATACACTGCAGTCGGAGTGAGTCTTGAGTGGTCTGGTCTAGTCGGGTCGGACGAAAGGTGTCAGTGTATCCCAGTTACAACAATGTGGCATTTTTTACAATAACAATACCAATATTTATGGTGTATGCACCTACAAATTCAAAGCACTGTTGAATGAACTAACAGAACAAAAATACTATCCCTACGATCGACATTTAAATAAAAAATCCACAACATTTTAACACTATCAACCATCTATGCTAAGCAATCCTAGTATCTTCTTGGCGACCATATGCTTGGCAGTTTTGTGTTCTTTCCCGCATGTCAGCGAAAATTCCAACTGTACGGTCACAGTGCTGGTGAAGAGATTTCCCGCGTCGGCTGGTACGGTCTCATACCGGGGTATCGCGGCTGTCGCCGACCGTTTCTGGCATATCTCTTGGAGACGGTTCTTGCACTGATCCGCTTTTGGTGTGATCAAGTGCGGAAAGGCTGTGATGAGCACATACTGGGCCACAGCTTTCTCCGCCTCCTTCTTGGTGGTGTGAGGTCGCTGCGGTGTCTCGGAAAACATATAGGACATGTTGATGACACATTCGTCTTCGCCGTTTGCTGACGGACGGAACAAGGCTGTTGGTACTGGTAGAAGCAGCTTCTGACAGTGTCTGCATAGCACATCGTAACAGTTCTCTGCCTCGCCACCACGACTCGGTGATCGAATGACATTAACTTGCGCAACGGGCTTAGGAGGAGTTTTCAAAACAGAAAAACCGTCTTGTTGGTGGTGAACGGTTCCTGTCAGTTGCAATTCGTCGATGAGAGCAATGACTCGCTCCGCTGCGCTCTGTTCAGCTTCACTTTTACTTGCGCACACGTCTCCCTTCAAATCAAACGGCACGTTTTCCACGGGCAGACTGGCGTTGTACACAACCGCGCAGTAAACGCCGGGGCTTTGTCCAGCGTTGTACGCGTGATATCGCGGGACTTGAACGCGTTTGGTCTGAGCCCACTCATTCAACATCGACTTAGCACTCGCACCTTGCTGGAGAACCTTCAGCAATTTCAATGCTTGCTCGGCTGCCTTTTGCTCGGCTGGTTTCTTACCGTTCACCGCTTCTTCGGACTTGGCAACACAGTTCAACCGGAAGTTCACAGTCGCTTGGAATCTGGTAAAAAACACAACTGTATGGTAAATTGCGAGAGTGCCAAAGTGGGGAACTAAGAGACGGACAGGTGGGCGCGCTGGATTAAAGAGGACATCTGGATTCGGAAGACAACACCAGCGAGCAACAGAGACGAGGGGAATACCGACTGAGTCACGCATGGGACAGTCTGCTTGCCACGCCATCTGGCGAACAGAGAAACACTGTTCCTGATGAAGACCGCGGAAGCTAGTCGAAACGTCGATGTGAGTTTCAAATATATATTTGTGTATTAAGAAAAAAAAAAAATTTAAAGGTGTCTTAACCACAATGCGATATCTGATTAACTTACACATGTGAGCAGAGATTTATACATTTGTACATGGTCAAAATTATTGTTTCAGTCAGTCAGTCAGTCAGTCTGTCTGTCTGTTTGTCTGTCTGTCTGTCTGGATGTCACTCTACACATTTCACTATTACACTCCGGACGTTCGTGCATTTTTATGTGCCAAGTAACAGCATCTGCACATGCAATCAGGAACCAATCCCTGGCTCTGTCACCGCACTAGCACAAGTAGTTGATGAAGCACGGGGCATCTTCTACGACATTTAGAGATAATGCGTCTACATTCCTTGGAAAAAGGCGGATTCGAGAATAGAAATCATGTAATCGCTATCCGACGGAATTCAACCACTACGTAACAAATGCTTGCTTACGCCATGTATTGCACACGCTACCTGTCTTATTCTCAACATACATTAGTTTTTCCTAAAAAGGAAACCCGATGTCATTCTTATAAAGCACATTTAGAACAATTCAGTGAACTTATCAGGGCCCGTACGCATGAAGAGCGGATAACTCCCTTATCCGCGTTTAGCGGCTATCCGGCGGATAAACGTAATAAATCGGTATGCACAAAACGCGGATAGGTCTATCTGGTGACGTAAACGCGGATAAAGTTATGCATATATTTTTATATGTTTAGTGGCCTATCCGCCGGATAAAAATGGCTGCCATTATTTTACAACATTACCGGCAGCGACGAATGTTGAGAAGAAATAGAATTTTCAGAGATCGAAGCCATCCTTTTGATGTGTTCGATGAATATGAAATCTTGCAAAAGTTCCGCTTCGGAAGACAAGAAATCGTGGCGATAACAGACGGGATTGCGAGAAACATAAACATCTTAAATAGATTGGGCTCGCTGACGCCGCTGCAACAAGTCCTAGTAACGCTGCGATACTATGCCAGCGGCAGTTCCTAGGATGTGTGTGGGGAGCTCATCGGCGTTGACCAATCCACCGTCAGCCGGACAGTGACACGGAGGCATTACTACGTAGAGCGCCTGACCACATCAAATTGCCGAATCAGCGTCAAGCGGACAAGTCGCAAGACGAAGGCGACATTTTACCATGGTCCATGTAAATGGGATTCCCAATGTGGTTGGAACTCAAATTCGTATTCAAGCTCCGTCAGCGAATGAGCACGAATTTGTCAACAGGAAGGGGTATCATTCCATCAATGTGCAGGTAAGTGTATAATTATCCTCTAGACTAGTGCCACGTAATTTAACAAAGTGAAACCTGCCTTACAATGAATGTGACGTGTGCCGTCTGTAATTCGAGCGCCAAACATTTACATGTATGTTAGGCACAGTTGCTGGACCCGTGGCTGTGCAATGACAATGAATAATATGGATGCGCAATCTGCGGATTTTTTTATCTAGCAACTGCGTCAAACACAAATACGACATTGTTAGTAAAAACAGGCAGACGTAAACAAAACAAAACCTTAGTATAACGGATTTATGTCCACCCACTATATGTTATGTATGTTTTATCCTTTTCTTTTATTGCTAGCTGTGGGATATTGCCCAGTTTTGGGCTTACCACAGTATTCGAAATAAGAATAAGTTACGGGACGATGGGTATGAATGTTTTATTTTTTGTACTGTGTGTGTTTGTATGTATGTACGTATGCATTTGTCATTGTCGGTACAACTACATTTTTAATAAAAAGAGCCAAACTTAAACAACACCAAACATTGGTATAACGGATTTATGTCCAGTACATGTACTGGGTCAGTGGGCGTTGATGAACTTACTTCATAACATTTATAAGTTAGTGCGTCATTCCAACACTCGTTGTTCGTGTTGCCCAGTACAGAATGTTATAAATTCTGAAAGACTAAATACGTGTGCTGTATTAAAGGTTATTTTTAAATTTTGGTTTTGACGTTACGTACTGTGGTGCGTGTCATAAAGTAATGCATGTGCAGACACGATTATTATAATAGCAATGGGTTTTTCTTGTGCTGAAGCGAAGTTTTGTGAATTATGATGATTCCACACTGTGAACTTTATTATTAGTTATTATATCCTAAACTACTTTTGACGGGTGTACCCTTTAAATCATTGTAATTTTAAAAGTAACCATCGTAATTGAATACTACCAGGAGGTAGTATTAGTGTGCCTAAACTGACAGACACAACTGCATTTTCTTCACTGTATTGGTCATGGTAAAAGCAATAAATAAGTTTATATACTTTGTTGGTATGTTTAATTATGAACACAATCAAATGAATACAATAAAAGGTGTGTGCATGTAAGCACTTTTTGTGTTTCTTATATTTAATTTTTAAATATTGTTTGTTTCCCAGGTTATATGTGATGCGGACCTTGTCTTCATTAATTGCATTGCCAAATGGCCAGGAAGTGTTCACGATTCTCGGATCCTACGCGAGTCCTCTATCTTCGATGCATTTGAGAACCAAAGAAAGCCTCTCAGAGGAGTCATCCTGGGAGACAGTGGCTATATGCTGCGCGACTGGTTATTCACTCCACTTACGAACCCCACTACACGTCAATAGAGAACCTACAACTTCCGACACAGTTCAGCTTGTACAGCAGTAGAAAGGGCCATAGGAGTATTAAAGAGAAGATGGCACTGTCTTTGCAGACTGCGTTTGGCACCTGCCAAGGCGTGCAAGATTATTACAGTGTGTGTTATGCTTCATAACCGTGCTAGGAGGCTGAGAGTGACAGAGACCCTGACCCCTCCTTGGGGAGTTCAGATGCCGATTCCGATGTGGATGAACCACGTCCTGCAAACAACAACCCTGTGTCAGAATGAGCCCGCGTTGCTGCTGGAAGAGGTACCCGAGACCGAGTAATCAACAATTATTGTTGATAACGGTGTGATTGAACCTCGTCCTGCAACAACCCTTTTTCGCAGCGGACCTGGGAAAGCTACCCGAAACTGAGAAAACAACAATAACTGTTGATGACGATGTATCAGTGTTTGATCACTCATCATTTTTATAGGATGTTTTATTATTGCATTATTGTTATAAACAATGAATTCATTTAATATTTGGATACTGCATTTCTTAATTATTAACTGTTGAATCAGTTGGAATAAGACTGAATTTCTTAACATTTTAGACCACAACAATCAATTGTACAACAAACAGTAATACTTGACTACATTAGCAACAACAAATGTTGGCCACATACATGCAACACTGGCGGAGGTATGCTCAGACACAGATAAACAGAGTCCCACAATCTTTAACAAATAGTGTATAAGATAAGGTGTGGGCAGCAACACTACTGTCATTTTGCAATCTGAGCCAGTTCACTCATTTCACTTTCCGAAGTCTTGTTCAAGCTTTTCAATCTCAAGCAAGACTTTTCTGTTTTTGTTATCCATAAAAACAGTCATCATCTTGTTTTTTTCTATTTTGCTGCGCAGGTAGTCAACAAAGAGGCCAGTTTCGTCTTCCATCCTTTTTTCCAAGGACTTTCCACTTGGATTTTGGTGAAATTTGCCTTTTTTACTTTTTGTCTTTAGCGTCACTCCTGTGCCACTGACACCTGCTGCTCCTGGTGCTTGTGTTGCACAGGTAATGGATGCAGCTGCAACAAAACATTATGTAGAATGGATGGTTGTATAATTTATAGTATACAGTGAGAACATTGTGTGATTGAATTATTCCTGTTTGGGAGGAGGTGGGAGATCATGCCAACATGTATACATCAGGCATGTATAATATGGAGCGCCCATGAAGAATTTAAGGACATTTGTTGAAGTCATGAAACCGGCTGAATATATTATGTTTTTCATCTTGGGATGCCTATAGACAGTGGCTATAGCTACATCATTTATGAAGGCAGACTATCAAGGTCTCGGTCCCACTTACTGTATATATGAGCCTTAACATGGGCAAAGAATTGTAATGTGATTAATGAGTGCAAAAATGTGACATGATGCTCTATTTTCAGTTGCGAGGGACATTTGATTTGCAAGTAAGGTGAATCACATGAGAACTTACAAGTACTCAGACTTTCGTCACAATCTTCTATTGGCTGGAAACCTGTCTCTTGCACTGAAATATATAAAACAACAGAACTGCAATTTCATAAATAATAAATATTAATTTACATAACATTAAAGTTATTTTCATTATTATTGTTAATGTAATCATTAGTCTCATACAATGTGCTGTCTTTTAACTGTTCTTGTCCCCACCCAAGATCAATGAGGATTTTCAGTTATGATTATTTTACAATAATCGCCACAGAATTCCATTATCCAAATATTTCACTTTCTAAGCCACATAAACACATGTTCTTGATATCATGATCGGCGAGGCAAAGCTGACAGTTGAGAAACACAGTGGTGACAAAAATTGTCAACAGAACCCATTTAAAAATCCCACAAAACCACATGCCACAGTATGAATGTGAATAATACCATAGTCCATGCATTCAAATAACCATACGTTTTTAAACAACTACAATTGCCACTGACTTAAACATTGCTTGCAAACACCATTTACTTAGCTGCACACGTGGGTAAAATTTAATAAAAAAAGATATGTTCACCCGGGGACCTGGCTGGGTTGGCATGAAATTACCCTATTGTTCATTGTTAACATTTTGTAAATACTGCATTTTTTTTTTCTCAAAAAATGCTCAAATAAGGCCACTTATGCATTGGATGAAATATAACAAAAATCTTAGACACCAATTTGTTTAGTATTTATTAATTTCACATGACATCATGATTTCCCTGTTTATTATTTTGAATCACATGAGAACTTACAAGTATTCAGACTGGTGTCCAAGACTTGTATACATTCAAATTCCGTGCAGGTGTCTGTCCCTTGCACTGAAATATAGAAAACAAAATATGTGCAATTTCTTCATAAACAATTAATTATGTTTTTAATAATAATAACTTATTATTATTACATAATGTCCAATACAGTACAGTGATATTTATTGAACAACTGGAATTAAGCAAAACATTTGCTTCTGTTCCTTATTCATGTGCTCAAATTGTACACAGCAATTTTTTGGGAAATTGAGTTTCCACCGTGAAATAATCCAGGGGTAGAACTACCCACTAGTCCGCTAGTCCGTACACTAGTAAAGATTACGGCGGACTAGTAAACCCGGCCTACCAACTAGTCCGGCTGTCTAGTAAAAATCAGCGTGTTGCGTGGCGCCACCAACCGTACAATTGACAAAGTAAATCTTCACCTAATGTGAATCGACAGTGAAACGGTACTTTTGATTGGTTGTTGTGTGACATAGAAATCTGAAACGACCGTTTTGTTTGGCTTAGCGTATCATGTAGAGGGGTACCGGCTAATGAGCGCAATTGGCGTCCATTTTCGCGTCTATTTTCTAATCTATTTTCAAATGCGCGGATTTCGAATACGGTTCACATCTTCAGTTCTACATCAATTATTTTGTTAATTCATTACTAATTATTTTGTTACGTTTACGCACGATGCATCGTTATTTAACTGGGGTTGCAAAACCAGAAGTTAAACGCAAGGTGGAAAAGCGAGAACGGGACACGCTGTACGACCAGCAGAAACGACAGCGTGGCTATTTGAAGGTTTGGGAACGAGACCACACTTGGCTGTCCTACGATGACGACAACGATTTGATGTTTTGCAAAGTGTGCAGGACACACAACGTAACTGGTGTCCGTGGCAAGAATGCGTTCTTGACTGGCACGGACAACTTTCGTCCAGACTCGCTACGCGCACACAGTACAAGCGAGGCGCACACACGAGCTGTCTTCCGGCAAACTGCGTTCGAAGCCCGTCCCGGCACTGCACCTGCCCACCGAGCCATCCAAGCGCTGAACACGGCCACCATGGACCGTCTGACGCATTTGTTTAGGTAATTATGTTACCCATGTGATATAATGTTATAAAATGTAAAAAAATATTGTGTTTGATTGTACTTTGTTAGGGTTAGCACTATATGGTTTAAATTATTATCCCTCATTTCTCTGTTATCTCTCATTTCAAGCGTGCCGTGCAGTAAACAATGCCATGGGAAATTATTAATTTGCATTTGATGTAGATCTGTGTTATAACTTGCCTGGATCTTCGGGTTCAAAAGTAATACTATTTAGTGTTGTATTTCCCGCCTTTATGCATCATATTTTTGGTTTTGAGAACGTGGCTTGTCTTGTGATTTTTGTGCTTTTATTAAAATTTAAACCTGCCCATCTTCAAATCTTCGTCAAGTTTTGTTTTGAAAGCGAGGATGTTTTTAGTATTCACTGTTTGCTGAGGAAGGTTGTTATGTTGTGACTATACTCAGTATTTACTTAATACTATGATATTTAATATTTCCTGCATTGGATGTTTCAGGACTTGTCACGCGATAGCAAAGTACCGGCGTCCGTTCACAGATTATGTGTGGCTGTGTACCCTGGACGCACAGAAGGGCCTTGATGTGGGGAACACTTATCGGAATGACAAGGCATGCAAGCAGTTCGTGCGTGCCATCGACTTCCATGGTGAGACACTCACAGGTGCTGTCTTCGCCAAGCAGACCCGACTGCAGATCTTGGGCAACCTGGTCAGCTGTCTGGAGGGTCGCTTCGTTGACAGCAATTCGGACGTTGTGCGTGCATCATCAATCGTTAGCTTCAAGCTGTGGCCTGAAGCTGCAGGTGATTATGGAAATGGCGCTGTGGCCACACTCAACAACCATTTTGGCCCTGTGCTTCGCGACGCTGGCATCGATACTGCCAGGAGACGGAGTGGACACTTCTGAAGATGATCCTGTATGAACAGTCCCCAGACGTGCGACAGCTGACATGGTCTAGTGTCAATGCAGCCCACCAAGCAGAGTATGGAAACATACTTGGGCTTGTTGACGCCATTCTGACTCTGCCAGCCAGCTCGGTTGATGCGGAGAGAGGCTTCAGTCAGCTGAAGCTGACGAAGAGCAGCATCCGGTCAGTCCTGAAGGCAGATCGACTGACTGATCTGTTGACCATTCAGCTGAGTTCACCAGACATCGCTGCATTTGAACCGAAGGAGGCAATCGAGCTGTGGAGTGCTGGTGGAGCCCGGAGGCCAGACACTCAGCCGCTTAGGCCAAGGCCCGACTGTAGTAGTTACACTGACAGCAGTGACACCGACTGTGATGACAGTAGTGCCTCCGACTCTGAGTGACACTGACCGACTGACAGGCAGTGTTAACGCCAGGCCTGGATGACACTGTGGTTTTTTGTGTTTTAAATAAAATTGTTGTGACCTAAATTTGTGCTATGTTTTTTATTTGCAGGACTAGTAAACCTTTTGGCGGACTAGTAAACTTTTGTCTTTACTAATCCTGCTGTCTAGTAAAATAAATGCTGAAGTTCTACCCCTGTAATCCGTAGCCAATATCTAGAGTGAACACTTTTTAAGCAGTTTTTCTCAAAATCAAATTTTTTGCATTTTTGACATTCAAATTGCTGTATCTCTGGAAATAATGCGATTATATGTAACACTGAGGTATCATGTTTCTGTCTCTCTGAGTGTGCGCTATTCAAACATGCAATAAAAGCAATATGCATGTTTTTCGAGAAGCGTCTCATTTTGGCATTATGGTTCACATATAAAGACAATTTCACTGTAACCTCGTAATAAACTTCACTGAACCAAATTTAGCAGTGGTGCGTTTGTTAATCAAAGTAAGAAAAGCGGCGTGTGCTTACCATCAATTCCAGTCAGCAGACTAGAATTATCCCCGATTATCGCAAGGATAATATCTTCATATGGCAGTCTCGGCGACCGCTCGGCTACACCGCACGCACTAATTTTCGATGTTATCTTTCTCCAAATTTCATTTTTTTTTCACTGATTGATTATGTGAGCAAAACAGGATATAGTGGTCGACTCCTATCTCTTCCAGAAGTACTATGATTTCGGCGTCTGTAAAATTTTTTTTCCTCGGCCTTTTTGTCATCTGCTTGTTTTCCATTTTCGCGAAAGTGAGATCGACAGTTCCAGAATCCCATGCGTGGCCGGGAATTCCCCAGTCTAAACTTAAACACGACCAGATAGCTATCCGCGACCTATTCATGACTTGTGCATATGAAATGGGAACAGAAGTTAAACGCGAATAGCTATCCGCGGATAGCGGCTATCCGCATTTAACTTTATCCGGTCTACATGCATACGGGCCCAGAACTTGTTTCCCGTTACTGTAACGTTGTTTAATGCTACAGCATGTTCATTTCACACAAGTACGATACTTTTAACACCTGTTGAATTGGGAATGCCTTTTGTTAGGGCGACAGGCGTTCCCGTCTAGAGTGATCGACAAAGAAGAAGAAAAAAAATACTCTACATATTTCACATTCGAGAACAACAGATGTTAAGTCATGCTTTCCCAGCTGTTTAGAACAGAGTGTTTCACTGTGCTGTAGTGAAGCCTAAGCATCCAGGTGCATGATCCAGCTATGAATGAAAGTGAATTCAACAACAATAGCATAGTTTATTTACACAATATGGTGCTGCTGCTGCCGCCACTACTGCCGCTACTGCCGCTAATGTGTTATGCTCTTCTCAATCTAAACAACTAAATAAACACAATACAAAGTAAAATATATATATATATAGACTCATTACAATGATACTAGTGCTTTTAACATATGTAACTAATTGCTTAACATCGTTTTCCTCTAAAACTGCAATAGTTTGCTTAATTACTGTTGCAGTAAGTATATGACACCAGAACACAAATACATTATATATCTGCGTTCTAATATCAGTCGGGAATAAATGTAATGCAACGAATAATATATTGACATGAACACGCATAAAAGACATTGTGTTTACCTGTTGTTAAGGCCACAAGACGTCAGAGAATCCACACTGTAATTGGCTGGCGGACTCTTTACTTGTGACAGCAGATCGTTGCACCTAGCTTTGCTGTTACCATTGCCTGGAGAAAATGAATACATAATTATTACACGTGTATTCAATATCAAATGTGTACGCGCTTAGTAACTTGGCGTCTTGCCATGACACCGGTACACCACAACTCCCTCAGATTAGAACATATTACACATCATGTTACAATGTTAAACTATTAAGCTGCATTTAGCTATGAATTTCGTTTTATCTCTGGAACTTATATATGAGTCATGAGAAGGGGAGATATCCAGTGTGGGGTAAGATGTCCTAGATTGAATTCCTCAGCGGGAAAGATATACTGCCACACTGGTATCCACATAATGGCCTATTGCAAAGAACTAAATATAGATCACACACACACGCACACACACACACACAAACACGCACACGCCTTTACTACCGGAGATGTTACCTTTCAGCATCGCGAAACAAGTCGGTGCTGCGGCTGAAGAATTGCCATCGGTTCTGTTCAGTGAACGGGTCTTGCCGAGGCTCAGTTGCTGGAGCGGGAGACAGAGTTGTGCGGTTACATCCGCGTCTGCGTAAGCTTTCTCGAGCTGGAGACAGCGGAGAGCTGCTCCTGCAGCGTCCTCGTCTGCCTTGGCTTCAGTCGGATGAGACCGGCTCTCGCTGTAGTAGACCTGCTTGCCCAGATACAGCTCCGATGTGTACCCTAAACATGATACCAAGATTTAACAAGATTGCTGTCCAAAGTTACAAGGTCCAGACGGTATGCGGACAAGGAAACCTTTGGCTTATTGGGGGTCCAACAATATTCCACCTACGTATAATATGCCCTAGCCAGATAACTCTAAATATTCTCTTTGAACATATTCACACTGGTAGCATTAACGCAATTATCAGATACTTTGTTGCAGTCATTTATTGTCTTTTGAGAGAGAACATATTACACACCGTATAAGAATGTGGGCGTGGCCATATATTACACACCTTATAACAATGTGGGCGTGGTCATATATTATACACGTTATAACAATGTGGGCATGGTCATATGTTGCACACCTTATCAAAATATGGGCCTTATAACAAAGTCCAACAGAAGCTATACGTTTAGTATCGGTTCATTCGACCCCACCAAGGAAGGTTTACGGACATGAGGAAATATTTAGCAAAGATAGACTGGAATAACACACTGAAAATTAAGACAGCAACAGAATGCTGGAATATATTAAAGAGTGAAATTAAGTGCATAGTCGATCAATTTGTACCCTTAAAAAAACAAGGGAAACGGTCCAAAAAAGAAACACTTATCGAAAGAAGCCATTAGAAAAATTAAGTATAAACAAATGATGTGGAAGTCATATAGATGTACTAGAAATGATGAAGATTAGAACAGTTATAAAGATCCTCTAGAAGATAGTGCTGGAAATATAATATCAGAGGGATTCTTAATGGCAGAACACCTGAATGAGTATTTTAGTTCAGTGTATACCAGGGAAGATATTAGTTCACTGCCAGTACCAGAGGCTAAGTTCAAGGGGGCAGATTCAGACTATTTAGGACAATTTATTGTAACCCCGGAAATGGTAGCTAAGAAAATAAGGGCTATGAAGGATAATAAATCACCTGGAGTGGATGGGATTCCGCCCAAACTACTATTGGAAATTGTCGAACAAATTAGCGTACCGCTTACAACAGTTTTCAATTTGTCATTAGAAGAGGGAGTGGTTCCTTTAGAATGGAAAGAGGCAAACATTACACCGTTATTTAAAAAAGGTTCGAGAAACAAGTCAGAGAATTATAGACCAGTGATTTAACATCAGTGATTTGCAAATTATTAGAAAGACTAATTAAAGATCACATGGTGGATTTTCTTATTAAACATAACTTGATAAACCCATCTCAACATGGATTTTTTAAAGCGAGGTCATGCTTAACAAATATGTTATGTTTTTTGGTAGACATCACTAAGTGGGTAGATGAGGGATCACTAGTAGATATCGTCTACTTAGATTTTCAAAAAGCTTTCGACAAAGTACATCAAAGATTACTGCTTATACTAAAGGCCCATGGTATAAGAAATGGTATAATAAACTGAATAGAAAAATGGCTGATTGACAGAAGACAACGTGTAGTAGTTGATGGGGAGGCTTCAAAATGGAAATTGGTATTGAGTGAGATACCACAGGGATCAGTACTTGGACCTATATTATTCTTAATGAATATCAATGAATTGGATGATGAAATAACAAGTAAGGCGTTGAAATTTGCGGATGATGCAAAAGTGTTTAGAAGGATTAAAGGTGATGGAGATAGACAGCATTTACAAGATGATCTAGACAGGTTGATCAAATGGTCTGAAAAGTGGCAAATCCTGCTCAATTTTGGGAAATGTAAATGCCTTCACGCAGGACATGGGAACGAAGAGGTAGACTATACAATGGGGGGTACTGTATTAAGTACTACTGTAAAAGAAAAGGACTTAGGGTTAACCATTAATGCTGATATGAAGGTTTCAGAACAGTGCGGAATTGCAGCTTCAAAGGGAAATCAAATCCTTGGATTAATTAGGCGAAATACATCATATAAGGAAAAAGAACTAATAATACCGCTGTACAAAGCAACAGTGAGGCCTCATTTAGAATATTGTATACAGGCGTGGAGGCCGTATCGCAGGAAGGACATAGATATGCTAGAAAAAGTACAGAGGAGAGCGACTAAAATGATACCAAAACTGAGGGATCTTAGTTATGAAATTTGCCTAAAAGAATGTGGTTTAACAACACTAGAGACCAGGAGATTGAGAGGAGTTCAGATAGAAGTGTTTAAAATAATGAATGGTTATGAAAATATTGATAGAAATATTTTTTTCAGTATCATTAGACCCCGCGCGTCCGAAAGCGTCCGGGTGTTTTCTCCCCAGAGCACCCGAAAGCGTCCGGTGGACATAAAGCATTTAGCGGTGGCCCCATCTTGCGGATACTTAAGATATTAATACTGGCTGATTCCTTGACATCTGAGCTATGAATTGTGGGTATTTTTGACATGTGCTTGCATTGAAAAAAATTGAGTTTTTCGCGATAGAAGTTCGCCACCTGTGGACCTTCAAAAATGGTGGCGCCTTAGACATCGTAGTTGTTTACTAATGACGAAATTTGCGCTATTGTTTCATAGGATGGGACATTTCTGACACTGAACTAAAGTTAAGTCCATAGCCTACAAAACCCTTGTCCGCCTTATACTTGAATATGCGTCAGCATCATGGGATCCACATTGCCTAAGAAATATCAAACTCATAGAAAGAACACAGAGACAAGCCGCCAGATTTTGTAAGAACAACTATTCTAGAGAGCCAGGAACGGTAACACAACTCCTTAAAGATCTCCAGTGGGACACCCTCCAATCAAGAAGAAAAACCCAAAGACTTAGCATATTATATAAAATGGAACATAACCTCATAGATATCCCACTAGATCAATACATCAAACGCAACACCAGATGCTCACGTAAACATAATAAACAGTTAGTACAAATCAGGCACTCGACAAACATATTTGGAAACAGCTTTTTCCCAGTCACAATAAAAGAGTGGAATCCTCTACCTCCAAGCATTGTATCAAGTACATCACTGAATTAATTCCAGATTAGTCTAGCCCAACATATAAAAAATTAATCCGTAAGAGCCACCATGCGCACTGGCGTGATGTGTCCATAGGACATTTTGCCAGTCAAAATACAGATACAGATAAGTTGACATTACGTTCGAAAGGCAATTGAATGAGCGATAAAATGGATGACTTAGCCTTGGGTTTTGTTTATGTTTCGTTGTTCAAATTTGGTCACCGTCTGTTGGGTTTTCGGCACGGAGACTGCTGTTTATTTTATGTTACTATATGAAAATTATGTTTTTTTTATTAGAATAAAAGGGTACGTATTCTAATTCAATTGTTCTAATAGGCAACATTTGGTTGTTTCAGGTGTCAATATGCTAGTGATCACAATGTCAATACTGACGAGTGATGTTGACGCGATACAGAAGCCATATGTAAAATGACAGCAACCAAGATATAAGACATATAAAGCTGTGTTTGCTGTCTATACTATAATCAAATTAAACAAAACTTGCAATTATAGAAAATCAATAGTTTTGAAGATACAGCTTACAAACTGCTGGCACCCAGAAATGTTGAGATCTGTGGCAGCAGCCTGGGGAACAGGGACACATGCCAATATAACTGGCTGGGGTCTAATGGGTTAAGAAAGATAGAAGGACTAGAGGACATGGGGGAGTTCTAGAACAATCTAGGGGGGAGTTCTAAAACAATCTACCTGGTAGGCTGGACAAAGTGGCCGAACAATTTCACCCGACGTGACATGATTGCCAAGACATTATCTACCAAGTTGCCCGATTCGTGGGTCCAGAATAGCGCAATTTGCACTAATATGTTTCACTCACTAGGTGGCGTGTTACGTGATGACGACCAAACATCCAAGAGTTTAATGTAGGGGCGATGAACCCGGGTCGAGATATATTGGCATTTTAAGCTGACCAGACCAGACATGACGAGGCCAGACTCACCCCCCAACTACAGTGTAGTTGGGGGGGGGGTGAGTCTGACTCTGACTGCGCTGAACCTGAAGCCGGAGTGACGTTGTTTTCGAATGTTTTCAAGTTTACGGGGTTATGACGTCACTCTGGCTTCAAATAGTGCAATCGGTGTCAGTCGGTGTAGCGTATACACTGCAGTCGGGATGAGTCTGTCCAGGTCACGTTTGGTCTGGTCGGGTGAAAAGTGCTAGAGTATCCCGGCCTTAATACACCTAACTGAAATAGCGCGCAATGCAATATAATGAGATACTAATAATCTATTGAAAACTATAGTGCTACATTAAAGCTTTATAAATTATTACGCAATTTAGTATTCAGGGATTTAAATGGTTAAGATGATTACGTGACCACTATGTTAATGGTGGTCTATATATGCAGTACTACATAATTATGCATTCTAGAAATGTTCTGGTATTGTGTCATATAATTATTTTTATACATATCCTTAACCCATATACATACTTCATCACTGGTCTGTCACAAATGTTTATCTGTATTATATACTATGTGCCCCTCAGCAACCCAGTCGTACTGGTGATACACGAATATCCACGTTGCAAATTATGTGACATATTTACAAACAAATGGCTTGATTCACATGTTAAATACACCACAGACAAGAAGTATGATTTGTGATATACAAACCAGTTTCTGTGTGGGTTTGTCTGTATGAAAGCGCACCAAGTCCTTTTGTTGTGGCAACTTGTGCCAACTTGTTTTTGGAAGTAGCCATTTGTGCGTGTGTGTCAAATCACCCTCTTGATTGTTAAGACTTGAGCTGAAAGAAATGTTAGTTGTTTAGTACTAGTAAAAATGTCCATCGTCTGGGTGGAGTTACATACATATAGGAGCTGAAGATGGAATCCCGACGTATTTGTACAGGACGATTGCTATGACATAAATTTGAGCAGTATTTTGCAACACTACGGCTTTCACCAACTGCTAAGTTAACTGTTTGCATGTGTACCTCGGAACAATCGCAGCAAACACGGGTAATATCGTGAACAATCGATTGACACCCGTCTGACGATCGGGATGAACACTAATACCTGTAAAAACCCTAATTCAAAAAATAATCGCGTTATTTTTCAACTGTGCGGTCGTAGAATAATGTCTGAAATGTTGGCGCCTGAGATGGAAATTGTCTAGCTAGGTATAACACGATTATATACGTACATACATTTCATGAACGTGCATGCATGCGTGTATTCATTCCTAGTTGTTCCAAACTCTACCTTCGCATGTATATCTTAAATATACATATCACGTGTTTGTGTGTGTGTGTGTGTGTGTATGTGTGCGTGTGTGTGTCTGTGGGTACGTGTGTGTGTCTGCGCGCGAGTACGCGTGTATGCGTCCGTGCGTGAGTGCGTATGCGATCCTACGATCAGAATGAAATGCAGACCCTTTATGCACAGCCATAGCTATGCCGTAGGTAAGGTTGAACATGTAAGTGTGGTTTGTTCCCTACGACAGTGTTGTCACTAAAGTGCACCTGTGCATCGTGTACGTCCTACGGCTAAGGCTACAGGTATACCCACCAGGCCAGTTTTGTGTTACAGTCGATGACAGTAACTGAGTAAGGGGTCTCACAATAATACAACATACCATACCGTTATCTGTTGTACACTCGAGCATAGAGCTAAATAATTAATCACCCTCCACCTTATCACATGCGTATTCTATTTATGTCTGCACTCTCGAGCCACTGTCGATGCGTCATCGTATGACTCACTCGAGTCGTGGCTCGTGTAATGTCTGTTTACGTGGCGTGCGTAATAAACACATAACAAACACAAGTCACTCGACTCGAACGTTCGTGGTTTAACAAGTCAGCTATTAACACCTTACCTGAATCACTGATTTGTGAATCGTGGCTTCCTAAACATACCCGTCTTGAGCCGGAAGCACATATCGCTGGGTGGCAAACTAACATATATTATATACTGAACCAGCAGTCAAGTCAATTATTCTCGTTGGCCTTCGTGAACTTGACGAGAACAAGAATCTGGCACACAAAAACGGCTTTACTGTTATCGCCGTCACATGGCACCACCGGTCGGATTCGCTAAAAAGTGCATCCGTAGGCTTAGGACGTGCATCAGATACACATAATAATATTAGTCCTGATTTAATTCTCACATGACCGAGAAATTACTCATATTAAATAAGGCTACTCACCACATATGTTACAACGGCATTGGTTTTGGCAGAGACAAACCCTAATTTGTAGAGTAGACTGGGGCAGTGCGGCCCCTGGGGGTAATACGACCCCCGTCACGTATGCAATTTTAAAATTATGAATGTCCCAAAATCTTGTACAACATTATGCTGACATATATCGGATAACTATCAAAAAATTCAGCAAGATGAGATAGGCGTAAGCAAATCAGTGTGTTTTTGAAATATTTTGTGCAGTTTGATCTAATAGTTTGCCAATGATCAAATTGGTGCAACTCGTTATTTAAAGGTGCAAATCACGAACGTAACTGGTGACATTATAATGTCATCATTCAGCTTGCATGTCAGACAATACAAAATGGGGAAGTAGGTAGCGTTTTGCATAGATCGTGTTAAGACACACATTTTGCATTTGGGGAAAAACGGCCCCTAGCGGCTTAATTCCTGTACATATACATGGTCAATTTATTAACTTTTATGATCCTTGCTGTACGAAGTGTAAAACATAACGTTTTCATGCTAATGTTGCATAATAAAAAATATGCTAGCCTGCATGCCACAATCATGTCAAAATAATAAGAAATTCAAAACTCGTGATGAAATATTAAGAAATATAATATGTCTCATGCATCAGTTACAATAGATATAGTAGATGTGTTAATTATAATTACAATTTTACAGCTAGGTTAGATAATATATTACTGTTTGTATACATGCATTATATTTTCAAAGAATGTTTCGTTCTTAGAGGTGAAAAACGCAACGGGATTGTCACGGATCTTCGCTTGTTCTACTTTACATATAAAACTTATGTGATGTGTTTATTTATTGAAAATAGTTTCCCTATAGGTATCGCATATATGTGTCTATAATATGAACACATTAAAGACGTGGTAGCACAGAACAAAACGTCTTCGGCGAAATGTACACAAAACGTTAACTTTGTAAACAACTCTATTAGCAATAGAAGCCAGCTTGTTTAGCTGCATAGCTCTTTGATGTTTCGCGCGAACGCAGTGTTCCAAGACAACCAATTCAGCCAACAGCCTGTTAATAATTACCACCGTGGCTGATGCTGGGTAATGGAACAAACGATAGGGATGTACTCACGGATGTCATGTGCATAATCTAACCTGTTGAACGCAAAGCGGTAGCTGCAAAGTTTCTCCAGTGCAGCCAAATGGAGAAACCTGTTGTTTTCTCGGGTTGCACGAGAATCATACCAACAACCCAATGCCTTAAGTCGGCTTCGAAGGGAGCGTAGTTGTGTGCTTTTGGAGAGCCTGAAAAGGGGTGCAGTTAGACTTTTTTGTTACTACGCCTATACAGTTGGAGGTCTACAAATGTAACATCGAATATCCAACCAAGCTATGAGCCTGATTAGTTACCAAATGTTCCTTTCGTTAGCGGCTACCCCCGTTGGTCAAAACCGTCGATCCATCCTGGAATCTCATAGCTGATTTTCTTTTAAAAGAGACCAGCTTCAATAACAAGGTGTGGTGTGCCGTGTAGATATTCTGCTTTGTCGGGCACTGGCCAGTTAGCTGTTCTCGGTAACGGTTCACTGCCTTGCACAGCACACGTTAACACATAAACACACAATGTGGCACAGTAGAACAGTGAATGAAGCGCCACACGTTAACACATAAACACACAATGTGGCACAGTAGAACAGTGAATGAAGCGCCGGACTCTCAATGGAGAGAACACGGATTCGATTTATGTGTCGCCGTGTTCAATCTCGGGCAAATTCGTTCACTCTAAGTTGTTCCAGTTCACTCAGCTGTATGAATGAATACTTGCATATAGACAGCGTTGGGTATTTGTGTACGGATATCATTCGCGCATTAATTGCACCGTGGCTGAATGCATCCCAGAGAAGTCGAGATAGTGTTCACTTGAACAGGTCTGCCACGGCGCTTTGAGCAGCCATAAGAACGGGATACTGCGTGGCGTAAGAACGTATACAGTTATCACACAGCCTACAACACAGTATTCAAATTACAGCACCGTCCTAATGCACACCTCTTGTACTATACACTCACCACATTCCATCGTATGCCGATGATCACAGGTCACATATCATTGTTATATTATTAAAAATAATGTCATATTTTCCTTCAAAACAACTAAAAGTTATTTTTAAAACACTCCAACGGAAAATGGTGTCAATATCGTAAGACTTGGGGTGATTTCGTTATAGCAATAGTTGGATACCTTAAGCTTAGTTATCAAGACTCAATCCAAAAGTTTGACAAACATAATTTGGAACGAGATGTAATAACCAGTGTTCTACACCTTAGCTGAAATGTTGGTCAGTCGGACCTTCAACGTTCAAAAGTTGGTGGTCCAAATATTAACGTAATTACACGAGAATAAATATTAGCAACTGTAACGGCCAAGTCTGTCCTCATACCCCTGCATATTTACGATGTTCACATTAATGAATCAGCGAATATAAAATAACAACATAGGCAACAGTTTATTGTTGACAGAAAAACATCAATGTTGCAAATTACAACAAAGACCACAACACGAATGTATGCAGGGGACTACTCTGAACTGTTGCCTTCATCTGCATGAGCAACGGCACCGTCGGGCTCTAAAAAACATTCGCTCCAGTCATTGACAGTGACTCAGATGAATCCGAGTATACGTGTGCAGTTGACTATCCATACTTCAAAGGACATCAAAGGGTTTTGGATCAGTCGCAGAAATGGATTCCTACTTGTAAAAACAAGTATGATTAATGATCTGTCATGTATGTATAATGCTGACCTCTTGTGGCTATGTATAATGCTATAATAACGTAAACAGTGGCACCTCTAGTGTAGTATGTGTACATTTGTAGCTGAAGTATATCCTTAGAGTAGGAAACCTATGGTTATGTGTGAGGTTATATGAACAGGTGTGGGTATATGTAAGGTTATAATGTATGTATAGTGCTGAACTCTTGTGGCTACAATAGGGCCTCTAGTGTAAGAAAGAGTACCTAGGTGTAATTGTGGCTGACGTAGGTCTAGTGGTATATAGACTCGAGGCCTTACAATCACCTGGCAAGGCTTTGGGAGACCGCCTCCCGTACCCGTGCCACTAGACTGGGACGCACTCAATGAGTCGCTATCCCACAGCGTCCAGGCACCGACCCTCTATCACCCGCTGCCACCGCCCCGTAACGGATTTGGGCGCCCTCTTACCGCTGGCCATGGTCTGGGTCGTGAGCACGGCTCTCTGCAGCTACCCCACTCTCAACCGATTACCGCCGGTCGTGGCCTCTCGCTGCCACCGCCCCGTGACGGGTTCGGGCGCCCTCTTACCGCGGGTCGTGGTCGCGCCGCTCTGCTCGGTCTTGAGCGCGCCGCTCTGCAGCTACCCCCGCCACCGCCGACACGAGAAGGCTTCGGAGCGTACACCGGACCCGCTCGGTCGCCTTACCCAGGCGGTGGGTTCGGCGGCCCTCCTAGAGGCTACAACGTGTCGTATCCCCGCTTCGTCATGCTTCCATCGACGCCGACTGTCCGGCTACAGTGAACAAGGACACGGACAAGAGCACCCCCGTCGACACCGACTCCCCGCCTATAGATACGTGGGACAACCCGCCCATCGGAGGTCGTTTCCTCCCTTTCAAACGCATCACCTAGGAGACCAACATTACGACGTAGTATGCGATTATCATGTAAAGATAGCACGAGCGATGATATTTACCATAGGTGAACTCTGTTAAAATATATACTTTACCGTCTCCTTTTCCTTCATTCACATTGTAGTCATCGATGATCCACTATGAGGCTCGCTTCAGCTTACCAGTACAGCTAGCTGTTAGAATACTCCTATCCATGATAAAATAAAACGCCTGGTTTCCGCCCACTTCGGTTTAAGAATAAAACGTCAACGAGTTGGCCGAAAAGAGTCTATTCCCTAACTACTCCACAGTACGATTAAATAAAACGCCTGGTTTCCCCGACTAGCGCACAACATCATTCGATATTACTTTTTAGCCTAACGTTCCGTTCCGGCTCTTACATAAAGTCGTACTTTGGACCCCGACGGGCCCCGACACATTTCGCCTACAGCGTGATTGTTGCTAGGTTGCCCCGCTGCTGTCAAAAAGTCATCAATCATAGCCATAGACCGCCGGTTTGTTGAGATATGAGATACTGACTACATGGTTAGTGCACAAACACTTTATACCTACAGTAGGGCACCTGTCAAAAGTCACATTATTACAAATACGCAACACAGGTTTCTTACTCTAAGGCTATACTTCAGCTATAATACAAATATACACATACTACACTAGAGGCGCCATTGTTTACGTTATTATAGCATTATACATAGCCACAAGAGGTCAGCACTATACATACATGACAGGTCATTAATCATAATTGTTTTTACAAGTAGGAATCCGTTTCTGTGACTGATCCACACCCTTTGATGTCCTTTGAAGTATGGATAGTCAACTGCACACGTATACTACTTGCATCCCAACAATTAGTAACCGGCATGCTAATCCTGCACTGTTTCACTGAACAGATATTCGCTGAAGCTATCAAATTATTAGCACACTGATCTTTTCCTGTTATGCAAATACCGGTTCAGTAATTGTGCGTACATTGTGTACACATCCCTTGCTGTTACCACATACACAGTTGTATGTCACAAGCACGCTTTGTATGAATTCGACATCTTTATTCAAATCCGAATAAGGAGGTACGTCATTGGTTAATAAAACGACAATCATGATAGAACGTAATAGGCAGAGCGTCATGATACTACGTAGCACAATTGCAGTGTGTTACATCTCCCTTTCGTCGAAGTAATTGATATGGTTATATAGAGTCACGAATACTAACTGCTAAAAAACACTAACAATGCAATTAACGCAAAACCAGGTGACCAGCCTCATTGGAGTAGACTGTCCTCAGCTGGTCTGGCATATTCAGCCGACGTAATCACTCAACCACCCTGGGCGGTTTGCGTTGCGGTTGCTACGTCGCAAAGGAGCCACGGCTTCGGGGACAGCCTTATGATGAGGCCTTCCTTGTGCCTCCGGCTCGTCGATCGCGGTCGGCGGTGTCGGGAGCGGCGGCTTCTCCTTCGTCTTCAGGAGGTCGCGCCGGTTTCGTCGGTATGCCTGCGCGTTTTCGTTTGTCACCGTATATGAGCGAGGAGTATTCTTGACTCGGCTCACGACGGCTCGCTCCCATGTTGCACCGGAGCGAATGCGTACGGCATCGCCTTCACGCAGTGGAGGTAGCGTACGCACGCCACGGTCGTAGTGGTTGGCGTACGTCGCCTGGCGTTGTAGTTGTTGAGAAGTTGCGTTGACTACCCGTGGACGCAACGCCGACTTCGAATCAGGCAACTTCGTCCTCAACGTACGGCTCATCAACATCTCAGCTGGCGATAACGTCATGCCAGACACCGGCGTGTTTCGATACTCTAAGAGCGCAATGTATGGGTCACGGTGATCGAAATTCGCCTTCTGCAGCATGCGCTTCAGCGTTTGAACGAAACGCTCGCTCTCACCGTTTGACTGTGGGTACCGCGGACTGGATGTTGTTCCCTCAACTCCCCACTCGGACAGGAACGCCTTGAAGGTGGCACTGTTAAATGGCATGTTGTCACTGATGATTTCGCGAGGTATGCCGTGCCTCGCGAACACCGACTTGCAGTGCACAACCAAACTGCTGGCCGTCTTACTGTCGAGCTTGCATAGTTCAGGGTACTTGGAATAATAATCCACAATCACTAAGTAGTCATGGTTGTTGTATGTCATGACGTCCATACCAACTTTCTCCCAAGGTAGACTGGGGATGGGATGAGGCTTCAGCGGCTCTCGCTGTTGCCTTGGTCTGTACCCCAGACACGCTTGGCACTTCGACACGACTTCCTCTATGTCGGTGCTCATGCCCGGCCAATACAAGCACATGCGCGCTCTGGCCTTGCACTTCTCAGCACCGAGATGACTTTCGTGGATGACTTTCAACATTTGTTGTCTCAGAGATGCTGGCACCACTATCTTGTCGGCTAAGAACACGATGCCTTCAGCCTCGTGCAGCTCGTCTCGCTGGTGCCAGTACTGTTGGATGACGATCGGCGCATCTCGTCTATACTCAGGCCAGCCATGCCTGATCTGTTGTCTCAGGATCGACATCGTCTCATCGGCTGCGGTCGCTGTCTGTATCTGCTCTCTTCGTACAGCACTCATCGGGATGTTTTCCACCAGTGTATGCACCATGACTTCCATGTCGGCATGTAGATCGTTCGTTTCTTCCTGTTTAGGATTGTACGCTCGCGACAGCGTGTCAGCGAGGTACATGAGACGACCCGGCACGTACTTCACATTGATTTCGTATCGTTGCAGGCGTATCATCATACGCTGGATGCGAGGTGATGCCCGTGCGATCGGCTTCTTCAGAATTGCTTCCAGAGGTCGATGATCTGTCTCGACCTCCACCACCTTTCCGTAGATGTATTGGTGATATTTTTCGCACGCGTAGATTATACTCAAGAGTTCTTTCTCAATCTGAGCGTAGTTGCACTCAGCGGATGTCATTGCCCGTGATGAGTATGCCACTGGCTGCCGCTCTTGGATCAATGCAGCGCCAAGGCCTCGTTGCGATGCGTCACTCTGTATTTTGACGGGCTTCGTGACATCATAATATCGCAGCACTGGTTCACTGGTCAATATTGTTTTGAGTCTCTCGATGGCTGCGTCATGTTCCGGATGCCACGCCCACTCGACGTCCGTTGCCAATAACGATCGGAGTGGCGCTGTAATGTCAGACTCGTTCCGGATGAATTGCGACAGGAATTTCACCATTCCAAGGAACCGTCTCAGTGAAGTCTTGTCTTCAGGTCGAGGCATCTCAAATATGGCTTTCACTTTGTCGATGTCAGGTTTGAAACCATCTGGCGTCTGGATGTGACCCATGTACTTCACCTGGTTGACCTTGTATTGTATCTTCGATTTGTTGAATGTCACGTGACTTGCCTGCGCACGTTCCATTACCAGTCGGATGATCGCGTCGTGCTCTTCGTTGTCGACAGCTGCGATAATCATGTCATCGCCGATAATATGCACATTGTGGATGTCACCAAACGTCTCCATGTTCCGCTTCTGCATGACTTCGCTGGCTGAGCATATGCCAAACGGCATTCTTAGGAAGCGCATTCTACCCCACGGTGTGTTGAACGCTGTGAGATATGATGATTCGTCACTCAAACGCACTTGCCAAAACCCATCCTTGAGGTCAAGCACAGTGAATATCTTCTTCCCAGCCAGTTTGGCCTGGACGTCAGCGACTGTTGGCATTTCATAATGCTCTCTCTTGATGGCTGTATTGAGAGGCTTCGGATCTAAGCACACACGCATCGACCCGTTCTTCTTCTCCGTTATAACGAGGTTGCTGACCCAATCCGTAGGACGATCGACGTCATCGACAATTTCTCTCTGCTTCAAGTCATCAAGTGTCTGTTTCAGTTTATCGTGACGTGTGTATGGGATTCTGCGTTGCGGCTGGATGCACGGCCTGACTTCACTCGATGTCTCGATGTGATATTCTTTGGCAAACATGCCTGTGCCGTTGAACACTGCTGGGTATTCGCTTAGCAGATCTTCTTTGGTGAGCTTGCCCTTCTCATTCGTCTTCACTTCATCGATGTTGTGGCGGGACACCAGCTTCAAGCGTTCGCATGCGTCGTGTCCAAGTATTGCTGACTTGATATCGTCGACGATGTAGAATGAAACCGCATGTCGTTCATCACCGCTCGTGTGGGTTAGCACGACTGTACCCATAGGCAGTACCTTGGAGTTTCCAAATGCCGTTAGAACACAGCTTGTCGGTTTCATTGGCACGCTGCTCGCAAACTTTGAGTACACTTGATATGGCAGCACGTTTGCCTGAGCACCGGTGTCAAGCTTGAAACGAATGCGTGTATCATTAAATGATACGTCTGCCTGCCACTTGTCTTGAATGTCACCAATGAACAACGAACCAATGAACAGTTCGTTTTCGACGTCACGAACATCGCAGTCTATTGCTCGCACCACTTTTGACTTGCAAACCGCTGCGAAATGGTTGCGTCGCTGGCATTGACTGCAGACTTTTCCAAACGCGGGACATTTCTTTGCTTCGTGCGTTCGCCCACAGTACTTGCAATCGCGTATCAGTTTGGTGCTCTCTTTAGCTTTATATTTGTCAGCTTGTCGGCGTTTGATGACGTGAACTTCAGTGCTTGTTTCAGGGTTGCCACTCGTTGACATCGTTTGTAACTGTGCCTTGCTAACTTCGGAAGCTCTGCACATGGACAGTGCCTTACCAAGAGTTAGGTCAGTTTCCCTGAGTAATCGTTCTTTTATGCGTTCGTCACGCATGCCGAACACCATTTTGTCTCTAAGCAACAGCTCCTGTTGATCTCCAAAATTGCAAGTCGACGCACGAGTGCGCAAATCAGTGACCCACTGATCAATGCTCTCGCCATCTTTCTGGTCTCTGCTCCAGAATTTGTATCGCTCGTAGACGCTATTCTCGCGTGGAATGCAATAGTCGGCGAATTTTCGTAGCACAACTTCAATGTCAGTTTTGTCTTCATCTGTACCATACGTGAACGTTTCATGAATTTCAACCGCGTCGAACCCCATGCTGTGCAGTAGAATTGCGACTTGCGTAACGGCTGCTTTATTGCTCAGTTCCGCAGCTTGTCGGTACTCATTGAAATTTGCTTTCCATCTTCGCCAAGTTACCGCTAGATTGGCCGCGTCAAAACGCATAGTATCGGGCCTTCGTAGCGATTCCATAGTTATAGACTAGTGCGGCATTTGTGCGCAAAAGTACAACTTACCTGAGTAGGCGTAGTTGTTTATATTTCTGACACCATGTCACAAGCACGCTTTGTATGAATTCGACATCTTTATTCAAATCCGAATAAGGAGGTACGTCATTGGTTAATAAAACGACAATCATGATAGAACGTAATAGGCAGAGCGTCATGATACTACGTAGCACAATTGCAGTGTGTCACATTGTACATTGTGTACACATCCCTTGCTGTTACCACATACACAGTTGTACATTGTGTACACATCCCTTGCTGTTACCACATACACAGTTGGAATAACGTGCAAACAAACACAGTTTGTGGACATTTGCAGCAATAGATGTAATAAAAAGGTAATTAAAATTATCGATTACTTTCGGATCTGTTACTATTACTTTTGATAAAGGCTCATCAATTACTATGACATGAGAAAGGATCTATCACCTATTACAATTACCATTTCCTGAACTGATACCCAATGTCTGGTCATAGATCCTGCGTTGCATAGCTAAAGTCTTCCACCTGTAACATAAAATATGTTGTATGTACCCTTGGTTAAGGCGTGGCATTGGTACTGCCCTACCTCCAGTCAACTGTCCGTTGCCGGACTGAAACCACTCACAGGTGCCATATGTGTAGCAGGATGGATTACTGTTACAAAAGCGTGTGTCTTGTGCAGCAGCTTCTCAAAAGATGCCGTACAGTGTTCTATATCCTGCTCCAACAAATGCCTATATTCAACTAACTGTGTACCATCACCTGGAGTCTGAGTGTACTGTCATGGCTCCTGTGTCAAGGAGCCCTCGTTGTCGCAGCAGCGATCTGCCAATGTGCCTGCCTGGCAGTCAAACACATTGTCGGGTGTATCCAGCCCTGCCTCTGACTCGGATGTTGGCTGACTCACGGATGAATTTCAGGAGAAATTCTACAACAATAAATGCACAACAGAACAACACTCGAACTACAGAGAAAATCACCCCATCGACATGCAACATAATTAACAATGTTGTACTGGCAACACGTGTCAAACATATTAAGCATGTCTGAAAACCCAGAAACGTGGCCATGACGCCAACTAAACGCACGGCAATAATAAATGTGTGTGCTGGCATATGTGGGTGTTGTTAAAGTTGGTATCTGTACTATCTGTACAATGTGATATGTTATTCTTGCATGTTTTTGTTTATATTTGTAACGGTATGTGTTGCACAGCTAGAAATACAATTTCTGTGCGAGGATCTATAAAGCTTTCTTTATCTTTAATAATATTATTTCGCATGTATCCAGAAACGAATGGCAGTAATCATAAATTATTATTTCACATGGCTCCAGCAACACATGGCGATAATCATATTATTTCACATGCCTCCAGTAACGCATGGTGGTAAAAAAATGTATTAGTATTTTTATTTACGTTATAACTATAATCATTATTATTGGTACATTATTGATGGCGAACGGCCAATAGACGTTAATTTGGCAAACGGCCATGATGTTATTTTTAGCGAACAGCCGTGATGAATTAATACTTGGCAAACGGCCATTATAAGTTTTTTTTTTTTTATTATTGGCGAACGGCCAAGAGTCGTAAATTTGGCAAACGGCCATGATGTTATTTTTTTGCAATATTGAGTAAAATGGGTAAGTTTCTCTCCTTTTTTTGTGAAAATTGTTTGTCCCATGACAATGAAATATTACATAAGCATGTACATTAATGTAGGTTATCACTAGAAAATATTAGTTGCCTTCGAGAATTCGCACGGCCAAAAGACGTATTTGGCAAGGCGGCCATGATATGTTATTTGTGGTGTACGGCTGTGAACACTGAATACTTGACAAACGGCCATGATAAGTATTTTTTATTAATGGCGAACGGCCAAGAGACGTAAACAGTCAATACTTGGCAAACGGCCATTACAAATAATTTTTATTAATGGCGAACGGCCAAGAGACAGTAGTTTGGCAAACGGCCATAAAGTAATTTTTGGCAAACGTGAACACTTAATACATGGCAAACCGCCATGCTAAGTATTTTTATTAATGGCGAACGGCCATGGGTCGTAAATTTGGCAAACGTACATGATATATTATTTTTGGCAAACAGCCGGGAACAGTCAATACTTGGCAAACGGCCATAACAAGTATTTTTTATTACTGGCAAACGGCAAGAGACGTTAATTTGGCAAATGGCCATGATATGTTATCGTCAGCGAATGGCCATGAACTTGGCACCCGGCTGTGGTAAGTATTTTATTAGTATTAATGGCGAACGGCCAAGATGCCTTAATTTGGCAAACAACCATACCATGATATTTATTAATCAATAATTATGTGTTGTTATTTACTTTACATTTTCATTAAACTGTTATTAAAATTTGTTTTAATTCATAACCATCGATATGTTATTAATGGCGAACGACCTACAAGTTATTTTTTGGCGCAAGGCCACGATAAGTAATATTTATAGCCAACAGGCGAGTAATTAATAACTGGCAAACGTCCATCACCTTTACTGGCATTAATATTCGTCAAAAATAACAGTTGACAAAAAATCAACGGGCATATTAAAATAGCCACCTATGGATACTAGACAATTTCATTATGTCAAGGAAACACCAGTTTTGCCAATCACCTTTCCGAAATTAAACACGTCAAAGCCGCATAAACTTTGTGAAATTGGCAAACCGTACATCAATATTAACTGCGCAAGTAGTACTGGGACATTCAATAATATCACCGAGGTACTAATTCTCGCATGCTCTCATAAAGTTAATATTGGCAAACGGTCGTTGGAATTTCCAATTGCAACGGCCATCTTTAAAACTTGGCGCCAACAATTTACCCATCATGCTATGCCCGGGAACAAAGAAAAACAGTTAACCGTCAACTACCCGGCTGACGGCTTTACAAAAATTGCCCCACGGATGCTACGATATAAGCGAAGATTCCCGATGTCAATAAAGTGAACACCGTCCGATCGAAAAATATTCGTTTGGCTGTTCCAGGTATACTTATGTCGCCAGTAAAACAGACCCCGTCTCCCGTTACATACCTTTTCGAGCAGAGAATATATCACTGCCACTAGAGTGGACCCATTTTCGAAATCAAAATGGCGCCATCTTCGCCGGCGCTCGATTTGGTACATATATACTTGCTTAACTCCTCTTGCCAACAATTCGTCGGCAAAAACACAAATTCGTGATCTAACGGACGGCGGAGTAGGAGAACATTTTCTGACTAAATCATTTCCACCCAGCGAAACAATTACAATGTCGGGTTGTATCGCCGAAATCTACGCCATTTGGTTGCCGAAAAGAAGATCGTTTCCCGCCGCGGTGACCCATAAATGAAATGTTGCATCTACGGCCCTGCTTTTCGAAATTGGCAAATAACCCAGGGGAACCAGTCGACATGATTACGGCCGACGCCATTTCTGATCGTCACAAGACTTAAAGACAAGGAAAAACCACGAAGGCAAATATTAAACGAACGATACTCAGCTGTAATCGGCGCTCGAACGGTCTTCCTTCCGCGTTTGGGTAGACGTCAACGAAGAGTAACCGTATATGCCTTTAAACTTAATATAATTGATTTATAGGGTATGCAAACAGTTATAAATCAAAATGTAGAAGTAACAGGATATATATGACATGGCACACAGATACCGAACCCAAAAGTGGCGGCTTAATGAGCTAATCCTATTAAAAGGCTGGAGCCTTATCCTGATATGTCGTAATTGGCTGAAGGCGCTGGGTAGTTTCATTAAGCCAAAAAGCTGGAAGTAATTATAGCCTCAGCCACTTAGCTCAATACCCATACTAGGCCAGTCCTGGCCATTGCACAAAATACAATATGAACTGCGTTCATACCTTCATGTACGTAAGTATGTATGTAAGTAAGTACGTATATATGGAATTATGTGTGGACATATTTATGTATATATGTATGTATACGTATGTAACTATGTATATATATATATATATATATATATATATATATTATATTACTGTGTACGTATGTAACGCGGCGACGACATCCAGTTGTAATAACTACAGAGGGTGTAAACACCGCTTTTGTCGGCGTCTCGTGTAGAGACAACAGCGTCGTCTCGTGCGCCTGGTGGGACCAGAAGGGCCAGCTCTGTTTCACCACGAACAGCATAATAACTACTGGAATCGTACGTACGGTCTGTATGCACACCCACTTGTTCATGGTGTCGCCCTCGCTTAGTAAGTGGGGGAGACGCTGCAGACCGCCAGAGGACGCTACTAAATAAACCTTTACCGTGTACTGTCTTCTCTTGAAATGCGGTAGTGTTAGCAGTAAAGTGCTCTGCTATGTTAACTGTGAAGTGATGGGATCTGTTGAGCGGCTGTTACAACCGATAATATAATAATCGACCGGTAATGTAATAATCGACCGGCAATGTAATACATCGATCGGTAATGTAATAATCGACCGGTATTGTAATAAATCATCCTCGCAAGCTAGGGCTGTTTGTCATGCAAAACTAGCCCTGGCTGATCCCCTACGCGAAGTGCGGAAGTTAGCTGAGTCAAACTAGTAATTGACTTCGCCAGTCGCGACTGCATCACCCGTGAGAACAGCGCAAATACCTGCCCCAATTTAAAAACGAATAAACGACTTCTGGGAATCTCAATATATAATGACCCGTTCGCCCATTAGCACGAGCAGCTGGGCGGTATTGTGTATTCGAATAATTGCTTCTACTTCCTAATCATTGCCTGTAACACGAGCCACGGTTGGTTGAAATTAGTTTTATTATGACCACCTGACCTGCCTACATCTACCGATCTAGTGAGCGATTTCATAGGCTGAACTTAAATTCACAGTTTCGCAAAGTGATCAGCCAGGGGGTACTGCTGGCTGGCACTGACGTAATCAGCAGCAGCGACCCTTGGCGTGCGAGGATGTAATAAATCGACCTGTAATGTAATAATCGACCGGTAATGTAATAACAACGACTAAATGGATTATGATGACGATGATAACGAAGGTGATGAGGATGATCTTAATAATGATAACGAAGTCAGTGATGACGAGGATGATAAATGATTACGATCACGATAACAAGGAAAATGAATACAATTAAGGGGTCACCATAGTAATGATGATGATTATAACGATGATGATTATGATGACGGTGATGATGATGATAATCATTATGATAATGCTAATAATGACAATAACGACAGTGATGATGAGTGTGATAAATGATGATGATGATGAAAACGATGACGACGAGGGCGTTGTCTTAGTGATGAAGATGATGATGATTATGACTATGATGACGATGATGATGATTATAACGATGATGATTATGATGACGGTGATGATGATGATAATCATTATGATAATACTAATAATGACAATAACGACAGTGATAATTAGTGTGATAAAATGATAATGATGATGAAGACGAGGACGATGAAGACAACGAAGGCATTGTCTTAGTGATGAAGATGATGGTGATGTTGATTATGAACACGATGATGATTATGATGACGAAGATGAAGACGTTGAGGGTCATTATTATTACGATCACGAGGACGACGACAATGACATCCTCAACCTCACCATTCTCCTCGACCTCATCGTCATTCTCATGTGCACCCTTATAACGGCTAGCCATGCTGAGATCCTGTCGAGCTTCACTAAAGTATACTTAAGAAGGATTCTCATAACATGTCAACCGTATGTTTTCTGGGAGAACACACGGAATGCCGTTCACATAACCTCCCGGGTAACGCCGTAACTACATGTCAGCAAATAATAGGATCGAATCAGAAAGTGCGGCAGGAAAGAACGGGTGATTAAAACAGTCATTTCAACAGATGAAAGGGATAATCTACTTACAATTAAGGGATCATCTAAAACAAATACTTAAGGACCATTAAGGCATGCTTACAAATGAAATATCTGATCATCATTTGATCAAATTAAGGGGGTATCTCAAACAATATAAAGGATATTTAAAAATACGATGTTAAGATTTTAATTTTTTTACAAACTTAACGGCTTGGGTAATCTCAAACTAATAATAATAATTATTATTATAAAATGGAGCAGTTGAAACATTTTAAGGGTAATCAAAAAAATTCAGTTAAAGTTAAATGAAGTTTCACTCGATTTTATTCATATGAACGAATCAGGAGCACCTAATGTATTTTAAATTATGCATAATATTAAAGGATTATATGAAAAGCATTTTTTAAAGAATAATCTAAAATGGGGTCATTAAGATGTAATTTTATAAAGCTAACTGTTCATCTCAACAAGTGATATGGACATATCATAAAATCAAGTGGTCTTCTCGAAAAAACGTTAGTTAAATTACGGGGATATCTCATAATAAGGCGTGGTTCTTCTAAAAAAGTATCGTTAGAAAATATGTTAGAAGCCATTAACACATTAACAAGCTGATATTCTCAAAGAATTAAATGATCATTTCAAAAAATTAAGTTAATGGATCATTTCCAAAATAGAACCGGTGATTAAAAATAATCAGCTGATCATTTAAACACATTAAGGCATCATATCAAAACAATAATGGTCATCAAGTAAGGGGTTTTCTCAAAAAAGTCATCAAAAAAATAAATGTTCAATAAAACGAACAAGCTGATCGTCTCGATGAATGAAAAGATCATCTTAGCATAATAAAGGGTCATCTCACAAATAAAGGGATCTTCTCAATTAAGTTAAGGGAAGATTTAAAAACATAACAATATTTATTAGATTAACTGGCTGATCATGTCAACTCATTCAGGGATCATCGCAAAACATTATGGGGTCCTCTAATACAATATTAGGGACATCTCAAAAACGTTGCGGTGTCGTTTCACAACAAATGTAAAATGTTTATTAAAAAACAACTAACTGATCGTCCCAATAATCTTAGAAGACCATCATACCATTAAATGGTCATCTCATAAAACAAAGGGGATTTCTCAAATAGATCATTTCAAAAATGCAAACGTTTATCTAGAAACTGATAAATAAATTCAGAAAATTAAGTGATCATCTAAAAATACTGGGGTCATCTCATAAAAAGGGGGTCTTCCCAACAAGGTTCAAAGACCATTTCACAAACTGTAAGGGTAATTGCAACTGCTCTATATAATAATCTAATCAAAATATTATTATATATATATAATATAATAGTATACTTTATTATTTTATGATTATGTTTTAATTCACTGACACGAACACATTGTTGATTTTAATGAACACATATATCTTTGATATGACCTTTTATGAGAAATCCCTTTATTGAGAGATGAGCATTTATTGTTTTGAGATGATCTGTTAATGTATTAATGACTTCTTACATATTTTGTAATTATACTTTTTTGAGAAGACCCATTCTTTTATGTGTCCGCTTAATTTAATTAACTTTTTCGAGAAGATGGTATTGATTCTATGACAAGATCCCGCCGTGTACTGAGATGACCAGATGAAATCAACAATAATGCGATAATGAGCCATACGTAATTTATGCATTATGAAAACACCCCTATAACTATAATAATGTATTCGTTCACGAAGGCGCCAGTTAATTAAAGGATAATTATAACCACGTTTACCAAGCTTATTTCTTTAACAAAATGACGATACAAAATGACCACCAAATATATTCTAGAAATACTTAAATAGCAGAAATGCTACAGCATTGGCTTAATCAGTATCATGATCATCGTAATAATAATAATAATGAAATAATTATTATCATCACCGATATACTCATCATCATTACCAAGGTGACCACTTAATTATCTTCATTTTCCTCGTCATCAAAACCATTTATTATCCTCGTCATCACTGTCTTCGTTATCAATACTAACATCATCATCATCACCTTAAGTATCATCGTCATCATAATCAACTTAGTCGTTTTTATTATATTACCGGTCGAGTTATTACATTACCGGTCGATATATTACATTACCGGTCGATTATTACATTACCGGTTGTAACAAGCGGTTATCCCATATGGTCTGTTTATACAGATGCAACACACTAGTCCCTGTGCACACATACACATACACATACAAAGAGTTCAGATAAGGATAGCAGTCGCCATCCCTCTAAGGCGCTCGCAGCTACGGTGGCGTTAGAGGGTTTGGTGACTCATACACTCTAACATTTGTATATGTCAGCAAATGGCAAATTAGCGTTACATGAAATATCAATCAAAATGGCAAAATCCTCTGATCTTTCGATACATTTGGGAGCCAGGATTACACTATAACTACTGTCATCATTTTGTGTTCCTGTGCATCGACTCGTGTGTTTACACCAGGTGTGAAACTACACCGTCCTTTACTTTGTACATAGGTATCATTTTCGTAGTTTTCGTCTTTATCTCCATCCAGTTTGTGTCAAAATATTGACAATCAAGACATTGTGGATCTATTTTACTCTGCACATTTTAGAACAGTGAAACCCTACCCTCTTCATTATATGTTACCGAGCTGTAGCTTGCAATTCCTCAAAAAATTGTTACGTAACAATACGATACATCGTCTACTAGATTAGGTAACACGTCATTTGTTTAGATGCTTTTCCAAAGTGACGTCGTAAGTCATAGATATATGTGACACGCCACCACAAAATAAGTTTCATTGCATCACCTGTTTTTTTTAGTTATTAAATCCATATGAACGAGGACAAGCAGAATGTGTCACCGGAAATGTTTTTATTTTTTGTTAAATGCACCTTCGCCTGGCAGACATTTCACTGATGCCGTTCCACAAAATGTACCATGGCATTTATCTATAAGTAAAATTAATGAATATATAAATTAATAACATCAAATCATTACGATGACCATACCATTAATAAACGTGTTTAAAACATTTAATAAAAGTCAATTTAATTGGAACTAAATGGTAATAAGTATGCAAACAAATAAGTAAAAAGTAATATCCAACGATTATTATGCTACACTCTCAAGTTGTTAGGAAAACATTGGCAGTTCCCGCGACCGTCTAAATCACACTTTAGACAATTATAGACAGTTTTCAGTAATAATTTTATACATTTCAGAATGGATAGCATGTAAATGTAATAATGTCTTCGAAGCCGTTAAAATAATGACATCAACCACGACAATCGGGCTTTATTTTCGGTCTGTATCTCAAAACAATAGTTGCGGCAATCAGGCTCTTTTTATGGTGTGGGTACTGAAGTGTATATTACGCACAACAAACATAGAGACCAAGGTAATAACGCAGGTAACAATGCGAGTATCAGGAAGAAAAGGAAGGTACTAGAATTATCGCCTCGAATGTATTTAATTTCACTCTTGTTTAATGCGTTGCACTCTCATGCATTTACTAATACAGGTGTTTTTCTTGAAGTCAATCGGATATGGGAATCCAATTTGGGAGGTAATGATCGATAACATTGATATTTGTGTACAGAGTCGTCGACGAGTTAGCGAAGTGTTTGTAGTAGGTGGTAACGCCCCCGGCCAGCCAGCCCGCCCACCAACCGAAAGTACCGACCGTTGACAATGTGTGATTGCACAAACTCAAAATTGCGAGGTCGATGGTGGGCGATCTACTTTCCGAGAATGACACGTTCTTTTGATTTCCCAAGTTCTGTTTACACCACGGTATATCGTCGCTGCAAACGACAAAATTAACTCGCGTGAAGTTACGCCGAAAGTCATTCATAGCCCTGACGATATAGGATTTACTGGCGACTCGGTACCCTTGAGCGCGTACCATGTTCCCGCGGCGGACATGAACGCCGACAAAAGTTATATTCCTATATGATACAGTATTGTTGTACATCTGAACTATGCGCAGTAAGTAATCAGTCGCATTTTTGTGGAGTGTTTCATTTAAAATAAACTGCGCTCGCAGGTCACGTTCGTATTTCTGGAAGTATTTCCACGACTGATAAAAACCAAACAGTTGGACGTTGGATTCGGGCAGTTTTTCCAAAGTCCGATTGTAGGTGCCGTATTTTCTATCGCGTATATTTACCATGTTCGATAGAGGCTTTCCGCGGGGAATGGAGAGGTTGGTGAACATGGCTCTAATTGTGTTGAATACGGTGCTATCTGTCACGGCCGACCTGTTATTCATACGTGCAATACCGTACCCAGCGGCATATTGGAATATCTTGTTGCCGATTTTACCGCCGCGTCCAGGTAAATACACTATGTAAGATTTCTTCGCTACGGAATCTTTGGCTGTTGTCTGATAGTTCGCTATTTTCATTGCATTTGTTTTAACTGTTACAATAGACGAAAACTGCATAGTTGTTGTTTGAGCGGAAGTCGTTGTTTTACTTGAAGTAGAAGTCTTACCGGAAGCAGTAGAAGTTGACGACTTACTCGTTGTCTTACCGGAAGTAGTTGTCGTTTTCTGCTCTCGCTTGGTAGTTATGAATGGTTTGATCGCATGCTGTGCTGGTCTCGTTTGTGGTGAATTCGATGTTGCCGCATTAGTTATTGCTATTGTTGTTGCATGTACCAGCAACATAGCTAATTTAGTAGGTAATGACGATTTTTCTGTCCGTGAATTTTTCTTTGTCGTTATCGCATGTCGTGTCTTGCTCACAGTCGACGACGAAGCTGTTTTCATCGACTGCTTTGGCGTAATATGTGCTGATTTCGCGCTATTACCACGCAAATAGCTATGTGCGACGGCCATTTTATCTTTAAAACCGCTTAAGCCAATGTCAGTTGCATGCAGTATTGACGGTGCACCATGCAGCCATCTGCTCGAGTAGGTCAGGAATACAAGGCACACGCCAAACAGGGCAATAACATGCAATTTGCCATTGACACAAGGCCAACTTGCCCGTGTCTTCGATCCACCGGATGACTCGTTCACCTGCATTGTCGACAGGCAGGCAACGCGAACATGGTTATGCAGTGGCCTCGAACGAAGAACAAATGGTCACAGCGCAGAGGACTCAACCACGCGTGACGAGCCGATGTAACTCAAAACATTTAGGCGACACCAATTTTATTATTCGGATTACGGAGCCGCCTACGTTGTTTTTGACAAAACGGAAATAAAAATAAAATTGCAATTTTGCACTTTTAGAAATGATCGAAATGCCGAACCTATGATTTTTGTATCGATTCATCGAGGATATACGCATCATACCGAACATTGTATGTTAAACACCGATTCAATGATTTTCGCGCATATTCGGTCTAAGATCTAACGAATCTGCGAAAGTCCAACTTGTCATTAATTGATCGAAACCATGGCTAAACCAGACGCTGCAGTGTGGTTTTGTATGAAGAAATTGAAGTTCGGCGCTGCTTCCCAAAAGGATGTAACAACATTCAAATTGTCCGACACGATCAACAATGTCATTTTCCGTATTTGTAGCGTCGTCGCTCTGATATCGAAAGTATGTGTTGGCGTTGAATGAGCGGATTGTTGTCGAAATGACAGCGAGCGTCCTTGCGGATGCTACGAGAGCAATTCAACGTTTAACGCATTTACTTTCTTGAACGATGACAACGTTTCTGCCACCGAAATGAAGCGAAAGGGCAAACAGAAGGCTGACATTTTTGACACGATACAAAATAGCAATAAAGAAAATAAACTGCCAACGCGCAAAAGAGGCGAAACCAGTAAAGTGCCTGTTTATCGCGCTACTCATTATGTCGACATGCAAAAATCTGAACATCGGATTTTGGCCAATCACGTTGACACGCTGGGAAAACGGGTTGTAGACACTCTCTTCAATGCTTGCGTAGTCAGCATCGCATTGCATTATTTCGTAATAGAATAATGTAGTTATATCTGGAGGTATGACAATAACATCCTAATTATTCCAGTCAAATTAATATTATCACAGCAAGATATATCATACTTCTAATGTTCACGTTTATGGCTGTAATGTTAACACACCATAATGGTATCTGCCAAGTAGTGTTATTGTTATTGATTAGCGAGGTCTCCGTACACTAGATGGCTCAGCAGTGTTCTTATATGATTAGGGCAACGCATATTAAAAGGAGCGGTCATCGTGTATCAAGCAACATAAAACGAGGAAAAATTTATAAGCTTTATTACATGGTATTTTCCTTTAGGCAAGTATCCCGGTTAACAAAGATGAAAAGGAAATCCCGTAACCCAAATTTTAACAGAACATAATAAACAATAACATTGAATCTCCGAACCTATCTAACTAAGAAAGTAAAGTTTCAATAAATATCTAGTTATCCTATTTCTCTTCCCTTCTAAAGTGGATTGTTCCACTACACGACCAAACACTAGGCGCCAAGTGTTATCTAGGAAGAAATCCCATTAGATAAGTCGCTGTGAGACCGCTGTTCGAGGTTGATGGGCACTCCTCTTGTCACGCCCGAGGTGGGGTGAGCGCGTCGCGATTTTTGGTCATCGACGCAAACACTCGCCGTGGCAGTCGTTCTCGGACGTCGGGGCCGACTGGACAGTTTTCTTCTCTATACCTCTGGACTCTGAATATCGCACACACAAATTTTGGGAACGTAACCCACGTTAACGATTCCCACCACGCTTCACAACTTGATTTGCTATTCTCATGGCAGCAGGGCAAACTGTGTCATTCAACCCTCGATCTGTCTCAGTCCTTCGCCAGCGCCCATATGGCGAAATGCGTATGACGCATAGTTATTATATATGCGGACCTATTTACACATCATATGACCGGTTTCCACCATTTCTATAGGCTACTACAATAATACAATTCAAGTTACGCATTGTGCAGCACCCACTAAGATACAGTGAAACCACCTGCTTACTTAGAAACGCTAGCAAAAGAACACCACGCCCTACCGAGCGCATCTGCAACCGAGTTGCTGTTATTACGTAACTAAGGCGTTCGGTCAACAATCTGCCTACATACTGACCTTCCTCATTTACCAAATTAAACCACATGAAAGTAGATTTAAATACCCACAAATAACGAAATGCTACAGTTATCAGTACTTATTATTCAAAATTTTAGTAGTCTTCAACTTTTATTAAACTTCCATAAAAGTACGTATCTAGTAAGTTTTGATACAAATGATTATTTAGCAATGTACTGTAAGGTTCATATGATAATTCATGTATTTACACAAATCATATTTCTTATGCAATGTCTTTTATTTGTATTCCCTCTTATTCCTCCTTAACAAAAATGTATCAAAAATCCATAATCCTAACAATAAAATCGGTATGGCCTTAAGGACGAAAATAAACTAACTGCACTTACCTTAATTGCCTTAATATCGTAACTAGCTGGCTCAACTCTAGATAGGTTCAGAATGAATTAGCTCAGCGCATGTGAACAATGGTAGCAACAGTGGACAAAAGAAACAATGAACAGTGAAAATAATTATTTTTATTACACGGTATAACGGTCTGTCTTAAGATTAAAAATGATTGTAGTGCCCTCAAACACACTGTCAACAACGGGTATTATATCAATCCGAAAGTACATGGATAACAGTCTCTGGTTCACATTAACATAGAGTGTCCTCCAGGCAGTGATGGCTAGCCGACATTGTGACAAATAATTCGGATATCAAATGTCACATCTCTACGTGTGGTTGAGCCATGTAGTCAATAACAGTCCGTTTGCTCCTTCTCGACGATCCGGTTCAGCCGCGCGATCCCGTCAGATCCCACACAGGTCAGACCCTGAGAGGGCGCCGGTCACGCTGTCGCAACCGCCTTGGTCGTCGATCACGCTGTTGTACCCCGCCTCGTCCATCGATCACGCGGTCACGCGGTCACATCCACCCACTACGTCCGTACTTGACACACTTCAGTACCCATGCTTGCCGTCGCGAAGTCCGGTGTACCGGTCTTGGAGTAAGTTCCGGTCTGAAAGTAAATTCCGGTTATTATATATAGCTCTTTGGTATTACTTCTGTATTACTATTGAACATTACAAAGTTCAATTTATGTCCGGAAAACCATCGCGCTCAATTCTCTGAGAATGGCCATGACATGTATAGGTAGCATGTGACCGATTTATGTGTGCATTGGTCAGGTATGGCAGATGGTCGTTCATTGCAATATAGATGCATCAGTGTTACTAATGTTAGAAACAGTTAGTGCTCACTATTTATACATGTACCATATGTTCAGAACTTGAGGTGTGTCATCACCCCATACTGATGTATGCAGGAAAGCTTTTCACATTCTGGTGAATGAATACTGTGGTACACATTATCATTACTGTTTCACAAAACTTTTATCAAATCTTACATAAAAAGCAATGAAAAAAACCATGTGATAGTTTTATTTGTTGGCATGAGATTTTTTTAAATAATGGGGGTTCTCGTTAAGTTCCATATTGCTGTTAGTAAAAACAATGTAAAGTAAAATAATTTCATTTAAACTCTACTATGACTCGATTGAATACAAAACAGTGAAACGCACAATATATATACAGGTAATAACAATATGTAATATCACATACGCATCATTTGCACATTGGTACTAGACAAATATTTGTATAACTTGACATTTTTTTATTTAACATGCACAAAAAGGTAAGCCAATAAGAAATCAATACAACTAACGATGAGGTTTACTTGAAAAAAGACATATGTACGTGTACATTATCAAACCAAAATTATTATATTACGAATCGTCGTTACAAATAAAGCAATACAATGATGATAGTGAATTGTAATTTGCACAATGCCTCATATGTGTACAACTCACAAAAAATAGTGACTAAATAATTACATTTGACAGGATAACAAGAATTACATGTAGATACTATCACGTTACTTGCTCTAATTCACTCTTGTTCAAGTTAACAAGTTAACATCGGTGATTTGCAAATTATTAGAAAGACTAAGATCACACTAAGATCACATGGTGGATTTTCTTGTTAAACATAACTTGATAAACTCATCTCAACATGGGTTTCTAAAAGCGAGGTCATGCTTAACAAATATGTTATGTTTTTGGAAGACATCACTAAGTGGGCAGACGAGGGATCACCAGTTGATATCATCTACTTAGATTTTCAGAAAGCTTTCGACAAAGTACCACATGAAAGATTACTGCTTAAATTAAAGGCACATGGCATAGGAAATGATATAATGATCTGGATAGAAAAATGGCTGATTGACAGAAGACAACGTGTAGTAGTTGATGGGCAGGCTTCAAACTGGAAATCAGTTTAGAGTGGGGTACCACAGGGATCAGTACTGGGATCTATATTATTCTTAATATATATCAACGATTTGGACGATGATATAACAAGCAAGGTGTTGAAATTTGCGGATGATACAAAATTGTTTAGAAGGATTAAACGTGATGAAGATAGACAGCATTTACAAGATGATCTTGACAGATTGATAAAATGGTCTGACAATTGACAAATATTGTTCAAATTTGGGAAATGTAAATGCCTCCACACAGGACATGGGAACGAAGATGTACAATATACAATGGGAGGTTCTGTACTAAGTACTGCTGTAAAAGAAAAGGACTTAGGGTTAACCATTAGTGCTGATATGAAGGTTTCAGAGCAGTGCGGAATTGCAGCTTCAAAGGGAAATAAAATCTTTGGATTAATTAGGCGAAACATAACATATAAGAAAAAAGAGCTAATAATACCGCTGTACAAAACAATAGTTAGGCCTTATTTAGAATATTGTATTCAAGCGTGGAGGCCATATCGCAGGAAGGACATAGATATGCTAGAAAGAGTGCAGAGGAGAGCAACTAAAATGATACAAAAACTGAGGGATCTTAGTTACGAAATACGCCTAAAAAACTTGTTTAACAACACTAGAGACCAGGTATTGTTGAAGAAATACAAGCTTTTTATACTAATTTGCAAGGAACAATCGGGAAATTTGGATTAGGAGAGAGAAACGAAAGGGGAGAACGACTTGTTGAGTTCGCCATCGCTAATAACCTCACAATCGTAAATACCAATTTCTCAAATCACCCTAGAAGAATCTACACGACGACGTCGCCAGATGGAAAGACTAGAAATCCGATAGACTACATCATGATACAAAAGAGATGGGTATCAGCAATAAGAGGTGCAAGAACATTACCAGGAGCAGACTGTGGATCTGATCATGAACTACTGATGGCAGAAATGAAACTTAAGTTGAAAATGAAAAAGGAGTGACAGCAACACAGAGATATGATGCAGAAAATCTGACAGACGAATACACAGTATCTGTGAAGAATCGATTTTCAACTTTACTGACAATGACAGAAGAGAAAGAACCAGAAGAAATTGCAAATTATATCAAGACAATTTTCCGAGAAGAAGCTGAAAAACACCTACGGAAGAGTGAGAGACGAAACACCAACCCTGGATCAGTATAGAGACCTTAAAGAAAATAGCATAAAGGAAAGAGCTTAAGAAACGCAAAAACGAGGAATCGATCAGATTAAGGTATAATGAGATGAACAAATTAATTAAAAAAACTCTGCAAATGGGACAAACAAAAGTATATAGAAGCCAAGTGTAAGAAAATAGAGGACTATATGGCAGAAAACCGAAACCAAGAAACGTTTAAATAAATAAAGAACATGACAGGTAAATTCCAGCCCAGACTCGGTGTCATAAAATATAAAATTGGGAAAACTCTGCCTGATGCAGAAGACATAGCCAAAAGATGGAAAGAATATTGTGAAAATATGTACGCACGAGATGGAGACAACAACGACCCCCCTGATATGGGAAACGAAGACCAAGACGAGGACGATCTCGAACCAATAAGAGATGAGGTGAAATGGGCCATTAATAGTCTAAAAGATGGGAAAAGCCCTGGGTGCGACAACATACAGGCAGAAATGATAAAAGCAGCGGAAGAAAAAGGAATAGACATATACCATGCATTGTGTAAGAAAATGTGGAAGAGTGGAAAATGGCCAGACGACTGGAAGAAATCAATATACATCCCATTACCAAAGAAAGGAGACCTGCAGCAATGCTCCAACTACAGAACCATATCACTCATTAGCCATGCAAGCAAAATATTGCTGAAAATCATAATGAAAAGAATGCAAGATAAAATGGAAATGGAAGTGAGCAGTACATAGGCAGGCTTCAGAAAAAAACAGAGGCACAAGGGACCATATATTCAATCTGAGAATGTTGATCCAGAAATTCAGAGAGATAAATAATGATCTAAGAATATGCTTCATCGACTATTCTAAGGCTTTCGACTGTGTGAATCATCAGATGCTGTGGAAAACGCTCAGCGACATGAACTTCCACCCAAAGATAATCGCCCTCTTGAAATCATTTTATAGCAACCAACAAGCAGTAGTCAGGCTGGAAAACACAACTACAGAAACTTTTATAGTGGGAAAAGGAGTAAGACAAAGGTGTATTTTATCTCCATACCTATTTAATCTCTACACAGAAGACGTAATGAGAGATGTAGAATTAGATGACAGAAGTACAAGATACGATTAAGTTAATATTCATGGACATAGAATCAGAGACCTACGATACGCAGACGACACCGCACTCCTGTCCACTACAACAATCGGCCTAACAAACCTAATCATGTCTGTAAAAGAACACAGTGAGAAAAAGGGCTTGTTACTTAATGTGAAGAAAACAAAGATCATGGACACTGACAAATGCATTGAAAAAAACAGAAATTGCAATCAATGGGGAGCAAGTTGAAAATGTGAACCACTACGAATACCTTGGAGCAAGACTACAAGGAGACGGCAAGACATCATCAGAGATCAGAAGAAGAATAGCCATAGCAACGCAGAAACTAAATAATCTGAAAAATGTACGGAAAGGACAAAACTTACCAACAAAGATAAGAATTTTTAAAACCTGCGTTTTCCCAAGCTCTATACGGGAGCGAAACGTGGACATTGAACAAAGAAGACATGAGAAGAATACAAGCGTTTGAGATGAAATGTTAAGAGTGCCAAGGATAACAAGAACAACCAATGCAGAGATCCTTAAAACATTAGACATAAAGAACTGTCAAGTGCAGTATCCAGTCCTCAGGATTGCTGAAAACGCTTTACAATTTACTCCCTGGCAGACATGTTCAATCATAATAATAAGATACTGATACATGGCATAAAACTATATTACAGTCTAGACAATTTAAGCTAAGAAATTTATCAACATATTGCTGTTAGCCAATATGAAAAGTCTTTCAATGTCATTAATACATTACTAACTAGAAGCTATATATGAATTGAAGACAAATAGTATGTATTATTAATTTTTGATCAATGTGTCGTCACATAAAAATATAATTTGTGTCAGAGCCATGCTAATAGTTACTTTGTCTGTTGCATAGGTACAAACGGATGTGCAACAAAGTCAGGAAGCTGGTATGCATTACCACCGAAGACCGCGAATTCAAACAGCCATGCCATCGATACACAAACAGATGTAGTTCACCGAAGAATGTTTAACACACGTCTCATTGAAGAGTTGTTGCCCGAAGACCCACGCTATATCTGCGAGACCCAGGCATCCACCAACTGCAGAGCTAGTCTGCCGTCAACACACTCGAATAACGAGAAACCTGCGTCCTACAGTCAGTCAAGCTAACCGACAGATCTGAAACCTAGTGTACACCCCATCGGCACTGGGGAATTTGTAACGGATGCGACACACGACACAGTTGGGGATTGCTCAACGGACATTCACAGAATACACAGTGTATATGCAGCATGGGTTCAGAATCTTGTCCGAGATACTGGACACACATATCTGCCCGGTATGCCTTATCAACATGGAGAACTAGTGGTTCTAATCTCACCAGTTCAATCTCCTGTAAAGAAGAAGGTATTTTCAGTTAACAAAAACAGGCATCCTGTAGTAGTGTTGGGAATAAGTGATTATGGCGTGTCCTAATAAGTTAATATAAAATAATGTTTCATGAATGACTTGCAGTATTTCACACAAAAACATGCAGCAAGAAATATTCTTCATACAACTGCATCTATACATGTTGATATCTTGGGAACAGTCAGTTGGGGTTGTTGCGAGGAGGGTGGGGTTGATACAGCATGCAGACATTAGCGGAATGTGCTCTTTTCCAAAATAGTGATAAATTAATTATTTTTCTTTATGAATTCTTTAATATTACATACATTTATAATTATTCATTTTCATTACAATGTCTCATGATCTTAGTCAATATTACAGACTGATTTGATTTGATTTCTGCTAATCAGTAAAGTGCATAGCATGTTTTTTCAGTATGCAAATTCATATCAGTGTCTGCCATGTGTAACTAGTACACATATTTATGTTAAGGTTCTTCATGAACCTCAATGTTGAATGATTATTTGTTAGATATTTTTAAGGTGTATTAATATGTATGTGTTCATACACTGTGAATTTAATCTGGAAGTGCAGAAGTTAACCTAGTTTTCCATGTCCAAGATGTTATTATTAAAATGTGTATGAAAACAAATGTAGATTTAAGTGTGCGCAATAAAATTTGTGGATAACCTATATGTGGTTGATTGTTGTCAATTTGAAATTACCTGGATCAATCAAACGCAAGCCTCCCGCTATGAATCCTCCCTGTGTCTGTCTGGCTCGGGTGACCGCCTCTAGGGTGGCATGAAACAACATCACATTTAAAAGCTTTCAAATTAATGACATCACATAAACATCCTCTAAGTAGTGTGCATTCATAAATGAATTCCTACACTGTGATGACAATTTTTGGTGAATGCACACGAATAGCTGGCACATGTCCCAATTAATCCATTACATAGGCATAGCCATGATAGTCATATAAACATCTTAGTTATGTTGCAAAAATTCACATACAATACAAATAAGCGCCATTTTGCAATAATAGTAACACAATGAATGAATGAACGAAACTTATTTCAACAACAAGAGATAAGGTCAAGTAGCTAATTATTAAATTATAGATATATACAATTGTATACATTGTATAACATGTGACATGACTTAGAATACATAATGCATAATTATAATGTCCAAATCATGGTAGGCCGTTATTTCAAAGAAGTTAAAGTAATAATATAACCCCAACAAAAGATTTTTAAATACCTACTCATTAAATACATAACTTTTCAATACCTTGTCTCTGTATTTGTGAGTCATAACACGATGTTATAATAATTGCAATCACAAACATAATACTCCCCGTGTTTAACGTACTTGTTTCATGAAATACCGGATGCTCCTTTATTGCACGGTAAAACACTGCCAAACTACGTTTACTTGTCATTTCGCACCTCCAGGTTATTTACTTTCGTAATAATAGATGTTGTTGTAATGAAATTGTTTATTAACGCGGTCAAGCTTAGCCAAAAGCAATATATTATGACAAACATGTTCGTTATCATTCTGTGAATCCGAGACTGATGTTATTCGCAAGTTACAACAGTGTGACGTGTCAGTGCTCAATTTCACTGACAAACTTACTGGTTGATTTTCGATGTATTAGTACACCGCTACGCGCGTACTTGTTGCCAACAGCGACAGTGACATACGTACCTTTGTTCAATACAACCACTTTGGAATCTTCACCTTGTTACACCAAACCACGTGTAGGTTGTTATTGTTTTCGTTACACGTATACAGGTGTGGGCAATAATTGTGGGTCCAGTCGTGTTTGCCATTTTTTACTAAAACCTGATCAAATTCTTCAGTAAGATATGTATGTACTAAATTTCTAACACATATTCCTTCCAATTTCTGCAAACAAACTGTTACAAAAGTTGTTTTGAGTGAAGTATTTATGAAAATATACCTGCGTCAAAAATCGTGGGTCTTATCTACGCTGTGTAAACTGTTCGCGTGTTACGTGAATCAGTGCCTGACCACTCACTGTATTAAGATAGACCAAGAGCGTTAGAACACGAGATTTCAGTGCCACGAATTTTGACCAGCCCCGAATTTTCCGGTCGTGAGTATATGCTTGGGATGCCGATCTCGCGTAAGGCACGTGACCTAATTTCAAAGTATTGGCGCCAGAGGTCGACAGCGCAATGGTTTTCGCCAACTACCAGATGCAAAGACTAATCTTTTTTATTTGACTATTAAAAACAACTATACATTTTGTATTAAACAGACTGTACACACTACTTAAACTAGGCGATCTTTTACTTTATGACCTAACCATGAAAACGACAACTAACAACCGCCAAACTTCTCCTGACATATCTTACATACATATATACACACAGTACGTTACAAGAAACAATTCACTCATGTTCCATAACGATAACAAATCACCACAAAAAGTCTAGTAAAAAAGTAAAAGGGACTCCGTGTGCGTGTGTTCGCGACGCCTCAACACAATATCGATTTTATGGTAACCGTGGAGCTCGGGGATTTCGAGTTTGACATCAGTTTGTTTAGTGAATTTTGATCGTTATGGGAATGTACGATAATTGTTTTTGTAATGTACTGTGTGTATATGTATGCAAGATATGTGAGGAGAAGCTTAGTGACTGTAGGTGGTTGTTTTCATGGTTAGGTCAGAAAGTAAGAGATCGCCTTAAACTATACGCAAATTTCACATCTGCACATAAATGAACAGTATTGATGATGGGTAAACCAACTGATTAAGGACCTTTAATTATTATGCAGTAACATGGATATAGACACATGTGGTGTTCTAATAAAGTAGTAAACACAGAGCATATTCATGGTTTACGATGATCGCTGATTTAATACAAATATAGGGGCCAAAATTTAAAAAACATTCCAAAAACGATAAACACAGCATATTTCCACACCTTTAGTCACATCATTAATCAAGCTACATGCCTAAACGTGCTATGTACCTCGTTCTTTGGATTTGACCATATATATATTATAGTATATTATATATATATATATATATATATGGTCACATATATACACTGTATATATATATATATATATATATATATTTACAGTTGTAGGCCTATATATCATCATCATCACTATTGTGCAGCCGTAGTGTCCTGTGGTTGGGCGCAGGTCTTAGCATATATATATATATATATATATATATATATGATGCTCAAAATTCATCCGGTGGTGGGTATCTTGACATAGTTATAATTTTTTATTGTTTTTTATTTAAGTAAATTGTGCATGTATAGGGCTGAGAATGTTTTGTGCGATCTAGCTGGGGTGATTCGTAGATTTAGATTTTTTCGAAATTCATCCGTGATATCGTGTGGTCACATACATATGACTCTATTTTCCCCGGCCAACGCGTAATTCGGTTAGTTTCATAATGTTTTAGTCTTACCATAGCTCGTGTTGTCTGACCGATGGTAATTGATAATACCAGCGAGGATATTTTATAACTCGCCACACCTAACCCGGTATTACGTCGCACGGTCTATGTTGGACACGAGCCAAATATGTGCGTATGTTATGTTCCAAAAAAGTGTTGATTATGGCAGAAATGCACACCTTATAATATAATCTTTCAAAGTGCAATTGAAATCCGAAACGAAATAGTTCGCCGTTAGCCTATTAATTTCAACAAAATGCGTTAACATATTATGCGCAAACAAACGAGGATATACTTGTAAATTCTTGATAGCTTTGCATTTCATGAAATTAGTTTGAAACTCAAGGAGTAAAACAATCGAAATGATTGGGTATTTTTAAAGCAGTTTACAAATAACCTAATTTTACCACATTATATTGGTCGTTAAGAATGTTGGTGATATTGTGCGAGGACCACATTTCGTAATGGCCTATTCATGTAAAATTATTAATGGATAACATGCATATTTAGCCGTACATATATCCTAACATGTATAGAACGAAAATGTACTGCTATTTTTCACGTGTCCCTTCTGGTATTTTTTCTATTTTTCTTTTTTTTCCGCCGACTCAGGTTTAGGGAAGTTTTTCGCGTTATCATCCGGGGCCCCTTTTTGTCCTCTTTAGCAGAAAGTTGTTCAGAATAGTTGAAATGTTTATTCATAGTAAAGAACACATGTCTGTATATCATACCAGTCATTTGGGCAAACCCCAAAATATTTTCTTTTTATGTTACGGCCCGGTTACGGGCAGAGTCAAGTTATGCCCGATTCACTAAATGGTGGTAGTGTCTATAATAGTTTTTAGGGGCCTCTATCGGCTTCCACCAAAAGTTCACGACCCTTCACCATCTTGTACGCTACAGAACATCGCTCTAAGTAAGTATATATTTTTATTTATAACTATTTTGCATGTAGCTTAATTTGCTACACTGTTATAATCCACGGTAACAGTCGTACACATACTATTTATATCTGATATTGCACGCGGTCGCATCAGGTGATGCAAGATGTGACAGTCCAGGACACCACGCAACATTTGGCACTTACTCCATCATGGACACTGACAGCCAACTTATCATTACTCAAGAAACTGATCGGGTCACAGGGGTAGACAAGTTACTGGATGAAAGTGGGGGGTCTGAAACGCTGCTTAGACAACCTGATTGACCATGGGGTGAAGATCACCAAACTTGCCACTGACAGACATCCCAGCATTAGAAAGACTTTGTCAGAGGATTAGCAAGAAATAAAGCATGAGTACGACCTCTGGCACATCGTCAGTTCAGTGAAGAGAGGGTTGTTGTCTGCCAAGAAAGTTGAGGTTGTCCCATGGATAGGCGCAATTGCCAACTACCTGTGGTATTGCGCATCAGCTTGTGGTGGTGATCCCCGCTTGATGAAGGAGATGTGGATCTCGCTCCTCCATCACATCGGGAATTCTCACTCATGGACGGTGGGCGCAGAGTTGTACCGGAATTGCAATTATGCAGCGTATACACCACAAGAAGTGAACGCAGCACCATGGCTCACTGAAGGTACAGAAGCATTCACTGTCCTGAATGTTATACTGGATTGCCGCCTACTGTGTGATATAGAGAGCGTGACGGAGTGTGTTCACACTGGTGAACTGGAGAGCATACACGCCCTCTTCCTCAAGTACGCACACAAGAGGACGAAGTTCAGCCGTCAAGGCATCACAGCCCGATTCCACTTGACCACCGTTGACCACAACACAAAGACAGGTAAGGTTTGTAATATTAATACTGTTAAAATTTGAAGTTACAAAATAATGTATCAGTTAAAAAAGAATGTTCAGTAATAATAATAATGTATCAGTTGCAATATATGGAATAAAGTACCATAAATATGCTGATGACATTCAACAGCGCCATACAATCCAGCTATACCAGGCGACCAAGCGGAAACAATGAGGCGACTCACAGACTGCATTGGGGAAGTCAGGCGGTGGATGGCGCTGCGCATGCTGAAACTAAATGATTTAAAAACTAAGATGACCATCTTTACATCAAAACATCATATCAAGATGTACGGAGGTTGCTGTATGACCATTGGAGACGATATAATTTTATCAGTAGACTGCATACGGAATTTGGGAATTATCATGGACCAACATCTAACGATGAAACATCACGTGACTGCTGTGTGTGCTGCATGTAACTACCATCTGTACAGACTGTCATCAATACGGCACTATCTTACAGCTGAAGCCGCAAAAAGTGCGGTCAACGCACTCGTCACCTCTCGCTTGGACTACTACAACGCACTCTTGCACAACTTACCGTTATCTCAGACAGCTCGGTTGCAGCGAGTCCAGAAAAATGCAGCCCGACTAGTAACACGCACCAACAGACATGACCACATAACAAAAGTGTTAAAGGAACTGCATTGGCTGCCGGTTGCGAGTCGAATTGTGTTCAAGGTGTTGGTGGTGACTTACAAATGTATTCATGGTTTGGCGCCGTCTTATCTGGCAAAACTTGTGCAGCTACGAGAGCGTGATGGACGCCTACGCCAGGACCATGCGCCAACATTGCACCAAGGCATCACGAAGAAATGCATCGGCGACTCGGCATTTGACGCAGCAGCACCGCGACTATGGAATGAACTACCGGTGGACATTCGTGCATCAGGGACACTGGTTTAGAAAATCTTTAAAGACTCATCTTTTTATTATACATTTTAATTAATTTAAATTGTTTCGTCGTGACGGACATTATTTTATAATGTCATTATTAATTGTCTTAAAATTAGTGTTTCTATTTTAAAGTTCAGTATTATATGTCTTAAAACCAGTGTTTAGTTTTTAATATATTAATATACATTTATTTTATCGCTTGTACAGCGCATCGATCCGCTAAGTGGGAATTAGCGCTAAAGAAATACCGTATTATTACATTATTATTATTATTTCAATAATAAATATTTGATTGTATTATGGAATTGCTTCGAAGTTGAAACGTTTGACTGAATTCAGAATTGATTAAACAAATTACTGTATCTATTTGAGTTCAAGAGAGAGAGAGAGAGAGAGAGAGAGAGAGAGAGAGAGAGAGAGAGAGAGAGAGAGAGAGAGAGAGAGAGAGAGAGAGAGAGAGAGAGAGAGAGAGAGAGAGAGCATACAAGCAAGATGTTTGGTTTACTTTGTGCATGTTACAGTTATAGTCAGTTATTCTTCAGTTATTTCTAGTTATACTGATTTTATATTTATAATTTGTCCAATCAGCTGGAAATGGCGAAAACAACAGACAACAAGCTACGGTATCAGCTGCAGTATTCAGACTATGCTGGGCGATATGTAGTGAAACAATTGATGGCGCCAAAGGACTACAGCTTCCGATGAGAAATTCTAGAGGGGCCCAAAGCGGCGAAGTGTGCTCCAAGTCGCGACATCGAGTAAGGAGGTAACTCTAGCAGAGCATGCAGGCATAGAAAAAACAGCAAAAGAAGAGGCTGTGGCAAAGCATAGAACCCGCTTTACGGAAAACTAGTTGTATCCTTATCAATTCGGTTTAGTGCCAGCAAATTGACACGACATCCAAATTCAAATGAAAATGGATTTCTATGCTTAACAAAATTGCTTTGTGTTAGGCAGCGATGCAATACTGATAGTAATAAAAGGGCAAACAGTAGCGCCCTCTAGTAGATAGGCCTGGGGTTTCCCTAGTGATCAAATTGAGAACAACGGGGACGAATATATAAAGCAGTGATAGGGGCTATAAAGGCCAGCAACAAAGAAAATTCAGCCTCACTCTCTGGTTCGGATTGATTGATTCAGTCTGTGTTATTGGCTCTTCTTCTTTATGTTAGGCAGCCACCATCCGTTGAACAGATCGAGTCTGCTCGGAGATTGGGGGGCTGCTGTGCTTAATAAAATGACATGTGATGCGCTAAGGATTAAAAGATAAATGAATACATTTAAAAATAAAAATGTATAAACAAATACGTTAGTTTAAAAAAAATATGTATAAAACAGTATGAAAAAGGCCCTGAGTCTTAACAAGAGAAGTGGAAAAAAGTGGATGATGTGTCAACTACTTGGAGTATCCGGCCAGACCAAGCGGTCACCGGGGTTAAACCACGACCGGCACGGCTCCAGCTGCATGCAGACCCTGGTCTTAGAGGAGGCAGGAGCAGGAGCTTTGGTGATTTCATGCGGAAGGCTGTTCCTCTCTGGTATGGTTCTTGGGAAGAATGTCTTCTGTCTGTAGGCTGACCTGTGATATGGGATGTTATAGGTGAGATCATTAGTGTATCGGGTGTTTCTTCTTGGGTGATTAGTTGGTGTTGGTCTGTGCTTTGATTCGATGTGTATGAGTCCGTGGTGGAACTCATATAAGGTGTTGAGTCATGCTTTCTTTCTCTGCTGTTCGGGAGTTGGCCATCGCAGTTTTTATAACATGGTTTCCACACATGCTGTTTTTCGGTTGTCTCGTTTCACCCATCTGGCTGCCCGTCTTTATACTTTCTCTAGTGCCTTGATGTTGGTTGCAGTGAAAGGGTCCCATACAGCAGTGGCATACTCCAGCACAGGTCGGACAAATGCCTTGCATGCAGCTTCTTTTAACTTCTTGTTGGTCGTCTCGGTGTTTCGCCTGAAGAAGCCCAGGTTCTTATTGTTTTTTTGCATACGTCTGTGTTGTGGGAATCCCAACGGAAGTCAGGGGTAAACTTGACTCCAAGGTATTTTGCCTCCGTGTCTGTGCTTAGAGTATATGCGTGGAGGTGGTATTGTGTAGCCAGAACTGTGCGCCTTCGGATGATGCTCATTGCAGTACATTTCTGGGGATGAAAAGACATCTTCCAACGTTGCTCACAGGCTGCTAATCTGTCAAGATCTTGCTGCAGGTTGTGTTGATCTTGTGGGCTGGTGACAACATTGTGGCAGATTGTGTCATCCGCAAGGAGTCTGGGAGTAGAGGACAGTCCTGCTGGAAGATCGTTTATGTAAAGCAGGAACAGGCTAGGTCCTAGGGCAGAACCTTGTGGGACACCATATTCAATTGCCGTGAACGCTGACTGTGCTCCATCAACGACAACTGCCTGTTTTCTGTCGGAGAGGAAATTCTCAATCCATCGGCGGACCTTTCCTGTTATGCCATAATGCTGTATATGTTTGCATTAGGAGGCTGTGGCTCACTTTATCAAAGGCCTTTGAGAAGTCCATGATTAGTACGTGACATCCCTTTTCAAGCGCTTCAGACACTTCGTCCACGAATCCTTGCAGATGGGACTCGCAGGATCTGCCACGACGAAATCCATGTTGCTCCGGACAGAGGATCTTGTGCTCTTTCACATATCTCATAATGGTGCTGACCACCACATGCTCAAGCATCTTACAAAGTATACTCGTGAGGGAGATGGGCCGGTAATTTTCAGGCTTGTATCTTTCCCCTTTCTTGAACACAGGTGTAATGTAGGCAGATTGCCTGTCCCTGGGTACAATGCCAGACTTCAGGGAAGCTCTGTAGATCAGGGTTAGTGATGGAATAACCTCTGATGCAACTTCCTCGAGGATTCGAGGGCTGATGTCATCAGGTCCACTAGCTTTAGTTGGTTTTAACTGCTTCATGAGTTTCTCAATTCCACTGACAGTGCTGTTGATATTTTCACATCGGGGCTGATTCTGGTCAAGTTGAGGCACTGGGCACCTTGTGTCAATTTCCTCTTTAGTAAATGTTTCCTTTGTACTAAAGGCTGACTGGAACTGCCGGTTCAGTAACTCAGCTTTCTCTACGTCATCTGCGATCAGCTTGCCTTCTTCTTTCAGTGGGGAACTTCTTGGTAGAAAAAATAGAGACGGTGCGGTTTTTCTGGGGTCGCCGATCGAGGGTAATGATTGCCGGATCGGTGTTATCGGGGCGGCTCGGTAAGCTCGGTGGGTAGCCACAGAGGTTTGGCGATGAGTGTGGCAAGGGATTTACCTCGGGTAGTGGTTATGAGTGTAACGACATAGACAGAGCGGCAGGACACCACGTTTTGAAAGTGGGGATGAGGCTATACGAACAGGATTGGCAGCAGTAAGTGTGATCAGAACTTGAGTGAGGGGGAGTAACGACTGGTCGTCCTTACTGGGAACAGTAAGTGTGTAATGGTTGGTGATGCAGTGTAAGATAGTAATGTTAGGTGTTTACGACTAGTCGTCCTTACTTGGTACAATAAGTGAGATATGAAAGCGTTGGGGTTGGCAACGACTGGCCGTCCTTATTGGCAACAGTACGTGTTTAATCGTTGGGGATGATGATGGCTAAGATAGTAATACTAGGCGTTTGCGACCAGTCGTCCTTACTGGTTTCAGTAAGTGTGATCAGAATGTGGGTTTTGGGTTGGTAACAACTGGTCGTCTTACTAGGATCGTTACGGTTAATTATTGGTGACGAAGGTTGTTAGGAGTAACATTGGGCGTTTATGAATTAGTAAGTGGATAGGATCAGGATTGTGTTTTTGATTTGGGTAATGACTGGTCGCCATTGCTAGGAACTGTAAAGTGTATATGGGTGAGTGAAGGCTACGCGTGTTATGTTAGGGGTTTCAATCAGAGCTGCCTTTATTGGACACAATACGTGTAATGAAGGGAGTGTGACGTGCCAACAGCAGTTCAAGTAGCCCCCACTGCTAGACTGGCAAAGGCATCTACTGCGAGTGCTGCACGTCGACGCTGGGAAGCGGACATGGAGAGTCGACTCGATGCGACAGAGCAACTCCGTTGGGGACTGCGGGAGGTGAAGGACTTGTTGCAGTAGGTCGTTCCTAACGTCATGCCTGCGTCATCAAGTCAACCGATCCCTGGGTCTGCATCGTTGGTAACAGGAAAGCAGGTGGCGGGACCGTCATCTGACTTGTCGCACGGAACTGGCCAAATGTAGAAGGCACGTTGGGATCGGTTCAGTCTGATACAGGTATGGTGCAGTGTATGCAGAATTTGCCGGGTCCGACGAAGACAAGGGTGGCCAAAGTAATAAGTAATTCCTTGTGTCGTCATGGTCATGTCCCTAGTAAGATTAGAACTAAGATATAGGAGGGTGAATTTGTGAATATGTGCTCTCTCCTTCCAGAAGCCACGTTTACGCAACCAGATATATCCCTCACAGTACGTCCAGAAGGAGATAATGATAACCCAAAGCCTCCCTTTCTTGGCAAGGGGGCAGCTCTCCGAGTCGGGCAATGTAACGCATACAACGCAGGTACCCCATGTTCCTACAATCCATGCAGGTACTGACATGCATGCAGATGGTGTGGGGCATGGCATCCCAGGTTTATGCGTCCAAAGCGTAGGGGAATCCCAGCTCAGCGGGAAGGGGGTTCAAATCGTGAAGGTGAACGGGTCATGCCCTCGCCAGTAACTCCAGCCGTACTTAGTAAGGGATTACATGGATATAATGTGGGTCAGATTAAATATCGTGTACGTGGTTTTGAAGCAGGGTTTGTTACTGGATGTTTAGGGATACCGATGCAGAAGAATAAGAAAGTTGCTAACATGCGATCTGCTTTTGACTTCCCACATGTAATAGATTTGACGTTGCAGAAAGAATTATCGTTGCAGAGAATTTTAGGTTCTTTTGACATACTTCCTGATGACCCCAAGTTTAGAGTGTCCCCCCTTCGGTGTAGTGCCCAAAAATTACCAGGAGAATTTCTTATCTTACCCAGAAGGCTCTTTTGCGAATGATTACATATCCAGTGAATTTAGCACAGTTCAATATGCAACAATTCAGGACGATATGTCCTTTATTAAACAGACCACAAATATTGTGTTTATGGCTAAGGTAGATATTTAATCTGCATTCAGGATAATTCCGGTAGCTCCGAAAGACAGATTACTGCTAAGTTTCTGTTGGAAAGATACATTTTACATGGATGCGGTCCTGCCAATGGGTTGTGCTAGTTTGTGTGCCATTTTTGAAACTTTCAGCACACCGTTAGAATGGGTGGCTGAGGAGAAACTGCGCTTGACAAAGGTAATTCATATGCTTGATGACTTTCTGTTGTTAGCGGAGTCAACGGAGAAGTGTCAAAAAGAGTTGAAAGCATTCATGCGTATGTGTAGAGAGCTAGGGGTTCCTTTAGCACCAGGAAAGACAGTGGGTTAATGTACGGAAATACAATTCCTAGGTATTATTCTCGATACATTGACAATGGAGGCCCGCTTGCCCGAAGACAAGTTGGAAAAGGGCAGGTTGTCGTTACAATAATTTCTTGGTATGCTCAAGATCACGCTCAGTGAGTTAGAGCCTCTAATAGGGCTACTCAGTTTCATGTGTTGTATATTAAGATTAGCAAGGGCCTTCTTAAGAAGAATGATCGATTTAACTCTTGGATTAAGCAAGCATAATAACCACGTTAGGCTACCAAGGCAGGTCAAGTTGGATATGTTGGTCTGGCAGGAATTTCTTGACAATTTTAATGGCAGGTCCTTCTTTATAAATGATGAGTTTCTCACAGGAGACTGTCTGCAGTTGTTTACGGATGCATCAGGAGGCATAGGGTATGGGGCGGTATGTGGGCCTGAATGGGTTTATGGTGAATCTCTTGGCAAGCTCACAACATTACAGTATTGGAATTATATCCCATTATGGCTGCTGTGGGGGGAGGCCTGGGAAAACAGTAGTGTGTATTTTTCACGGACAATGAATCTTTGGCCTCGGTGCTCAACAAACAGTCATCCAAAGAAACGTTAGTAATGGTATTACTTCGTAAGTTGATTCTAACGTGCTTGCGTTTTAATATTAATTTTACAGCCCGACATGTGCAAGGTCGGGACAATACTTTTGCTGACAAATTGTCCCGTTCTCAGAACAACGAATTTCACAAGCTGGCACGATGGGCCAATCACGAGCCGGCGACGTTGCCATTCCACGTCTCCCCGGCAAGCATAATTAGTTCCTTCATCCAGGCTACAATACGGGAGGGCATGGGCAAAGCTGGTAGGGTTTTTGCAGTCGGTAAACATAGTTTCCACTTTGCCAATATCGGTTCCAATTATGGTGGACTTCACAGCTCATTTGCATAACATCGGTTTTGTTCCAGCATCTATCGTGTCCACTGTGGCAGCCATTTCATATTTCCATAAGATCAATGATTTCCAGGACCCTGGAAAGAATTACATTATATCTAAACTCTTGACAGGCGCAGTGCCCGATGTGAGATTGCCTGGAACGCTGCCAATACTCATCTAGCTAGTTAACGCTGTGCCTTCGGTAATTACTTCGCATTATCAAGGTCTGATACTACGAGCCATGATGGTTCTAGCTTTCAAAGCATACTTGAGGGTAGGCGAGATGGTCCCTTGTTCTAGCAGGATAGTGCAAGGTTGTTTATAGTTTCTTTCAGGCATTTTAAGAATATTGGCAGACAAGGTCCCCAGTGTGTGCGGAGTGACGGAGAGTGTTTTCTCGGCACTTCCATTCACACAGCTAAGATAGTCAGTGCGTTTGAACAAGTTAGAGAGACAACGCAGTGTACGTTCTTCGCACATACAGATGGGAGATCGATGTTGCGAAGAGAGTTTGATGTATGATGTATTGTTAAGATGTCTGCTGGCATTCTGTGGCCTGAGTTGCACAGTTTTTAAGGGTCACATTTATATAATCGGGGCTGCGACGTCAGCAGTACTGCGGGGGAGTCTGATGATAAAATTAGAGCTGCAAGTAGATGGGCATCAGATGCGTTCAGGAAATATATCCGTGTAGCATGAAGCAGGTATAACGTAGTTCCAGCTTTATATTGAGGGTTCTGTCAGGGGATGAGCCCTTAGTGATATCTAGGAACTTAGTTGGGTATTATGTACGTATAACACAAAACAGGTCACATGTAGCAAGGAGATTAGGTTAGTAAAGGTTGTGGTAAAGTCTAGGTGATAAGTATCCTGTCAGGTGTCCGTGATATACGTTGGGGACTCTGTCAGGGGCGGAGCACTAGGTGATACATTGGGATATATTCGGTACGTATAACAAAAAGCAGGTGGCATGTAGCAAGGCAGTTAAGTAGGTGAGGGTGTAACAAAGTTTAGGTGATCAGGATTTTGATTCAAGTATTCCGGGATATATATTGGGGGCTCTGTCAAGGGCGGAGCTATTGGTTTGCAGGAGGTTGGGTATAAGGGTAACCCTGACAGGGGCAGAGTTATTAGTTAGGAGTTTAGCTATGTTTTGGTATAAAGGTTGGTGGGGGTCGGTCACATTTGATTTCAGTTAACCTAATGGCGGAGTGACCCCCATCGATACGGTGGTAGGGGTAAATATAGTGCAGTCGTGTAGTTAGTCATGTTAGTAATTAGATGTCACAGACGTTATTATGCTTAGAAATTATAGGTATTGCTTAACAATAATGCTGGAGCCGGCATGCTTGCTGTGTATTAATGTTTGCATATATGGTGTTGCTTAATATGTGTTAGTGAATAAATGTCATTAAGTTGGCATGTTTCAATCAACATTGGTCTTGTATCGTTGCTTTGCAAAGAAAGGTGTATGTGACATGGGCGAATACACTGATTTAGTGTGAGGCAGCGATGCAATATTGATAGTGGTAAAGGGGCAAACAATCGATCGCTCAAACCGAGAACAACGTGGAAGAATATGTAAAGGAGTGATAGGGGCTATATAGGCCAGCAAAGAAAAGAAATTCAGATTTGATTGATTCAGTATGTGTTATTGGCTGGCCAATCACCCAAATTCTTTGTTCAGTTTTGCGAACTATATCGATTGAGTTATATTTATTATCATTGTTTTGACCACCCTCCTCCCTATATCACTTTGACTGCTGGTTTGCTCAGGAGTTTGTTAATTGACGCTTTTCCCTGTAACAAGTGAGTACGCGAGATTTAACATAGGTTTTTTCCTTAAGCTAGTGTAATCAAGGCTTTTGAGTGCGGTAAACGAAGTAGGTTGATAATGGTACGAGAAAGAGGCTTGGTGTATGCTATGTACATGTGTTGGCGGAGTGACCACCACCGTTACGATGGTAGTGGTAAATATAGTGCAGTCGCGTAGTAAGTCGTGTTAGTAATTAGATGGGGCCGGCATGCTTGCTGTGTATTGATGTATGTATATATGGTGTTGTTTAATGTGTGTTAGTGAATAAATGTCATTACGTTGGCCTGTTTCAATCAACATTGGTCTTGTATCGTTGCTTTGCACCGAAAGGTGTATGTGACATGGGCGAATATAACATTATTTGAACATTATTGTCGGAAATTGAGAAAATTTAAACATAATGAATTCTCACTACTCTATTAGGACTCCTAGTCCTAATGTAAGGAACATCCACTTGAAAGCTTGTATCCTAGTTGTGGTATGCAATGTGTTTTATTAGACACTCTTCGATTTAAGGAACTTTGGTTATGTGTAATTTAGAATAATTGCAATAGTGTTTTCCTGGGTGTCCAATTCATGCGTAGACCTACACAAAATTAATATATGCGTACATTAGCATGGTGGATGAGATACAAGTTATAATATATATGCATATGTATATATGTATATATATATATATATATATATATTTAAAATGATGATAACAGAATGCATGTCTGTGTGTGTGGGAGAGTGTGGGTATGTTTGTGCAAGCAATAAACCAGACTCATAAAGTAATCAATATACCCAATAGAACATTTAAACATGCAACATATTTACCAGGTGAAACAACACTGGTGCTTGCTTCATCTGCACGCTCTTTCTCTGTGTTCTCCACTATCTACACCACAACAAAACCCAACCAATTAACCGCAGTAAACATCTTCAATGTGGCCATGTTTGTGGGAATCCAAAATGTCAACACATGCTTCAAATAGAGCCTTTACTTAAACGTGTTCAAAAGAGTGCATACAAAATAATCGATATTATCTTCTGACTGCAACAAGCGTAAGATAAGAGAAGAAACGTTGATATACTTGTCCTTACCAAATCTGAATGAACCTTGTATAGTAGACTTCAAGTAGCTTTGCACATTTTAGTTTACAAAACAAAAGTATACCATATTTTTATTTATTTGACCTATCATGCTCAACTTATTAAGATGGCAATTTTAGTATCATAATCGCAATAAATAATGTTCCTGTGCTAATTAACATCTCTTAAACTATCACCTGCAATATAAGAGCAGCACACAAAAATAAGATGCACAATGTGTAATGGCATATCATTTGTTCTGTGTATGTTATTTTACTTTTTATTTTCCAGTTTACACAAATATCAATATGGCATAATGCTTGAAATATCCCTTACTGTCTGAAACATCGTCAGCATCATGTACATTACTACCATCGTCAAATGTGTACGGATCATCTTCAGTAGGTACCTGCTGTGCACCTGTAACACATCACTATCAGAAGCTACTTAGTAAAATTGCAAAATCACATGAAAAGTACTAATATTGAGAGATAATGGAATCACCAAATTACAAATCTTAAGAAATGGAGTATTCACGTGAAATGACGTTCTTGACATACATTTATGTATGTAACATGACAATTAGCTATTCTGTATTCTTCTCTGCATAAACATATTTCTACCGCAACAGTCTCTTCAAAATGTCAAACAAAATAATTATTGTATTTACAATTAAAAACTACTGCCTTTATTTGTTGGTTCTGTAGGCCCTACAACACAACCCACAACTGGGCAAATGAGCCAGTGCTGACTGCATTAATTATAGACACCATTCATTGTAACAGCTGAGCAGTTGGCAGGACTCTGGCTGCCAACTGACTTTCACTTCTACATCTTTATTTATTGCTATTAGCAGCTACATTGCAGTGAATGAAATATTGCTATATTTGTTAGTTTCATATTGGTACAAACAACATCAAATTCTATTACTTTTTAAGATAATTAAGTTTATTCCCCTGCCCCCTCTAATTACACAAATGGGGTAACCCACCACGGACAACAGGCTGGTGGTACAGCAGTGGCACCCCAGCGGCATCGCGCAAGCTGTTTGACTGTTTACATCAGTAAGGGCAACACTAAGGGGTGTAAATGTATGGTTGCATCGCGTTACGTGAACTGGCAAAGGGCAGGTTTTCCACTGGCAAAGGTCAATTTTTGCCCGGGAAACAGCGACATGGTATGCCGGCGATCTTTCTAAATAAGGTTTTATCGCCCTCACAACATCGTATCTGTGATGCATATAATTATAAATATCCGTATAGGCTTTATAGACCCCAATAAAAACGTATATGGTTGAATTGCCAAAATTAAGTACAGGCCCGAATAAGACCGTATATAGGCTGACATTTGTAATCTAAATAAATAGCCGTACATAGGGTCTACGCATATTATTTGGAATGCGACAGTATTTTATAAATTAAATTATACTGGTGTGGGCAATAATCGTGGGTCCAATCGTGTTTGCCAGTTTTACTAAAACCAGATCAAATTCTTCCGTAAGGTATTTATGTGCTAAGTCTCTAACACATATTCCTTCCAATGTTTGCAAACAAACTGTTACAAAATTGTTTTGAGTGAAGTACTCACGAAAATATAACGGCGAAATCCAAATCTCGTCGAAGATGCCTGCGTCAAAAATCGTGGGTCCTATCTGCGCTGTGGAAATTGTTCGCGTGTCACGTGAATCAATGCGAGACCATGTAGTGTATTAAAATAGGCCAAGAGCGTTAGAACACGAGATTTCAGTGCCACGAATTTTGACCTGCCCCGACTTTTCTGGCCATCAGTATAACACGCAAACGGTGACACTTCCGCTCGGACACGCCACCACTTCGTATAATTAAACAGGAACGGTTTTATATTTACATATGTACATATATATATATATATATATACATATATATATATATATATATATACATATATATACACACACACACATATATACTTGTTGATAACATTAAACTCACTAACAAAATTATTCTTAAGAACTCACCCGTCTCCGTCAACAGCGGATGTCACAGACAGAAGTCGTTTATATCGTCTGCGGGGCAACTCGGCCCAAGGCCAAGGTCAAGGACAACAGCGATGAATAAAATATATTTCACAATGTTATATATATTTGCATTTTTTTATATTTCTTCATGGACAACAACGTTTTTTTTAGCAATGACGAATTGGCTGTCAGTGTCCATGATGGAGTAAGTGCCAAATGTAGCGTTGTGTCCATCTTGCATCACCTGATGCGACCTGTCCGGCCAGAGCTGACATGATGGCCTCTGAATGGCATGTCCACATATCCTATATTTCTGGCAGTATGTATACCAGCTGTATGTTGTAGCACTGGCGGGGTGACAAGACTCATAGGTTGACCAAATCTCCTTGTACACAGAGAATGAATGGCCAGTCAGGAAGCTCATTCCTCGGAAGTCTGTGGAAAGTTTTTTCTTTGCACTTGTAGTACCAGTTAATACACCCATGAACCATGCGGTGCATTCCACGTTTTTTCTTTTCCGTTTCTCCATTCTTCTAGGGCATTTTTTCCGGGAGGTGTTGTTGCGTCGCTCATATTGGATCAATGGCACGTTCTACCACCTCCCTCCCTCCCTCCCTGCAATGGCACCACCCATTGCCAATAATGGCAGTTACGCGATCAAGGAATTTCAACGTGATAAGTGTGTTGTTTTTATATTTGTATATTAGGCCCTATGGTTGTTTTATATATTATAAAAAATACACAATCTTGCATACTTTCAATAAAATTGGAGCATAATTTATAAGTGACGTTTTTTACCGTTTTCTTGTTTTAGTGGATATTTGTGTGTTATCTTTAATTTTCATGATTAAGATGCATATTCACCGTAATGTGTTTAATATTTTAACTTACTTTGTAAATAAAAAAACGATATATTTATTAATCTTTGTTGCTTTTTTCCTGTGACAGTAATTCCTTTTTTCCTTGTTAGGCCTACATTCAAAATTTTGTAACCATTTCCGGCCCCACTATTTGTGACGCTTCAGTACGACAGGCCGGTTATTCGGCATTGACGATGTCTGCTATTCAAATCGTTTTTACTCATAATTATCCACTACATGGAGCCATTTGTTATGTGCGGCTGTCAAGGCGAATAAATTAGCTATTCAGCAGTGGTCATCGTTTATTATCGCTCAATAATCGTTTTCGGAGATTTTCGCGGTTTTTAATGATGTAATATCAAAATCTGCGGTGGCGACAATGGCGGATGGCATTATTTCAACTAGTGATTTACCACCGTATGTTTTGGACAGATTATTTGATAGTTGTAGCAAAGAATGGTATTTTTGCAGTACTCGTTCATTCAGCTGAGTGAACTGGAGCAACATAGATTGAACACACTTGCCCAGGCCAAGGTTTGACACCACAGCACAGGATTCAAACCCAGGTTCTCTCGGTCGAGAGTCTGAAGCTCTGCACCACTGCGCTCCGCTCCATGAAACCCTTTGTATACAATATTATTTGGCAGATTATTTTTATGTTGGTAAATCATAATTATATTAATTCGTTTGGCAATTTATAATGTATGTTATATTATAAGGTGGACTGCATTGGTTTTAAAATATGAATTGGTGGATGTTTGAAGAACTGATGAATACACTCTCCACATGCCTCATTATATTTTACAAAGTGTTGGTCGGCTCTAAAAAGAAATGTGTGTTGTTCTTGTTTTTTCCAATAACTTCAGTCAACTGTCTTAATTCATGTGGCTGGTCAAACTGGATAAACCATTCAGATGTCCAAGAGGGTTTCCTTCCGGATTTGACATCGTGCCGTGCCGCACTCTCACTTGTTTCGACACTTCGCCTTCATTCACTTGAAGTGCACACATCATATATCATTATATTCACAGATTTATATGATGGCATGGAACTGCTATCCACGTGGAACTTCAGAATCAGACTACAACCAAAGCAGGCCCATAATGTTTTGGAGGTGCATTATTTTATAGACCTGCATTTAAAGACTCCCACAAACCTTATACTGCACCTCTCTTGATACAATACTCTAACCCTCATTTAGATCTGAAGTGGAACTGTTTTCCCTTGAATGAAACATATTCCTACACTGAATGTGGATTGCCACGCTACATTATACTTATTGGTTTCACCTGTTTTAGTCGTTTGGGCCGAAGGTCCAACGGACTTATGCCATCACTCCGCGTCCGCCGTGGGCCATTCTAGTTGTTTCCTGCACTAGGCAACGTTCTATTAACGGTCTAGTCTGTATATTTTGTGGTTACAATGTTATGATCTTATGAGGTCTCATTCAACTAGTCAGCCTTATTCAGAACAATATTGCCAAGCCGACCGTTCTATGCTGGCACTGATGGTGGTTACTGCCAGGGTGCTTGTCGTCCTCAGTGGTTCTTTTACGTCCCAAATTTAGATTAGCCGTTAGCTGCCATATCTTAGAAACCGTTCAGCAACATTTTATATAATTTTGCTTAGAAATACCTTAGGGTACTGCCACTAAGAAATATGTATTTGATTTAATCATACTAAGGGCACCGTAGGGTCCCCAAAACTAGTAAATTTTTAAATTTTGCATATGCAAAACCTTGATAGTCATGTTGTGCTATCATTTTGTTTACACGTAAAAACATAGTCTGGTAAACTTGATAAGTTTTTGTAGCAGCACATTTGCACTTACAGTGTATCATTGCAACATAACATACATACCGTGTGCCAAATTTGAATGTCATGCATATAAAATGTCCATGCAGTCCATCTGCATACAGTGTATATAATGTAAACCTTCAACAGCCGTTTTCTTCATTTTCGCTTTTTGACCCCTACCATGTTCAATGCTCCATAACTTCGCCAATTGTCGTAGCAGAGTCATAGTTTTTGAAACCGTGTAAATCATCTTACCAAACCTTTACAAGAATATAAGGAAACAATGTTACATTTGTTCCGACTTATCACATATTTGGTCATATATAGTCCAAAGGACTTCAGGGTATCTTGGCCCATTTTTATATTTAAATAATAAAACAAAATATTCACAAAAATTATCCTTTAATGGCAAACCAACCACCTTCTCCCAATACCACAGAATGACCATCAAAAAATAAATATATATATATATAATGTACACGTATAATGTAAACACATTATACAAATAATATATATCTGTATATATATATATAATATATTACATTTGATCACTATTAAATGTTGTGACATGTTAAATTATAGTATTATTTGTAATGTCTATAGCATGGATAGCACACTGCAGCATATAAATTAAGAGTGCTCCAAAACATACTGCATAAATGAAGAATAATAGACACCAATTGTTTAAAACAAATTAATATAATATAATAAAAAATATCAGCTGCTGTCAACATTAAATTTATGGTAACCTTATTTAATTAAATATCGCATGTTTTATTGACTTTGTTTGACAATAGTATAGATATATAAAGTGTGATCTATCGTCACGTCTGGAGAAAAAAAAATCAACCATAAAGTGGCGCCACCTACCGGAGTTTCCAGTGGAACTAATGTATGTACACACAAAAGCGAATGAATTTCTTGTACATTTTGATGGATAAAAAACAATAAACTTAATGTGTTTTTTCACGTGACAAGTGTACACGTGTACAATAGGTGTAGTAGATATATCATGTGAAGTTTGATGACTGTAAGTGACCACTTTCACGGTTTTTCCTAGGTGCGGGCCTAAACTGCAAAAGTAGACCTACCAGTCGGATGTTGACGATCGACATAATAACGATGTCGGCGAACTTATATACAACTTGTTCAGCAACTGCAAAAACGATTAAATCTTGGTGGCCATCTTGGATTGCTGGTTACCAGGACGACGGAATGTAAAATGATATGGCTAATTTTATTCGCTGATTATCATTCGATCCGAAAACATAGGGGAAGTGCACCGATATTGAACCCTCTAACTTCCGAGCCCTCTTTCTCCATTCCTGTACCGAGGACTATTAAGGATCAGGCCACGAATCACTACAAGCTCTGTGTCCAAGCAGAAAATAGAGTCAATGTATTTGTTATTTTTTCCCAAAAAATGCAAAAAAGTGTTTTTTGTAATTGGTCCAATTTGAGTAACGGTTGACATATATTGGACTACAGTGGTCCTGATATTGGACCAGGTGGTCCAATATTGGTTCTTCTGGTTCAATATACGTTATCCATCAATTATTGATGCTTTGAAAAAACCAAGGTTCAGCACACACTTCGTACTTATAAGAAGGTAGTGGTTTAATGCATACATCACGAAAACTACGGCGTTCCAGTGAGCATACAAATGACATGTGACGAGTAAGCGCCAACTAAATTTGACATAATTTAATTCTGAACTGAGAACAAACAATTATATTTTGTCACGGATAGAAGAATACGCCGACGAAGTGATTGCCATGATAGAATCTGTCACGGATAAACGAACAAACCAACGAAATAATGGCCAGTAGAGTGTCTAATAATGGCAACAAGATACCAGTCAGTAAGTAATGGTCCCTGATCACTAAATTAGGAATACGATATTTTACTGACACATATCACATCGATACTTATATAGGGCAGGCCTCCGGCACAACTCATGTGTATCCATATCCCACAGTGTACACATTTCTTTTCGCTCTTCGTCACACAGTACACAGTACCAAGGTTCGTTGTCACATTGACCGCTTTTTTCGTTTTGGCTGCCAGGAGAAAGCTGCCGTTTTTGTCTTTTTCCTATCTTAATTGGATCTGTTGTCTTTCTATTTATTTTGCCAACTGTTGAGTTATGTCTACTTTTGTGCCTTTTTACTTTTGTTATTAAAGTGTTTTATAGGGACTGGGTGTTATGCTTTCCGACTTGGTGGTGGTTCTTTTGGTCCTAGAAATCGCTGGTTTTGGGATGGGAGACAGTATTGCAGGAGTTATGACCTTTCTACCCAGCTCTGGTTGATCAGTCAGCTGCCCCGTGATTGGGACTAATGCTTCATAATGATCAGCATCTTCACTCAGATTTAGGTATTTGACCATAATTGCACCAAACTTCTGAAATTCCGTCCCAAATTCAAGTACACTATCTCCAACGCAGATATGCACTGGTCGTTGTAGACAGCGTGCCGTCGCAACGATTCCTATCTCCCCAGTCATTTCACTGGGATTCGCCATCGATGTGATTCTGTCCTCGATAGATGCGTAACACAGTCTCTGAAGTAGATTTGCGTTCACCATCCTCTCATCAATGTTTTCATAAAGGCCAAAGTTGTCTAGCATATATGCAATCATGTTTGATCGTAGCGCATTAGCGGAAATCATTTCTCGTATTCTCATTCGCAGATCCTTTAAATTGCCATCGTTGTCTCTTTCTGCATGCTGCATGTCGAGATCTTGACAAATAACAACGGCTCGGAAGAAACAACGCATTGGTTGCGACACACCTGAAACCATTCTGTCTGCTGCTTGTGGATGGGCATGGATCATTGGACTGTTGCTCGCTCGTGGACAGGAGTTGGTTGTTGGATTGTTGCTCGCTGGTAGACGGGCTTGGGTCATTAGACTGTTGTTGCTCATTCTCGGAAAGGCTGGGTTTGTTAGACTGTTGATCGCTCATGGATGGGCATGGGTTGATTGTGACATGCCTGAAACTATTCTGCCTGGTGCTTGTGGATGATCTCAGCTCATTGAGCTGTTGCTTGTTTGTGGGCGGAAATGGATCATTGGACTGTCGGTCGCACGTGGACAGGCTTCCTCCAGTTGTTGGACAGTTGCTTGCGGACGGATATGGATCAGTGGATTGTGCTTGCTCATGGACAGGCTTCGGTTGTTGGACTGTTGCTCGCGCGAGGACGTGTTTGTTGTATTTGACAAATTGTCATTTTGCATATCGACATCTCTGGCAGAATTCGATGGAACGTCTGTACCAGTTTCCGAGTAGGACAACTCGAACGCGGCGAAATCTGCAACAGTCCATATGTTCCGATCACAAGGCTAAATGCCTGTGCACTTGAAACCATTGGCAACAGTTGCCATGGAAGCAGAGCGTACGTATGCCCTTCCAAAGATACAGCAGACTGAGGAGATGGTGAATGTAGTTTTTTCGGTCCTCAGCCAAGTGTGACATTCCTCATTGTATAGGTCATCGGAGGTTTATAGAAAACCCGATCAAGGGGTTGGAGACGGTGCGTCGTATGTGGAGGAAGAGATAATATGACGACTCCATGGTCCCAGGTGTATTGGATTGCATCAGTATTTTCCGTGTGTGACGAATGAATGTCAAGAATCAACAGAACATGTTTGTCTTTGGTGCAGCCAACATGAGATACAAAGTGCTTCAGCCAGACAACGAAGAGTTCCTTGTTCATCCAGCCTGATTCAGTATTCACTATGACGCTTCCAGGTGGGGCGCCTTCCTTCAGTGATTCTATCATGCGTTTACGCCTGAAAATTTTCATTGGTGGAACATAGTTTCCCCCTGCACTGTTGTAGTAAAGCCTCTCTCACCATTAGTAAGAGATGCGGTTTGCTTTTTCCCTCTTTTTCCAAGGACCCGGCCAGGCTTCTGCACAGTTGTTATACCCGATTCATCCACGTTGAAGATGTTTGTAGCATCGAATCCGTACGTGTCAACCAATGTTTCTAGTTTATCGTAGAACTCAAACACACTCTCACGATTGAACCGTTGGCTCTCGTAGTAGAAGTTGTCTCGGCTTGACGGAGGGAGAGTTCAGGGTGTCTCCTCATAACATCGCGGTACCAATGTCTGCTAGCTGCTTGTTTTTCAGTGTTGAAGCAATGCCTTATCCCATTCGCTTCAGCCAACTGATATGCCATATCCATAAATTCTTTCCTGGTCATACCAATCAGCATATTCTCCAGTTCTAAAACACGCTCCACCAGCATTTTCTCCAACTCTGGCGGCAGAGTGCAAGGGCGACCAAAATACTTTCTTGGACCATTAGCGATGTTGTTTTTGTTGTTTAGGTGCCGCTTCAGGGTAGCCTTCGGAATCCCATAGGTCCTGCTAGTTGCGTTGAGGCCGGCGTCTCCATTTCTGAATGACATGACCGCTCTATTCAGTTCGTCTTGGGTCCACTTTTCGTATTTGCCTCTGGAAAATAAAATTTGTAGCCTCAATCAATCAAACAGATGCGATATTCCCAAGTATTTCCTTGATTTAATATGGTATTTTGTATCTGAAACTAAATAAACCCATTCTCATGTTTAAATTTTGGTCGTTATTGACCATTGATGAAAAAAGTAAGAGGCAATTTCACATTCTTGCTTGTCTGTGAAAATAATAGTCATGCCTATCAAACTTTAAGCAACGTATGATGATTCTATTATTATCAATAAAATAATGAGGCGTTTTTAAGAAACAAATATTATTTGTTTTTTATTTTCCCGCGTATTCCAGCAAAACTGTCTAACAAAGTGAATATTTCAAAAAATAATATACCCCGTGTTTAAAAATGTAGGCCTCCCCTCTCACTCAACAAGGCCCCGAGCCATAAGTATGAGTCAAATATACACATGCAGACACTTCAATATGACACATTTCCATATCTCATGTGTGTTGGGATGGTACGTATAGTGGACCACTGGTGCCTTATATTGGACCAGTGGTCCAACATAGGGCACCCGGACTGGTCCAATATCGGTCGAAGGCATAATTAACTTCTTCGATGTGATTCTCGGAAACTGTACAGTTTTCCGTCTTCATGCCCCTCCTGCACGTTATATAGACCTCCTATGACACTCTATTGTAATCGTGTACAATCTACTCTGTAATAGGCTTTGCATCACGCCTTGAAAGTTGGTTAAATATTACAACGAGATGGATACAAATACATTGTTATCACCTTTTGTGCGTCTCCGCGCTGACCGCCATTTTTCGTTCTGCGAATAGATGATAGGTTGTGTGAAGCATTCGCCGGGTGTCACTGCGATCTAATTACTATATATAGGACGCAGAACGGACGGTGGTCCAATTTAAGTACAGGTCCAATATCGGTGTACTTCCCCTATAATATTCCTATTCATAAAATGCATTTTCGTTGCTCAAATCTTGACTTGAAGTGAAGTAGTCAATTGTCTTGCATAGCTGTAGTACTGAAATGGTTAAATGATATACCAGTCCTTGTTATTAACAGTCATGTTTGCAGTCATACAACCTATATTAGGAAAAACTTGGTATGACAGCGTCCTTGCGAAATTGTCACCTCAAAACTGGAGCATCAATTCGGGATCGATTGTTATGAACCCAATATTTTAAGCACATAAATTAGTATTAGGCCTACATGGTGATTCATTTTAGTTTACTGATGTGAACCTACTTACTATGCCAATAACTAATTTTATCAGATATGACTAGTGTTTTGTTGTATGCTATTGACTACATCATAAAACAGTATTTTTAAGTATTTGAAATACTTGTAGTAATGTAATTTATTTAAATGCGGTTGCATTTTATAGTATTTGAACAGTCCAACTTCAATAATATAAATTTGTATTTAACTATATCTTTTAAAGTAATGCATTCCAATGCCTATATGATTGACGGGCCTGGCCCGGACAGTGACTAATGTTGACTAATATATGACGACATTGTTTCGCAAAACATTATATTGGCTACGGTATCAGGCATTTATTTGTTATGTTATTATTTTGAAGAAGGCTATTTCCCCCACAGGCGACTATGTCGATAACATAGACTTGTAGACGTAGCGGCATTCAGACGTAGAAACGCGCCGGCGTAGGCACGAATTGTTCTAAATTAAATCGGCGGATTACAAAGAGTCATTATTCCCAATTATATCCTAGTATTCACACGTATTTGAACTTTATTACATTCACATTTCTTATTACATTTCAACTTCGCATAGGTCATATTTGCATATATACAGACTTTGAAATATAACTGTGGGATTACATTGTAGTCGTAAAGATACCTGACGGAACTCGTAAGTGCCGTGTCACCTTGGCAACAACAAGCTGGTTTTGGCTTGTCATTCCCTACGCTCCGCTTCACTCTCCAAATAAGGCAATAATGTCCAGTTTCCAGGTCGATTTCGCCGAAATTTACTTCATCGGTGCATAGGTATATGCAAACAAAGATGGATCTGTGACTCTGACCAAGAATTATATTTTGACTTCAATGTCTTTTTATGCTGATCACATTCGTATTTAGGCTTGCAATCGGCTTTCGAAAGTGACCACCGCAGAGTCTTGCCGAGCTTGCCGCCGGCGAACATGCCTAATTCATAATCTTTGACCTGTTTCTGTAAGAATCCTTCTTTGATCAGTGGCTGCGCAGCAACACGTCACGCAGCGACAAAGCGTCCATATTATGATTCGATAATATTATCTGCAGAGGAAAGAGGCAATATGTCGTAAAACTGGCAAGTACTAACGTGAAGTGATACGTCATAGCCACTATTCAGTTAAAACACTTTCATCAAACAGATTACTAAACGATTACAAAATGGCTACCACTGGTCTACGTTACAGGTGAACCCAAGCTGAAACAGCCAACCTGTGTCAACTATGCGTAAGCAGTGTTGGTCAAGGTCTACTATATTCAATACAATACAAAGATAAACTTTACAAGTAGTTGAAATTCAAAAACCCTGAATCTCCTGAATATGAAATGTTAAAATCTAATCTAAAAACATATACTGTTATATTGAAAAGGAGCTTTCGCACAGGAAAGCAATAATATTTTGAAACATCTTTTAATCAAGTCAATTTGATATAGAAACACTTGGAAAACTATCAATGAAATTCTGTCTAAAAGTAAAACTAAGAAATAATTTCCAAAATATTTTAAAGATTCAAATTCTATTCTGACAGACAAAGTAGAAATTGCAAATAAATTTTACACATTTTACTAATATTGGAAATAATCTGGTAAGAGATATTAAGTACAAAGGCGTTCATGATCATTTATATTATGTAAATAAAACGATGTATAGTTCTCTAATGTGTTGAAGAAGATAGTATAAAGAAAACAATAAATAATTTACCCAACAACATAAGTTGCGGATTTGATGGTTTCTCCACTAAATTGTAAAAAATAACTGAACCAACAATAACTAAATCTATAACATTATTAACAAATCAAATGTTAACCACAAGAATATTTCCTGATAAATAAAAAATTGCTAAGGTTATTCCAATTTACAAAAAAGGCGATCCAACGGTCTTTAGTAATTATAAAGCTATATCTCTTCTACCAGCTATTTCAAAAGTACTGACACAATAATTATTGATCAATTGTCTTCATATCTAACAGATTCTAAACTTTTTTTGACCACCAGTATGGTTTCCGACCTCAGCATTCAGCCGAGTATGTCGCACTGGAATTAGTAGATAGAATAATAACCCTAATGGATAAGGATGAAATACCCATAAACATTTATTTAGATCCATCTAAAGCATTTGACACCATTGACCATATAATATTGGATAATAAATTAAAATATTATCGTGTAAATGGTACAAACTTTATTGTATTAAATTGCTACCTAAATAATCGAAGCAATATACTGAAATTGATAATATCAAATCAACCGTTTTACCAATAACAACGGGCGTACCACAAGGCTCAATCCACGGACCTCTGTTATTTATTATATATGTCAGTGATTTTGCATGTGCCAGGAAAATGTTTAATTTCATCATTAACGCTGATGACACAACTTTATCCGGTGCATTAAACACTTTTAACGATAAAAAACACGACAAAAATTTAGAATTTCAAATAAACGAAGAGTTTTGTAAGATAAATGCATGGCTATAAATAAATAAATTATCTTTAAACATTGCAAAGTTCAAATATATGACGATTCGAAAGGTAAATTAAAATATACAAAGCTTTACTCTCAAAATAGACAATATAAATATTGAAAAAGTTTAATTATTGATATAAATATGAACTGGAAAAACATATTGAAACAATTCCAAATGCCTGTTCTAAAACAATATAATTTTAATAAGTTAAAACATATGTTACCTCTACAAGTTAAAATACAGTTATATAGTTCATTAATTTTACCATATTAATTACTGTATCATGGCATGGGGTTTTCAATCAAATATAATTATAAAAATGCAAAACAGCTTTAAAAATTATTACATTAAGTAATTATAATTATCACACACAGCCACTATATAAAAATCGCAACATGTTAAAAACCGACGACATGCTCAAACTACAACAATTAAAATGTTATTATATTATATTAATGATACATCATCCGTATCTGATAGCCCGCTTTCTTGAAAACATGATCGGCGTATTAATGTCAGTTCATTATTTTCTTTGTTTTAATATTCAAATCTAAGTTATTATTTATACAATTATATTGTATACCTCGCGTAAACGAGATAAATGTATCGTGTTTTATCGTTTATTTACGATTTTTAATTATCATTATCACAAAATATTTATTTTGCACATTGGTTTCAGTAAAAGTGAGTGCCTGTAGTGTTTGAATTGCTAGATAAAGTGGAGCACTGTTTGTCTTACGTCCATGTGAGGATGAACTGATGTACGAGAACAAAGATAGGATAAATGAAAAGAGGAAATACATTAAATAATACCAGTTGTCACCGGTAAACACGAACATAATAAAGACTAACAACAAAAATAGAAAACAGGAGTTTCTTTCCTCCTGTAATATGGTCAACTGGTGATTGAGTGATATAGTAAAGAGGCTGATGTGTTACATTTAAACTCATAAAAGCAAGTAATACCCGTTAGCACAAAGGCTTTTTCAGGTTAATTGAGTAGTAAGTATAATAATAGAAAATGAATTAAAAAGGGAAAGAAATGTACAAGTAACTGTTTGCACCCGAATTAGTGGCATCAACGTGACGCTCCTCTCGAGTTGTGGCCGTGTTCGTGTGAGACCCGGCACCCTATTGCGCATTAGTTCTGTATTGACTTTGTCGGCGTTTACAAAGCCACCCAGTGGGCCAATTACACGCAGGTCAACTGTTTGTTTTGGGAACGGTATATTGCGTTTACCAAAATTGGATAATGTCTTAATATTGGAAGTAGCACGTCCGTTTATCTTGTGTGTTAAATCCTTCACCATGATTCTCCACCTGAACGTCCAGCAGTCGGTCAGCTTCTTCATTTCCTTTATTTTTCTTGTCTCGAACGCCAGTTTCGCACGCCGCGCGGTCAAGTCTTCGTTGATGAAGATAGGCGCATTTCGCTGTTGTGTGTTGTGTTGTTTCGGGCTCGGTAGACTTTATCCCGAATCCGCTCAGTTCGAAATCGCACAATGACTGTCCGTGTGTTTGCGTCCCAGGCGGTGACTCCTCACGATTTCTTCAAGGCCGATTGGAGGGGGGGACGCCCATCTCGTCGTTGATCACTGACATAACAATGGCGTCCGTGTCTTCGCCATCGCCGGTCTCGGGGACCCCATGTATACGCAAATTCGGCCGACGGGTACTATATTGCTCCAGGGAGTCGTTGCTGTCATCTAGCGCTCGCACTTTATCTTCGAGCTCGGCGATGCGTACGTCTTTAGAGTTTAGTTGTTTAGTGAGGTTCTCAATGTTTTGATCAGTGACTTTGTTCGCAAGTTCGCGGGAGTAGAGTGTTTTTTTCATTTTCGCTAATACATCATCATCACTGATTAGTTCGATTATTCATAGTGCAAGCATTTCTCCTGATTCGCTGTCCGGTCGCCTTTTAGGGGGCATTGCTGTTAGCGTCCTTTCCAAGCACTATTGTTTTATGACGCAACACTGCTTACGCATATTTGATACAGGTTGGCTGTTTCAGCTTGGGTTCACCTGTGACGTAGACCAGTGGTAGCCATTTTGTAATCGTTTAGTAATCTGTTTGATGAAAGTGTTTTAACCGAAAATTAATCTGCACAGTGTTGAGTTAATTAACTCATATTTAGGCTCCGTTTTCTAAATTCAACTTGTTTATTTGCAGGAACATTATAAATAGCTGAGTTGGTGGAAAGAGGAAATTGAAGAGCTCTACTTAACAGTGCCATTAATTGAACAATGGGTCACCTGACATATAGTGTAAGATGATGTCTGACTTTGTTGTGCCCCATTCTGTTCTGTGCGACATCTACTGATCTACTGGGAAGTTGTACCTCACTTCGAGTTTCAAATGGATGTGTGCATCTGACAGCTTTGTGTATCAAAATGCACACCAATGCTATTAATAGGACAATGTGTTAACTGACACAGTAGTGAAGAAGATGTCTGACTTTGTTCTGCGACATTAGTTCCATGTGGCTTCTGCTGGGAATATGTACATCACTACGTTTCAAATGGATTTATGGAATCGATCGATTTGTGCATCAAAATGGATATCATCCCGTCATAATGTTGCAAAGTTGGAGTACATAATAAAAGTTATGCTTTCTTAAGCTCATCATGTTTGGATTGTGTTCTACAGCATATTCTTCAAAATTTGTTAAATAAATGTTGTGGTAAGTGAACTATACTGGGAGTAGTGTATAAAAAGGTGTCGACAAATTTGCTTTTACAATAATTTTGAACATTCATAAAATATAAATGTTCCACAACATTCAAAATGTTTTAGGGATCTTCTTGAGCTAAACACACCAATGATGACTGAAAACAGTGTTTTAAAATACACGTTACTTTTAAAGTTTTGTAGTTTTATAACTTTATTTCCATCATACAATGGCCATTTTATTTGTTATAACAAATAATTATTGCACTATCAGTACAAATTTTTTTTTCTTCCACTGATGCAATATTTTAAATATTTTTTCGACAACAATCTTATGCTCTTTATATAATCTACATTTTTCAAACTAAAATTAAACCTTGTGTAGATAGGAAAGTACATCACTATTTTAATACCGTAAATTATGTTAGTGATGTATAATGTATTTATACTGTTTGTGGAAATAGCAAAATGTATAGCCAGATGTATATAATGAAAAAAGAACATGATAGTACCATAGTTTTTATATTCCAACAAAAACAATGTCAATCATTCAAAATTACATCAGCGTCGCCATCGGTGGCTTCGTACATGAAGAAGTGGTGTTTTTCCTTTTTAAATCAATCCGTCTGTCATGAACTGTCGAAATGGTCATTCTTCGTTTATTCCATATATTTTCCTTCTTTTCTTTTGCGGAATATGTGACATAAACAGCAGCTGGTCCACGTTTCATTGTGATAATTTTATCGGTCACGACTCATTCGCACGGCGATGGCTTATCCATATACACACATGTTGATGACGTATTTCTTGCATCTGTTAACTCGGCGTAGCTAATCGAAGTCTGACGAACAGGCCCGAATATTCATGAGCATGCCTTATACGGATCATGAAGGTGGGCCTAAAGTAGAAACTTTGCGTACGCGGAATTATTTTTTCGATTATTGTCTGGGTCATTAGTGTTTAATAAAACATAATTATAATGAAAGACTTAGGGGAAAGTCCCTAACGCGCACCCCCTCCCCAAAGCGCCCCATCCCTACCCTAGCAGATTGAAAAAACACAGTGCAGCCGTTGCTTGTCACATTCGATAGATGTCGCTATTTGACAAATGCGCAGAAAAAATTAGCATATTCTCGATCGTCTTGACACGACACGACGATCGGTGAGTTTTATGACACTTTTTACCTTATTTTGTTCATTTAGTGGAAGGCTTGTCAGTGCGCCAAATAATAATGATTACTGCTTACGATGACACTGTTAGTAGTTCAATTGTATGACCGAACCATACGCGAATACTATGAATTTCATTTATAAAAATAATTTTGCAAATGGCCGATTTAGTGTCACTGACAGTTTTTCACAAAGCGCACCTCTCCCATGTCCCCAAAGCGCACCGCAGCAAAACTCATACAATTGGAGGTGCGGTTTGGGGACGTTACACTTTTTCGTGTATATCATAAATTAATTCATTTATTATGAAAATATAAAGTATTTCTCGCGCTCTAGAAACAAATTGGACTAAGACGCACTGTACTACAGTTACGGTTCACAGCCGGTGCGTTTTGGGGACCCGCAAATGTGACACAATTTAGGATAGACTACTTTAATTAATTTGTGTATGTTAAACCAGTTTACTTACAATTTTCTTGCGGATTCAAATAGCATATTGCGATGATTGATTGTAATTTCCCGAAATTGAAACTATGCAACCACTGTTTATTTCAGATGGGACGTGATCAACAACAGCGGAAATATGGAGAGGCAGATTTACAGGAGGCCCTCTTTGCTCTTCAACATGGCGAATCATATAGAAGCGTTGAACGGCAATACGGAGTCCCCAGGCGAACTCTTCAACGACACCATAAGGGCCAGGTAATGTTTATGTAATTTATCAAAAAATTGTCTGAAAATTAGATTTTCATAATTTAGTAGTCATAATTACAATAATTATTACCATTGCAATAAAATGGGTTGCAACTCGGTCAATGTTTTATGCGTTCGAATAATATTACAAGTAATTTATATATAAAAAACACCACACAGCTTAATTTCAATTGCCATGGTGTGGTACTACCGTATTACTGTGTTGTTTCAAACTTTATAAAAAAAAAAGCTTAGGTGAACTTATCCATACAAATTCGGCTCTGTCCTACAGGTTCGAGCGCCAGGTCGGCAACTTCTAGAGAGATTTCGCCAGATCCTAGACACCGACATTGAAGATATTATCGCCAACCATGCAATGGACATGCAGCAAAGGTTCTACGGGTTAACAACTACCGAACTCCGACAAATGGCATTCCAAGTGGCTGAGTACAAAGGCGTCGCACACCCCTTTGATCAAACCAAAAAGATGGCTGGTCGACACTGGCTAGCTGGATTTCTTGCCAGAAACGGAACACTCTCTATTACGGAACCGGAAGCGACGAGTATAAATCGGGCAGTGGGATTCAATAAGGCACAAGTCGATAATTTTTTCGAGATATGGAGGTCGCTTCTTGAGAGCATTGGGCCAATAGATGGTGACAGAATCTGGAACATGGACGAGAGCGGCTTAACGGTTGTTCACAAACCTGGGAGAATCGTCGCGAAAAAGGGTCAGAAACAAGTTGGAAAAGTGACGAGTGGCGAAAAGGGGAAAACGGTCACAATCATATGCAGCATGAGTGCAAGTGGGCGTTATCTCGCACCATTTGTGATCTACCCGAGGAAGAAAATGAACGAGCACTTGCTCGTTGGCTGTCCACCTGGTACAGTGGGAGTGGTGACAGACAGTGGCTGGGCAGACAGCAAAGTCTTTGTGCAGTGGTTGAATCACTTTGTCGATGCGGTCAAACCAACGCCTGCCAAAAAGGTCGTACTCTTTGTTGACGGGCACATCAGCCACAAGTCGCTCGAAGCAGTGGAACTCGCCAGGGCGAATGGCGTCGAGCTCATCTCCTTTCCACCGCACACTACTCATCGACTCCAGCCGCTCGACAAGTGCTACTTCGGACCGCTCAAGGAGTACTACAGACAGGCATGCGACTATTGGATGACTAGCAACGCTGGAAAACGAATCACCTTCTATAACATCGCGGCCCTCTTTGGAGCAGCATACACAAGGGCTTGCACGATCGACAAAGCCGTGTCTGGGTTCTCCAGTTGTGGACTGTGGCCATTCAACCCTGCAGTGTTTAGAGATGCAGATTTTGCGCCATCGTTGATGACGGACAGCGAACAGGCAGCCCCAGCAAGCAGCGCCCCGCCGGCGGTAACTGAAATTTCCTAATGAAATTGTCGCGTCTGAGCCTCTTCCGAGCAGCGCCCATGTTGAAGCGACTAACATCTCTGAACGCGCGACGCTGCCTGACGCAGTTGCCTCCACATCGACTGGCCGTACTACACTAATGACGCCTATAAACCCGTTCATTCACGGCATATCACCACTCCCCAAGGCTGGGCCCCGGCTGGGTAAACGACGCTCCCAGTCTGCAGAACATCTCACGTCATCGCCATACAAGGATAATGTGCGAGAAAAGCATCAGTAACTGAACGAGAAGCTTGAGAGGCAAGCCAATAAGCAGACATGCAAGAAATCCAACAAGCGCGAACTGCACAAGGGCAAAGAACGAACCACTGTCAAGCACGTGCGTAAAGTTGGTGCGACCCCTACGAAGAATACAGGTGCATCTATTGCAGTGAGCTCTATACCACGCCACCAACAGAAGATTGGCTGCAATGTCCATTGTGCCGCCAATGGTACCATGAAAAGTGTGGAAACGAGAAATCCGCATGCGACCTTTGCATGCAGTAGTCGCATAATGGTTGACTGTAGACTATCAGTGCAGGTTAACAATCAACAATGAGTCAATGGTGGCTAGACTATAGGCCTAATAGTAAGTAGTAATGACCACTCCGTAATGTCATCTGTAATTGTTTTCACCAGTATGCAACAATAAACGTTTAGCCTAGTCTACATTTTAGTTGGATTGCCTATGCGATTGACAGCATTTGGTGACCACGACACAGGAGGTGCGCTTTTGGGAGAGGCGGTGGGGCGCTTTGGGGGCACGCGTCCCCAAAGCGCCCCATTTTTATAATTTTTACTTTATGCAATATTGTTTTCTCTTATAACAATTATGACGTTTACTGTATATATAATGATGAATTAATGTACCCGCGTCGAGTAGTGCAAATAAATCGATTTTATGACAAATACATTTCAAAATAATAGCAGATAATGCTTAGGCGGTGCGCTTTAGGGACTTTCCCCTACATGAAATAATCATATTAGCAGCATTACTTAATAATTGCTTACATTCCAAATATATTAAAATGTTCAAAGAATCTCTTTAAAGATACACAATGCAATAGTTTCTATCGTGAAATACGTGTTAGTGATAGACAATTCGATCAACAGGTTTTAACAACACACCATGCCATCGTTGTTATCATAAAATAGTGTTATGAAGTATTAAATATGCGTATTCTAACATATTGACCCAATAAATGTGCTATCATGGACGACATTTAAAACAATAATTATGTTCATGCTATTGATTGCATCATGCAATGCGATTATGTAAGACCAATATTCAAACTAAACAGATATGCGTTAACAAGTTCCTCGTTTTGTATAATTAATGTAACATTCTTAAATCTATCATAAATATGCCATGCTCACCATAATTGTGTTTAGTAAACCCCACACTGTGTTCGAAATTAACAAAAAATCTTCGGCGAAATGTATACAAAACGTTGACACTATAAGCAACTCTTTTAGCGATACACACCAGCTTGTTTAGCCGCAAAGCTTTTTGATATTTCGCGCGAACGCAGTTTTCCCACATCCAAGACAATCAATTCAGCCAATAGCCTGTTAATAATTACCACCCTGGCTGATGCTGGGTAATGGAACAATTAATCTCCTTGTAATACTATCATCGACGGTAACATTACTTAAATGTGTTAACTGCTGTCATAATGGTACTGTAAGTGGCATGATTCTAGGATAAACATACACCTTATATCAGAATTGTGAATGGTGTCGGAGACTACGCTTCCTCAACCGGCGAATTCATCAGCCCTATCACTACCGGGCCGGGGAAATGAGCAATACTACCCTCTCGGACCGGGAAAATATGCAACACTACCCCGTTGACTCGACGAAAAAATCCAGGCAGAAAAACGAATCCCCAAACACATCACCCACGTTATGGGCTTGCAGATTGAACAGTTTGACCAGCAAACTTGAATTTGTAACAAAGCAATCGTGGATACGCCATCCTCGAGCAGAACACAATGGTATGAAGTAATTCTAAATTACTGATAAGAGCATTTCACTCTGCTGATGTCTTAATTCTCACACACGTTTTCTTTTTCATGGCGTATTTCAATCACGACAACATCGCATTTTCTGCCTGACGTTCTAAAAGCGTGTGTGCAAGACCTCTGTAAAATGTAAGAGTAAATTTACTACATCCTACGTGACTCCATAACAAATGTGTGCGCGCGTGTGTGAATTAATTTCAGCATTCGTCAGGTTTGGCGCACGCGACGGCTTGGTTGTCGTAACAAACGTCTCTTTCTTCTCTCGTCGACTTGACATTCTTGTCGTCCACAGGTTCGACGGGTGAATAACCGACGCCATCAAGAACTTCTGAAATAATAAATGACAAATATGTTACAAGCACTACGCCCGCATGGAGGCACTAACAAGCAGGTATACAAGAACAGCTGTGTACATGGTGATGTCGGCTGGACGAAAACATCATCTTATTTTGCGCTAGACTACCTATCATCTCGAACATCGCCGCTACCACCACTTCCACAACTACCACCAGCACAACATCACCCCCACAATGACCATCACCATAGCCATCATCATCACAATCAGCTTCACAATCACCAACACTACATCTTCACCACAACCACCGTCACAACCAACAACATACTTCCACTATCACACCCACACGACCACTACTACTACTACTCTCAACATTATCATCACAATAACTACAACAATGATGAAGATTATCACTGCCCTTACCACCACCACTACCACTACCGCCCTCACCACTACCAGTACCATCACCACTACCACTACCACCACCGCCCCCACCACCACCACTACCACCAATACCACCACCACCCCCACCACCACCACCACTACCACCACTGCAACCACCACCACCACCACTACCACCACCGCTCCCCCCACCAACACTATCACCACCGCCCTCACCACTACCACTACCACCACCGCCCTCAACACCACCACCGCCGACCTCACCACTACCACCACCGCCGTTACCACCACCGCACCCACCACCACCACCACCACTACCACCACCGCTACCATCACCACCACTACCACCACCGCCCTCACCACCACCACCACAGCCCCCACCACCATCACCACCACCACCGCCCTCACCACCATCACCACCACCATTACAACAACAACAAACAGCGACAACGACGCCAATAATAGCGATAACAACAGCAGCAACAACAATAGCAGCATCATCTCCTCTTGATTGAACACGGAATAAATATGGTCACAAAACACAACCGCCTCAGTAAACAAGGGTTACATTAACACAATGCATACATACCAATGTGCGTCACGCCGTCCATCTTCCCCCCGACTGCGGCGACTCCTCGTAGGGTGGCGGCAGTGAGATCGTGTCATACACATTGGCCCCCGAGGGCGGCGACAGGTGCACGACGCTGCGGGCAGGCGGCGGCAGAGTGTATGTGGTACTGTCGTAGGCGGGGTTCGAGTACGCCTCCATAGCGTAGTGGATCCTGCGAAGTCGCTTGAGGCGAAGATAGAGGATGACGACGGCACACACAAGGAAGGCCAACACAACCAGCGGAATACAGATGCAGAGAATCGCCATTAACACAGTGTGTTCGTGTCGCAACGCACCCACGACCTCTGAAATAATCAAAGTTTACAACTACTGTAACTCCTATTAAGACTAACACATAGTCGCTATCATAGAGGCCACGTTGGGTTTTGGTAATCGTCTACCTTTTATACAATTAATCTTTTTTTGTATTCCATTGACGCATCATTGTTCAGTCCTATTTAGGTGAATATGTATATTTACGTGTGCTCTTATTAGTGTTTGCCTATTCACGCGAGTTGTAAAGTGGTGAGTGTGTCGGTGCAATAATATGTACAGTGGAACCTCACTATTACGGCCACCTTCGGGACTGCGCATTAATATGTACAGTGGTACCTCACTATTACGGCCACTTTCGCGACTGTACCGTGGAACATCACTATTACGGCCACCTTCGGGACTGTGCAGTGATATATACCGTGTAACCTCACTAATACGGCCACATTCTGGACTGTGCAATAATAATATGTACAGTTGAACATCACTATTATGGCCACCATCGGGAATGTGCAATTATATATACCATGTAACTTCACTAGTACGGCCACATTCGGGACTGTGCAATGATATATATATATCGTGGAACCTTACTATTACGGCTACCTTCGGGACTGTGCAATAATATTTACCGTGGAATCTCACTATTGCGTCCACCTTCGGGACTGTGCAGTGATATATACCGTGAAACCACACTAATACGGCCACATTCGGGACTGTGCAATGATATATACCATGAAACCTCCCTATTACGTTCACCTTCGAGACTGTGCAATAATATATATTGTGGTACCACACTATTATGGCCAACTTCGGGACTGTACCGTGGAACCTCACTATTACGGCCACATTCGGGACTGTGCAAAGATATATACCGTGGAATCTCACTATTGCGTCCACCTTCGGGACTGTACAATAATATGTACCGTGGAATCTCACTATTACGACCACCTTCGAGACTGTGCAATAATATGTACAGTATAACCTCACTATTACGGCCACATTCGGTACTGTTGAACAGTGACTTGAATGACGAGGTGACCGTATTAACGATATATTTCTTATTCTTATTATATGTTGCTGTTACAGAAACAATTTTTGTCTCTCTGAGTGATCTCAATTGCGAGGTGGTTGTATTACCGAGGTGACCGTAAAGCGAGGTTAGATTGTACTTACGATGGCATGACGTGTGGTCGTTGGCCAGTACGTAACCCTCGTTGCACACGCAGCGATAACGACCATTAACCAAGGCACAGTCGTGATTGCATTCCGCCGGAAGGCACATGGATATATCTGACAGAATGAAAAATAAAAAGTAATGGTAAGTTTTTGTATAGCGCAGCGTACACCCTAAGGACGGCAAAACGCGTTACACTTAACTCCCCGGCATACCTGTTTAATCGAACACCATCTCTACATCTCTGGGAAGCATTCAATTGTCAACTGCCAGGTGCTCTTTCATACAGTTGAACGAACTGGAGCAAAATAGAGTGAAATAACTTGCCCAAGGTTTGACGCTGCAGCACAGGATTCAAACCCGGGAACTCTCTATTGAGAGTCCGATGCCACTTCGCCACGCGCTCCAGCAATGCAGTGGTTTCCATGATATGGCAAATACGGGCGACTAGCGTAGTTGATTTTTTGGTTGGGTGCTTTGTGCGCTTTCCCAACTCCAATTCCACATTGCCCCTTGAATCTAATCAATGCCACTGCTCTTGATGGTCACCAAAATTGCATCAAAGGCCTCTAATTGATACGTATATACTATTTTGCATTTGATCTTCGTTGACATTCACATCCGCAATTTGTAAAAGATAATGGTACAAATTAGTACCCCCACCGGTACCGTTACGGTGGTAGTGGTAAATATAGTGCATTCATGTAGTTAGTCATGTTAGTAAGTAGATGTCTCGGAAATTATATGCTTAGAAATTGTAGGTATTGCTTAACAATGCTGCTGGGGCCGACATGCTTGCTGTGTATATATGTATGTATATATGGTGTGGTTTTATGTATATATGGTGTTGTTTAATATGTGTTAGTGAATAAATGTCATTTAGTTGGCCTGTATCAATCAACATTGGTCTTGTATCGTTGCTTTGCACATAAAGGTGTATGTGACAGGGGCGCATATATAATATTTTGCATTTGATCTTCGTCGACATTCACATCCGCCATTTATAAAACAAAATGGTAGAAATTAGTTTACATTTGTACATTTGTTTCTAAAAATTACTTTACATACCTTAATTACAGCATCAGACAGAGCTGCTATAGCTGTGTCAAAATATAGGTATTCCGGGGTAATGATTTCAAATGTGTTACTTTTAACCTGGTTATACATTAACGCCAGTCATTTCTAATGATGGCGGACGTGTACAAACCTCTATATTCGTAAGGTGTACCCATCGCAAATGTAACTTTTATAATTGTTAAAATAACCAAATTATATGTAACTTATTGATAGAACGTAATAGGGCTTTCTTCACCCGAAATAAAATGATGACACAAAACCCAGAGATACACTTTACAGTTTTCTTACATCTTGTTACGTATGTTGTAGTGAAACCAAAAAAATACCAACCATTTCAATCGGTTGCGTATAAAAAGAGTAAACATACCACTTTCGCAATGGTCTCCTGTATAGTCTTTTGAAAAAAGGCAGCTGTAGCCATTCACTTCATCGAGGCAACATGCGCCATTTTTACAAGGGATAGAATCGCAACGCCTTTCTGAAACTGTCATAACATGGCAATTTTGCAGCACCAGTATCCCGAATGGACGTGTCTTAAAAGGCAATACAAAACAATAACTGATATACTGATCTCGTAGGTGAAAGAAAATAAACAGCACCTTGATCGATGTGAATGTACTTAGCTTCACTTGGATTGGGACATATCCCATTAGGTTTAGAAGCACTTTCAACCACCCGAAACAAAAGTCCTGATACTCGTACCACACCAGCGAAATAAAATAAATGTAAATGAGTTTGACAGTTGTTCGCATTGAAACAAAATTTACAAACCACGCAGATGTAATCTTTAATAACGTCGAGATAAATTTAATCATGTTGGCTGCGGTTTTGAGAGATATATATATATATGTATATATATATATATACATATATGTATATATATATACATATATATATATATATATATATATAACCAAACGTATGCATCTACCACAATTCGACACATTAATCGTACATGTAATGTTGATAATTGTTTAACATATTTATTCTATGTGTAAGATATTGGTTGAACTAGGTAGGGTTTTGTGCGTCCAACAAAATTTTGATGACACAAAAGCCAGTGAAACAAGTTACATATATGCCATTGCATTAATACGCTACGTAACATGTCGCTACTTCCATAATCGTGACGTGTGGAAAATAGCAGACAACAAAACGCATTATACTGTTCGATTTGTCTGAAGAAATAGCTACATTCATATATATTAAGTGAACAAAGAAAATGCATACCTATCATGCGTATAGAACAATCGTAATCCGTGTAGCCATCTTGACAGAGGCAGCTGTAGTTGATGGAGTCATCGGCATCGACGCAACACCCGCCATTTTGACAAGGGTTGGAATGGCACGCCAATTCTAAAACTGTCACTACTTCCTTATTTTGATGTGCCTAAAGGTAATCATTACAAAACAACAACTGATGTAAGGATATTTCAGGTAGAAACTAGCAAACATGTTTACATCGACATTGATGAGAACAAGTATGTGATTTTAACATTTGAAACAGGTTGTATGTAAATGCTGTCAAATACGTATAAAAATCAGAAAAATTTAATAATGATAATAATAAAGGATCCATAACAAGATATATAGCTAACTACTTAAATTCCAACCCAAACTATTATTAGTATATTAATAAATGAACAAAACTATTGCATGTATTGGTTTCTTTAAAAATCGTAAAACATTTTAAACAACATTTTAATACAGTTATGCGAGCAAAGCGCTTCATGCGTGTCCGAGACACACAGCTGCCTTACAAAAAATACCCACCTGTCTCACAGAGGCGTCCTGTGAAGCCATTTCTACAGTCGCAAGTGTAGCCGTTTACTAAACTGAAGCAGCTGCCACCGTGTTCACAAGGGTTTGATCCGCAAAAATCTGGAACTGAAAGCATATTAAACTAGTGTTCTGCTTGCTTACTTATTTACTTTTTCCAAAAGTTATGTTGATAACATGTGTTTTTTCTGGGTTGAACTTGGTAGAGCTGAGTACATGCAAGGCACCAGGTTTGACGACACAATAGCCAGTGAACTATTAACATATTCGCCATGACAGCAACATGCGAAACGTACCATTGTCGTCACGAGTGGTTCAGAGCAGACAGATAAATTATTACGTTTTAAACAGACACGTGCCGTTAAATCTATTCAGTAAAGAGAGTATGCGTACCTATTTCACAGTTGTCTCCCGTGTAGCCATCTTGACAAAAACAGCGGTATCCGTTGCCTTCATCGTTATCGAAGCAACAGCCGCCATTTTCACAAGGGTTGGAATGACACGCCCTTTCTGAAACTGTCATATCATGGCAACGTTGCATCATCACTATCTTGTTTTGATGTGTCTAAAGGCAATCTTTACAAAACGACTGATGAAATGAATTTACAGATGAAAAACCTAGCCACACATGTCTACAATGAATTGAATAAAACAATTCATTGACATTGATATTTCAATGGGATTGCATATAAATATATATATATATATATATATGTATATATATATATATATATATATATATATATATATATGCATCAAAGGCATCCAATTGATACGTATATACTATTTTGCATTTGATCTTCGTTGACATTCACATCCGCCATTTGTAAAAAAAATTGTAGAAATTAGTTAGCAGTTGTACATTTGTTTCTAAAAATTAGCTTACATACCTTAATAACAACATCAGACAGAGCTGCTATTATTGTGTCAAAATATAGGTTCTCCGGGGTAATGATTTCAAATGTGTTAATTTTAACCTGGTTATACATTAATGCCAGTCATTTCAATATTCACTTCATTGTAGACATGTGTGGCTAGGTTTTTCACCTGTAAATTCATTTCATCAGTCGTTTTGTATATATATATATATATAAACAAATATGTAAAAAAAATTCAATCGATAGTAATGATAAATATATACATTAATTAGTTACATTACTATCTACAAGTAGCATACTAGTAAATCAATTCAAATATTGAATGCCATACAATTTCTAAGAAATACATCTTAATACAATCATAGGAGCTATACGCAAACAATATATATTTCTTCGTTATTGCATAGGGTAGATAGTAAGGAACAAATCAGTACATTTTCATTAATATAGCCTCATTATTTCTGGAGATATGATGTTTTTAATTTGGAAAACACAGGTTTTTGGCAAACGGGTGTAAACGGCTGTCAAAGATTGGCTAACGATACTTATGGCATGAGAGTAGCGCTTTTATCCATGAACATAAGTTCCTTAGAGGTATGTAACAGTTATTAAAGTGATCCATATTAGTAGAAACACGTGTTAAGAATTATTTTCAAAAAGTTTTAAATTATCTACAGTATCTGTCCTTAATACGGTCATGGGAGCAATGCTTTACGAGCAAGTCCGAGACATGCAACCGCCGTACAAAAGTTGCCCACCTGTCTGACAGCGGCGTCCTGTGTAGCCCTTTCTACAGATGCAAGTGTACCAATTTACTGCATCGAAGCAGCTACCACCGTGTTCACAAGGGTTGGAATCGCAAACATATGGAACTGAAATGTTTGGCTAGTTTTTCACCTGCATACCGGTATATCAGTTGCCTTCTGCAATGATTATTTTCACTGACGTACAATCAAGATACTTGTAATGATCGTGGAGCGCAGTGATGCAGTGGCTAGACCTTTGGACTATCGACCGAGAGAACCCTGGTTCGAATCCTGTGCTGCCGAGTCGAACCTTGGGCAAGTTCAGTTGCTTTAAGGTGCTGCAGTGCACTCAGCTGTATAAATGAATGCCTGGCTAAAGATAGTTATGGATATCTGTGCATGACTTGTCATCGCGCATTAATTACAGAGTGGCTGGCTGATTCCAAAAGAAGTCGAGAAGGTGTTTGATTAAGTAGATTTGCCAAGGAGTAAAATGTAAAGCGCTTTGAAGAGTCCTGAGGGCTACACACTGCATTATATAATAACCTAGCTTATCTGTTTGAACTTACCTTTGAAAACATAATTATTAAACTAGTGCTATGCTAGCTTACTTACTTACATGGGGAATATAATAAAATAATAACATATGGATTATTTGTTTGGGTCGAACTTGATATGGCTGAGTATACAAGACAGCACGTTTGATGACATAATAGCCAGTGACACTATTAACATATTCACCATTGCAGCAGCACGCGAAATATATTGCTGTAGTCACGGGCGGATGAGTGCAAACAGCTAGATCCATTTTTTCTTCGAAAACAAAAAACGTACATTTAGATCGATTCAGCACAGAACATCGACACTTCGAAGACAGGCAGCTGTGCTGGCCTTGGGCAAGCTTGCAAAAACACTGACCATCTATTAAACAACGTTTGCTCAGAAAGGGCTAGTGTACTGCGTCTGAAGTCACGACACCCTTCCAACAACCAGATACATGGACTGGTGAAATGTCTGGGCCCCAGTGAAACAACAGCACACTGGATATCAACCAAATGGAGAGATGACTGGCTGTCCAAACCAACCTCCCTACATAGGTTCATTCTAGAATCATATGTGCACTGTGCTGGTTCCGAGCTCCCGCGAAAGGCTTGGACGAAGTTAAACCGCCTGCGAACGGTAGTTGGACGTTTCACCGCTAATATGCACAGTTGATGACTACGTGAAAGCGCTGCATGTGAATGCTGTGCGGCCCAACAAACAACAGACCACGTTATCAGCCACTGCACTCTCTACGGTGCTCCATACGGAGAGACTAGCATCGCCGATCTGGACCTGGCGACCCGGGAGTGGCTGCTCAACAATACTCTGCAAGTCTAGGCAATAGACAAACGCGAGAAGAAGCACAGAGGTAAGAGTATACCGACCTATCTCGCAATTGTCTCCTTTAAAACAGCCTCCACAAAAACAGCTGTAGCCGTTGACTTCATCGTTATCGACACAAGAGCCGTCATCTTCACAACGGTTGGAATGGCACGCCATTTCCTAAACTGTCATAGCATGGAAACGCTGCATCACCACTTTCTTGGTTTGATGTGTCTAAAGGTAATAATTACAAAACACCCACTGGTTTTACAGGTGATAAAACTACCCAAGCATATATACAGGCTGTTCGATAAACTCTTGTTGTTGAATGTACATCCTGCCATCTGTCACTGGATTATAAACTTACTTATTCATAGGCCTCACTCTGTCAAAGTCAACAACTCTCTCTCCAAACCTCTCACTCTGAATAGAGAATGTTGTGTGTTACCTCCCTTTCTGTTCACTATCTTCACAGATGACTGTGTCTCCGTGGACCAATCTGTCCTTGTCATCACATTTTCTGATGACCCCGCTGTGGGGGTTGTATTGACTATGCGGACGAGACGGCATATAGGGAAGAGGTTCAGGGGTTAGGACACTGTTAGACTTCCTGCTTGGTTACAGACGAAAAAAAGTGCAGTATATTTTTGAGAAATGATTTTTTTACAATATTCACTTGCTTTGACATAAATGCATTTGAGTAGTCAGATTTCTAGATGTGATTGTAGAAGCTGTTGACAGTAAAATGGTGTCTTTTTAGCTGATTTTACTAAGCGGAAGGGTATTTGGCAGCAACTTGGCTAGTTGACACTTTAGCCGGATAACTGCCTGCATCCATTTGTAAATATTGACGGTTGTCATACATACAGGCATTTTGTATGAGCTAGAAATATTATATTTTGACTAAACTCGACCAGCATGTCAATGAGATGATGACAACGGCAGGTGAGAAGTTTAATACAGTTTCCAAGTCACGTTTTCTTACAATCAGACAAATCGTTAACATGGTCGCCAATGGGAAAACTATCAGTGTGCTGACCCCTTCAGGGAATAGTTGGCTGGTGTGCAGATAACAACCTTAAACTGAAGGTGTCGAAGATGGGGTGGGATCCCAGCCAGGCTCCTTAAAGACTATGCCGCAAAACTGTGTTAACACTCATCTACCAGGCATCACTCAATCAAGGTACAGTACCGGTAAACTGGAAGCACGCCTGGGTCATACCAGTACTATAGACCCATACCCCTCACGAGCATCTCCTGCAAGACATTGGAACATATCATACACAGTAACTTAAAGGACCGCTTGGAACATCATAACATCCTATCTGACTACCAGCATGGGTTTCGCAAATGTAGGTCGTGAAACCCAACCCATCCAAGCTGTCGACGACTTAACGAAGTGCCTCAATGAGGGTGGCGAGGTCGACGCTGTACTGTTGGATTTCTCAAAGGCGCTCGACAAAGTGTCAATCCACCATCTCGCAACAAAACTTCACCACTACGGAGTGCGAGGGAAGATGTTGGAGTGGGTCAAGTGCTTCCTGAGCAGCCGCACCCAGGCTGTGATTCTGGAAGGCAAAAGTCCTTGGACCCATCATCTTCCTTTGCCACATAAATGACCTACCAGACCAAATGTCCTCTACTGTATGCCTATTTGCAGATGGATATCTCCTGTACCGAAACATCAATACACCAGATGACATAGACAAGCTGCAGATGTGGGGAAAGAACTGGCAGATTGAGTTTAATCCGGACAAGTGCGAAGTTATCCGAATTACCAACAGAAGGAGGAAGATAATTATCAGCGACTACTCTATGCACGGACAACAACTGAAGGAGGTCAGTGGAGCCAAGTAACCATCGACAGGACACTAGCATGGAGCGAACACATCAACAATGTGACGGAGAAGGCCAAAAACACCAGAGCTTTCCTACAGCGGAACAACAGCAGATGCCCTCAAGCCAGGAAAGCATTATGCAACCAGACGTTCATTAGACCCATTGTGGAATTTGCGTCGACAGTATGGGATACTTCCACAGAGAAGAACATCAAACTGTGGAGAATGTTCAAAGACAAGTTGCTCGCTTCGTGAAGAGCGACTATCGTCGACGCAGCAGTGTGCCAACCATGATCGAAAGTCTGAAATGGGAGACCCTTGCGAGTAGGCGGGCTAATGCCAAGCACATAATGCTCTACCGCATCAGGAACAAGTTAGTGGACATGGCAACGACTTTACTCACCGCTGCTTCAACCCATACCAGAGGCAACGCATATCGCTACTTCCAGACATTCACCCGCATCGACGCATACAAGCATCCATTCTTACCAGGCACCATCAAATCATGGTACAAATGCACACAACAGTTAGCAAACAATCACTGGACTCATTAAAAAACCATCTCCTCTCCATGCCTGCTTTAGGTAAGTAACCTCGCTCACGAAGCTATAGACGTACTGACTATAGGGTCTTCTAATCTGTCTAAACTTTTCCAAATAACCAATAGACATAAACCAGCTCTATACCACCCGCTATTTGCGACGTTCCACCCAAGCTCGACAATACTCTAGCCACATACATATGGCTGATACAGAGTTCTAAGCTGAACATAAGAAGAAGAAAAAATAAATTATTTGTGATTTTCGTAGGAAGAAGACGCCCATCCGTCCTCTCTCGTTAAACGGCGTGGTAATCGAACAAGTGGATTTTTTTTAGATTTCTTGGGACAACAATATCAAGTGATCTTAGCTGGGGCAAAAACACAACGTGCATCACAAAAAGGTACAACTATGCCTCTAGTTCCTGAGGCAGCTCAGGAGATTCGGCATCGCACAGGAGATCTTGATACGCTTCTGCCACGCTATAATTGAAAGTATTCTCACTTTTTCCACCACAATGTGGTTTGGCGGCGCCGGCCATGAAGAGAACCAGTATTTTAATTCAGTCTTACGATCTATACGTTTCGTGCAAGTCCAAGACATACAACTGCCGTACAAAAGATACCCACCTGTCTGACAAAGGCGTCCTGTGTAGCCCTTTCTGCAGACGCAAGTGTAACTGTTTATTGCCCTGAAGCAGCTGCCACCGTGTTCACAGGGGTTGGAATCGCAAACACCTGGAATTGTAAAACATAATATTAAAATACCGTTAGTTTTCGTACTTTCATTGCGAATTTAACTTTGATAATTGTTTAATATACGTGTAGTTTGGTTGAAATTGAACGTGATATAATTGCGCACTACGACAACACGTTTGAGGATGTAATGACAAGTGAAACTAATAACAAAGTCGCCATTACAAATCTGTTCGACAGCAAACTGTCGAGAATCGAAACAAAACCGATTATCAAAAAAGTCTACTCTGATCAATCAGCGCTGTTGTTTGGTGTGACGTCAAACTGTACGTGTTCCAATATAGCGACGTATGCACAAAATAAAATTGCAGATTCATTATTTTATATTTTTTGTTTACATTGACGTAATTTGAGTTGATGTAATCTAGTGAATTGAGTTGATATAATCTAGTGAATACCATGTTTAAATAGAAGCTCAGCATTCAATTGTTTGCAGAAGGAATACAGTTTTATTATGTTATTCCAACATAAAAAATATGTAAACAATACGTAGTTATATGGTTGGAAACTTATCCTTGAGGTGGAGGGACGAGAGTTTTTACAATCGCCATCTCATCCCGATCATTAAAACTACAAGAAGAAGTTGGCCGTTTAGGAGGTCCAACTTGCATATAATGCCGTCGAAGATTACCCCGCTACGTTCACTAGGTTCTGCTCGCGGTTTGCCGCTTTGCCGTCAAGGTTTTGCCGTTGCAGTCGACGTGTGTACCATTCCCTTAAATCGATGCAGTATGCATAATTGACATGATGTATCATTTTTAATGTTGAACACAGCATCAATTCAAGTAATTTTCAAAATGAGAATGGTCTCCCAAATGCATGATATGTTCAACTTGCTCCATGAAATTACTTATGTATCGCATGAACTGAGAGGGAGAATCAGCCACTCAGCTACAGGAACTAAGATGATACATGTACACAATGCACCATCAAATATATTGTATCATAGTTTTTATATTAAACCATCATAATCATCAATCAGTATCAATCCGGATATGCAATTCATGCCAGTTCTGCCAACAAACAGTGCACACCTATATGACAGTTGTCTCCGATGTAGCCGTTATCACAGAGGCACCTGTAGCCGTTTACTTCATCGATGCAAATCCCACTGTGTTCACAAGGGTTTGGATCGCAATCATCAATATCTGCAAGTTGGAACAATTTCTTTATAATATAGTGGCTAACATTTGTTTCCACAACTACTAATTCGGAATACATGGTTACTTCAGGTGCTAATATTTCAGATTCAAATGTTGTTGTGTTGTTGTTATTCTTGTTGTTTTGTGTGTGTGTGTGTGTGTGTGTGTGTGCGTGCGTGCGTGCGTGCATGCGTGCGTGCGTGTGTGTGACATGGCGTGTACGTCTCGGTTTCTGTGTGTGTTTCTGTGTACGTGCGTGTATTGGGGGAAAGGTTGCTTGTGCGCGTGCAAGTGCGTGTGCGTAACTGCGTTTGTGTTTGTGCTGGCATATCTACTAAATGCGAAATCTTAAAGTTATAGTTACAGTATATTCAACAGGGGGCGCTAGTGGGTAATCAGAAACAAATAATCGTGTTTGGTGTTGTTTAACTGGCCTCTGCGTGCAGCGAACCATGCAACGAAGTAATCGTGTCATTCGTCACGGTCTGTTGCACATCAGTGTATACAGTATGCATAGCTTGGTGTGGAGTGGCGTAGGGAGTAGATATGCTTACTGCTCCTGATTCAAAGCTTTAGATATAATGTCTGCCTTTGTTGCTGCGCGAGGTAAAGAATCGATCATTACGCAAGGTGTCTTTGCAATACTTTAAACTGCAGCAACCTTGCGATAACTACGTAATATATATATATATATATATATATATTATAGTGACCAAGGTGGCTGCCGTAGTCTAAGTCGCGTACTTTTCGTGGGAGAATAAAAATTCAGAGGAACATGCCACCCAAGCGTAAACCTTCCAGTTTTACTGACAGCGACGTACAGGACACTGATGTGATGCTGCTGAAATTCGTGGAATTACTGAATGATGACGCTGTGTTACGAAAACTGAGGTTAGCGTTGTACCGTCAAGCGCTGGCCGATAAGATCGACACCCTCACGCAGACAATCGCTGACCTGAACTCGAAGCTCGAAACCAAAGAGCGCAGAATTGTAGCCCTCGAAGAAAAAGTTGGTCACCTCGAAAGTGAGTTGGTCACCTCGAAAGTGAGTGCGATAACATTGAACAATATTCCCGACGATGCAACTTAAGGTTCCATGTAGCCATCATCAATATCTGCAAGTTGGAACAATTTCTTTATAATATAGTGGCTAACATTTGTTTCCACAACTACTAATTCGGAATACATGGTTACTTCAGGTGCTAATATTTCAGATTCAAATGTTGTTGTGTTGTTGTTATTCTTGTTGTTTTGTGTGTGTGTGTGTGTGTGTGTGCGTGCGTGCGTGCGTGCGTGCATGCGTGCGTACGTGTGTGTGACATGGCGTGTACGTCTCGGTTTCTGTGTGTGTTTCTGTGTACGTGCGTGTATTGGGGGAAAGGTTGCTTGTGCGCGTGCAAGTGCGTGTGCGTAACTGCGTTTGTGTTTGTGCTGGCATATCTACTAAATGCGAAATCTTAAAGTTATAGTTACAGTATATTCAACAGGGGGCGCTAGTGGGTAATCAGAAACAAATAATCGTGTTTGGTGTTGTTTAACTGGCCTCTGCGTGCAGCGAACCATGCAACGAAGTAATCGTGTCATTCGTCACGGTCTGTTGCACATCAGTGTATACAGTATGCATAGCTTGGTGTGGAGTGGCGTAGGGAGTAGATATGCTTACTGCTCCTGATTCAAAGCTTTAGATATAATGTCTGCCTTTGTTGCTGCGCGAGGTAAAGAATCGATCATTACGCAAGGTGTCTTTGCAATACTTTAAACTGCAGCAACCTTGCGATAACTACGTAATATATATATATATATATATATATATTATAGTGACCAAGGTGGCTGCCGTAGTCTAAGTCGCGTACTTTTCGTGGGAGAATAAAAATTCAGAGGAACATGCCACCCAAGCGTAAACCTTCCAGTTTTACTGACAGCGACGTACAGGACACTGATGTGATGCTGCTGAAATTCGTGGAATTACTGAATGATGACGCTGTGTTACGAAAACTGAGGTTAGCGTTGTACCGTCAAGCGCTGGCCGATAAGATCGACACCCTCACGCAGACAATCGCTGACCTGAACTCGAAGCTCGAAACCAAAGAGCGCAGAATTGTAGCCCTCGAAGAAAAAGTTGGTCACCTCGAAAGTGAGTTGGTCACCTCGAAAGTGAGTGCGATAACATTGAACAATATTCCCGACGATGCAACTTAAGGTTCCATGGAATCCCTGAAACTGGGGCGGGGGAGGACACTACTGCCAAAGTAGTGGAAACCGTAAATGTCAAAATGGCAGTGACCCCCCCCCCGTGACACAAGAGGATATTGTCGTCAGCCATAGGCTTAGCAAATTGGCAGAGATCGGCGATCGACATCGTGTTAACGTGCGTGACGAGGTCATACAGGCTAGAAGCCGATTGCGTAAAAGCGTCAGTGAAAACCAACACCAAGTCTTCGTCAACGAGGATTTGACGCAGCGCCGCTACAAGGCAGTTGAAACGTGCGAAGAAAATTGCTGACTGCTGGACCTATAATGGGAAAGTGGTAATCAAGACGTTAGCAAACCTATATGACAGTTGTCTCCGATGTAGCCGTTATCACAGAGGCACCTGTAGCCGTTTACTTCATCGATGCAAATCCCACTGTGTTCACAAGGGTTTGGATCGCAATCATCAATATCTGCAAGTTGGAACAATTTCTTTATAATATAGTGGCTAACATTTGTTTCCACAACTACTAATTCGGAATACATGGTTACTTCAGGTGCTAATATTTCAGATTCAAATGTTGTTGTGTTGTTGTTATTCTTGTTGTTTTGTGTGTGTGTGTGTGCGTGCGTGCGTGCGTGCGTGCATGCGTGCGTGCGTGTGTGTGACATGGCGTGTACGTCTCGGTTTCTGTGTGTGTTTCTGTGTACGTGCGTGTATTGGGGGAAAGGTTGCTTGTGCGCGTGCAAGTGCGTGTGCGTAACTGCGTTTGTGTTTGTGCTGGCATATCTACTAAATGCGAAATCTTAAAGTTATAGTTACAGTATATTCAACAGGGGGCGCTAGTGGGTAATCAGAAACAAATAATCGTGTTTGGTGTTGTTTAACTGGCCTCTGCGTGCAGCGAACCATGCAACGAAGTAATCGTGTCATTCGTCACGGTCTGTTGCACATCAGTGTATACAGTATGCATAGCTTGGTGTGGAGTGGCGTAGGGAGTAGATATGCTTACTGCTCCTGATTCAAAGCTTTAGATATAATGTCTGCCTTTGTTGCTGCGCGAGGTAAAGAATCGATCATTACGCAAGGTGTCTTTGCAATACTTTAAACTGCAGCAACCTTGCGATAACTACGTAATATATATATATATATATATATATATTATAGTGACCAAGGTGGCTGCCGTAGTCTAAGTCGCGTACTTTTCGTGGGAGAATAAAAATTCAGAGGAACATGCCACCCAAGCGTAAACCTTCCAGTTTTACTGACAGCGACGTACAGGACACTGATGTGATGCTGCTGAAATTCGTGGAATTACTGAATGATGACGCTGTGTTACGAAAACTGAGGTTAGCGTTGTACCGTCAAGCGCTGGCCGATAAGATCGACACCCTCACGCAGACAATCGCTGACCTGAACTCGAAGCTCGAAACCAAAGAGCGCAGAATTGTAGCCCTCGAAGAAAAAGTTGGTCACCTCGAAAGTGAGTTGGTCACCTCGAAAGTGAGTGCGATAACATTGAACAATATTCCCGACGATGCAACTTAAGGTTCCATGGAATCCCTGAAACTGGGGCGGGGGAGGACACTACTGCCAAAGTAGTGGAAACCGTAAATGTCAAAATGGCAGTGACCCCCCCCCCCAGTGACACAAGAGGATATTGTCGTCAGCCGTAGGCTTAGCAAATTGGCAGAGATCGGCGATCGACATCGTGTTAACGTGCGTGACGAGGTCATACAGGCTAGAAGCCGATTGCGTAAAAGCGTCAGTGAAAACCAACACCAAGTCTTCGTCAACGAGGATTTGACGCAGCGCCGCTACAAGGCAGTTGAAACGTGCGAAGAAAATTGCTGACTGCTGGACCTATAATGGGAAAGTGGTAATCAAGACGTTAGCAAACACGATCAGGGTCATCCACACGCAGGAGGATAAGAACACTTTACGTTGAACACGTGGCCTGCCACCGGGAATCGGCCCCTGTATAGTTCTTTCTCTACAAGCTGTTTTTTTCTCTTTCTCTTCTTCTCTTTTCTCCTTCTCTCAAATTACAATACCTGTAAAGCTTACATAAACACACGACAGCATTACGTCGACTTCTGCATAATGTTAAACTGTATTTTCTACTTTGATTCAGAGATTACACGCAAGTGTTATTGCAGTGACATTAGATATATTGAGAATATTATCAATATATCTGGTGACATTCCTAGCGAGTTAGTCTGTTACTACATGCTGAACAATTAATCTACTTTAACTGCTCTATCTAAATTGCTAATGATTTGTTGTACTCTTGACATTCAGTTTCTTTGTGGACTCTTTCAAGTGATTTTAGTAACATAATATTTAGTAGTAGTGTCTTCCTAGAAATATTAGCTCCAGGTCCTTCTGCACTAATGCACATCCCGATAAACTGAAACTGTAATTTATTTTGTTTTCTTGTGAAAAGATATATATATTTTTTTCTTTGAGTTGAGTGCTAGTCATGTTGTTTTGTATATTTGTTAGTTGAAATAGTTATACAGCTAATATATAAATGCGTCTGTATTTAATATATATATATAATTTAATAATATTATTGTCAATAAAATGGATTGACAAATATGATGTATAAATCTGAAATGAAAGCACTGTGTTAGTTATTGCACACGATGTTAATTGGTAGCTTCTTCACAGAATCTTTGTTTTTTGTGTAATGTAAACCTGTAGTAATATTATTATATATACATAGAAATAACTTTAAAGTGTGTATATGTATGTGTGCGATTATGTGTGTACATAATTCAATCTTACCATATCACATGCAAAATGGATAACCAAGCATACTGCTTAATCCTGTATTGCATTATGTTTTACTGCTGTACTTTATATAAACACAAACTTGAGCTTGTCACTGAAGTTATCTTAATACATGTATTTGTTTTGTTGCTGTGAAATGCATTAGCATGTTACTACGGATACTCAGGTAAATGTGGCTTGTAAAACCGTTTTAATACGGTATGCTCTACACCTCTCCCATGACAAGGTCTTCTTGCATTTATTATGCAAATCATTCTTATTTTATGTTATTTTTTTCCATATACAAAACTACAAGATGTCTATCTCAAACTGTTCTCACATTTACATTTTTAATCAATCTCACATTTACTTTCAGTGCATTACGTCAATAAAACTTATGACAGGCAATGCCACAAATACATTTAATTATCGGGATATGCATATATCACAATTTTTTGAACACTCATTTACACATACAAATATAATAACAAATACATACGTTAAATACCAAATTATATAAAGGCATTACATTAAACGATACGTTCCTCTCCTATTTAGGAGGTATTAATAACAATGACGTAATTAACATCTTAGACACAAATGATGTTGAAAATTAAGAACCTCAACTATAATACGTCGGTCATCATATTATGACTTTGACAAGTTTAGCAAACTTACACAGACAAACACTACGCGGTTTAATGTCTTAAGCACTAACATTCAATCAATAAATTATAAATTTAACGAACTGGAAGCTTTTGTAGAAGAGCTAAGTAGTAACAGTTTTAAATTTAATGTAATTTGCTTACAAGAAACATGGAAATCAGAACACGATGACTTATCACAATTTTCCTTACATGGTTATGACTGTTTAGCTCAAGGTAAGACGTGCAGTAATAAAGGAGGGCTAATAATATATGTCGACAACAAATATAGATCAGAGGTCATATTAAATGTAAACATGTACGAACACTGGGAAGGGCTGGTAGTCCAAATAAATGGTGGTAATCTATTTAAGAGCATAACCATCGGAAACATATATAGACCTCCAAGAACTTCTAATAATAACTTAACTGTTTTTATAAGTGAATTTACTTCTATAATATCATCAATGGAAAACAACTGCAATAACAATCTCATTATCGCAGGGGATTTTAATATAAATTTGCTCAAATTAAATGAAAATGGTACATATAGTAACTTTCTTGACAGCATAATATCACACAGCCTTTACCCGCAAATTACTCTTCCTACTAGATTTACTAGAACAAATGGTACTTTAATAGATAATTTCTTTTGTAAACTTAATAAATCTATAATGGAGAGTACTGCAGGGATTTTAATCAAAACAATTTCTGATCACCAACCGTATTTTATATTCATCAACGTCTCACTGAGGACTGAACCTCGAACTAAATATGTTAAAATAAATATACTAAATGAAGAGGCAATGCATAAAGTTAAACACGAAATTAAATCAAATGAGATACAATAAGCTAAATACAAATATGAAAGCAGACACAAATTTAAATTATGATATGATATAATTTACGAAGACATTTTACGGGCAAAAAATAAGCATACGCCAACTAAGCTGGTGAAATTTAATAAATACAAACATAAAAGATCAATGTGGATTACACAAGGATTGCTAAAATCTATTCAATATCGAGACAAACTCTATAAACAATTAAAATTGACACAACCAAATTCGACAAGCTATGATGCTATTAATATTAATCTAAAAACTTATAATACGACATTAAAGAAACAATATACGTGCAGCCAAACAAGTGTATTTTGAACAAAGATTTAATCGATTTAAATATGATATAAAAATATATGGAAAGTTGTTAATGAATTTCTTTAAAACAATTGTACAAACCGAAGATTACCATTATTTTTTTTTAATACAAAATGGTACAAAAATAACGGATAAAAAGGATATTGCAAACAAATTCAATAAATATTTTACAAATATAGGTCAGATCATCGCACAAGGTATTAAATATAAAGGTAACAAAACTATAGTTATTATTTAAATAAAAACGTAAATTCTGTATTTACGTTTCAGAGTGTTGATGAAGAGACTATTAGGAAAACTATTAATAATCTTCCCACAAAAAACAGCTGTGGATTTGATGGCATTTCTTCAAAATTGCTCAAGATAATTGAGCCTGCAATTATAAAATCATTAAAGCTGTTAATAAACCAAGTTTTAAAATCCGGGATATTCCCAGACAAACTACAAATTTGAAAAATTATTCCTATATTTAAGAAAGATGATCCATCTTTATTTGAAAATTATAGACCAATTTCCTTTCTTCCAACAATTTCTAAAGTATTAGAGAATTAATTTTTATTAAATTATATTCATATTTAAATGATATGAAGTTTTTATTTGATAATCAATATGGTTCTAGAGCTCAAAATTCAACGGAATTTGCTGCGCTTAAGCTAATAGATAGAATTATAATTAAAATGGATAATAATGATGAACCAATTAATGCATTTCTCGACCTTTCTAAGGCTTTTGATACTAACAAATGAACATACTATGGCCTAAATGGCTCAACTTTGCAGTTATTCAGAAGTTACTTACAAAACAGGAAACAATACACTGAAATTGAACAAATAAATTCAGGCATCTTACCCATAACAATCGGCGTCCCACAAGGTTAAATCCTTGGACCACTATTATTGATCATTTACTTAAATGATTTATCCGCTGATGACACCACATTATCTAGCTCTTCAACATTTCTTAACAACAACACACGCAATAAAAGTACAGAATCCTTAATAAATTAAGAACGTTTGTAAGTTAATGAATGGCTAAACATAAATAAATTATCTTTAAATAAAAGCAAATCAAATTACATGATTTTTTATATGCCTAATAAACGCACGCAGACTCTTACGCTTACAAAATTGAAAGAGTAAATGAATTTAACTTTCTAGGATTGACTTTAGACACTAAAAAAACACTGAGAAAATGTCAAATAAGTGCTCCAAAACAATTGGCATAATAAACATATTAAAATATGTATTACCTTTAGATATAAAAGTGTTGTTATATAATACATTAATATTATCTCATATTAATTATTGTATCATGGTTTGGGATACCAAATAAATATAATTACAAAAATTCAAAAAAGCCGTGCGAATAATAACCTTAAATAAATACAACTCACATACGGAGTTATATGAATTAACATTTTACTTTAAATACATTAATAAAATGTTACCTCCTTATTTCCTTAACTGACAAATTATCCCAAGTGTAAACATACATAATTATAATACTCGTGAAAAAAAATTATATACATACTTTTAGAACTAAGAATGAATTTGCAATGAAATATCTCAAAAACAGCCTACCACATGCTATAAATGACACCCCCGATATAATCAAAGACAAAATATAGTTTGCGAGACTTCTCATTTCATATAAAAACATACTTGTTACACAACTATAATGATATATGCACTCTATCAAATTGTTACACATGTTTCTACTGCATAAGTGATGTTCAGAAACCAATTAGTTGTGTACCTACATGGGGTCAAATAAACGTTATGTAATGTTTTATGAATATATATATATATATATATATAATATTATATATATATATATATATATATATATATATTGATGGCTGCTGATATATTTACACTACTTTTGTTATATATTAGCAATGTATGAATCAGATTTTTGGAATGGACACAAGCAACAGACAAACGTAATGTTTGCCAAGTACGAGGAATAATGGGCATAGTGTAGATGCTCCTGAGAGAACCGTTGGTGAAGAATTCCTGTGTACTGCGAATTATATTTGAGTGCAAATAGGAAATGAACATCAACATTATCCACACCCCACGAACTCCGACACCTACCGCCACAGCTATGACCGTCAACGTTGAGTCGATAGCCCGTGCTACAATAACACTCGTAGCCCTTGTCCGTGTCTCGGCATTCCTGCTGGCATTCCTTCTGCTGACTGCATGTAACCATCGCTGAAGCAGTAGAAACTCTGTGTTATTCACAATACTTGATGTGCACAGAAATGTTATTAATACCGGCACATCTGGAACTAACCAGAATCTAACAAGATTTTACAAAATTGTAAAACTCCTGATGACATGTTTATAAGGATGCCATTGGTTTATCAACAGTCTGTGTTTTCATTTGTATGAAGTTCGTGAAATACATATTGACTGTTATACTTAACGCAATCAGGAATTCGTATATTCCAATAATTTAGGATTACGTGTAAGCCTTCACGTCGCACAATATCTTCTTAATTGTCACTGTTTGCTTATACTAGCTTTATTGTACTATGCATTAACCTACCTGGAGATGGATAGCACCGGATACGGTTATGCAAGCTGTATCCGGTTTTGCAGGCGCAATGGTTTGTGGGAATAGAGTCGCTCGCCGAAATGCAGTTATGGTCACAACCGCCATTGTTTACCGAACAGTCAAGTTTCTCTGGAAAAATCACTGTGTTCTTTATTTGTTGACGTTACATGACTATGTCTATGAGAATGCGTAATCCTTTGATTTTTTTGCGCCACTGATCTCAGATTTTCTCAGGATAGTGACACTAAAGAAGTAATTTTATGGCTACTACTATTATTAGTATTATTACTACTATTGTCTCACCTGCATCGTTGCTATTGTGTGTCACGCAAAAAAGTAAGGCCCGCCATCTAACATTTTTAACAACACATGTCATGAATAATTTACTCATTAAAATATTTCTTCAGGTATATTCAGTTTATTTTTTGTAATGCACAATATGAACACATATTATTTGGAGACTCTTAGATAATGTAATACTTATTGTCATCCGTACCGCTACGTGTTATACGGTGACATCTGTAAACTATATACTTGTCTCCAAATGTGTTCCTATTGTACATTTTAAATACAGTACATGCGGAATTTTGTGGTACATATACATTGAATATGGCGGTGATAGTGTACGCAGCAGTGAATAGTTATTGCTCTAACAATGTCGTCTGTCATGCCTACAACCATACGAAATCTACATCCCTCAATGACCTATCTGCGAAACCCAAAAGAATATCAGTTCTGTCTTTATATAGAGTATGTTATTTACAATTGGTTTTCTAAAACAAATTTCATAACGTGCCAGCAAAAAACACCGGCAGTGTCCAGTTTTAACCTTGATCAATTAACTTGTGTTGTGACAAAAAAGTGAAGGGGACGTATGTCAATCGTATCATATAGTATACAGGGCATCTATTGAAACGTGTGAAGGCCCATCAGTGGAGACGGACACTGAGCACTATGGCCTTAGAAACACCGAATAGGGACCGTCTGTGAACCATTAGCCACGCCGTCCGCAAACTGTCATGCCGGCTTTGTTGGCACATGAACTAGATAGGGCCTAAAGGCCACTGTTATTCTAGCGCCAGTTTCAGTACTAGGCCCATTAAACAAAAATTGTAATGAACGGGTGTTACGAACGTGAAAGTTATCAACTGGTACAGCAAACAGATTTGTTTTGACTTAAATTCCTAGGATAGGCGAGGCTAACAGAACAACACAAAACGACGCCGCTACGAAAACATGCCACAACATGAGTTTCACAAATAAATTTTTCATCAGAACGGATTAATTACGTTGTTACCTCCCAGTTCCCAATTCATTCGACTAGTTATGTCTAAAATGAAAAATCAAACAATTGTTTGCAGCATGCTAATCGAAATATATTCATTAACGTGGGACATACAAGTTCGTTGCCCTGCCACAAATCATGCAAAGTTGTTTCGACAGGTGAAGGGCGTATGGCCAATGGGTTCTTAATGTGAGGTCACCATCGTAACCGCCGCCAAGCTTCGTCTTGGCAACCACGTGTATTCTCATGCACAGTTATATTTACTGGTGAAAAATGCTACACATCTACTGTTCTCGCTTAAAACATTTGCATTGTATCTTTGGTGCAAAGAAAACCAAACTGGGTTAACATCAAATACAACGGAATGTTATTTTAGTATTTAATTTAGTTTTAATTCTAGCACCTACACGATGATATCTAGGAGAATGGTCATACTAAAAGGTTATTTTCTTTTAAGTAATTACTACACTGGTTTCACGAAATGGTGCATACACACACTATTATCACAGATATATATATATTTTATTAGTGTGAATGCATATATCTGACATGTTTATTGTGTCAATATCTGTTTTATTTTGGGGTCAAAATAAACTTCATGTTTTGTACCAGTTCGATCCACCGACTCGTTTGCTGCGCATTAAGTTTGGTGAATAAAATGGAGACCTCCACGAGTGCAGAAATAGGTTACTTATTGGCACATGTATGATTAATATAATGTTACTCCCGGCATAGGCATCGGGTAGGTAGATAGGTAGGTAGGTGATAGGCGGATTACCAACTACACTATCTATCATTTAAGTTAGCGACTGGGTGAGCCGGCGTACCTTGAATTTAAAACAAATACCACTTGGTCACGCTGCGACATACATACATATTTAACAGATATTGATTAAATGACTAATATTATGCTTACGGTTTTAAGGTACGTTGTCCCGCTGGCCCCAATTTTACGTTACGTCGACCGATATTGACGATCGACCGCCCAGCCTACTAGAGCGAGGAAAGAGTTTCACGTTTCACATTGTTTCTAGCGCTCGACATGGCTCTGCTAACTGACTACTCTATACGTTACAATGTTATGGTCTCACGAGGTCTCATTCAACTAGTAAGTTTTTCAGACCTTTCTATGCTCACTCACTGAGGATGGTCACTGTCAGGGTGCTTATCGTCCTCACTGTTTTTTTACGTCCCAAATTCGGAAGGGACCGCCATTAACATTATCCCCGAATCACGAGGGATACACAGACCCCAATGTTAAGAGCCAGGTTTTTACGCCACATAACCATGGCTGTCCGATTCGGGTTTTGAATTCACAGCACCGGAATGCCAGGCAGATGTGCCCATCACTACGCTATCGCGTTCTCGTTTACCTCTCCAGTGCTAACATGTTCTGAACGCAAGACGACAAGGCACGGCTACGACTGTTCTTGGTTGTCATACGGATCTGTGTTAAAAATGTCGAAGTTATGATTCAATGCAGGGTCTGGTACCATACTAAGCATTGTTCTAGTGACATTTTGACAATTATTTCGTTCTCGTTAGGCACGAAGAGGGATAATTTAAATAATTAGATGCGCCATAACACCATAATTATAAGTAATGTACTCTTTGAAATATATCCTGTAAGAAAAACTACCAAGTCAGATGTGTTAAAATGAATCACCTTAGCATAACTGTTTGCATAATCAACTTTTCCCATGAGAGCTTATGAAGGACAGTTGTATTTCAATGTGGGCAATTCCAGTTTGTCCAATCCTATTATTCACTAGCTATGTGGTTGCTGTTGCAATATCTCTGGATGGTTGAGGAGTAAACTTGAATATAACGGCGCTCGTTCTGATAAAATGTCCCACGTCGATACGACACTAGACGACAACTGCACCATTTACATTTTCTTTACCAATGATTCGATCCAAATAACAATCACTCACCGATGCAAATACCACTGGCGTCTTCTTTGTAACCATCACAGCAAATATGTTTGACGAAGCGTGTGTTTTTGTGTTCCACGAAGCAAGATAGCTCAACGATTGTGCTGAAGTGAACAACCAATAGTAAAATATGTGTAAGATTATTTTCCTGCATTTTGAAAAATTAAGTGTTGAGGTGTATTGATATTTCGTCATAGATTGGATGGACGAATTATAGTGGTAGTAGTGATGCTAGTGATGGTGGCGGCAGCGGCGGCGGCGGTGGTGGTGGTGGTGATTTGCGAAGACGTCTCAATCACGTACATAAACCAACAAACGGACAAACATTTTCTCCGTTGGTTGATTGATTTACGCGATGAAGCATGAAATCAAGGAAACATAAATAAGCCAGTCAACATGTGGTTTTACCTAGACAAAATAGCCAAAATTGTCAGAACAAGACTCTAGCGTGGACCACCCTGACAACGTAATAGGCATTATCCGAACCAAAAAATGCTCATTGCTACATCAATATAGTAATACGTCATTGTTTGTTCCACTTTGCAAGTTTTGATACTTTCTCATTGAACGTGTACGAGGAAGTTAAACTAAGCTGGTAAATAAATACGTCGAGGTCCGCGGCTCCTCGGGGCTGCCAGATCTAATTGGCAGAGAGAGCAATCTTAGTCTCAATCGGAGACTCATTGTTAGCGAATGTCGCCATCAGACCGACTTCTTTAGCGGACACCTGCCCGCTTTGTCAATGTAACCCTATCTTGTGTGAGTCATTATGAAGGCCGCACAAAGACCGTGTGCAGTATTCCATGTGACCACGACGTTCTCAGATTCGACAAATGATTTGCAAAATTTTGATAATTCGATAACGATATTCCGTGTCTCGCAAAGCAATCTCACTAGTGGACCGTGACGCAATAGCCTTAGCCTACTTACGTGCTAGTCAACAAGTCGGCTGTGTCATTCAGGTGGAGACGGGTTTATGTAATATATATCTTTTACTTTATCGAAGGAGTCAGGCTCTTACCTGCCCTTGCACATTTTGTTAGTTTCGTGGATATCACCGAGACAGGTGCACCCTGTCTCGCAACAGTAGCGCCGCTCACACTGTCGTACGACGATCTCCACGTAGTCGGCTTGTTCACATATTTGCCTGAAAACGGATAGTATATATATATAGATATGTGTGTGTGTGTGTGTGTGTTTGTTTGTTTTGTGTGTGTGTGTGTGTGTGTGTGTGTGTGAGTGTGTGTGTGTGTGTGTGTGGTGTGGTGTGTGTGTGTGCGTGCGTGCATGCGGGCGTGCGTGTGTGTGTGCTTGTCTGTGTGTGTACGTGCACGCGTGTGTGTGTGCGAACGGAAGTTAAACTGGAATCGCTAAAGCGAGGTTGTCTCTTCTTCGTTTGTTGTACTATATATACTATAATACTACATAATTAGTATAAAACTATATAAGTGCACACTGCTAGGTATAAGGCCTTGCTGCTGGGGCCGTCGCTTCTCCTCGCCACGCCCAAATACACAGGAATCCCGAGAGTACCCGCTCAGTGAAGTGCGATCTATACCTTATGCTCGGAAGGGGGGGTTGTAAGTAAATAAATCACAATTATATTGATTTTGTAAAGTTAGTTACCACTATATGACTTCCACAATGAGAACATGCAGGTATATTGGTGCGTTGTCTAACATGCACTGCCTTCATTCTCCTAATGCCTGCAAGAAAAAACCGTAGCCTTCTTTGGACATGTGACGTAAACGATAGGGTATTGTACCACGGGCTGTTCTTGTATAGGTATTACACCAGTTGTTTGCGGTGTAGTTTGCTTTTTGGATTCGACGCTGGATCGATATTTTGGCGCATTTGTGAATATTCAAATTCGGCGAAAACACGACCCAACGGTAATGATCGAATGATGCTTTTCGTTGGCGAGTGTTCAATTATTTACTCTCGAGTTTGCTGTGAAACATTCACACGCGCACTTGATGTATGTGTACGCTAAGAGATTGACATATAGGGTGAATTGTGTAATCAAATTATGTGTTTACGTGTATCTGTCAGCGCCGGATTTAGTACTGAGGAGGCCCCTGAGCAGTGGATGGCCGGTCATCTCAGCAACACACCTCTACCTCCTCCCTACCCTCTACACCATTGACTTCACAGCACAGCACATTTTTTTGGCATTCATAACACATTGTCATATAACAATGTTCTTTTAAAAATTACACCAGTGCGCAGTCTACCTCTAGTTTTTTCATCATCTGCATTTATTTGACCCCAAGGCCGTAAATCCAGCTCTGGTATATTTACTGAAGACACTGTTGACAAAATAGTGTGTGGAATGTCAACATTAACAACTGATATAACAGTATTACTGCAATCTATATCATATTATTCTTGCCGGAAATCAGGATACACTTACATATAAAACGTATGGAGGAAACCAGAACTCATGCACCTATTTATTTCAAATTTCTCCAGCGACCAAACGTATACAGTTTTCATGAATCAGAACTTGATATGTTAGACTCGAATATAATATTCTGTATAATCTCTTTCATAACACTCCCAAACAAACAAAGCCGATTTAAAAATAATTTAACATAAATTGTTTTCAAAAACAATATGATACGTTCAAGTACGTAAAGCTCATATATGTAATAAAATATTATAATGATACAGTGGGAACTGACGTTAGTATAACTCATTGTATACTTTGGATATGGTGATTTAGTTTTTGCCTTAAACGTATAAACATCTCGTGTCAAGCAGATAATCACATCGTTTGACCATCAAACACTGATTAAAAACCGACTACTTCCCTTTGCGTATACCGCAGACAGCAGGCCGCAGGCCGCAGGCCCCACTTCTCTGGGTTATTATTGCATGACATGAAATAAGTTTTAACCGTCGTGTTAATCATAGCAATGCTCATAAAGTTATTTTAATATATTTAAACTATAGGCATTCAGCCAATGGACAACTCAATATTGTAATTAATTTAAGCATATATCATTTGTTATTATTTTATGCATGCAAGTGATTAAATATATGTTATTAACTTATTTATTATCGTTATTATTATTATTATTGTTATTATTATTATTACCATGACAGTGGCGTATCTCGTGTTGCCCATTGGTTACGGTGCCTTTTAGCATTGTGCCTTGTAACCCATCGAATAATTATTCCAATAACAATACAGTGTACTTACTATATACAGTGAAACCTGACTATTCAGGAAACCTTTAAGACTGGACAAAAATGACTTGAATGACGAGGCAATGAATTATCGGGATTAACACCGCATAGTTTACTGTATGGGGAAATACGTTGGGACTATTCTACGGTGTCCTTAATTCCAAGGTGGTATATCACCGAGGTGTCAGTAAAGTGAGAGTCCACTATATACAGGGGAGGGGAGGAGAGATAGGGTGATGGTGGAGGAAGGATGGAATGAGGGTGGGAGGAAAGGAGAGCGATATACCACGTACCGTACCGATATACCACGTACCGTACCAGCTGCTTGTTCTCGGGGGACTTCCGGTGGTGAATTGATTTGAATTTGGTGCAGCAAACTTGCGAAAATATAAGGATATTTGATCAAGATAAGTGATATTATTGAGCGTATAGCATACATAACGTAATTATAGATATATATTAAGCAATATTTGTTGTTAAAAGTTAGCTAGAGGGAGTAATCTAGGGTAGATTAAAAGTAGGCGATTTGCGAGCGATAATTGGGGACGTTAATGTAATCGGAACGTTGTTTACAAAGTAGGTCACTGGCGAAGTTAGCGTACCGTGAACGACAATAGAATAGCGTTATTTGAGATAATCGGTGTAGTTAGATGAGTAATTAAAACCTGAAATAACAATCTTTTAAAGTGTATAATAGTACACAGGAAACAGTCTTTGTAAAGACTACCTTGTATCTAAGCCTAACTTGAATACATTGTCATCGACATCGTAACTAGGTAAGGCACGGTGTGTCACTGTGTGTTAACAAATATAACTAACTATAACCTAAACAATCTGGTGTAAATTGTACACAGAAAAGTCTTTTCAAAGACTACATAAAACTACTTTGAACATAAATAAATTCTGATATGGCACCTTGCAAGCGGCAACTCAGAGCAAAACGACACCTAGTTTGCAACGACTGCCAGAGCTGGGTGGATTTTGCGTCGTCTGGCTGTCCAAAATCATGGGTAGAGACCAAAGATGACGGATTCACCTTTCGGTGTATGGGGTGTTTGAGGGTGGAATGTCTGATGAAGGAGGTGTGTAAGTTGACGGATATAGTGAAGGAGATGGAGGCGAGACTCAACATAGAAATAGATGGAGCAGAGAGGGATGACGCGGAGAGAGTTGAGAATTCTACAACACAGAAGGAGCAGAGTTGTGACACGGAGACTGAAGAAAGGAGACTGAGAGGAAGGAAGGTGACCGGTGTGAAGGAACAAGACATTGAGAAAACAGAGGGACGGAGGAAAAGTGTTCGGCAGAGGAAAAGAAAACGGGCCAGTGGGGATAGATCAGCAGGTAGTCAGACTGTAGAGAACGAGGAGAGACACGACAGCGATACAGGTGGTGAAGAGGTAGATACCACAGAGGCAGTTGGTAAGACTGTGAGACAGAAGACTGATGGAAGAAGACAGAGTGTTCAGCAAAAAACAGAAAACATGACAGGCGTGAAGGTGACAGGGGAGAAAGTGACCGTAGTGAAGGAGGTAGCCGGGGAAAAGGGACGGGAGAGGAGAGAAGAAAATGTGATGGGAGGAAAGAAGAAGGGACGAAAGGAAGTGAGAGTAAATGTGCTAGAAGAGAAGATGACAGGAGGAAAGGGGACAAGAGAAAACGCGACAGGAAAGAAGGGAATGGAAGAGAATGTGACAGGAGAGAAGACGACAAGAGGAAAAGACAACAACCAGACATATGCAAACCGGAGGAGCTACTCCGAGGCAGTGATTGAGGGGGCAAGGAGAAAAGAGAGAGTGTTTATGGGCGATTCAATTCTGAGAAAAACAGACAAGACTATATGCGAGGGGAAGGACGTTGTTGTATGTCTACCGGGGGCTAGGATAGAGCATGTGACCGAAAGGGTAGAGAAGGTATTGGGGCATGGCAAGGGAGGGTCTATACTAGTACACGTTGGGACAAACAATGCAGACAAGGAGGGAACAACTGGTATAGTTCAGAAGTACAGACATCTAGTGAGGAAGCTAAAGAAGACAAGAGTGGAACAGGTTATTCTCTCAGGAATTTTGCCAGTAATGGGAGGAAGGGGGGCAAGATACAGAAACTGTAAGAGGATGGCGATCAACGCACTAGTTGAGCAGATGTGTGAGGAAGAGGGCGTGGGATTCATAGATTTATGGGGGTACTTTGTTGGGAGAGAAGATATGTACATGAGAGATGGCCTCCATCTAAGTGGAAAGGGGGCAGCAGTATTCTCAGAGAATCTGCTGCGATCTGTTGACAGTGGGACAGGTTGCATCTATTTAAACTAAATTCGCAGGGGGGACTCGCAGAGAAGCCTGAAACTGGAGGCATAGATAAAGGCAGCAAAAATAATTCAGCAAAGAACAGTCTGGAAAACTGTTCTGAAGCTGGGTATAAATGTGTTTGTTTAAATGCAAGGAGTATAGTAAACAAAAGAAATGAACTAAACATTATGGTAGAAGATATTGACCCTCACATAATAGGTATAACCGAATCATGGGCAACCACCGATATATCAGATGCCGAAATGGGACTGACAGGATATGTAATGTTTAGGAAAGATAGAATAGGAAGAAGAGGAGGTGGAGTTATTTTATATATTAAAGAATCTATCCAGGCTTATGAAATAAAATTAGACAGAGAAGCAGATTGCGAAGAAGCTGTTTGGTGTAACATAGTTACAAGAAACTCAACTTTAACGGTTGGATTAGTTTATCGAAGTCCAAACATAAGCGTAGAAGAGAATAAAAAAATACAAAACGCTATAAGGGAAGTGAGCAAACGGGACTGTGTTATTATGGGGGATTTTAACCATGGGCATATAAAATGGAAATCTCTACAGAGTACGGGTAGTGAGGACCACAAGTTTTTAGTTTTAGAACAAGATAGTTACCTTTCTCAACATGTGCTAGAACCAACCAGGGGAGAGAATGTGTTAGACTTAGTTTTGTCCTCACAGAATGAATTAGTTGACAATGTTAAATTATGTGAGCCTCTCGGAAGTAGTGATCACAACCAGATACATTTTACCATCAAAGTAAAATCAGAAAGAAATAATAAAAAGCAGTTCAGGAGAAATTTCCACAAAGGAAGATATAAGGAAATTAGGAAATATTTAGCAAAGATAGACTGGAATAATACACTGAAGAATAAGACAGCAACAGAATGCTGGAATATCTTAAAGAATGAAATAGAGTGCATCGTAGATCAATTTGTTCCCTTCAAAAAACAAGGGAAACGGACCAGAAAGAAATACTTATCGAAAGAAGCCATTAGAAAAATTAAGTATAAACAAATGATGTGGAAGTCATATAGACGTACTGGAAATGACGAAGACTACAACATTTATAAAGAAGCACTAAACCAAGCTACAGCTGAAATTAGAAATTCAAAGAGAAGCTATGAACATAAATTAGCTTGTAATATAAAACATGACAGCAAGAGTTTTTATGCGTATGTTCGAAGCAAACAGAAAGTTCAGGATAAGGTCGGTCCTCTAGAAGATAGTGCTGGAAATATAATATCAGAAGGATTCTTAATGGCAGAAGACCTGAATGAGTATTTTAGTTCAGTGTTTACCAGAGAAGACATTAGTTCACTGCCAGTACCAGAGGCTAAGTTCAAGGGGGCAGAATCAGACTATTTAAGACAGTTAATTGTAACCCCAGAAATGGTAGCTAAGAAAATTAGGGCTATGAAGGATAATAAATCACCTGGAGTGGATGGTATTCCACCCAAACTACTATTGGAAATTGTAGAACAAATTAGCATACCGCTTGCAACAGTTTTCAACTTGTCATTAGAAGAGGGAGTGGTTCCTTTAGAATGGAAAGAAGCAAACATTATACCGTTATTTAAAAAAGGTTCGAGAAACAAGTCAAATAATTATAGACCAGTTAGTTTAACATCGGTGATTTGTAAATTATTAGAAAGACTAATTAAAGATCACATGGTGGATTTTCTTGTTAAACATAACTTGATAAACCCATCTCAACATGGGTTTCTAAAAGCGAGGTCATGCTTAACAAATATGTTATGTTTTTTGGAAGATATCACTAAGTGGGTAGGTGATGGATCACCAGTAGATATCATCTACTTAGATTTTCAAAAAGCTTTCGACAAAGTGCTACATCAAAGATTACTGCTTAAACTAAAGGCCCATGGCATAGGAAATGGTATAATTAACTGGATAGAAAAATGGCTGATTGACAGAAGACAACGGGTAGTTGTTGATGGGGAGGCTTCAAACTGGAAATCAGTTTTGAGTGGGGTTCCACAGGGATCAGTACTGGAACCTATATTATTCTTAATATATATAAACGATTTGGACGATGATATAGCTAGCAAGGTGTTGAAATTTGCAGATGATACAAAAGTGTTTAGAAGGATTAAAAGTGACGGAGATAGGCAGCATTTACAAGATGATCTTGACAGGTTGATCAAATGGTCTGAAAAGTGGCAAATGTTGTTCAATTTTGGGAAATGTAAATGCCTTCACACAGGACATGGGAACGAATATGTAGAATATACAATGGGGGGAACTGTACTAAGTACTACTGTAAAAGAAAAAGACTTAGGGCTGACAATTAGTGCTGACATGAAGGTTTCAGAGCAGTGTGGAATTGCAGCTTCAAAAGGAAATCAAATCCTTGGATTGATTAGGCGAAATATAGCATATAAAGAAAAAGAACTAATAATACCACTGTAAAAACAATAGTTAGGCCTCATTTAGAATATTGTATACAAGCGTGGAGGCCATACCGCAAGAAGGACATAGATATGCTAGAAAGAGTACAGAGGAGAGCGACTAAAATGATACCAAAACTGAGGGATCTTAGTTATGAAAAACGCCTAAAAGAATGTGGTTTGACAACACTAGAGACCAGGAGATTGAGAGGAGATCAGATAGAAGTGTTTAAAATATTGAATGGTTATGAAAATATTGATAGAAATATGTTTTTTTCAGTTAAGAAAGATAGAAAGACTAGAGGACATGAAGTTACATTAGTAAAGGAGCAGTGTAGATTAGACGTGAGAAAGTTCTCATTTTCACAAAGGACTGTGATTGAATGGAACAGATTATCTGATGATTGTGTGGGTGCTAGTAGTGTGAATATGTTTAAAAATAAAATCGACACATACCTCAGAAGGGCTGGATATATGTAGATAAAAGGGTTGGACTCTCGATAAGCCAAAGGGCTTCCTTGTCCACCTGCCATCTAGAGTTAATTCTCTGGATGGCAATCTTGTTAAATCTTGTTAAATCTTGTTAAACCACTATGTACCGGTATAATCGAACCTCCTCGATCAACAATCCGGCGCTGTACACTCGACCACCGCGTCCCACAAACACAGATTTTCTTCGAACGAACTGAATGGGTACTTACCCGCCTTCGGGTTCGTGCGGTCCTCTAACAAACTCCCCTTCCTGGTGTCCGCTTGGAACCTCACAAGTCGTCTGTGACCCCGTGCAGACGACGCTGGTAGCAGCGGCCACCAACAGCCACAGCGCCCGCAACATTGTTACCTGCTATTACTTCACGTGGGCCTCGTGGAAGCAACTGCGAGTTTAATACCCTTCCGTGTAGGGTGCAGAGCTATACCCCACATCAGCGTCGCGACCACACGTACCAGTCACGCGTCTCCACAACGTCAATCCGTTGGCTATACTGTCACGACGCAACACCTGTTGACGTAACAGCGCGGGCTCTACGCTCTATAGGCCGACATGGTTCACTAGGCAGACAGTTTGCTCACATGGTTTAATCGACGATTTATTTCACCCGGATCGTACTCACGCCCCGGGCACTTCTCCAATACAAAACTGTGTGCATTCGTTGCTTAGGGCAATATTCGGAACATTGAAGTTCGTGTAGAAGACTAGATGTGTACGCTCAGTGTTGCTCGCAAGAACAGTAACGACGAAGTCTTATCGATTACCCGGTAGACCGTTACGAACTCCGAGCTGGCGATACGGCTACGTAAAGTCAACGTTCTACTATACATAACTGAATAGTTTGACAGATACAGCAATACATGTGTTTCATATGGTTTATTCATTGATCGAACAGCGACCCAATTTACTATGTCTATGGATTTCTCCATATACGCTACATTCTAAGATTGCTGTCTCTATTGACAGAATAGAACGTACTTGTCATTCGTAATTGATCAAGACAACGGTCGCGCCGACCCTCGATCGATCAATATCTCAAACTAACCCAGAAAGAGCAGCGACCTTCGAACGGCATAGAAAACATCGCAACATCGTCGGATACCAATCTCAGCATTATAAGTGTTGGTGTTTCTTTCCACGTACAGTTGTGTACGAGAATATCTACACGCATATACATACACATACGCGCACCACAAGCCATCTCGCTTGCACGCAAATACGCACGCATACACAGTTCAGTGTGCTGGGTCGTGAAAGGTTGGAATCTTATTTTAGTTAATAATAATAATTTTGATAATTTATCAGTCTTAACTGCTCAAAGGCGCTTTATAGGTTCAATAAAACAAGTCACAGATACAACCAAACTCAGCAACTATAGGGTATTTCTAAAAATAATATGCAAAATAAAATTAGGTGGCTAGGATATGTAAATTATAAAGTATCTCCAAAGTAAACACATGCAAAATTTATATATAAAATATGCTATAAAAATGTAATTAATAACTAAATACCGTCTAAAATGTCTTACAAAACAAGGTAGTCTCTTGAACGTATCTGTCAATGAGGCCTGGCGAATAGAACTAGGTATATTGTTCCGCGGTGTGGAGGCAGCCACAGAGAAGGCTCTGCTCCTCAGCTGCGTTCTGGAAACGTTAAAGGAACGCAGACACTACACTGGACGCAGACTCTATACTGAAAAGTGAGGAAATGTGAATTCATTGTTTGTAGCGAAGGTGTCCCACTCAACTTGTCCATACCTTTGAAACATATATCCTTATTGTGGTTTACTGGTTTTTTTTTTTTAGCATATTAACGCAGTAGGAGTACTAAAAAGGACATCAAATCACCCTCTTTCCTAAACATTGACACTGTGGTGGGATTTTCTTGGGTTTATATATGGGTTCACACTCGTGAGATGCTTCACAAAAGCGTTTTCCGACTGTGCCCTATGATGGGTGATATGCTTGAAATGGATGCGATACAATGCTGTCACCCATGTCCTGTCTCGTTGGCGTAGGCGTTGCCAAAGATCACCGTGTAATGATCGTTCGTCCCCCATAGATACTACCAACCATGGGTCAATGGCATCCTTGGGACACGTGTAGGGGAGCCCCTCATAGCCCATAACTAAATGTATTCGGAATATTAATGAAACTTTTAATGAAAAGTTTAAAATAAAATCGACAAATACCTCAGAAGGGTGGGATACACGTAGATAAAAAGGTTGGATTCTCAATAAACCAAAAGGCTTCCTGGTCCACCTGCCGTCTAGATTTATTTTTCTAGGTGACAATCTTGTTAAATCTTGTTAAATCATTGTATAATGGCTGGGGTAATGTCAGTGCCATTTACACGTAATTTAAATAGGTCCAATTTAATATTTGTACGTTTACTAGGCAACCAACACTTTTTCATATTGTTGCCAGACCGATGCTACACGTTCGTATGGTATTTTGACCAAAGCTCACTAAACATGTCACATAATTAACCAGAGAGTGTAAGGTGTTACAAGTGTGTGCTGATCATCAGGCCGAGCAAAATAATATAAACCCATGTTGATTGTGTTTGTAAGAGACCTTTTACTGCTCATTAAATACTCTGCCTAGTTAGCGTAAGTTGCCGCTTGGTAACACAGCTGTAGAATTGTAGATGGTCAATATTAGTTCTGCATATCAGTCATTTGCTGATACAATAATCTCACTACAGTCATCTTGGTGTTGATCTTTGTTCAACCAGTACCAAGAATATGAAAAAATAACTGTAAGTTCATATATATATGTATAGCACAGTATTCAGTCCCTAGGATTGCTCGAAGCACATTTACAATTTATTTCTAGGCAGACTTGTTCAATCAAACACCATCTTGATTTCTCTGGGATGCATTCAGTCATGCTGCAATTAACGTTTGGAGACTATTCGTACACAAATCTATACCACTGTCTATAGCATGTTGCTCATTCATACAGCTGAGTGAACTGGATAAACATGAAGCGAACGAACATGCCCAATATTCGACATTGCAGCACAGGGTTCGAACCTGGGTTCTCTGAATTGAGAGTCCTATGGTCTATCCTTTTATCATTCTTAACAGAGAAAAAATATTTCTATTAATATTTTAACAACCATTCAACATTGTATACACCTCTATCTGATCTCCTCTCAAACTCCTGGTCTCTAGTGTTGTTAAACCACATTCTTTTAGGCGTATTTCGTAACTAAGATCCCTAAATTTTGGTACCATTTTAGTCGCTCTCCTCTGTACTCTGTCTAGCATATATATGTCCTTCTCGCGATACGGCCTCCACACTCGTATAAAAAATAGTCTAAATGAGGCTTAACAATTGTTTTGTATAGCGTTATTATTAGTTATTCTTCTTGCTCAGACAGGAATGTGGCAAGCCAGTCTGTTGCGGTTGTGTCACCACAGCGCGGACTTTGGTTAATGTCGACGCTTGTGGCGCGCTCTTGCGGATCTTTTGAAAGCTCCGCAGCGCCGTTGTCGCGCTTACATTTATCCAGTCATTAAATAATATCTGGGTGACGTTTCTGCGCGTGCGCGTATCTAGGAGAATGTATATAGCACTAGCTACAACTGTCGCGCTTTCATTGATACGGGCGTTATGTATGTTTATATATATATGTATATATATTTAACAAGATTTAACAAGACTGCCACCCAGAGAATTAACTCTAGGTGGCTTTATCTATGTGTATCCCGCCCGTCTGAGGTATGTGTCGATTTTATTTTTAAACATATTCACGCTACTAGCACCCACACAATCAGCAGATAATCTGTTCCATTCATTTACAGTCCTTTGTGAAAATGAAAACTTTCTTATACCTAATCTACTCTGCTCCTTGGCTAATGTAACATCATGTCCTCTAGTCCTTCTATCTTTCTTAACTGAAAAAAAATATTTCTATCAATATTTTCATAACCATTCAATATTTTAAACACTTCTATCTGATCTCCTCTCAATCTCCTGGTCTCTAGAGTTTTTAATCCGCATTTTTTAGGCGTAGTTCGTAACTAAGATCCCTCAGTTTTGGTATCGTTTTAGTTGCTCTCCTCTGCACTCTTTCTAGCATATCTATGTCCTTTCTGCGATATGGCCTCCACGCTTGAATACAATATTTTAAATGAGGCCTAACTATTGTTTTGTACAGCGGTATTATTAGCTCTTTTTCTTTACACGTTATGTTTCGCCTAATTAATCCAAGGATTTGATTTCCCATTGAAGCTGCAATTCCGCACTGGTCTGAAACCTACATATCAGCACTAATGGTTAACCCTCAGTATTTTCTTTTACAGTAGTCTTAGTACAGTACCCCCCATAGTATATTGTACCTCTTCGTTCCCATGTCCTGTGTGGAGGCATTTACATTTCCCAAAATTGAACAGCATTTGCCACTTTTCAGACCATTTGATCAACCTGTCAAGATCATCTTGTAAATTCTGTCTATCTCCATCACTTTTAATCCTTCTAAACACTTTTGTATCATCCACAAATTTCAACACCATGCTTGTTATTTCATCACCCAAATCGTTGATATATATTAAGAATAATATAGGTCCCAGTACTGATCCCTGTGGAACCCCACTGAAAACTGATTTCCAGTTTGAAGCCTCCCCATCAACAACTACCCGTTGTCTTCTGTCAATCAGCCATTGTTCTATCCAGTTTATTATACAATTTCCTATGCCATGGGCCTTTAGTTTCAGCAGTAATCTTTGATGTGGTACTTTGTCGAAAGCTTTTTGAAAATCCAAGTAGACGATATCTACCGGTGATCCCTCACCTACCCACTTAGTGATGTCTTCCAAAAAACATAACAAATTTGTTAAGCATGACCTCGCTTTAAAAAACCATGTTGAGATGAATTTATCAAGTTTTGTTTAAAATGAAAATCCACCATGTGATCTTTAATAATCTTTCTAATAATTTGCAAATCACTGATGTTAAACTCACTGGTCTATAGTTCTCTGACTTGTTTCTCGAACCTTTTTTAAATAACGGTATAATGTTTGCCTCTTTCCATTCTAAAGGAACCACTCCCTCTTCTAATGACGAATTGAAAACTGTTGCAAGCGGTACGCTAATTTGTTCTACAATTTCCAATAGTTGTTTAGGCGGAATCCCATCCACTCCAGGTGATTTATTATCCTTCATAGCGCTTATTTTCTTAGCTACCATTTCCGGGGTTACAATTAATTGTCCTAAATTGTCCGAATCTGCCCCCTTGAACTTAGCCTCTGGTACTGGCAGTGAACTAATATCTTCTCTGGTAAACACTGAACTAAAGTACTCATACAGGTCTTCTGCCATTAAGAATCCCTCTGATATTATATTTCCAGCACTATCTTCTAGAGGACCGACCTTATCTTGAACTTTCTGTTTGCTTCGAACATACGCATAAAAACTCTTGCTGTCATGTTTTATATTACTAGCTAATTTATGTTCATAACTTCTCTTTGAATTTCTAATTTCAGCTGTAGCTTGGTTAGGTGCTTCTTTATAACAGTTGTAGTCTTCATCATTTCCAGTACATCTATATGACTTCCACATCTTTTGTATATACTTAATTTTTCTAATGGCTGTGTTTCTTTTTGGACCGTTTCCCTTGTTTTTTGAAGGGTACAAATTTATCGACTATGCACTTAATTTCACTTTTTAATATATTCCAGCATTCTGTTGCTGTCTTATTTTAGTGTGTTATTCCAGTCTATCTTTGCTAAATATTTCCTCATGTCCTTATACCTTCCTTTGTGGAAATTTCTCTTATACTGCTTTTTACTATTCCTTTCTGATTTTACTTTGATGGTAAAATGTATCTGGTTGTGATCGCTACTCCCCAGTGGCTCACATATCTTGACATTGTCAACTAATTCATTCTGTGAGGACAAAACTATGTCTAACATATTCTCACCCCTGGTTGGTTCTAGCACATGTTGAGAAAGGAAAGTATCTTGAACTAAAACTAAAAACTTGTGGTCCTCACTCCCCATACTCTGAAAAGATTTCCATTGTATATGTCCGTGGTTAAAATCCCCCATAATAATACAGTCCCGTTTGCTTACTTCCCTTATAGCGTTTTGTATTTTTTCATTCTCTTCTATGCTTACGTTTGGACTTCGATAAACTAACCCAACTGTTAACGTTGAGTTTCCTGTAACTATGTTACACCAAACAACTTCTTCGCAATCTGCTTCTCATTCTAATTTTATTTCATTAGCCTGGATAGATTCTTTAATATATAAAATAATTCCACCTCCCTTTCTTCCTATTCTATCTTTTCTAAACATTACATATCCTGTCAGTCCCAATTCAGTATCTGATATATCGGTGGTGGTCCAGGATTCGGTTATACCTATTATATGAGGGTCAATATCTTCTACCATAATGTTTAGTTCATTTCTTTTGTTTACTATACTCCTAGCATTTAAACAAATACATTTATATCCAGCTTCAGAAGAGTTTTCCAGAATGTTATTTGCTGATTTATTTGTGCGGTCTTTATCTATGCCTCCATTTTCAGGCTTTTTTGTGAGTCCACCCTGCGAATCTAGTTTAAATAGATGCAACCTGTCCCACTGTCCACAGATCGCAGCAGGTTCTCTGAGTAAACTGCTGCCCCCTTTCCACTAATATTGAGGCCATCTCTCATGTACATATCTTCCCTCACAACAAAGTATCCCCATAAATCTATGAATCCCACGCCCTCTTCTTCATACATCTGCTCAACTAGTGCATTGATCGCCATCCTCTTACAGTTTCTGTATGTTGCCCCCCTTCCTCCCATTACTGGCAAAATTCCTGAGTAAAGAACCTGTTTCACTTTTGTCTTCTTTAGCGTCCTTACTAGATGTCTGTACTTCTGAACTACCCCAGTTGTCCCCTCCTTGTCTGCATTGTTTGTCCCTAAGTGTACTAGTATAGACCCTCCCTTGCCATGCCCCAATACCTTCTCTACCCTTTCGGTCACATGCTCTATCCTAGCCCCCGGTAGACATACAACAACGTCCTTCCCCTCGCATATAGTCTTGTCGGTTTTTCTCAGAATTGAATCGCCCATAAACACTCTCTCTTTTCTCCTTGCCCCCTCAATCCCTGCCTCGGAGTAGCTCCTCCGGTTTGCATATGTCTGGTTGTTGTCTTTTCCCCCTGTCGTCTTCTCTCCTGTCACATTCTCTTCCGGTCCATTCTTTCCAGTCGCTTTTTCTCTTGTCACCTTTCCTCCTGACAACGTTCCTTTTATCGACTTCTCTTCTATCACATTTTCTCTCACTTCCTTTCGTCCCTTCATTTTTCGTTCCATCTCATTTTCTTCTCTCCTCTCCCATCCCATCTTCCCTCCCTCCTTCTCTACGGTCACTTTCTTCCCTGTCACCTTCACGCTTGTCACGTTTTCTGTTGTCGATTTTCCAATGTCTTCCCCTCCAATCACCTTCCCTCCTCTCAATCTCCTTTCCTCAGTTTTCTTGCCACTGCTATTCTCCTTCAGTCTTGCCGTATTCTCACCTCTCTCCCTGTCGTCTCTCTCCATTCGACCTGCCTCCTTGCTAATTCCAATCTCCGTTCCCTTCACAATATCTGTCAACCTAACTATCTCCTTCTGCAGACACTCCACCTTCCAACACCCAATGCACTGAAAGGTGATTCCTTCCTCCATGGTTTCTGCCCATGACTTCCCACAGCCGGACATTGCAAAATCTACCCAGCTGTGGCAGTGATCGCAGACCAAGTGACGCTTTGCCTTGACTTGCCGCTTGCAAGGTGCAATATCCCGATTATAATTTATTCAATAACTTAACTAACTTAGTCTTTATAAAGACTGTTTTCTGTGTACTACAGCACACTTTAGGTTACAAATTTCAATTACACAACCGACTATTTATCCTGTCACGAACGCTAACATTACCGATAGTGACCTAATTTAAATACAATCAATTACGTTACGTTAGGCTGCTTTATTTATTTAGGTTACGCCGCCCGACTATCGCCCTTGCTTAGTTTTAACAACAATGCTACCTAATCAAAATATCTAGCAAGTACTGGCTTACACAGATATTATCTTATGTAAGTAGTTTGATGGTTGTTACTTTATCTCCTATATATTCTACCACATAATCAGGTTTGTTAAATCTTGTTTACAACTTATCGAAGGCTAAAGCCTAAACGAGTTACCCTATTATCACTCACTATACTAAGGTGTTCTAAAATACTTTAACTAATTAACTTTAAGCACATCTGCTACTCAATATATGTTTATTGCAACTTTATGAATTATATTAAGGCAAGAATAATACTTATTAATCTGTAATTCCACTTGTTTATCAACTTTTCTGCATCACCAATTTCTACGAACTATCTCCGCCAAATATAGCCTCGATCAAATGTATATATATATATATATATATATATGTCTATATATATACATAAATTATAAAATGTGTGCTTCCCACAGACATAAACAATTTATGTCGTAAAACAGTTTCCTCTCCACGCACACGTCACGTGACTTACTCTTATCCTTGGTCACAAATCTGAAACAGCAAATTATAATTATGTACTCTAACTGTATTGCTCGTATTACGACAACAAACGAAATATATTTAACTACTGGATATTATTTATCACAACGTGATCTGCTGATGCCAAACATTATGCCTTACATATGCACATAAACATCACCAACATAAAATTTAACGCCCGGATAAATGTAAGCGCGACACCGTGTTTACTTGTGACTCGAGATTTTCTCTCCAATTTGCCGCTAACGTTCACACACAAACCGACCTTTTACAGTCTTATTTCGAGCTAGTGTCCTTTTGCCGACTGCGCTATGTTATGGCGTCTACTGAATGAGACTACACCATTGCTAATAATGACATTGTCAAGAAGCCAACAATTCAATAAACTATTGTATATTGTACGTGTCATTTACATATCAACAATGCTCCATAATTATATGCAGAATCTGTACATATATTAACATAAATTATGCATATATTGCTACTGCTTCAGTATTTTAAGACACTTGGTTAAATGTAATGTAATAAGTTTGGCACATTTCAAATAAAGCAATCATTTACAAGTTGTGTCTTATAAATTATTATCGTGTCAGAAGATACGACCTGAGTGTAAAGTATGAAAAATGAAGAATAACATAAATACACAAGGTTCACTTAAAATGTATCTGCATTAATAGACATGCATGCATCTAGACATGTGTGAATAACAACCACATAGTTTGAAACAATAGCTCATGATACAAATTTAAATGTCATATTATATAAAAGTATCCCATACTCATGGAATTGTGCGGGTTGTGGATGAAATTTGTATGGCAAAATTATATTTACAGTTGTAATCGGAGTTTATAACTTCCCCCACTGATTGGGATAGTGCTACCAGATCTAGCTTGCAAATCTGATATACGTAACAAATGCTGCAATCTCTAAAACATAACTTTGAAACATCCTGCTGATTTCCCGCCAAACCGCCATCTTGGATAAACAACAACAACAACGCCAACGAAGAAGCCATGAACCCAAACTACTAAACAGCTAACTAAGTACACCAATTATTCCTAGCTACAATTAATATTTACAATTGTAGTTATTTGTTTTGCTAAATAAGACACTAAACCAAACATTAGTGTTAATGTATGAAGTAGTACATAACGTCGAGCTCAGCTATTGTCAATGACAACGCTACATTTCTGTGGAACATAAAATTAATAAAACGCATTATCCACATAAAAACTACGAACAACAAACCCACCATATAGGCTGTCAGTAACAAACTAAAAACCAACACCGTACCCAATAAACGGTATACTAACAGGCCGTTCGCCAAGAGGCTCTATGCCCAGCATCGATAAGCCAAAGGGCTTCCTTGTCCATCTGCCACCTAGAGTAAATTCTCTGGGTGGCAATCTTGTACAATCTTGTTAAATCATTGCCATTGGGCCAACCAGGGTGAAGAACTGCTTATCTATCGCACTGCACTAAGCGTCTTGGAACCCAATCAGCTACACGTTTTGCCCTAACTCGTAAGATTACTATAACAATGCAACCTACAAAACACATAACTTTTAATTAGGTAAATACTTTTAAATTAATTTGATTACTCTTATGTAATAACGTTGTCATTTTTTATCAGCGACTTTCTTTAATTATTTTTTACTGAGAATATTAAATTGTGTGTGGGCATATCCGTTTTCTTATACAGCGCAATATCCAATCCTCGGGACTGCTCAAAGCACTTTACGCTTCACTCCCTGGCAGACCGGTTCAATCGAACACCATCTCGACTACTCTGGGAAGCATTCAGCCACGCTGAATTAATACGCGAAGATAATTCGTACACATATATCCGCCTCTGTCTACAACCAGGTACTCATTCACACAACCGAGTGAATTGAAGCGATGTAAAGTAAACGAACTTGCCCAAGGTTCGCCCACCCCCGCACAGGATTCGAACCCGTGTGTTCTCAGTCGCTACTGCGCTCCATGGCGGTGGAGTACTTTCTAGCCTTTCGCGATGACGTCACAGAACCACTTCCAAACCTTAACTCAAATTGTGAAATAGTACGGACAAAAATCCACATTGCACGAAACAAATCCATCTTATTACCAACCTCCTAATGACCATCTCCAATCTATTGAAAGTCTCTCCATGAATCTTTGACAAAGCTGTACAGATCTTAAAAAACTCCCCCTAGCGTAGTCGTATCATGAAACGTTTACCTTCCTGACATCAACTGGTGCAACCGACAAACCGCTGACTAGAGAACTGCCAGCAAGCCTAACGAACTTCTCGAAATAATGACTGAATTTTGACTTCAAAACACGATGAATGACACACGAGTCGATTCTGGCAATACCTTGATCTAGTACTCACCTCAAATCCATATGTAACTATAAATACACATACCACCCCTGGCATGAGATACCATGAAGCCGTAACCTTCGGAGTCAGCCTCAACCCAGTTCGCAACAAGACACCGCCACACAGTCTTCCAATACAAATCAGTAAACAGGGGCAAACTTAAAGACGGCATAACTGAACTAATAACAAAATACTTTGACAAAGAGCCCGATTCACGAGACATCGACACAAACTGGATCTTTTTTCGGACGCAACTTGCTACACTGATCAACAATACCATCCTTAGTCGCAACACCAAAGCAAAAACCCACCTCCCCTGGATAACATGCAATATAATAGGAATGCAACGAAAACGCAACCAAAGTCATAACAAAACAAAACAAACTGGACTTTATATAGCGATTGGGAAAAGTTTATAGATCTCAGAAGTCAAGCCACCAAGGCTGCTGCAAAATCCTACAAAAACTAAACAACCAAATTGGAGACTGCCTAAAACAAACCCAAAACAATTATGGTTATTCATCAAAGCAAACAAACGAGAAAACATTGGCATTCCTACGAACACAACAAGTAAACGAACAACCAAACATCAACGATCATGACAAAGCAAACACACTCAATACTTAGTTATATATTTTCCCAAGAAATCTACTATATTCCCCAATAAGCACATCCAACTTATCTTCATATGCCAACTCTTGAAATCGGGATAGCTGGAGTAATTAAGCAACTAAAACAAGTTAACCACAACAAAGCAACTGGACAAGGCGAACCCCCAGCACGAAACTGCAGAGGAAATAGTCCCCATCATCACGAACATCTTCCAACAGTCGTACAGCACATGCAAACTCCCTGCTGATTGGCTACAAACCCTAGTAACACCATCCAAATCTTACCCCGCAAACTACAGACTAATATCACCAATATGCATCCTCTGCAAAGTCATGGAACACATAATTCTAATCAATATGTGGAAACACTTGCACAAACACAACATCATCCTTTACATTCAACTTGGATTCCAGTCAAGACTGTCTTGCGAATTTCAACTCATTGAGACAGTCCATGACTGGAATGACTGCTATGGACAACAAAACACAAATATATGCAAATTCTTGATTTTGCCAAAGCTGTTGACAAAGTCCCCCACAAATGCCTCCTATCCAAATTAGCCTCCTACAGAATAACTGGAAACACACAAAACTGGATCAAATATCATTTCTATCAAACTGCAAAGAGAGAGTTCCAGTAAATGGAGTTCTGTCGGACACAACAGATGTTACATCTGGTGTTCCACAGGATTCATTCCTAGGACCAGTCCTCTTCCTGCTGTATATAAATAACCTAAATGAAAACATCGAACCTACCATACGTCTCTTTGCAGACGACAACATTATATATCGCAAAATCACCTGCGAAACCGACCATGAAATTCTTCAAACTTACCTGATCCAACTCCAAACATAGTCTGACAAATGCAAAAGAAATTTAATATTTCTAAATGTGTCCACCTCCCAATAACAAAGAAAACTAAACCCAGACTACATGCATATTCAGTCTTCGGCATGCCACTTTCTACACAATCCAGCCATCCATATACTGGAGTGAAATTATATTCTAAACTAACTTGGCGGTGTCGAACCTTGGGCAAGTGCGTTTACTCTACATTGATTCAGATCACTCAGCCATTGCATGAGTACGTGGCTATAGACAGTGGTGGATACTTGTGTATGAATAGTCTTCGCGGCATTAATTACAGCGTGGCTGAATACTTCCTATAGAGATGGTGCTCGATTGAATAGGTCTGCCAGGGATTAAAGTGTAAAGCGTTTTGAGCACTCTTGAAGACTGGATACTGCGCTATATAAGAACTTACCCATACACTGCCAGCTAATTTAAAGACCTTGAAAGAATACAACAACGTGCTGCCAGATTTAACAAATAACTCAGCTGACCTAATAACCACCCTTGGATGGCCAACTGTTGAACAAACAAGGCATGATATTTTATCAAATTTTAAATAACATTATCAACATCAGCCCCCGCAAGGCCTTCTAACACAATCAAGAAACCGTGTTCACTGCGTAACCCCTAGGTGCCGCACCAATGCGGCTGTCTTCTTCTACCCCCGAGCAATTCGCATATGGAACATGATCCCATTACAAATCACTCAGATAGAAAAACGTTTCAAGCAGCCATCATGAACCTTCCATTCACCACATCCAATCACCTTAACTGTCTTTAAAATATGATTAATTTAAGCTACCCACAGCACATGCGCATAAACATCACACACTCCTGCGTTAGCCCAACATTGGGCTGTTTGAAGTATACGACCAAAGACCTCTGCCAACCTCCATTTCGCCGTTATAACTTGAGTTTTTGCCTAACTTTGATACGTCCATTAATACGCATTATTCAACATTATCCCAGGCGTATTTACGTTTAAGAATATTGCGTCTTATCGCACGTTTGAGGCGTAAATAGTTCAGCGGTTTGCCTCAACATATTATACCTATATATTGCTCATTTTATGCGGTAACGCACGACCGCGGCGGCGCAGAGTCGCGCTAACCGGGCGTCTATTTAGGCTTTAAAAGTGCACTAAGGTACAATATTTTTGTAATATAAAACATTCCCATCATTGTTTTCAAATTAGGTTTATTTACAGGGTACCATTTTGAAGACTAACATGTCTACTAAATGGAAATGTGGTGGATAGTATATCATTGCAGAAATTATTAAATAATTGGGATCAAAGACAGTGCAATAGAAGGAATAAAAGGAATTTGATTAGCCACTGAGATGTGCAACACAGTGTGTCCCAAGGCAGTTCTTCTTCAAGGGCCCTGTGAGCTTGGTTGGATATGGTCCATTTGGCATAGAAAACATGAAATACATCAAACGAAAATTTGATGAATTGAACAAATGCCTTTAGATCTGACATTCGAATCTCTGCATCACATTCTTCTCTGATAGGTTTGCTACACTTGATTTAGAATCTCATTTGGTTGTTAGAAATACATTACTGATAGATTGATTGAGTCATTGATTGTGCTCTTAATTTCCTCACCGTGTATGCATTACGTACACTGGCATTTCTGTGTGTTTACAGCCGATAGTGTATAATTACCACCAGTTCGACTAGAGATCATGGACATAACCTTAAGACAACACCCTGTATACACTTGACATAAAAAAAAATTGCACTCGAGTTGTATATATCTGCAACAGACTACCTGAATGCATTGGACACTTAATTCAAAAACAAAATTTAAAAACCATGTACAATAAACTTTGAATCTGTCACCGATATACACGTGTAGGAGTCTACTAAATGTTTATAATATGTGTAAGCTATTTGCTACCCATTATCATGCCATTGTAACGTTTCACCAAAACGGTGCACTAAAAAAATAAAAAGGTAAGTTCTTATATAGCGCAGTATCCAGTCATCAGGACTGTTCAAAGCGCTTTACACTTGACTCCCTGGCAGACATGTTTAATCGAACACCATCTCGATTTCTCTGAGAAGCGTATGATAACGGGTACACCAACAACAATGCATTCTCTATGGTATCCATAGTAATACTGCTGTATGTTTACGTGTACATCAGCACGGGTTGTACCAATGGGACACAATTTCTTAACATTGTTGATCCTAAATAATCAACCAATGTGCTATATAGTAGCATTTTAATACGTAAGTGGAGTATATATTTTAACTTGCATATAATTCCAATTGTCCTAGATCACGCATTTGCTACTTTTTCAATATGTTTGTGCCAGTATAGAAGTGAGCCTAATGTAATGCTAGGCCTAAACAGATAAAAAGTTGGGCTCTTTCAATATTTACACCCTCTACTGTTAAGGAGAGGAGGGTATTGCTAGCCTTTTATTCTGTGGGGCGTAGTGGTGCAGTAGATAAAGCTTCGGGCTCTCGACTGAGAGAACCCGGATTCGAATCCTGTGCGGCGGTGTCGAATCTTTGGCAAATTCGTTCACTCTACGTTGCTTCAGTTTACTCAGGTTTATGAATGACTATCTGGCTATAGACAGTGTTGGATACTTGTGTACGAATAGTCTTCGCGCATTAATTGCAGCGTGGCTGGATGCTTCCCAGAGAAGTCGAGCCAGGGAGTAAATTGTTAAGCGCATTGAGCAGCTTGAGGTCTGGATACTGCGCTATATAAGATCTTACCTTTATTCGGCATTTGAAAAATCATATATTATTTAGTTTTGTTGATGTTTAATGATAATTTATTTAATCTTAGTCATTCTGATATGTTGTGAAGCTCATTGTTTATAGGTGGAGCACATACAATGTGCTCATTGTTTATAGGTGGAGCACATACAATGTGCTCATTGTTTATAGGTGGAGCACATACAATGTGCTCATTGTTTATAGGTGGAGCACATACAATGTGCTCATTGTTTATAGGTGGAGCACATACAAAGTGCTCAATCATATTAATTCTCTACTTCTCTGGGAAGCATTCAGTAAGTCTGCAATTACTGCACGAAGTATGCTCGTACACAAAAACCTACCAATGTCTATAGCCAGGTACTCATTCATACAACTGGGTGAACTGAAGCAACGTCGGGTTGATGCGGTCTCGCATGCGCACATATACCAGGCTGGAACGATACAAGTTACCATTTCTGTTTAATATTTCCTGATGTTGAATGAATGGATAAATAATTATTGATACACACTGAATTTTTGTCTAGATCTATCTATTGTAAGCAATTAACTCCGCCAGATAATAGTCCTCAAAGTTCGAATTCATATATTGATGTCGTAGACATCGACACAGGAATGTAAGACAAATATAAGTATATAACATAAATTGAAACTATTTTTGGACCAGACACGCACACACACACAAACACACACACACACACACACACACACACACACACACACACACACACACACACACACACACACACACACACACACACACACACACACACAAACACACACACACCCGTCAATACATGGTGTGCTACTTGTGAGTTTGAGCAACCAATATGGTTTTCAAATAGATTCCACTGACGTAACATGTTTGCCAACCTAATATCCATCACGCTGCCCGGTTCTGATATTCACACAATAGTATCAATGTGAAGTACTATATTACTTTCGGCTAAGAAAGTGATGCAACTACATCAATTTCTTGTCCTCGCGGTACGTGGTGACGATCAGCCCACCATGTACTCATACGTAATACTTTATGTGTGCGTAGACTTTGCGAACTGATGCAACAATCCACAGTATAAGGACAAGATGGCAACAGAAAAAAGCAAATATCTGCATAATATAGACAGGGAAATAACGCGAGTTCGTACATGTAATTGGTGATGGAATACACGATGAGACAATGTTCTATAATCTCGCGCAGTGGAGATGACAATGCTGATAGGACTGGACTCTTCGTCGCAGCGTTGTTTGTGGTTGTCGCAGCGTTAGTAGTGGTTGTTACAGGGTTGGCAGTGGTGGTTACAGGTGGTGTTGTTGTTACGTGACTGTTACATTTATCCGACGCACAACACCTCAAGGTTGTGTTTACGCGGCGATCAGGTCATTAGCCGGTGCTGTCCTTGCAGTTCGTCTCGCATCCATTTTCTACTCCACATGACTGTCCATAAACGTAATTTTAATGCGTAAATATCGACGTCTCACTGTTTCAACACAATGTCATTGGTTGGAACTTACCAACTGATAGTAAATGTCTTTACTGTGGTACTTTATATATCAAATGGCACCTTTGTAAATCGCATGGAGCTGGAGTTGAACAACAGCGGAGGATATTTGTATTACACAGTCCTGATTTAATTATGCCAATTCGGCCTTTCTGCGTTGGACTATCGTCTCTGTCGCTTCAGTGGCGTTTCTTGCGGGTTTACAAGCGATGACCGTATCAGGAAGCACTAATATACCTCCGGTCATAACTCAACTTGTGCGATTATTAAATCTGTATTTCACGACGCGTATTGCAGGCGTGTGTAAAAATTATATAATATTATAGAGTCGATATCCGAGTCTATATCCGTAACAGTATATGTTCACTCTCAAAGATCAGTGAACAAAGTTGACGAGTTATAGGGAATCATCAACAGAGATGCCAAGTAATATTGCACAAAAGAGGCAGATCTATAGCTTTTCATGACGTGATGGCGGTAGATGAGTATCTGGCGATACAAGCGTAGCAGGGGCAGTGCGTGCGGAAAAAGGAACCGTTTAAAACCCCCGGATAATGTTTTAAAATTTAGGGTACATTTTCTACGTGAACTATTGGCTAGACAACATAGTTGGATTCAAAATTAGTAGTTCTTGAAATTTACTTGGTTTTTGAAAGTTTAATATCGGTAAATACAACAAAACCGTGAAATAACGGTCTAGCAGTAGATTTTGGCATTAAAACGATGCACCGTGAGATTATCTCAAAACAGAAGAAAAAGCATGAGTTCTACCGTTAACATAGGCAGATCGGTAGGGGCCTTGAGACACGTTCCCCTAGACCTTTGGAATTTGGCCGCGATACGTTGCCCCCGTAGACGTTCTGAAATTATGAAAGTCGCCGCAAAAAGAATTGCAACAACCGCCCTCCACCCGTCATCCGATGTCAGAATCCGACAGCCTGACAACGGTGTGGTGCTGAAGCTCTGGCCAAAAATCTTCAACAGCATCCCTCAGTCTTCCGATGTCAACATGGTTGTAGCATTTCTGCTATTTCTGGATGTTTAAATATACTTTCCTTAGGTTTAATTTGGTAAATAAGGAAGGTCAAGCCAGTAGATAGACATATTGTTGACCAACCGCCTTAGTTACGTAATTACAGCAACTCGGTTGCAGATGCGCTCAGTAGGGCGTGGTATTCTGTTGCTAGCGTTTCTAGGCAAGCCGGTGGTTTCAATGTAATCTTAGAGGGTGTTCCACAATTCCTAGCTTGAATTGTATATTGCATTAGCCAATAGAAATGATGGAAACCTGTCATATGATGTGTAATTAGGTCCGCTGATATAAACGTCTGTTGTACGCATTTCGCCATCTGGGCGCTGGCGAAGGACTGAGACACATATCCAGGGTTGAACGAGACAGGTTGCCCTGCTGCCAAGAGAATGGCAAGTCAAGTCGTGAAGCGTGATGGGAATCGTTAACGTGGGTTACATTCCCAAGCTTTTGTGTGTTTGTGTGTGTGTGTGTGTGTGTGTGTGTGTGCGTGCGTGCGTGCGTGCGTGCGTGCGTGCGTGCGTGCGTGCGTGCGTGCGTGCGTGTGTGTGTGTGTGTGTGTGTGTAATGTTCAGTGTCCAGAGTGACTGTTCGAGCTTCGAAGAAGCCATGCCGCCACGGTATATTGAGACAACGTTCCTATCGGCCCCAACGTATTTGCGTCGATGAGCGATAATCGCGAAGCGCTCACCCAGCTGGGGCCATCCTCGAACAGCGGTCTCACAGCGACATCGTCAAAAATCTTTACCGAATGCGACTCGTAGCGGCCGGCGGTAAACGTATTTTGCCAGGCGTCGTCATTCGCGCGAACCCGTTCATCCGACTTCTCGATCGTTTGCGACAGGGCAAGACCTCTTGATCGAATTCGTAGCGGCCGGTGGTAAGCGTCTACTGCCCGGCTTCGTCTTTCAGTTGAACGTATTCAACTGATTTCGCAATTGTTTGCGACCGTGCGATCATTGAACGGACGCGACTCTAGAATTCGCGGCGTACGACGGCAATCGTCAATTGCCTTGCATCATCACTCGTGCGGCCGAGATACACCGTTCTAATTGTATTCTGAGCTCGGCGTGTTGACTTCAACAAACGTTCGTATATATTCGAGATGGGACTAGCCCAGTATAAATATCTATTTTCTGATTGATCGTATATATTATTTGCCGTATTATGATTGGTAGTTATCTGTGGTTTTGAAGTGAGGTATTATTACCCTTGAAGTATTCGTATATATATATATATATGTATTTATGTGTGTGTTGTAACAGATTACTGTAATGAGAGTCCGCGAGGACTAGCTATATACTGTGTATTTATATTATGGGAGTTATTCTTAGATAACACTTGGCACCTAGTGTTTGGTCGTGTAGTGGTATAATCCAACTTAGAAAGGAAGTGGAATTTGATAATTGAAAGATTCAGTGTTATTGTTTATTATGTTCTGTTAAGATTTGGTTACGGGATTTGTTTATTCTGTTTATTGTTGTTAATCGATATATTTACCAAAAGGAATATATCTTGTAATAAAGTTTATTAAATTTTCCTCGTTCTTTGTTGCTTGTTCACGATAACCGTTCTTTCTCATATGCGTTGACCTTGATATATAAGAACCCTACTAGACTGAGCCATCTAGTGTACGGAGACCTCGCTAATCCGTGACAATGGTACGTCTGCATGCAATTCGAACTAAGCTACTGTTTTTGTTATGTAATTAAACAAAAGTACACAATTTCAAATCTTGAAAATAAAATAATTAGTAGCATGACTTGATGTGTACCTTGTATACAAGTGAGGTTACTGTATGCATATTTATTTATAAACGGTTATTATCACATATGTCAAAATAATAACGGTTAAGTTACCAGTTCAATCGGCTTACCTGGCGAACGAATATTCTCGTGAAACAGTGAGTAGCGTAAGATGGACATGATTCAAAGACTTCATTTACTATGGCTGTACACAAGGGATAGTTGTTTTCGCCGTCTTTTATATCCTGGCATGTCGTATTCATACAGCTGGTGAATTCGAATATCAGAGCGACATTATCTATCAACGAAAGAAAGAAAAAAACTTGCACATATGTATATATAGCATAAAAGGACATGCAAGCACGTGCAGAGAACTACGTGGAAACGAATTTAGGACAAATGTGTTATATATACGAAAATCGATGTTATGTAGTGCGCCAGTAATATTCTAATTGCGGATGTAGTATAATTGCTTCATTATAATAAATTAATGTGCACAAGATAACCACTGGTAGGCTAAAACAGGATTGGCTGAACAACTATCTTCCTCCTTCCCTCTCTCCCTCCTTCCCTCCCTCCTTTACTCCCTCCTTCCCTCCCTCCTTCACTCCATGCATGTCTACCGCCGCGTCTCCGTCCCTCCCTCGCTCTCCGTCTGTGTGTTTCGGGGGGGGGGGTACGTGCGTGTGCGTGTGTGCGCGTGTGTGTGCGTGTGTGTGCGTGTGTGTGTGCGTGTGTGTGTGTGTGTCCGCTCTCTGCCCCTCTCTTTCTCTCTCTCTCCCTCACTCCACCCCCCCCCCTCTCTCTCTCTCTCTCGTTCTGTCGTTCTATGATTTGCCGTTATATTTAACGGTAATAAACCACGGTGTGTCCAATTGTTGACTGTTACCCGACAGCTAATACTCACGCGGCAACAACACGATATAATCTGGGTTCGGTTCCTGTTGCGTTATTGCCGTTCCGAAAGATGGTACTTTTAATTTAATAATGATAATAATAAACTTTATTTACACACCATCAAATCTGGGTATAATGACCCGTTCACGGGTGGTTACAAATCAGCAATCACCTAAGAAGCATACAAAAACGCAGTTAAGTGAAATAAATAAGAAAAAAATATATAAAGGTAGGAAGCAAAATCCTAGTTTATATATATATATATATATATTATATATATATATATATATCTTCAGTTCAGCATATCTCTGCGATACGTAGCTGCCCAGATGATCCCACGATACGCTGTTCTGTGTGCCGTTTGTCTCCCTGCTCTCATGATGTCTTTCAACCAGTCGCTGATGTCCTACCCCCATCTTCTCCTTGGTCTTCCCCTTCCTCTCTTTCCCTCCACTTTGCCTTCTATGACAGTTTTCTCTAAGGAATTATGTCTTTTGATGTGGCCAAAATAACTCAGTTTTAGTCCTTTTATTCTGTTCACTAGTTGACAGTTCTTTATGTCAAATTTTGTATGGATCTCTGCATTATTGTTCTTGTTATCCATGGCACTCTCAGGACTTTTCTGTAGCATTTCATCTCAAACGCTTGGATTCTTCTCATGTCTTCTTTGTTCAGTGTCCACGTTTCGCTCCCGTATAGAGCTGTTGGGAAAACGCAAGTTTTAAAAATTCTTATCTTTGTTGGTATGTTTTGTCCTTTCCATACATTTTTCTGATTATTTAGTTTCTGCGTTGCTATGGCTATTCTTCTTCTGATCTCTGATGATGTCTTGCCGTCTCCTTGTAGTCTTGCTCCAAGGTATTCGTAGTGGTTCACATTTTCAACTTGCTCCCCGTTGATTGCAATTTCTATGTTTTCAATGCAGTTGTCAGTGTCCATGATCTTTGTTTTCTTCACATTAAATAACAAACCTTTTTTCTCACTGTGTTCTTTTACAGACTTGATTAAGTTTGTTAGGCCGATTGTTGTAGTGGACAGGAGTGCGGTATCGTTTGCGTATCGTAGGTCTCTGATTCTATGTCCATGAATATTCACTTCATTGTATCTTGTACTTCTATCAACTAATTCTACATCTCTCATTATGTCTTTTGTGTAGAGATTGAATAGGTATGAAGATAAAATACACTCTTGTCTTACTTCTTTTCCCACTGAAAAAGTGACTGTAGTTGTGTTTTCCAGCCTGACTACTGCTTGTTGGTTGCTATAAAGTTATTTCAAGAGGGCGATTATCTTTCGGTGGAAGTTCATGTCGCTGAGCGTTTTCCACATCATCTGATGATTCACACAGTCGAAAGCCTTGGAATAGTCGATGAAGCATATTCTTACATCATTATTTATCTCTCTGAATTTCTTAATCAACATTCTCAGATTGAATATGTGGTCCCTTGTGCCTCTGTTTTTTCTGAAGCCTGCCTGTGTACTGCTCACTTCCATTTCCATTTTATCTTGCATTCTTTTCATTATGGGTTTCAGCAATATTTTGCTTGCATGACTAATGAGTGATATGGTTCTGTAGTTGGAGCATAGCTATAGTTCTCCTTTCTTTGGTAATGGGATGTATATTGATTTCTTCCAGTCGTCTGGCCATTTTCCACTCTTCCATATTTTCTTACACAGTGCATGGTATATGTATATTCCTTCTTCTTCCAGTACTTTTATCATTTCTGCCTGTATGTTGTCGCACCCAGGGCTTTTCCCATCTTTTAGACTATTAATGGCCCATTTCACCTCATACCTTAATGGTTCGAGATCGTCCTGGTCTTCGTTTCCCATATCAGGGGGGGGGCGTTGTTGTCTCCATCTCGTGCATACATATTTTCACAATATTCTTTCCATCTTTTGGCTATGTCTTCTGCATCAGTCAGAGTTTTCCCATTTTTATATTTGATGAGACCGAGTCTGGGCTGGAATTTATCTGTCATGTTCTTTATTTCTTTAAACATTTCTTGGTTTCGGGTTTCTGCCATACAGTCCTCTATTTTCTTACACTTGGCTTCTATATACTTTTGTTTGTCCCATTTGCAGAGTTTTTTTTATTAATTTGTTCATCTCATTATACCTTAATCCGATCGATTCCTCGTTTTTGCGTTTCTTAAGCTCTTTCCTTTCTGCTATTTTCTTTAAGGTCTCTATATTGATCCAGGGTTGGTGTTTCCTCTCTCTCTTCCGTAGATGTTTTTCCGCTTCTTCTCGGAAAATTGTCTTGATATCATTTGCAATTTCTTCTGGTTCTTTCTCTTCTGTCATTGTCAGTAAAGTTGAAAATCGATTCATCACAGATACTCTGTATTCATATGTCAGATTTTTTAAATCATATCTCTGTGTTGTTGTCACTCCTTTTTATTCACTTTCAACGTAAGTTTCATCTCTACCATCAGTAGTTCATGATCAGATCCACAGTCTGCTGCTGGTAGTGTTCTTGCACCTCTTATTGCTGATACCCATCTCTCTTGTATCATGATGTAGTCTATCTGATTTCTAGTCTTTCCATCTCGCTATGTCCACGTGTAGATTCTTCTAGAGTGATTTGAGAAATTGGTATTAATGATTGTGAGGTTATTGGCGAAGGCGAACTCAACAAGTCGTTCTCCCCTTTCGTTTCTCTCTCCTAATCCAAATTTCCCGATTGTTCCTCGTTCTATCTCGTCTTGTCTGTGTCTTACTTTGGCGTTAAAATCACCCATGACAAAGGTGATGTCCGATTTCTTTGATTCGTCTATTTCACCTTGCAAAATAGTATGAAAAACTTCTATTTCTTCTTCATCTGCTGTTGATGTCGGCGCATAGACTTGTATTATTTTTATATTCTTCACTTTTCCTTGTAACCTTATGCTCAGAATTCTGTCATTTACTGGTTTGTATCCAAGTACTGTATTTGCTATTTGTTTACTCGGATATATTGCTACGCCTCCTGCCTTTGCCTGTCCGGAGTATATGAATTTTCCTCCTGCGTGTAGTGTAAAATGACCTTGTCCCGCCCATCTGTGTTCTGCTATTCGTAGGACACTTATATTGTTTTGTTTCGCTTCTTCTATAACATTGTCCATTTTTTCAGCCGCCATGCTGCGGACATTCCAAGTTGCTATTCTCGTTTTGTTTTTTAGCCATCCACCGAACTTCTTTCCCTTCTCCACACAGTCGAGCAAATTGACATCATCAGCTTGAGTAGTACTCCCTGTTGCTTCTGGCTCTTCCCCAATAGCCATTAGGGACTCTTCTGGCTTGGGGGACTCACCACCGAGTCCCATATCGATTCTCTTTGCAATCATGATTTCATCTGGGTTTTCGGCAGTGTACATTCCAGTAGTCCAGGGATTCATTCGCCTACTCCGCCGACAGATGTGTGCACTAACAGGGGGGACAACCCTTCGGAAAGGCACTCACATAGTTTGGCCGGCCAGCCAAAGCCGTTGCCCGGGGTGTGGCACTGCAGTACACATGCAGACACTATGAGCCATATGTGAGGTAGACAAGGAGGGGGAACCAAATAGGATCCTGACCGTCCTGTGTGGGACGTGGCTGTCATTCACCGTGAGGTACTATCCCTTACCCTACTTACCCTACACCCTTATATATATATATATATATATGTTACACACATATTCATATATATATATATATATACATATATACATATATTTCCACACATATGTTCATACGTACGTACGTAATTGAATACATACTTACAAACATGAAGGAATGAACGCAGTGCATACTGTATTTTGTGCAATGGCCATGACAGGCCTAGTATGGGTATTGAACTAAGTGGCTGAGGCGATAATTACTTCCAGCTGTAGGAAAACTACCCAGCGCCTTCAGCCAATCACGACATATAAGGATTAGGCCCCAGCTTCTGAATTGGATTAGCGGTTAAGCCGCCACTTCTGCGTTGGGTATATGGTGTGTCATGTCGTGGATATCCTGATACTTGTAAATTTTGATTTCTAACTGTTTGTATACCATAGATTAATTAGATTAAGTTTAAACGCATATACGCTTACACTTCGTTGACGTCTACCGAAACGCGGAAGGAAGACCGTTCGAGCGCCGATTACAGGTGAGCATCGTTCGTTTAATATTTCCCTTCGTGATTTTCCTTTGTTTTGAAGTCTTGTGACGATCAGAAATGGCGTCGGCCGTGATCTTGTCGGCTGCGGTTTCTTATCTAAAAATACTTATTATCGGACAATCTCGTGCATATTGGTTGGGCGAGTTTGTCGATACCGCTGGTTCCCCTGTGTTATTTGCCAATTTTGAAAAGCAGGGCCGTAGATGCAATATTTCATTTATGGGTCACCGCGGCGGGACCGTATCTACTTTTCGGCAACGAAATGTAATGGCGCAGGTTTCGGCGATACAACTAGAAGTTGTAATTGTTTTGCTGGGTGGCAATGATTTAGACACAACATGTTCTCCTACAGCGCATTCCGTTGGATCACAACTTTGTGTGTTTGCCGACGAATTGTTGGCAGCAGGAGTTAAGCAAGTATGTATGTGCCAAATCGAGCGCTGGCGAAGATGGCGCCATTTTGACTTCGAAAGTCTTTTTCTTCTTCTTCAAGATTATTGTGGAAACCCCGGCAATCGATGAATAACTTCACAGTTGCTGTGAGGGTGCGCATAGGTTTAAAATTTAAAACAATTTAAAATTGTTTAAAATATAATTAAAAACAGTTAGAAAGTTTAAAAAATGTTAAGATTAAAAAGTTTAAAAGAAAATTGTTTTACAGTTACATTATTCGTAACGGTTGGGAATAATAATAATAATAAAGAATTAAAATATGTATACCATATAAGAAGGTTAAGATTGCGCATTATAACGGTAGTGGCTATTGTTGAGCAGTCAACCAGTTCTTCATGGAGGACCTGAAGACTGGGAGAGACTGGGCTTCGGAGGAGTCTGAGGGAAGTGAGTTCCACATTCTGATGGCAGATGGGAAGAAGGAATGTAGATAAGAGTTTGTCCTCGAGTGGGGCAGTAGGAGTTTGTTTTGCTGACCACGGGTTTTCCGGGAGGCTGCCTTGAGTAGGCCAGGAGGTGGGTGTAGGTCGACAAGGCCGTGCAATATTCTGTACATAATGCTAGCCTTATCCACTGTTTTCTTGAGTTGCAGGTTCTCAAGATTCAGCTGCTCTACCATGGCTGATGCGCTGGCAGTGGGGCTGAAATTGTGCAGGATGGGGCGGGCTGCGCGTCGCTGAACCATCTCCAGAGTGGTCTTCAGGTGCTGCTGATGTGGATCCCATACCGCCGATGCATAATCCAGGACTGGTCGGGCTAGGCCTTTGAAGCAGTGCGTCTGGACGGCGGTGAAGCATCCTTTTATATTTCTGTAGGCAAACGCGTTGAGTCTGTTGGCCTTTGCAGCTACAGCTTTGACTTGTTTGCCCCAGTGAAGAGTCTCTGTGAATTCGACGCCCAGGTACTTGGCACTTGTGACTTTCTCCAGGGTGTGGTTTTGGAGAGTGTAGCTCTTCGGGATCCTGGTCTTCTTCCTGGTGACAGTCCGTAGGTGGCATTTTCTGACATTGAATGACATCTGCCATTTCTGTTCCCAGACGTCCAATTTTCTCAGGTCTTCCTGGAGATCATCCGCATCAAACGGGGTCTTGATCCGGGAATATAGGATGGTGTCCTCGGCGAATAGTCGTAGACTGGCCTTGACCCCATCTCCAAGATCGTTGATGTAGATCAGGAACAGAGATAGTCCCAGGTCAGATCCATGCGGTACACCTGAGATAACAGAGCCAGGGTGCGAGCTTTCTCCCTCTACTACTACATGCTGCGTGCGGCCGGAGAGAAAATTCTCGATCCATGCGTTTGTTGCCCCTCTAATGCCGCAGTAGTCCAACTTCACGAGCAGTCTCTTGTGGGGCACTTAATCAATGGCCTTAGAGAAGTCAAGGAATATTACGTTCTTATGTCCGTCCCTGTCCAGTTCTGCTGCAAAGTCTTCTACCGTGAGGATGAGTTGAGTTTCGCAGGAGCTTATCTTGCGAAAGCCATGCTGGGCATCAGTGATGATTTGGTTGTGTTCTAGGTGGCCTGTTATTTCAGATCTCACGATATGCTCCAGAAGCTTGCAGCATACACAGTTCAAGGAGATGGGTCTATGGTTGCTAGCTTGGCTCCTGTCTCCTTTCTTTAAAATGGGCTGGACTAGGGCATGTTTCCAGATTTCAGGGGTCTGGCCTGTGGTTAGTGATTTGCTGAAGAGGAGGGTCAAGGCTAGGGCAAGTTCCCTGGCAACTTCCTTAAGGAGAAGGCATGGAATGTTGTCCGGTTCTGCAGCCTTCCTGGGGTTCAGGTTGGGCAGCAGTTTGAAGACACCGTTTTCTCCAATGGAGATTTCCGGCAAGGTCGGGTGGGGGCTGCTTCCCAGCGACGGTATGTTGTCTGTGTCCTCTGTGGTGTAAGCAGAGCAGAACTGGTAGTTCAAGATGTCTGCGTTCATCTTGCCGTCACTGAATGTGAGCCCATTCCTTTTTAGTGGGGATACTCCCGACATGACGTTTCGTCTGTTTTTGATCAACCGCCAGAGGTTTTTGGAAGAGTCTTCCTCAATAAGGTGACTGACGTACCGCTGGTAGCCTGTTGATGCGTCGCGTTTCTTTCTTTGATGGTTCTGTATCACTCCCAGTCCGTCACATTCTCCGTAGAATTTGCCTTCTTCCATGCCATGTGCTTGCGGAGCGAGATCTTTTTTAGTTTGCCGTTGATCCAAGGCTGGTGGTTTTTTATTGACGTGGTCTTGGTAGGAATATGCTGTCTCATCGTGGTGGTTAGGTGATTGTGTATGAGCTGCCAGAGCTTCCCGGCTGATGATTCCTGGTCTGTCTGGATGTCACTGCTAAATGCAGCTGTCTTCTCCCTGATTGAGAAAAAATCAGCTTTCTTCCAGATGCTGACTTTCCTGGCTACTGGCTTCGCTGTCGATGCTTTGTTGCGGCTATCGGCTAGTATGATATCGTGATCACTTAGACCTGGAGTAGTGGTGGTTCTGTTTACCAGGTTTGGTCTATTGGTCAGGAAGAGATCAATGGGCGCATCGCCTCTGATTTGTTTGTTATTCATTTTTCCAGATAAGCTTGGCTGATCCTATGGGGGGTAGGCGTGCCCTGTCACTGTCTGGTCTTTCCAGTTGATGTCCGGCAGGTTGAAATCACCGCCGATCCAAACAACGTCATCTGTTGTGACGGTATCGAGGGTCTTGAGGATTTCCTCCATCTGGTAGTCTGTCGTAGTTGAAGGAGTTCTATAGATTGATCCAGCAATGATGGGTTCCTGTCTTCTTGAAGTCTGTATTTTTACCAGTACTGCCTCTGCCGATGTTCCATGCTGCAGCTGGTGTGAGATCAGGATTGACCTGACAGCGATGAGAACACCTCCATATCCATCCTCTCTATCATTGCGGTAGACGTTGTATGTGGATGGAAATATATCAGCACTGTTTATATGTTCATTTAGCCACGTCTCTGAACCAAAGACAATGTTTGGGTTTGCTTCTATAAGGAGGTGCAACAATTCTGCCTTCTTAGGCCTGAAGCTTTGGGAGTTAATCACCAGGCTGCGGAAGAGGAGGTCTCTTTCACAGGTGATGGTGTGCTAGACGGTTCACTGTTTGTTGAAGTTGAGTACAAGGAATTGAAGTCTGGGGGATCCGCCTTGTGTCCAGGTGTAGAGGTTTTTGGCGGGATGCCATTGTAGATGAGACTCTGTTGCATGTTGGAGCTATATTGAGAAGTGGTGTGTGAGCTGCTGGGGTCAGAGTGGGAGAGAGATGATGCTCTTGAGATGTCTTCAAGGGAGGGGTGATCTGTATAATGATGTTGTTTGCCAAAAATAACTTATCTTCGCCGTTTGCCAAATTTATGTCTCCTGACCGTTCGCCATTAATAACTATTCTTAGGTTTGCCAATTATTCAATGTTCACGGCCGTTCGCCACAAATAACATACCATGGCCGTCTGGCCATATTTTGACCATGCGAATTATCGAGGGCAACTAATAGTTTCTAGTGACAGCCTACATTAATATACATGTTTACGTAATATTTGATTGTCGTGGAAAAATCAATTATCATAAAAAGAGAGAGAAAAACTTACCAATTTTATTCAATACTGCAAAAAATGACATCGTGGTCGTTTGCCAAATTTGCGTCTCTTGGCCGTTTGCCATTAATAAAACACAAAAATACTTATTATGGCCGTATGATAATTTTACGGCTGTTCGCAAAAAAATAACATAATTGCTGTTTTTCAAATTAACGTCTATAGACCGTGCGCCATCAATAATTTATCAATAATAATCAAATGATAATAGTTATGTAACGTAAATAAAATACTAATAAAAATCATAATAATTACCGCGATGCGTTACTGGAGGCAAGTGAAACAATATAATTACCGCCATGCGTTGGTGGAGACATGCGAAATAATATGATTACTGCCATGCGTTGCTGGAAGCATGTGAAATAATAACATTACTACTGTCATGCCATAGGATACAACTTCCGGTGTTGAATTGGTTATGAATTGTTTGTTGCAAACTTGCGAGATAAGGATATTTGATCAAGATAAGTGCTATTATTGAGTCTATATCATACATAACGTAGTTGTAGATACATATTAAGCAAGATTTTTGTAAAGTTAGCTAGATGGAGTAATCTAGGGTAGTTTAAAAGTAGGCGATTTGCGAGCGATAATTGGGGACGTTTAGGTAATGGGAACGTTGTTTACAAAGTACATCACTGGCGACGTTAACGTAACGTCAATGACAATAGAATGGGGTTAGTTGGGATAGTCGATGTAGTTAGATGAGTAATTAAAACCTGAAATAATAAACTTATGAAGTGTATATTAGTACACAGGAAACAGTCTTTGTAAAGACTACGTTGAATATAAGCCTAACTTCAATTTGAATACATCGTTATCGTAAGACACGGTGTGTCACTGTTTGTTAGCAAATATAACTAACTATGACCTACACAATCTGGTGTAAATTGTACACAGACAAGTATTTTTAAAGACTGTATAAAACTATTTTGAATACTAATAAATTGTGATACGGGACCTTGCTATTGGCAACTCAGAGCAAAACGACACTTACTTTGCAAGGACTGCCAGAGCTGGGTGGATTTTTTATTGTCTGGCTGTCCAAAATCATGGGCAGAGACCAAAGAAGACGTATTCACTTTTCGGTGTATGGGGTGTTGGAGGGTTGAGTGTCTGATGAAGGAGGTGTGTAAGTTGACGGATATAGTGAAGGTGATGGAAGTGAGACTCAACATGGAAATAGATGGAATAGAGAGGGATAACACGTGGAGAGTACAGAATACTACGACACAGAAGGAGCAGAGTTGTGACACAGAGACTGAAGAAAGGAGAATGACAGGAGGGAAGGTGACATGTGTGAAGGAACAAGAAAATGAGAAGAAGACAGAGGGACGGAGGAAAAGTGTTCGGCAAAGGAAAAGAAAATGGGTCAGAGGGGACAGATCACCAGTTGGTCAGACTGTGTAGAACGAGGAGAGACTCGACAGCGATACAGGTGGTGAAGAGGTAGATACCACAGAGGCGGTTGGTAAGGCTGTGAAACATAAGATTGAGAAGAAGACAGATGGACAGATGGACAGAGCGTTCAGCAAGAGACAGAAAACGTGACAGCCGTAAATGTGACAGGGGAGAAAGTATCCGTAGAGAAGGAGGTATGATTGGAAAAGAGATGGGAGAGGAGATAAGAAAATGTGATGGGAGGACAAATGAGGGGACGAAAGGAAGTGAGAGTAAATGTGCTAGAAGAGAAGATGACAGGAGGAAAGGAGACAAGAGAAAAAGCGACAGGAAACAATGAAACGGAAGAGAATTTGACAGGAGAGAAGAGGGCGGGCGAAAAGACAACAAACAGACATATGCAAACCGGATTAATTGAGGGGATAATGAGAAAAGAGGGCGAATCTACTCTGAGAACTTCCATCCCATCCACCTGGAGTGGATGGGATTCCACCCAAACTACTACTGGAAATTGTAGAACAAATTAGCATACCACTTGCAATAGTTTTAAATTTGTCATTAGAAGACGGAGTGCTTCCTATAAAATTAAAATAAACAAAAATTATACCGTCATTTAAAAAGGGTTCGAGAAACACGTCAGATAAATATAGACCAGTGAGTTTAATATCGGTGATTTCCAAATGATTAGAAAGACTAACCAAAAATCACATGGTGGATTTTCTTGTTAAACATAACTTAATGAAGCAATTTCAACATGGGTTTCTAAAAGCGATGTCATGCTTAACAAATATGTTATGTTTTGGTAAGATATCACTAAGTGGGTAGACGATGAATCACCGGTACATAAATTGCAAGAAGGGCATAGATATGCTAGAAAGAGTACAGAGGAGAGCGTCTAAAATTACACCAACACTGAGGGATCTTAGTCATGAAAATCACCTAAAGAATGTGGTTTAACCACACTAGAGACCAGGAGATTGAGAGTAGATCAGATAGAAGTGTCTAAAATATTGAATGGTTATGAAAATATTTATAGAAATATTTTTTCTCAGTTAAAAAGGATAGAAAGACTAGAGGACATTAAGTTACATTAGTAAAGGAGCAGTGTAGATTAGATATAAGAAAGTTCTCATTTTCACAAAAGACTGTAACTGAATGGAACAGATGATCTGTTGAATGCATGGGTGCTAGTAGTGTGAATATATTTAAAAACAAAATCGACACATACCTCAGAAAGGCGGGATACACGTAAATAAAAGAGTTGGATTCTACATAAATCAAACAGCTTCCTTGTCCACTTTCCATCTAGAGTTAATTCTCTGGATGGCAATGATTATGCTGTTTGTTACACACATGCATGCTGGAGGCTTAGCCCCAGCATCTATTGTTTCTATCGTTTCAGCAGTGGCGTATTTTCACAAGATTAATTCATCACACCCATATATAAAATATATCGTAGGTCGTCTGTAGGAATGTGTGCCTGAGAAACTTTGATCGGGGTTGTATAAGTGTCCAGTTTCCCATCTGGTGTCCATGTTAGACATCACATTCCTACTATCTTTATGCCCACTAGTGGCTGCATTAGAAGCAATCCATTTTCCTATAAAAAACGTAATCCTTTGGTCAATTTTAATTCTCAAACTACATTGGACTTGTGTTGGTTATTACATCAATGCATATATGCATACATACATAGTTTCACACATATACAAAATATGAAATAAATATTTAAATACACTAACTTAATACAGAGCATTGATTTTGAATTGATTATAGGTTTTTCAAAAATGGCAATAAACCAAACAAAAAGTATAAAACTGGTACGTTGCCAGTTAATGAAAAAAAGTCGCGAATCTACATATTTTGATATTTCCCCTTAAAAAGATTACTTAATATCCGTGTTATTAATTGCCACCAATGCAACTCTCTAAATAATTATATTTGATGTATTGTAATGTCATTTTTGAGGAGCTGTGTGAAGTATTCCGCTTGATTTCCATAAAATAAAGTCGAAAATGCCTCTATTTGCGCGAGTTCTTTGCCGCCATCTTTGGGATGTTCCCTAACAAATATGGTATCTCCACAAATGTTGACACGTCGTCTTTCCACATATGGGCATATATATGCTAATAAATGCGAAATGACCTCCAGAAGTCAAGGAAGACACCCCCTCTAATGCCAGATGTGTAAACAAGTTCGGATCACGTGGTAGGAACGGTAACCAAGTGACCCAGGCGGTTTCACGCATTGGTTCAGTGAAGAGGTAAGTTGAATAACTCTCTATGCACGCAGGCGCTGTGTGTATTTTCCTTAAACCTGACATAAATATACATAAAATTAATTAGAGAGTACCAGTGGTGGCAATCAATAAAACGAATCCTTTTAAGGGGAAATCTCAAAATATGTAGATTCGCGATATGTTTAAAAAAAAGGCATTATGGAAAATCAGTTTTGCCGACATCCGACTCGTTTCGCTAAGATGGGTCTCATTTAAGTATATATGTATGTATGTGTGCGAAACTATGTATGTATGCATATATGCATTGATGCAATAACCAACACAAGTCCAAGTGGACAAGGAAGCTCTTTGGTTTATTTAAAAAGCTCTTTAGTTTATATTTTATTTACATGTATCCCGCCCTTCTGAGGTATGTGTCGATTTTGTTTTAAAATATATTCACACTACTAGCACCCATGCATTCAGCAGATCATCTTTTCCATTCATTAATAGTCCTTTGTGAAACTGAGAACTTTCTTTTATCTAATCTACACTGCTTCTTTCGATAAGTGTTTCTTTATGGACCGTTTCCCTTGTTTATCAAGGGAACAAATTTATTCACGATGCATTAAATTTCACTCTAAGATATTCCACCTTTCTGTTGCTGTCTTATTCTTCAGTGTGTTATTCCAGTCTATCTTTGCTAAATATTTCCTCATGTCCTTATATATTCATTTATGGAAATTTTTCCTGTACTGCTTTTTACTATTCCGTTCTGATTTTAGTTTGATGGGAAAATGTATCTAGTTATGATCATTACTCCCCAGTGGCTCACATGTCTTGACATTGTCAAGTAATTCATTCTTTGAGGACAAAACTATGTATAACACTTTCGCACCCCTGGTTGGTCTTAACACATGTTGAGAAAAGAAACTTGTACTAAAACTAACACTTGTGGCCCTCACTCTACGTACTCTGTAGAGATTTCCAATGTATATGTCAATGGTTAAAATCCCCCATAATAATACAGTCCCGTCTGCTCACTTCCCTTATAGCGTTTTGTACTTTTTCATTATCTTATATGCGTATGTTTGGACTTCAATAAACTAACCCAACTGTTAACGTTGAGTTTCCTGTAACTATGTTACACCATACAGCTTCTTCGCAATATGCTTCTCTTTCTGATTTTATTTCCTAAGCCTGTATAGTTTATTTAATATATAACAAACTCCACCTCCTTTTCTTCCTATTGTAGCTTTCCTAAACATTACATATCCTGTCAGTCTCAATTCGGCATCTGATATACCGGTGGTGGCCCATGATTCCGTTATGCCTATTATGTGCGGGTCAATATCTTCTACCATAATGTTTAGTTCATTTTTTTTTTTTTTAATACTCCTTACATTTAAACAAGCATATTTATATCCAGCTTCACAACAGTTTTCCAGATTGTTCTTTGCTGATTTTTTTGTGCTGTCTTTATCTATGCCTCCATTTTCAGGCTTCTCTGTGAGTTCCCCTTGCGATTCTAGTTTAAATAGATGCAGACTTGCGTGCAGGGGAACTTCCGGTGGTGAATTGGTTTGAATTTGGTGCAGCAAACTTGCGAAAATATAAGGATATTTGATCAAGATAAGTGATATTATTGAGTGTATAGCATACATAACGTAATTATAGATATATATTAAGCAATATTTTGTGTTGTTAGCTAGAGGGAGTAATCTAGGGTAAATTAAAAGCAGGCGATTTGCGAGCGATAATTGGGTACGTTAATGTAATCGGAACTTTGTTTACAAAGTAGGTCACTGGCGAAGTTAGCGTAACGTGAACGACAATAGAATAGCGTTATTTGAGATAATCGGTGTAGTTAGATGAGTAATTAAAACCTGAAATAACAATCTTTTAAAGTGTATATTTGTACACAGGAAACAGTCTTTGTAAAGACTACCTTGTATCTAAGCCTTACTTGAATACATTGTCATCGACATCGTAACTAGGTAAGGCGCGGTGTGTCACTGTGTGTTAACAAATATAACTAACTATAACCTAAACAATCTGTTGTAAATTGTACACAGAAAAGTCTTTTCAAAGACTATATCAAAACAATTTTGAACATAAATAAATTCTGATATGGCACCTTGCAAGCGGCAACTCAGGGCAAAACGACACTTAGTTTGCAACGACTGCCAGAGCTGGGTGGATTTTGCGTTGTCTGGCTGTCCAAAATCATGGGCAGAGACCAAAGATGACGGATTCACTTTTCGGTGTATGGCGTGTTTGAGGGTGGAATGTCTGATGAAGGAGGTGTGTAAGTTGACGGATATAGTGAAGGTGATGGAGGTGAGACTCAACATTAAAATAGATGGAGCAGAGTGGGATGACGCGGAGAGAGTTGAGAATTCTACAACACAGAAGGAGCAGCAGAGTTGTGAAACGGAGACTGAAGAAAGGAAACTGAGAGGAGGGAAGGTGACCGGTGTGAAGAGAAAACAGAGGGACGGAGGAAAAGTGTTCGGCAGAGGAAAAGAAAACGGGTCAGTGGGGATATATCAACAGATAGTCAGACTGTAGAGAACGAGGAGAGATGCGACAGGGATACAGGTGAGGAAGAGGTAGATACCACAGAGGCAGTTGGTAAGACTGTGAGACAGAAGACTGATGGAAGAAGACAAATTGTTCAGCAAAAAACAGAAAACATGACAGGCTTGAAGGTGACAGGGGAGAAAGTGACCGCAGTGAAGGAGGTAGCCGGGGAAAAGGGACGGGAGAGGGGAGAAGAAAATGTGATGGGAGGAAAGAAGAAGGGACGAAAGGAAGTGAGAGTAAATGTGCTAGAAGAGAAGATGACAGGAGGAAAGGGGACAAGTGAAAACGCGACAGAAAAGAAGGGAATGGAAGAGAATGTGACAGGAGAGAAGACGGCCAGAGGAAAAGACAACAACCAGACATATGCAAACCGGAGGAGCTACTCCGAGGCAGTGATTGAAGGGGCAAGGAGAAAAGAGAGAGTGTTTATGGGTGATTCAATTCTGAGAAAAACAGACAAGACTATAGAATAATGTGTTCAACGTTTGTCTTCTTTAGCTTCCTCACTAACTTTCTGTACTTCTGTAATGTCCCATTTGTTCCCTCCTTGTCTGCATTATTTGTTCCTAAGTGTACTAGCATAGACCCTCCCTTGAAATGCCCCAAACCTTCTCTACCCTTTCAGTCACATGCTTTATCCTAGTATCCGGTAGACAAACAACGACGTCCTCCCCTTCGCATAGTGTCTTATCTGTCGTTCTCAGAATAGAGTCGCCCATGAACACCCTCTCTTTTCTCATTGTCCCCTCAATCAATCCGGTTTGCATCTGTCTGTTTGTTGTCTTTTCCACTGCCGTCTTCTCTCGTGTCACATTCTCTCCCATTTCATTCTTTCCTGTCGCTTTTTCTCTTGTCCCCTTTCCTCCTGTCATCTTCTCTTCTAGCACATTAACTCTCATTTCCTTTCGTCCCTTCATCTTTTCTCCCATCACATTTTCTTCTCTCCTCTCCCGTCCGTTTTCCCCTCATACCTCTTTCTCTACGGACACTTTCTCCCCTGTCATCTTCGCGGCTGTCATGTTTTCTGTCTCTTGCTGAACGCTCTGTCTTCTTCCATCTGTTTTCTTCTCAGTCTTATGTTCCACAGTCTTACCAACTGCCTCTGTGGTATCTACCTCTTCACCACCTGTATCGTTGTCGAATCTCTCCTCGTTATGTGATGCGTACCTTGCCACCACCAGGGCTCCCCTCGGAGAGTCCGATCACGCAACGGTCGTCCTCATCCCCACGTACCGACAGAAACTGAAAATTTTGAAGCCATCAAAGAAGACTGTCATGCGGACGGACGAGTCGACTGCAGCTCTTCGAGGATGCCTGGAGTGCACAGACTGGGACATGTTTAAAGAGGCATGCCCTGACCTAGACGTGTACGCTGACACCGTGACATCCTACATCAACTGGTGTGAGGAGCTGTGCACGGAGACAAAGACTGTCATCCTATATGGCAACGATAAACCTTGGTTCACCAGCTATATCAAGCAGAACCTGGCGGCGAAGAACGCGGCGTTCATCAGCGGCAGCAGGGAAGAATTCAGGAGAGCTAAGTGCGAGGCGCAGAAGGCGGTCAAGAAGGCCAAATTCATATACAAACACAAACATGAGGACCAGTTCGCTTCCAACAACACCAGATCTGTCTGGAATGGCCTGCGGCAGATTACGCAGTACAAGGAACACGCAGCGGCCACCAACAGCAGTGACCCCTCATTCCCTGATCAACTGAACGACTTTTACAGCAGATTTGACGAGCTTAACTATTCACCAGAGCTGCGCCCACTTCCAGTAGGTACCTCTCTGTCTCTACCCTTCATAGTCCAGGAAGCTGAGGTGAGGAAACTGTTCAGGAGACAGAGCACGCGGATGGCTTCGGGTCCAGACAACATCTTCACATCTACCCTGAAGAACTGCGCCGACCAACTCTCTGTGGTGTTTACGGACATCTACTACTCCTCTCTCCAGCAGTGCAGAGTTCCAGTCTACTTCAAAACTTCCACTATCATATCCATTCACAAGAAGTCCAACATCACCGGGCTGAACGACTACCGTCCAGTGGCACTGACCTCATTCGCCATGAAAGTGTTCGAGCGCATAGTACTCAAGCACCTGAAGTCGGCCACCGATGGCCTCCTGGACTCGCACCAGTTTGCATATCAAGCAAACAGAGTCGGTAGACGATGCGGTAGCAGGTTGTGTGCTATCCCCCTTCCTGTTTACTATCTTCACAAATGACTGTGTCTCCGTGGACCAATCGGTCCTTGTGATCAAGTGTTCCGATGACACTACTGTGAAGGGCTGCATTGAAAATGCGAATGAGACGCCATACAAGGAGGAAGTTCAGAGAATGGTTGGCTGGTGTGCGGATAACAATCTCGAATTGAACGTTTCAAAGACTAAAGAAATGATTGTTGATTTTCGTAAAAAGAAGACTCCCATCCACCCTCTTTCGATAAATGGCGTGGAGGTCGAGCATGTTGAATCTTTTAGATTCATTGGAACAACAATTTCAAACGATCTCAGCTGGTGCACAAACACACTGTGCATTACAAAAAAGGCACAACAACGCCTGTTCTTCCTGAGACAGCCCAGGTGATTCGGCAATGCTCAAGAGATTATGTTACGATTCTACCGCGCAATCATTGAAAGTATCCTCACTTTCTCGATTGTAGTGTGGTTTGGCCGCGCCAGTCAGGAGGAGAAACAACGGCTAGAAGTTATCGTGAAGGGCGCATCTAGAATCATATGGCGCGAGTTGCCATCCATTGAATCTATTTATTATGCTCGCTGTGCGCGAAAATCCAAGAGCATTGTACGGGATCCCACCCACCCAGCCAACCATCTCTTTGAACTTCTTCCCTCTGGCAAGCGCAATAGAAGTATTAAGACAAGGACCACTAGACTTTAAAATAGTTTTTATCCGCAGGCTGTGAGTCACTTGAACCGCAAGATGTCATGATACTGTTTTCAGTCGGTTTAGATTTTATGTCGCCATGCTAAATTATTTATTTATTATTATTATTTTTTTTTAATTTATATTATTATTTATTTATTATTTATTAACTTTGCTACATGTATGTACATACTTTTTAACTGTCAGCTTAGATTTTATATCGTCAGCTAATTTATTTATACATGTATTTATTTTTATTTAACTACATGTATACTTTTTAACTTTTTAGGTAATGTCCAGACGGTATTAATGTTAAGTTATCACGTTCATTTTATGTCAATATATGTACGACTGTCTTAAAATATGTTGGCAGTTGGCCTTGGTTTAAATTTATACTAGTTTGAGCATAGTTTCATAATGTTTCTGATTGTATATTTTGTGTGTGCAGGGGAGACAAGGGTGCATGTATGTTGACGCCACAACGCCAAGAATTCCTCGTACATTTTAAATGCTACTTGGTAATAAACTGTCTGAATGAATGAATTAATCAGTTCTCCACAGTCTAACCACCTGTTGATCTATCCCCTCTGACCCGTTTTCTTTTCATCTGCCAAACACTGTTCTCTGTCCCTCTGTTTTCTTCTCATTTTTTTGTTCCTTCACACATGTCACCTTCCCTCCTGTCAGTCTCCTGTCTTCAGTCTCTATGTCACAACTCTGCTCCTTCTGTGTCGTAGTATTCTCTACTCTCTCCGTGCCATTCCTCTCTGTTCCAACTATTTCCATGTTGAGTTTCATCTCCATCTCCTTCAGTATATCCGTCAACTTACACACCTCCTTCATCAGACACTCCACCCTCCAACACCACATACACCGAAAAGTGAATACGTCTTCTTTGGTCTCTGCCCATGATTTTGGACAGCCAGACAATTAAAAATCCATCCAGCTCTGGTAGTCCTTGCAAACTAGGTGTCGTTTTGCTCTGAGTTGCCGCTTGCATGGTCCCATATCACAATTTATTTGTATTCAAAATAGTTGTATACAGTCTTTAAAAATACTTGTCTGTGTACAAATTACACCAGATTGTTTATGTTATAGTTAGTTATATTTGCTAACACACAGTGACACACCGTGTCTTACGATAACGATGTATTCAAGTTGAAGTTAGCCTTATATTCAACGTAGTCTTTACAAAGACTATTTCATGTGTACTAATATACACTTTATAAGTTTGTTATTTCAGGTTTTAGTTACTCATCTAACTACATCGACTATCCCAACTAACCCCATTCTATTGTCGTTGACGTTACGTTAACTTCGTCAATGACCTACTTTGTAAAAAACGTTCCCATTACCTAAACGTCTCTAATTATCGCTCCCAAATCGCCTAGTTTTAAACTACCCTAGATTACTCCCTCTAGCTACTTAAAAAAAATCTAGCTTAGTATGTATCTACAACTACGTTATGTATGATATATACTCAATAATAGCACTTATCGTGATCAAATATCCTTATAATCTCGCAAGTTTGCAACAGCAAATTCATAACCAATTCACCACCGGAAATTGTATCCTATGGCATGGCAGTATTAATGTTATTATTTCACATGCTTCCAGCAACGCATGGCAGTAATCATATTATTTCACATACCTCCAGTGACGCATGGCGGCAATCATATTGTTTCACTTGCCTCCAGTAACGCATCGCGGTAATTATTATTATTTTTATTAGTATTTTATTTAGGTTATATAACTATTATCATTATATTATTATTAATACATTATTGATGGCGCACGGTCTATAGACGTTAACTTGAGAAACGGCAATGATGTTATTTTTGGCGAACAGCCGTAAATTAAACTTGGCAAACGGCCATGATAAGTATTTTTGTTTTCTATTAATGGCAAACGGCCAAGAGATGTAAATTTGGTAAACGACCACGATGTCATTTTTTGCAGTATTGAATACAATTGGTAAGTTTTTCTCTCTCTTTGTATGATAATTGATTGTTCCATGACAATAAAATATTACGTAAACATGTACATTAATGTAGGCTGTCACTAGAAACTATTAGATGTCCTCGAGAATTCGCATGGTCAAAATACGGCCAGACGGCCATGGTATGTTATTTGTGGCGAACGGCCGTGAACATTGAATAATTGGCAAACTGCCATGCTAAGAATTGTTATTAATGGCGAACGGTCAAATGACGTAAATTTGGCAAACGGCCAAGATATGTTATTTTTGGCAAACAACTGTGAACAGTCAATACTTGGCAAACGTCCATGGCAATTTGTTTTACTGGCAAGCCGTCAAGAGAAGATAATTTAGCAAATGGCCATGAACTTGATAATAGGCTGTGATAAATATTTTATTAGAATTAATGGCGAACGGACAAGATGCATTAATTTGGCAAGGAGCCATGCTATTTATATTAATTAATTATTTGTTGTTATTTACTTTAAATTATCATTAAACTGTTAATAAAGTGTGAGGGCGCATGCGTGAAAACGTAAACAAGTTCTAAACGATGGCTCGCAAAATTTTATTGAGTATTCGAAAATACGAACGGGTTTGGAGAATATACATTACCAAATATGCTATAATATACCTTCTCAGCCTAAATAGGCATAAATCGTCAACGCAACCGACATATGGTTTGCGCAAAACAACAATCTTAAACTACGGGATTACACAGCGGACTTCTCACAAAAATCCGCAATCTTTGATTGAATATCAACACAGACGAAGGTACGAACCAGCTACTAAACAGATAAGTGACACTACACCCATTCAAAAAGGTATTTAAAACTGATAGTTACCCTCCCTAATATACATAACTATACAAATCTTAGTCCACAAGTGCTACGTAAAGAATAATCTCGTTCCCTAGCAACAACGACGCTAAGCAAAAGTCCTAAGCCTTCGAGCCACAGCATGAAAACATAAACCGAAACAAAGCGCTCACCCTTACGCAACTGTAGGTATATATTTTATTCATAGGCTGCCAATGCCAATAGAAGGGAAACACTGTACCCAATAATAAACTTTCTACTAACAGGCTTTTCGTCAAGACGCTTTAGTCCAGTATCGCCCTGGGACCCAGCCAGGGCGAATGCCTACATGTTCAATTGCACCGCACAATCGTCTTGAAACTCATCCACCAATATTAATGCTATCATTACTAATACTAATGATAATAGTTTAAACTGTAGCCAATACAACTAAAACTAAAACAACAATTCTGACTCCTCATCACCATTAGAGCTCAGCTGCGTACCCGACCAGTGAACGTAAACATGCCCTCGTTTATTTCCTGGCATACCGGTCTTCTCTTCCTACTTCTGCGCGCCCACGACATTGAAGACAACCCAGGACCTCGTGCGATTAAGTTCCCGTGTGGTGAATGTGGCAAAGCAGTGAAAGTGGGAGATCATGACATAGCATGTGACAACTGTGAATCCTGGTTCCACACTAAATGCATCAACATGAGCGATACAGTGTACTTTGCTCACACATCAAGTACGCCTTGGATATGTTGTGCCTGCGGCTTGCCCAACTTTTCCAGTGCACTGTTTGTGGCAACCACTGAAACGACCATTAGTGGTAGTGCAAGCACACAAGACACTCGGCATCATTATACAGATCACCCCTCCCTTGAAGATATCTCAAGAGCACCATCTCTCTCCCAATCTGACCCCAACAGCCCACACACTTCCCAATATAGCTCCAACATGCAACAAAGTCTCATCTACAATGGCATCCCGCCCCAAACCTCTACACCTGGACACAAGGCGGATCCCCCAGACTTCAGTTCCTTGGACTTCTTCAACAAACAGTGAACCGTCCAGCACACCATCACCTGTTAAAGAGGCCTCCTCTCTCCACAGCCTGGTGATTAACTCCCAAAGTTTCAGGCCTAAGAAGGCTGAATTTTTGTACCTCCTTATAGAAGCAAACCCAGACATTGTCTTTGGTTCAGAGACGTGGCCAAATGAACGTATAAACAGTGCTGATATATTTCCACCCACATACAACGTCTACCGCAAGGATAGAGAGGATGGATATGGAGGTGTTCTCATCGCTGTCAGGTCAATCCTGATCTCATACCAGCTGCAGCATGGAACATCGGCAGAGGCAGTACTGGTAAAAATACAGACTTCAAGAAGACAGGAACCCATCATTGCTGGATCAATCTATAGAACTCCTTCAACTACAACAGACTACCAGATGGAGGAAATCCTCAAGACCCTCGATACCGTCTCAACAGATGACGTTGTTTGGATCGGCGGTGATTTCAACCTGCCGGACATCAACTGGAATTACCAGGATCAGCCAAGCTTTCCTGAACAAATGAATAACACACAAACCAGAGGCGATGCGCCCATTGATCTCTTCCTGACCAATAGACCAAACCTGGTAAACAGAACCACCACTACTCCAGGTCTAAGTGATCACGATATCGTACTAGCCGATAGCCGCAACAAAGCATCGACAGCGAAGTCAGTAGCCAGGAAAGTCAGCATCTGGAAGAAAGCTGATTTTTCCTCAATCAGGGAGAAGACAGCTGCATTTAGCAGTGACATCCATACAGACCAGGAATCATCAGCCGGGAAGCTCTGGCAGCTCATACACAATCACCTAACCACTACGATGAAACAGCATATTCCTACCAAGACAACGTAAATAAAAAAACCACCAGCCCTTGATCAACAGCAAACTAAAAAAGATCTCGCACCGCAAGCACATGGCATGGAAGAAGGCAACATCCACGGAGACTGTGACGGACTGGGAGCGATACAGGGCCATCAAGAAAGAAACGCGACGCATCAACAGACAGTGCTACCAGCGGCATGTCAGTCACTTTATTGGGGAAGACTCTTCCAAAAACCTCTGGCGGTTGATCAAGAACAGAAGAATCGACACGTCGGGAGTATCCCCACTCAAAAGGAATGGGCTCAAATTCAGTGACGGCAAGATGAACGCAGACATCTTGAACTACCAGTTCTGCTCGGCTTTCAACACAGAGGACACAGGCAACATACCATCACTGGGAAGCAGCCCCCACCCGACCTTGCCGGAAATCTCCATTGGAGAAAACGGTGTCTTCAAACTGCTGTCCAATCTGAACCCCAGGAAAGCTGCAGGATCGGACAACATTCCATGCCGTCTCCTTAAGGAAGTTGCCAAGGAACTTGCCCCAGCCTTGACCCTCCTCTTCAGCAGATCACTAACCACAGGCCAGATCCCTGCTATCTTGAAACATGCCCTAGTCCAGCGCATTTTTAAGAAAGGAGAAAGGAGCCAAGCTAGCAACAATAGACCCATTTCCTTGACCTGTGTCTGCTGCATGCTTCTGGAGCATATCGTGAGATCTGAAATAAGGCCACCTAGAACACACAAAAGCATCACTGATGCCCAGCATGGCTTTCGCAAGAAACGCTCCTGCGAAACTCAACTCATCCTCACGGTAGAAGAATTTGCAGCAGAACTGGACAGGGGCGGACAGAAGGACGCGAAATTCCTTGACTTCTCTAAGGCCTTTGATAAAGTGCCCCACAAAAGAAGAGTCGTCGTGCTGACCCAGGTTCGTTTATTCTCAACCACATCCTTTGATACATTTAGCAATATAAAACCAGATAATCAATACAATATCTATAATCTGACATCCACTCATGTGTACACAGAATATATATATATATACTACATACCTCCGGAATTATTTTCTCGAATATACATGAATGTAAGAGTCATCGTCTACGCAACCGGGTTTGACAACCACACCGTAATCATTTCTCGTTACAATAGAGACCAGGTTACATCGTCCTTTTGTGGATAACTCTGGTGTGTTCTCCCTCCCGCAAACATCAGTTAGTAAACCATATATTTCGCATCTGTCATGTGATCCCTGCCGATGCTGACACCATTGTAATGATTTTACCACCACCCAATGGGTATTGCAGTAAGTCAAAATGTATATATATCTTCATTATAGCGACATTCCTGTGACATTATCCCATATAAATTTCCACCCGTACCACAGTTCTTATTCAAATAAAGCTGCCTACCATTATAAAATTATTACATGTTAGATTCAACGGTCTTACCTGTCTACCCTAACTATATTGTAATGTATTCACGGTTCTTTAAAATCTGACCCCATGCCACCTCCCCAGTGCATTCATACTGTTGCGTAAGCAGCAGCCAGCCGTCATTAGTCGTACAGGGTAACTCCTATTGTAGTCTTTCACAGACGCTATCAACCTATGTTAAGTTCAGAACCCCAAATATTGACCCCCATATCTCCGTCAGTTTGGCATGTATAAAGCTGAAATGTTGTGCGTGATCTAGCAGACCCATTGGGGGTGGTTCGTAGATTTAGATTGTTTGAAATTCGTTGGGATGGGGATTCTGGGAGGTAGCATTTTTTAATGAACACATATCTGTCAGTTTGGCATGTATGAAGCTGGATTTTGTGTGTAATCTGTAGATCTGTGTGTGTAAATGTAGATCTTTTCGAAATACATCCAGGTGGTGGGGATCTTGGTGGAGGTCATACTTTAAAAAAAACTTATCTCTGTCACATTGTCATGTATGGAGGTGAAATGTCGTGTGTGTGTTCTAGTGGACCCAATGGGGTAGTTAGTAGATGTAGATTTTTTTCTTCAAAATTCGTCCGTTGGTGGGGTCACAATTTTTAAATGTCACTAGTAGTATGTCAGGTTAATCAGCGGGTACGTTGGATTTGGATTGGAGCAAGAGCAAGAAAGTAGTTCCGGTTCCCATGTTAAAAGATAGGGAAATACCCGGATGTTGCTGAATTTTGCTCTAGCTCCACTCCAATCCATTTGGTATTTGGACCCATTTCGTATAGGTTTAAAAGAGTTGAACTATAAAAATAGGGCAAAACGTCAATTCGATTTATCGTAAAGGTATACGACGACATTTTGAAATATCTTTTAGCCCTACAAATCCTATATTACCTTATTTGGCAATTGTGGGCCACCTGGCGGATTTTTTATGAACTAAATATAGGAATACTGCCTAAATTCGTGGATCTTATTTTTGACCAATATCGCCCTTGGCTGAATTTTGATGAACTACATATAGGAGTACTGCCTAAATTCGTGCTTCTTAGTTTTGACCAATAGCGTCACCTGGCGGAATTTTGATGAACTAAATATCTAGACCAAAAAGTCCAACTAGTGGTAATTCGTTTAGCAAGCATTTGAAACATGCGCGTATGTATGTAATCTCGATCATTGACGTCATTAAACAAGTATGCATGGTAAATTGGTTCAACTAGTGGAAATTCGGTTAGCAAGCATTTGAAACATGCGCGTATGTATGTAATCTCGATCACTGACGTCATTAAATAACTACGCATGGTAGTTCGGTCCAACGAGTAGTAATTCGGCTAGCCATCATTTTGAACTTGTGTAATCTCAATGTCAATTTTTATGTACCTATGTAGGTTATCAATAGCAGACGTGAAGTAATTCCTGAACATGTAACATTCTTTCGGACATCGTTATCAACAAAATCAAGGTCTCCCTAACTTTTAACATTCATCAGTGCTATAGTTTTTAATCAGTGCTACAGTTTTACATAGGACATTTGCATTTTACCTCAGTTGATTGCCCGGTTGCAACCTGGTATGAACTTGTATTCGCTGTGCAAATAAGTCATTACATAGGAGAGTTGAACTTATTTCAGTTGGTCGCCTGTTTGCAAACTGTTTTGACCTGGTATTCGATGTGCAAGTCTGAGCTACTCTGCAATCCGTTCGTGTACTTTCTACTCTGAGGTATTGTTCGAACTGACATTAGAACGTCGTTCACTTTTTTGAACTGTAGTGTTTAAATTCGTGCTTCTTCGGCAAATACGTTGGATCCAAGAATAATACTAAAACTCATGACCTGGCTTTGCTAACCGAAAACGGACACAAATAATAGCACATCCTAAAACAAGTGCGCATGGTAAATTGGTCCAACTAGTGGTAATTCGGTTAGCAAACATTTGAAACATGCGCGTATGTATGTAATCTCGATCACTGACGTCATTAAATAACTACGCATGGTTGTTCGGTCCAACGAGTGGTAAATCGGCTAGCCGTCATTTTGAACTTGCGCGTATGTGTGTAATCTCATTCAGTGACGTCATTAAATAACTACGCATGATAGTTCGGTCCAACTAGTGGTAATTCGGCTAGCCATCATTTTGAACTTGCGCGTATGTATGTAATCTCAATCAGTGACGTCATTAAATAACTACGCATGGTAGTTCGGTCCAACGAGTCGGACAAATGATACTCTAAACTTAGACCAACAAGTAGCACGAACCAAACTTAGTCCAGAGAGTTGCACAAACGAAACACTAAACTTAGACCAACGAGTTGCACGAATCAAACTTAGAACAACGAAAATTTTCATAGTTAACAGGACTTATAAAATTTTAGAGTTGACTGGACTTATAAATTGTTAGACTTGGTTGGACTTAGGAATTTTTAGAGTTGACAGGACTTAGAAATTTGTATAGTTGGTAGCTTAGAAATGTTTAGAGTTGGTAGGGCTTAGACATTTTTAGAGTTGGTAGGACTTGTAGAGTAATTAGGTTAGCAAGCATTTGAAACTTACGCGTTTGCAAACTTTAACTGACAAACTTGCAAATAAACATTCCAACCTATTTTTAAACTTACAAATTTGTAAACATTCACTGACAACCGTGCAAACAAACGTACAAACATACTTTTAAACTTACAAATTTGCAAACGTTCGCTGACAAACGTGCAAACAAACGTACTTTCGATCGTAGACCTCAGTAAATGTCACACTTTGACAGAACTCACAAAATGTCACTGTTTCGACAGTAGAACTCAACCTATTTCACTATTTTGACAGAAGAACTCAGTAAATTTCACTCTTTGCACTGTAGAACTCAGTAAATTTCAATCGTTCGACAGTAGTACTCAGTAAATTTAACTCTTTCCAAAGTAGATCTCAGCAAATTTCACTCTTTCGACCGTATAACTCAGCAAATTTTTCTCTTTTGACCGTATAACTTAGTAAATTTCACTCTTTCCACAATAGAACTCAGCAAATTTGACTATTTTGACCGTATAACTCAGTAAATTTAACTCGTTCGGCTGTATAACTCAGTAAATGTCACTCGTTCGACAGTAGAACTCAGTAAATTGCACCCTTTCCACAGAAGAGATCAACAAATTTCACTCTTTCGACCGTAGAACTCAGTAAATTTAACTCGTTAGACAGTAGAACTCAATAAATTTCACTCTTTCCACATTAGATCTTAGCAAATTTTACTCTTTCGACCGTAGAATTCAGTAAATTTCATTCTTTTTACCGTAGAACTCAGTAAATTTCACTCTTACCACAGTAGAATTCGGTAAATTTCACTCTTTCCACAGTAGAACTCAGCTCGACCGTAGAACTCAGTAAATTTTTCTCTTTTGACCGTATAACTTAGTAAATTTCACTCTTTCCACAGTAGAACTCAGCAAATTTGACTATTTTGACCCTATAACTCAGTAAATTTAACTCGTTCGGCTGTATAACTCAGTAAATGTCACTCGTTCGACGGTAGAACTCAATAAATGTCACCCTTTCCACAGAAGAGATTAACAAATTTCACTCTTTCGACCGTAGAACTCAGTAAATTTCACTCGTTAGACAGTAGAACTCAATAAATTTCACTCTTTCTACAGTAGATCTTAGCAAATTTTACTCTTTCGACCGTAGAACTCAGTAAACTTCACTCTTACCACAGTAGAATTCGGTAAATTTCACTCTTTCCACAGTAGAACTCAGCTCGACCGTAGAACTCAGTAAATGTCACTCTTTTGATCGTATAAATTTCACTCGTTCGACGGTAGAACTCAGTAAATCCCACTTTTTTGATATTAGAACTCAGTAAATGTCACTCTTTCCACAGTGACAGGACTTAGAAATGTTTATAGTTGATAGGACTTAGAATTGTTTTAAAGTTGGAAGGACTTAGACATTTTATTGTTGGTAGGACTGCCTGTATATCTTGGTGGATTTCGTGAATTTGCCTGCGTATCTTGGTGAGTTTGCCTGAATTCGCCTGTGTATCTTGGTGGATTGCCCGAATTTGCCTACGTATCAAAGTGAGTTTGTCAACTATGAAAATTCTCGTTGTTCTAAGTTTGATGCGAGCAACTCGTTGGTCTACGTTTAGTGTTTCGTTTGTCCAACTAGTTGGTCTAAGTTCGATTCGTGGAAGTTGTTGGTCTAAGTTTAGTGTTTCGCTTGTGCAACTCGCTGGACTAAGTTAGCCTTTGTGCAACATGTTGGTCTAAGTTTAAAGTTTCATTTGTCCGACTCGTTGGACCGAACTACCTACGAAGTTTGATGCGTGCAACTCGTTGGTCTACGTTTAGTGTTTCGATTGTCCAACTAGTTGGTCTAAGTTCGATTCGTGGAAGTTGTTGGTCTAAGTTTAATGTTTCGCTTGTGCAACTCGCTGGACTAAGTTAGCCTTTGTGCAACATGTTGGTCTAAGTTTAAAGTTTCATTTGTCCGACTCATTGGACCGAACTACCATGCTTATTTATTTAATGACGTCAGTGATTGAGACTACGTACATACGCGCATGTTCAAAATGATGGCTAGCCGAATTACCACTCGTTGGACCGAACTACCATGCGTAGTTATTTAATGACGTTATTGAGTGAGATTACATACATACGCGCAAGTTCAACATGATGGCTAGTCGAATTACCACTCGTTGGACCAATTTACCATGCGTACTTGTTTAAGGACGTCCTATTATTTGTGTCCGTTTTCGGTTACCAATGCAAGGTTATGAGTTTTAGTATTATTCTTGGATCCAACGTTTTTGCCGAATTAAATTTTTGTGCGATCTAGCAGATCCATTGGGATGATTCGTAGATTTATATTTTTTTAGACATTCGTCTGGGGTCACAATTTTATAATTGCACTTATCTCAGTCAGTTTTGCATATATGGGGCTGAGATTTTGTATGCTGTCTAGCAGGCTCATTGGGGTGGTTCCAAATGTGTACGGAGGATGGTTTAATCAGACAAGTGAACACATATTATTATTCAGCTCTGGTCACACGCGGATGTACGCTCGCTGTTCAACACCGTAGGGGGGCATATAGGTCAGTGGAGCAAACAAAACATCATTAATTATGTAACTCAGTCGCCGCGTGCGTCGAGCAAGGGGATCAAAGTTGATCGGTCACCTAAGGTCACGTTGCTCGAACTGTAACTCAATCGTCACATACTTCTAGCACGGGGTCAAACTATGTTGTCTTAATGGGATTCTCCATGACCTTACATTTATGTTAATTAGTTCAATTAGTACATTTATGGTCAAAAATTAAAATGTCTGTCTGTCTGAGGTCCCGTTGCTCACCCCTGGTTGCATTTGATGTACAGCGCTTGCGCGAGCATGTGCAATATGCAAAACCGGAACCGGAACTTGCTTTCAGATCGGTACACCGACTCGTCTCTGACGATCACTGCTTTGTGGAGATCCGCGGTCCGCACTGTCTTCACACACATCTGGTTGCTAATATGCCTCTGCAACACGTCACAGCGTCCATACACCGATTCTTCCAAATACATTTAACTGCAACACTTAGAATATCCTGTATAACGTATATTTTTATACTCGGTCACTAGTGCGTAACACATGACTGGATTTAACCAACCATCAAACATAACCGACGTAGGTTGGACCCATTATGGGTCTCAATTCTAAAAATATGCATCTCATTAACTCAAAACACCCCTATTCAATAATGAGACAGTCCGTGTCAACGGCGTTGAGTTACATATAGCGGCACCTTCAGGCTGAGTGCACCTACAGCCGCCCACACTTACTACATAACACAAGTCTGTTCTGCTTAAAGGTCATCTGCCAGGCTGTCTGGCCTGCACTGCCTTAATATAAAAAGGAAAAGGAAATATGATTCGGATTACATAAATAGCAGAATGCTACACTGATAATATAAAACGTTTTAGGTTGTTTTTGTTTTGAGTGAAAGTTGGCTTTTACATAAAACATTGCTTGAAAATATTACAGTAGAAGTGGTGAAAGAACGCATACGTGACGTTTTTTATATTTCCGTGAGTGAGTATGTCACGGGGTACGCTCCCGTGAACGTAATTATACACAAATTTTCCAACTTTGATTTTATATATATATTGCAATTTTATTAAACTTACGCACACAAAGAGGGGGTGCGAGTGTTCCCAGTAATTTATTTTAAGTATGGAAGGAAATGAATCTTTTTTGTATAATTTTGTGAACCGAGTTTTGTATGTGGATCCCCACAAGATGATTCCGTATGTCAAGTGCGGGTAAACTAAAGTATAATAAATTGTTTTATGGGCAGAAACAGGAAGATAGCGGTTAGCTTTATTAATTACGTATAAAGAACTAGTTAATTTATTGTTGCATACATTTATGTATTTCTGGCAATCAAGTCTTTCATCAATATGAAGGCCTAAACATTTGATATGCTGAATTATTGTATTATATATAGTTAGGAGTAATCATTCACTCTGAGGAAGACGGGATCTACTGAATAACATGGATTTTGTCTTGGAAACATTTATGGATAATTTATGCGCACGAAATCATTTAGCTAATATGTTAAGTTCGTTATTCATATCTTCATATACGTTATTAATTTGTTTTCCAATATTGTATATAGTAGTGTAATCAGCAAATTATATAGTTTTTTTACGAAACTGAAGGTCATTTATGGATAAGATAAACAAGAGCGGACAGAGGATAGACCCTGCGGGATACCGTAAGTGATATCTTGCTGAAGCGAATCGTTATTGTTTAACATACTGTTTCCGGTTTGAGAGATAACTCTCAAACTACTTGAGTGGAGTACCCCGGATTCCATACTCCAATTTATGTATAAGATTCGGTAATCAACTGTATAGAATGCTTTACACAGATCCAAGAAAACATTAAGGACAGAGTCGTTTTTTGCAGAGCTTTTATGACATGCGGTTTTAGTATCTATTGTTGAATGTTTTTCACGAAAACCATATTGGTTATTGTCCAGTATTTTGTGTATAAAATCATACGTCCTTCTATGTACAATTTTTCGCAGTTTTTTGTTAATTGAGGATAACAAAGATATGGGTCTGTAATTGGAAATTTCGTCTTTAGCATTTGACTTATAGACAGGTATAATTTACGCTATTTTTATTTCAGCTGATACTATTCCCTCAACTATTCACTTGTTCATTAAAATATTATTGGTACAGTTATTTGTTTACCGAATAGTTTTAGAACAAGCGGACTCAAATTGTGATGACCTGAACTTGTATTTTGTTGAAGAGACACTATAATTTGCCTGATCTCACTTTCATTGGTTTAGCTCATAAAAAGCAATTTGGATTTTGTTTAAGGCAATTCTGAAGGTATGCTGTCAATGGCTTTTTAGACTGAGGTTTTGCATTTGCGTGGTTTGGAGCAACATTAAAAAAAAGCTACACATTTGATCAGGGACATTAATTATATCGTTATTACGTTTGAAATGTGAAGAAATGCCCCATTATCGTTATTTTTTCCAATCATAATTTTAAGTAAGTTCCATTTTTTCTGGTAGAATGGTTGTGGTGGTGCTGGTGGTAGTGATGGTGGTTGTGGTAGTTGTGGTGGTTGTGGTGGTTGTGGTGGTTGTGGTGGTTGCGGTGGTGGTTGCGGTGGTGGTTGCGGTGGTGGTTGCGGTTGTTGTGGTGGTTGTGGTTGTGGTGGTGGTGCTGGTGGTAGTGATGGTGGTGGTGATTGTGATGGTGGTAGTACTAGCAGTAGCGGCGGCAGCAGCAGCGCAACCACGCGATTCTCGGGGAGAACATGCAGGAACTAGGATTGCGTTGCACTCTCATACATTTAGTAATATTGATGATTTTGTAGTAGTCAATCAGTCATTGGAATCCAAGTTGATCGGTAACATTGATATCTGTGTACAGAGACGTCGACGTTTTAGCGAAGTGTTTGTAGTAGGTGGTAACGCCCCCGGCCAGCCAGCCCGCCAACCAAACGAAAGTACCGACGGTTGACAACGTATGATTGCACAAACTCAAAATTGCGAAGTCAGTGATGGGCGATCTACTATCCGAGAATGACACGTTAGTAGTAATATAGATCCCTTAGCGGGGACGCGTCCGTTTTTCCGTCGGAGGAAAGAGGAAAGTGACGTCATAACTAGACCAAAGTCAAGTATCCCGATGTAGGTCAAGGTCAAATACCCGGATGTAGGTCAAGTACCCGGATGTATGTCAAGGTCAATGTAAAATACCCGGATGTAGGTCAATGTCAAGTACACATATGTAGGTCAAGGTCAAATATACGTATGTAGGTCAAGGTCAAATACCCATATGTATGTCGAGGTCAAGCACCAGGATGTAGGTCAAGTGGCGCCCCCTTGGCGAATTTTTTCGGAACTAAAATAGTACAAGCAGCGCCGCCTACGGATTTTGCGGGACTAGAATAGTACGAGTGGCGCCCTCTAGCGAATATTTTTTCTCAAAACTCAAATAGTACAAGTTGCGCACCTGGCGGATAAGTCGTGAACTACAAACAACAGTGGTACCACCTTACGGACAAGGTTTTGACTAAGTGTGGAAGTACTGCCTAATTTGGTGCGTCTTCTTTATGAAAATTGGCGCCCCTTGGTGGAAAGGTTACGAACTGAAACAGAAGTACAAATAACTCCCCCTAGCGGATTTCAGTGAAACAAATATCGATACTGCTTAAGTTCGTGCCTCTTGACTCTTTTTTCTCTTTTTACTATTAAAATAGGTCAAATACGTCACTAAATAGGTCAGTGACGTCATTAAATAGTCCATTGCGAATGCGCAATGGTGTCTTTTCTGATGCCCCTTAGGTTGTCGACCACTTCTTTAGGTGCAGGCCTCTCCTAGCCTATACATTTACAACTTTAACATAGGTCCAATCCTGACGAATCGGTAGAGAACTAATAAAATAAGTCAAATTATGGCATATCTGATCACCATACATATATACGACCTTCCCCTCACCCTGTTTGTAAATTTTTACCTATCAATGTCTCTTATAGTCGACCATTTGTTTAGGTGTAGGCCTCTCCTAGCCTATACATTTACAACTTTAACATAGGTTCAATCCCGAAGAATAGATAGAGAGAACTAATAAAATAAGTCAAATTATGGCATATATGATCACCATACAGATCTACGACCCGCCCATCACCCTGTTTGTAAATGTTTGCCTATCAATGTCTCTTATTACTTGCACACGTCGACTGCTTCCTGTATTAACAAAGAGGTATTTGTCAATTTCTGGTTACCATACATATCTACGACCTTCCCCTCACCCTGTTTGTAAATTTTTGCCTATCCATGTCTCTTATTACTTGCATATTGCGTACCTATGTATGTTATTAATGGGAGACGTGAAGTGTTTCCTGAACATGTAACATTCTTTGAGACATCTTTATCAACAAAATCAAGGTCTCGCAATGCTTAACATTCATCAGTGCTATAGTTTTTAAACAATGCTACAGTTTTACCACAGTTGATTACCCGGATGCAAGCTGGTATGAACTTGTATTCCTAAAAATCCCCCTGATGGATAGATCGTGAACTACAAACATCATCCCTGGCGGATATCAGTGAACCAAATATCGATAGTGCTTAAGTTCGTGTCTCTTGTTTTTTATCAAGTGTTTACTCCTGGTGGATACATCATCATCAACTGAACGCACCCCTGTTAGATAAGTGGTGAACTAAATAACTACTCTGCAGTCCGTGCTTTTGTACTTTCTACTCTGAGGCCGAAATATAACAATTCGTGATATTTCGGCACGCCCACGTGACTTTTCGGCACATTTACTAACTATATAAGCGCGGTGTTTTGTCAATTGGACCGTCATTCGTATCTCGACGACAGCACGGCTAACATCATCATGTTGAAGACACCCTACTACCGACCTCGCAATGCGGCAGACTCGAGCGACGAGGACGAGCCGACGAGCCGACCCATCATGCCGGTGATCAACCGCCCTGCCGTGCCGTTGGAACCAGACGTCGTGGACATCTCGGCTCTAACGGTAAGCGCCGATGCCGTTATCAAGATCAGAGGTCTCCTCATAGACAAAATACGCCAGCACACTCCCTTCTCATCGGATGCAGATACTGCAAGAAGCATATGATTGTCGACGATAGGGGACATTTGCAATGCGAACGACACGGTTACGTTGCCTTTGACATGCATTTCGTGATGCGCATGTGCTTTGTCGAGACAGCGACGGGTCGATCTATATGGCTGACTTTGTTCGACCAGTGTATGGCTGTTCTCCTAGACGTGAATGCCGAGACGTTTGCTGGTATGGACGAAACGATGCAGACTTACAAACTGAACTCACTGACGGGAACTCGTGTGTCTCTCACCATAAATGAAAGCCCGACGAGATACTTACACAAACTTCAACGTCACTCGCGTGGATGTGACACACTAGGCTCCGTACCCTGTTTCAGCCTCTCTCTGCTGTCATTCGTGCCGATGTGACAACTTCCGCCGACACGGCCGATGTGACAACTTCCGCTCCTGACGATGTCACAATTTCTACTCACGCAACCAATGTTTCAACTGCCGCTCCTGTCGCCACCGGTCCGAACTTTACGCTTGAGTTTCCTGCAATCGAAATGAAGAAGACGATTGCACGTCACATAGCGTGTGCCGTCGTTGAACTCTCGAAACGACAGTGTCTCGCTTGCGAGATAGACGATCCTAGTCAATTTCATCACGATTGTATGTTACCCGATGACATTCTAATTTACATGCACTTTGACGAGGTTGTGGAGGCTATTAATTCAACTGCAGTGATAAAAGACTGGTTGAGTGTTTTGTTAGACGCAGGTTTTAAGTTATCCGACCTGACGTCCGATCACTTGTGTGCTATCGGGAGTCGGTTGCAAGAACCGTTCTCAGAGGTGTGGCGAAACAAATTAAAGCAAATTGTTCTGGCAGTAATGGAGGATGATCTGTCAATAAATAAATATGTCTTGTGGTTTTATGAGACCTCTGGTGACATGAATTCAACTACAGTGAATGGAGTGTGCCATGTAAATACTTTTGTGTTGTACACGAATAAAATGTTCAAACCTGATATTGTGTCATTTTTCGAAGTATAAGTAGTATAAGTACCGTGCATCTTAGTCTCTTTCATCAGTTGCGTAAAGTATGGACACGAGGTTAGTTCATCATTTTACTTGTGTCGTTGCTGGGCCGACGGGCTGTGGTAAAACGACGTTTGGTTTCTCTTTACTACGTTATTCTGCCACACTCGTAAAATCACCGCCCGCAAAGATCACGTGGTGTTACGGTGAATGGCAGGCGTTGTATTTCACGCTCTCTACGATACATCCGAACATAGAATTTGTCGAAGGTCTTCCCGATGTGTCGTCTTTCGATCCTAAAACGAGAAACTTGGTAGTTATCGACGATCTCATGTCGGAAACGGACGAGAGGGTCACCAAACTGTTTACGAAGAAGAGTCATCATTGCAACACGTCCGTAATATATTTAGTGCAAAATTTATTTCCCAAAGGGAAAGAGAGTCGCACTATAAGTATAAATGCACAGTACATGGTACTCTTCAAGAATCCTCGCGACAATACACAAGTGGTCAACTTGGCCAAACAGATGTATCCGGGTCGAATAACGTACTTGCAAGAAGCTTTCAGAGACGCGACGTCCGTACCACACGGGTATTTGTTCGTCGACCTGAAACAGGCCACACCGGAACACTTGCGCCTGCGTACTAATATCGTTAAGGAACCAAACAAATGTCAGTACGCCTACCTTCCGAAGATATAAATAGAAACACGCCGTGACACTCGTCATTCGTCATGTCGGCGCGAGTGAAGAGAAACGCGTTGTGCCTTTGTCTCCTCGCTAAAGCGGATCCTGCTTTAGCAAGAGCCATCATCGACAAGGGAAAACCCGATCTGGTACACAGTCTGTGCGAGTGTGCACAGAACATATTAATAGGGAACGTACCACTAAAGAAAGGTCACAAGACTAAACTGCGTCGGTACAAGAAGGACCTCAGAACCTTGGCCATCAGGAAAACCGGTCTTCATAAGAAGAAACGTATTCTACAGAAAGGTGGTTTCCTTGCGGCCCTACTAGCTCCCTTGGCTACGTCCCTTCTAGCCCCGTTGGTGACGACGTTGTTGCAGTCGTAACTACACGACTATGGAGCACACAAATAAACCACACAAACCTCCTTCGACCAATCCTATAGGGAGCGTTTTGCGGCGACTCGCTGACGAAATGCGTTACATATTAGAACAAAGCGATATGGACGAGAGGGAAAAGGTCGTGTTGTATAACCAGGTGTTGAGTCGATACAACGATCTTTCCGATAAGCGTATGCAGGAACCGCTGCGTGTAGCCATCGATAAATTTCCCAGCAAAGTCGAAAACAAAGTACAACCTGCTAACGAAAAGGAAGTCGTCGAAAAGGAGAGCATCGAAAACGAAATCATCGACAGCGTGCCGAAAGCTATGAAACAGAAAGCACGAAGACTACTTGAGAAAATGAAAGGTGCCGTAAGTTGGAACGATCGCGGCGAGATGATGTACAGAAACAAGGCGGTTCCCGTAAGTAATATCGTGGACCTTGTGAATGACGTGTTGAGAAAACGGAAGTCGTTTGAACCGGTGGGATGAAAAAACTTCGCTCGTAGTCTCAAGGATTTGAACACGCCCATGGATTTATTGGGTAACCCCAATCGTTGGACTTACATGCAGACAGTGTCAGAGGACGACGATATATCAAAAGAAAAAAGCAGTCCGTTTGACAGGGCTCGTCATCGGCATCGAAGACATCCGGTGTCGCCACGGCGCGCTGCTCATTCGGTCACACCATTCCAACACTTGCGTTGGGAACCGTATTAATAGTCTTGCACGACACGACACCAGCATTATTACGACATGTCTCCTCGCGTAGGTAAGAAGACGAAGCGTTCACACGATGCATTGAAAAGTATTTACTACGACACGAAACTAACCGGAAGTTACGGAGGCGTTGATGCCCTGCGTCGTGCTTCACGTGCTTCACATACTTCATGTGCTTCACGTGCATCGTCGAAAGAGGTGAAACGGTGGTTGTCGGAACAAGACACTTACACACTACACAAACCAGTGACATATCGTTTCAGGCGTAGGCGTATCGTAGTGGGTGGTATAAATCAACAATGCAGACCGATCTGGTAGACATGTCACGTTTGAAAAGGTACAACGACGGTCACACTTTCATTTTGACCGTGATAGACGTGTTGTCCAAAAAAGCGTGGTCTGTTCCATTGAAGAACAAATCGGGGCCGTCACTCACGACGGCGTTTCGTCGGTTGTTAAAGGACAATGATGGCCCACTGTCATTGTAGACGGATAAAGGAAAAGACTTTCCGAATAGGCAACTGCAAGAGTTTCTGAAAGAGAAAGGTATCCATCATTTTACGACACACAACGAAGAAACCAAGGCGTGTATCGTGGAACGTTTCAATCGTACTCTGAAGACCCGTATGTGGAGATATTTCACCAAAAACCAGACGTTCAAGTACATTGACGTATTACACCACCTAGTCGATTCGTACAACGACAGTTATCATAGAAGTATTGGAATGGCGCCGTCTGAAGTGAACGTGATCAATCAAGAAGAGATTTGGCAAAGGTTGTACGGAAATGAAGGACACGGAAAAGTCAAACCGGTTTTAAAAGTGGACGATCACGTGCGTATCAGCAAAGTCACGAGACAATTCAAAAAAGGTTACTTACCCAATTGGAGTGACGAGATATTTACCGTCAAAACAGTTCATCGTTCCGATCCGCCTGTTTATCGTTTGATCGATGATCAATATTCGCCGATAGAGGGAACATTTTACGAACAAGAACTACAGAAAGTGGTTGTGGCCGAGGATAAACTCTATCGTATCGAGAAAGTGTTGCAGCAGCGCAAGCGAGGAAAAAGACACAGGTCCTGATCAAGTGGAGAGGGTACCCCGACTCGTTTAACAGCTGGATGGATAAAGCGTCGCTCGTCGCGTATAAAAGTTAGTACACACCGATCGAGCCGTCATTCGTGTCATGGAAGATACGACTGACATTCGATTCGAAAACACAGAGCTCGAAGATACCGGAATTAAAAGTAAAAACGTTAGGTGTTGTTTGGAAATACGTGCCCGAAATCGGAAATCGTCTTCTTCTGCCAAATCGTCATACTCTACACCGTTATATTGGTCAGTATCTACAACCTGACTAAAGTAGACGGAAACTCTAATCTGTGGACGGCTTTGTTGAGCATTTGCCTGGGATACTTGTTACCTAATCCGTCTATGAAACGCGGTGAACATGTCGTCTGATTTTTACCTGACATTGCCTAGCAACGCGTCTATGGAGTTAAATCCCGACAACACGTTGACCCACTATGTCACGGCTTTACCGCAAGGCATCAGTTTAGTCGGTCAGTGGGAGTGCGGACTGGTGGAGATTCAATACCCGCACAGTTGGTACAACGTTCGTGAGGCAGATAATAGGTTCTACCTCAATGAACAGGATCACTCGGGACTCTACAACACTGCCAAAATCGAGCATGGATATTACTACAGTCCGGTCATACTGATATACAACATCAACAAGGCTCTGGCGAGGATGTCAAAGGACGGAATGAAGGCGAAATTTATCTACAGCGACATCTCTCAGCGGGTGACCTTGCACATGACACCCCACACTGTGTTCAACATACCTTTTCAGAGCGCCATGCAGTCCATACTAGGTTTTCACCCGTCCGTCGTCACCAGTCCCAAAGCAGCGGACACACGCGAGTACGAGCTAGGTGAAAAAGACATAGATCTCAAGCTGACGTCCATCGTGTATGATACGCCAAATAACGACGAGTACACCTTCCGCAAAGAAGCCGATTCCGTTGTAGATATAGCGCAGGGATTTTACTCGCTGTACGTCTACACCGACGTTGTTGAATCACGTGTGGTCGGAAACAGTGTCGTCCCTCTGTTGAGGATTGTACCGATAGAAGGAAATTACGGAGACATGGTATCAAACAGTTTTGACAATGTACAATACGTTCCCGTCTTGCACAAAGAATTTACGACCATCGAGATCGATATAAGAGACGACACGGGACGTCGCGTACCATTCGAGCGAGGTAAGAGTGACGGCAACACTTCACTTTCGACGACGCAAACCATCATTTTTTTTAAACATGAGTCGTAATAATTCCTACGAAGACCGTTATATTGTTCACTATCTACAACCTGACTAAAGTAGACGGGAACTCTAATCTGTGGACGGCTTTGTTGAGCAGTTGCCTGGGATACCTGTTACCTAATCCGTCTATGAAACGCGGTGAACATGTCGTCTGATTTTTATCTGACATTGGCTAGCAACGCGTCTATGGAGTTAAATCCCGACAACACGTTGACCCACTATGTCACGGCTTTACCGCAAAGCATCAGTTTAGTCGGTCAGTGGGAGTGCGGACTGGTGGAAATTCAATACCCGCACAGTTGGTACAACGTGAGAGAAGAGGTCACTTATTTTGCCGTGAATGTCGATGGTACGCATTATGTGGTGAATATCGAGGCAGGCCACTACGGTAGTCCCCAAGCGCTCACTCGTGCAATCAACAGAATCATAAAGTCACCGATAAAAGAAAAGCAAATAAAACTGAGCTACAGTGATATTACACAAAACGTTACTATACACATGGTAGAAAACATCTCATTCTCAGTGTACTCGGTGAAACTTCAGCGTTTGCTAGGTTTAAGCCAGGATGTTTACACCACACCCGAAGAAGAAGGACCAGATTATTATTACGTTAAAAAAGCCGAATCTGTGGTAGACATGGCGCAGGGTTTTTACTCGCTGTACGTCTACACCAACGTTGTGGAACCACGTGTGGTCGGGGATACCATCGTCCCTCTGTTGAGGGTTGTACCCATAGAAGGAAAACACGGAGACGTGGTGTCACAAAGTTTCGACAATGTATAATACGTTTCCGTCTTGCACAAATAATTTACGACCATCGAGATCGATATAAGAGACGACGCGGGACGACGCGTACCATTCGAGCGAGGTAGAGTGACGGCAACACTTCAATTTCGACGACGCAAACCATCATTTTTTGAAAAATGAGTCGTAATCATTCCAACGAAGACTACTACGTCAGACAAGTCGGCGACGGATTGCCCGTGTTTGTTGGGGCAAGAGTGCAACGAGGTCACGGTCTAGGTAGATTGTTCGGTGGCCTCATTCGAAGTGCTATGCCACTCATAAAAAGAGGCGCACTCGCTTTGGGAAAAGGAGCGTTAAAGACAGGTTTGGGTGTGGCCGGCGACGTGTTGTCTGGACAGAGCATTAAAGAATCTGCAAAGAGGCGTGTGAAAGGAACAGGAAAAGACATGATCGGTAGAGTGTTGGGAAACAGTGGGCCTCCGGGCATACGCGACGTTTCTCGCACTATAAAACGCAAGCCGACGAGAACCCTAGCCAGTGTCGCCAAGAGACGCAGACGACAGAAGACGCGTCGAGACAACATATTCGGCTAGACATGGCTTTTGTCCACCAGTTGTCGTGTGAGGGAGTCAAAAGCGAATTGGACCTGTTTAGTTTACCGACGACACAAACGAGTATCGAACACGCACAATGGATCGAGCATCGACCTGTCGCCTCGATAGGTACGGGTGGTCCTATCGAATTCTTATGGCCCGGATCGGGAGACGATTACCTGGACGTGGCCAATACTTACCTGTTGGTGCGAACACGTGTAGTCAAAGGAAACGGGGACGATATCGACCAAGCCGCACCTGTTGGACCAGTAAACAACTGGATGCATTCTCTGTTTAGTCAAGTCGACGTGTCTTTGAACGGTACCCTCGTCACACCTTCAACGATTACCTATCCTTATCGAGCGTACATAGAAACGTTACTGAGTCATGGAGCAGAAGCGAAGAAGAGTCAACTGACTACTGCCTTGTGGTACAAAGACACGGCTGTTTACATGGATGCCACCAACGACGCAAACAAGGGGCTGCAAAAAAGAAAGACCTATATTACCCGTAGTCGAATCGTCGACGTGATGGGTCGTCTACACGTCGACCTTTTCTTCCAAGAGCGCTATCTATTGAACGGCGTCGACGTGAACATTCGACTAGTACAGAGCAAGGATGCTTTTGCACTCATGGCTGCTGGTGGTGACGATGCCGATTACAAGGTACGCATAGTCGAAGCAATTTTTTTTGCAAGAAAAGCCAAACTGAATCCTGCAGTACAGATGGGTCACATCAAAGCGCTACAAAAGGGAACGGCCAAGTATCCGTTGCGAAGAGTCGATTGCAAGGTATTTTCCATACCGCGAGGTGCCATGTCACACACTCACGAAAACGTTTATTTGGGTGTCTTACCCAAGAGAATAGTCTTGTGTTGTGTAGAAAACGACGCTTACAATGGAACATTCGCCAAGAATCCGTTCCACGTAAAGCACAACAACTTGAACTTTCTTGTATTGTACGTCGACGGGCAACAGGTTCCGGCGAAACCACTCCAGCCTAATTTCAACGATGGTGCCTACGTGAGAAGTTACAGTAATCTATTTGCTGGAACGGGAAAGATGTTTCAAGACGAGGGAAACAACATCAGTCGGGACGAGTTTGACAAAGGATACACCCTGTTTGTGTTTGACATCACACCAGATTGTTGTGACGGTCCCAATTTCAATTTGGTACATAAAGGCAACCTACGAGTCGAGATGCACTTTAAACAACCTCTCGACCAAACGATCAACGTCGTCGTCTACGGAGAATTCGAGACGGTTTTGGAGATTGACCGCAACAGAAACGTCGTCTACGATTACTGATGGATACGTCACAGATAGAAAGACTCCTTGCGGCGGATGCTTACACTAGGTTCGAGGCGTACTACCTAAAGACGGGTTACCCACTACTCCTATGACGACCTATCCGGCAGCTTTCGTGTGCAACACTCATTTCAGCGATGAACCGGGTCAACATTGGATCTGCATGTTTATTGCAAAAGACGGACGAGGAGAATACTTCGACTCCTACGGTTTGCCACCTCGACACGTCGAATTCGTGGATTTTCTACAGAGCAACTGCGTGACTTGGACATTCAACAAGAGAACGCTTCAGAGCCCGCTGTCTAACGTGTGTGGACAATACTGTGTCGTGTACTTGCTGCACCGAAGTCGAGGCGTACCCACGAAGACGTTTGTAAACATTTTCGGGAACGATTTAGTGAACAATGACTGTCGTGTTTTCGATTTTGTTAAGAGTGCCATGTAATGTTTGCCTGTAACGTTGGCATGCACGTTCTTGTATTACCTTAATTAAGCAATAAAAACGTCGACACCATATGCCTGTTTGTGAAATTTGTATTCAGACACCCAAGAGAAAGTGTCACTATTATAAAATCTTGTAAATCTTAACTATATACAAATCGACTCCATATGATAACGTTCACAAAAGAATTGTTGTCACTGAAACGGGGAAAAGATAGGTGTATCTTGATGATTATGATTTTGTCGACGGTGCACAGCGACTGTAGGCACTGTGTCGTTTTCAGCTATCTTTCCGTGTGAAATGTCTTTTACAATCTGGGCACTGCAACGGTGATGGTGTGGGCTTGTTGGCAGGTGGTAGAATAGTCGATGAGCTCATGATGTACGTGTTTACTGTTCAAATGCAAACAACAGAATGGCTATTTCACGCGATAACCCGTCTATTTCGATGGAATTCCGTCAAATTGATGGAATCTTACGCGATAACCCGTCTATTCCGATGGAATTCCGTCAAATTGATGGAATCTCACACAGTAACCCGTCTATTCCGATGGAATTCCGTCAAATTGATGGAATCTTACGCGATAACCCGTCTATTCCGATGGAATTCCGGCAAATTGATGGAATCTCACACAGTAACCCTTCTATTCCGATGGAATTCCGTCAAATTGATGGAATCTCACACAGTAACCCGTCTATTCCGATGGAATTCCGTCAAATTGATGGAATCTTACGCGATAACCCGTCTATTCCGATGGAATTTCGTCAAATTGATGGAATCTCACAGAGTAACCCGTCTATTCCGATGGAATTCCGTCAAATTGATGGAATCTTACGCGATAACCCGTCTATTCCGATGGAATTCCATCAAATCGATGGAATCTCACACAGTAACCCGTCTATTCCGATGGAATTCCGTCAAATTGATGGAATCTTATGCGATAATCCGTCTATTCCGATGGAATTCCGTCAAATTGATGGAATCTCACACAGTAACCCGTCTACTCCGATGGAATTCCGTCAAATTGATGGAATCTCACACCGTAACCCGTCTACTCCGATGGAATTCCGTCAAATTGATGGAATCTTACGCAATAAACCGTCTATTTACCCCCTTTTGGTGGAATTTGATGCAGTAACCTGTTAAGTTTGGTATTTCGTTTGTTCGACAAGTTTGGTTCTTGTCGTTCGTTGATCTAAGTATTTTGTGTTTCGTTTGTAAGACAAGTTTGTTTGAATGATTGGTTCGTGCATCTCGCTAGTCAAAGTTTGATTCGTGGAAGTCGTTGGTCTTAGTTTGGTTAAGTAAAGACACAAGATAAGGTTTGCACAGTTTATTCGTGAACAACACAAACGTATTTACATGTCACTCTCCACTACAAGAACCAGAGACTAGACATTGATACAGAGTCTTGCAAAGTTTAATCGTGTACAAGACAAAAGAAAGTTATTTACAGGTCACCCTCCATTACTGTCAGAACCATTTGTTTCAAAATGTTTCGCCACTGTTTCGAAACGGCTTCTTGCAACCAAGTATTGATATTACACAACTGTTCGACTGTTACGTCGGATAGTTTCACACCGGCATCTAACAAAACACTTTTACAAATTTACTAGGATGGTCTATCTCGCAACCGTGGCACTGTCGTCTTGAGAGTTCAAAGATGCTATATGCTACGTGACGTGCAAGCGTCTTCTTAATTTCGGTCACAGGGAAATCAATGGTACACATCGAACAGATAGGCTCTCCAGCCCCGTGGTAGAGGGCTCCGATGCATAGAAGTTTTGGTAGTCGTTGAAGTGATGGTAGGAGGGAAAGTTGTGACATGCGCAGGAGCGGAAGTTGTGACATGGACAGTATCAGTGAAAGTTCTGACATCGACAGGAATGGTCGAAGTTGTCATATATGTCGTGTCGACAGAAGTTGTCACGAACGGTCGGCTAATTGGTTCGTCTAAGTTGGTGTCGTTGAAGGCTGCAGGTGCGTGGAAGTTGGGTGTTTTGTGGATGACGTTAGCCATAGTACTATCGTGGTACAACGGTGATGGTAGTCGGTTGACAGATGGTAACTGTAGTCGGTTGCCAGTTCCCGCGATATGTGGAGAAGAAGCAGAAGTAGCGACGGTTGTAGCAATGGGCTCGTTTTCTTGTCGCTGAAACAGTAACGAGATGAGCTTAATAATGAGTGGTCAACTGGTATGTACAAGAGAAATATAATATTATGTTCTTTGTAGCAAGCTTTGACTTAGAACAAGACCTGAATAACATTTTAACACTATGATAAATTGAAACTTACTGTTATCTCTTCAAGTTGTTCTTTACGTCGCCGATGTTTATCTTGCTTCCTTTGGCAGCAGCCCTGCTTCACATGAGCGGGCCAATTCCCTTTATACTTGAAGGTACTGCCACACATGCAGCAGGCATAACGAGGCAAAAGCTTCCGACGTTTCGTCGGAGGTGAAGAAGTCGGGTTGATGGTTGAATCGGTTGACTGAGCTGGTGACGAAATTGTTTAGGTCCTCGAACTAGTCGTCGAACTGGTCGTTGAACTGGTCGCTGGTTGTTGGTCCGGACTGATTGTCGGGGTCGAGAAGTCGAGTGGGCCCGTAGCCGGAGAAGGCTGCGCCTTCGGTAGCAAACTCTCTTGTCGGACGTTATGTTGTTCATCTTCCAAATGTAAGATATAATGACCACAAAAATCAGACGCAGGCCGTTTATAACAGTTCGACAGAACATAATGGTCACGTGGGCGTGCCGAAAGATCACCGACTGCAGAATAGAAAATTCAAAAGCACGGACCTCAGAGTAGAAAGTACAAAAGCGCGGACCGAAGAGTAGTTATTTAGTTCACCACTTATCTAACAGGGGTGCTTTCAGTTGATGATGATGTATCCACCCGGAGTAAGCACTTGACAAAAACAAGAGACACGAACTTAAACACTATCGATATTTGGTTCACTGATATCCGCCAGGGATGACGTTTGTAGTTCATGATCTATCCGTCAGGGGGAGTTTTGGGAATACAAGTTCATGCCAGCTTGCATCCGGGTAATCAACTGTGGTAAGTGCAAATGTCCTATGTAAAACTGTAGCATTGTTTAAAAACTATAGCACTGATGAATGATAACGCATTGCGAGACCTCAATTTTGATGATATAGATGTCTCAAAGAATGTTACATGTTCAGGAATCACTTCACGTCTACCACTAATAACATACATAGGTACGCAATATGCAAGTAATAAGAGACATCGATAGGCAAAAATTTACAAACAGGGTGAGGGGAAGGTCGAAGATATATATGGTAACCAGAAATTGACAAATACCTCTTTGTTAATACAGGAAGCAGTCGACGTGTGCAAGTAATAAGAGACATTGATAGGCAAACATTTACAAACAGGGTGATGGGCGGGTCGTAGATCTTTACGGTGATCAGATATGCCATAATTTGACTTATTTTATTAGTTCTCTCTATCTATTCTTCGGGATTGAACCTATGTTAAAGTTGTAAATGTATAGGCTAGGAGAGGCCTACACCTAAACAAATGGTCGACTATAAGAGACATTAATAGGTAAAAATTTACAAACAGTGTGAAGGGAACGTCGTATCGTGATCAGATATGCCATAATTTGACTTATGTTACTAGTTCTCTACCGATTCGTCAGGTTTGGACCTACGTCAAAGTTGTAAATGTATAGGCTAGGAGAGGCGTACACCTAAACAAATGGTCGACAACCTAAGGGGCATAAGAAAAGACACCATTGCGCATGCGCAATGGACTATTTAACGACGTCACGACTTATCCGCCAGGGGCGCAACTCGTACTATTTTAGTTTCGATAAAAATCCGCTAGGGGGCGCTATTTTGTGTTCTTTTTAGTTCAAAAAAATCCGCGGGGGGCGCTGCTTGGATTATTTTAGTTCTGAAAAAATTCGCCAGATGGCGCCACTTTACCCATATCTGTGTCCTTTGACCTACATCCCGGTGTTTGACTTTGACCTACATCGGGTACTTTACCTTGTCCTACATACGGATACTTGACCTTGACCTAGTTATGACGTCACTTTCCTCTTTCCTCCGACGGAAAAACGGACGCGTCCCCGCTAAGGGACCTATATTACTACTCACGTTCTTCGGATTTCCCAGGTTCTGTTTACACCACGGTATGTCGTCCCAGCAAACGACAAAATGAACTCGAGTGAAGTTACGCCAAAAGTCGTTCATAGCCCTGACGATGTACGATTTACTGGCGACTCGGTACATTTGAGTGTGTACTATGTCCCCGCGGCGAACATGAACACCAACAAAAGTGATATTTCGATATGATACAGTATTTTTGTACATCTGAACTATGCGCACTAAGTATCAGTCGCATTTGTTTCTGCAGTGTTTCATTTAAAATAAACTGCGCTCGCAGGTCACTTTCGTATTTCGACGTTGGATTCATGTAGTTTTGTAGGTGCCGTATTTTCCATCGTGTATATTTACCATGTTCGTAGAGACTTTCCGCGGAGAATTAGGAGGTTGGCGAACATGGCACTAATTGTGTTGAATGTGGTGTTATTTGTCACGGCCGACCTGTTATTCATACGTGCAATACCGTACCCAGCGGCGTATTGGAACAGCTTGTTGCCAATTCTACCGTGGTGTCCAGGTATATACTAAAGCCCTGCGCGGGCTGGAAATCTGAGCCCGCACCCGCCCCGCAACTATGTCATTTGACCCGCAGCCCGCCCCGCATATTACAACTCAGCCCGCAGCCCGCAGCCCGCATATTTTGCCACATCCTGGCCCGCCCCGCAGTAACTCGACCCGCAACCCGCCCCGCCCCGCAGTAATTAGTCAAAAGTCAGCCCGCACCCGCCCCGCAACCCACAACAGATGACATGGAATCATTAAAAATATATCCTCTTTATTAATCGTTGTTGTTTACAATATTAACAAATGCACGGCGCTGGGTGACAACCATGTTGTACTTGGAATTCCATCTTTAAGAAAAATAGAACCCTTGTCATTATAGTGTAAATGCCTGAAGGTGATAAGCAGACCTGGGGCAAAGTAAAGGTACGAGTACAAATGTTAACGTATTTTAATATTATTAATATTAATATTATCTAATTGATATAACTCAGCACAAGTGAATATGCAATGGCAGTTGATCATTTTTGTATGAGGAACAATGAAATTCACACCGCTGGCATTAATTTCAGTGGCATCCTATGATCTTATAATCTATTTGCCATTGTACTGCATGAACACGAGATGTTTAAAGGTTGAGTCTGGTGCACAAAGGCAGTGTTGCAATTTGCAATCTGCTGATATTAGAATTAGTTAGCAATTTATATTTTTGTATCGTAGACTACTGATTGTTGAGAGGTTTCTCACATGTCCATATAACAGGCTCAAAATCCCCTCTGCACCAGGCTACTGGCACCGGATTATACTAGTGTAGAAGGCAGTTTGACTTGAGCCATCTTACTTCTACAGAGGAAGACTGACAGTTCTTGTTCTTAGCAGTTAGGCATTGTCAGCCAGTGCCAACTGGCATGGTCTCAAGTCTTCACACATCAAAGGCATTTCCTGTCTAATTGGTGGAGTAACTGCTCTTTACGGACATCCTGGTGGCTTAATTACACAAACAGATTGATAGCCTGAACTGATACTTCCTCCTGGAAGAAGCCACTAATCACACCTGACTGAAGCTGGCAAGGCAGGCCAGCACATGTTATCATAACACTGTTTAAACACAAACAAAAGGGCAATTTGGTAATCCCCAATTAATTAGCTCAAAGAATGTCCCACCTTTGAATAACTGGTGACCATTAATGAGTTACAAAAATCAGCCCGCAGTAGCCCGCATGTAGAAATTACTAGCCCGCAGACCGCCCCGCCCCGCAGTGCCTGATCCGCAGACCGCCCCGCCCCGCACAAATTGAAACTTAACCCGCACCGCACCGCAACAACAACAAAAATCCAGCCCGCGGGGGCTCGCGGGTTGCGGGCTCCCGCGGGCTGCGGGCCAAAACCCGCCCCGCGCAGGGCTTTAGTATATACACAACGTAAGGTTTCTTAGGCGCGGAACTGCTGGCTGATGTTTGATGTTTCGCTACTTTCACGGCATTTGTTTTAGCTGTAACAATAGACGAAAACGGCATAGTCTCCGTTTTAGCGGAAGTCGGTGTTTTAGTTGAAATAGTAGTCTTACCGGAAGTAGTAGAATATGACGACTTATTCGTTATCTTAACGCAAGTCGTAGTTTTATGCACTCGCTTGGTATTTATGAATGGTTTGATCGTATGCTGTGCTGGTCTCGCTAGTGGTGAATTCGCTGTAGCCGCATTGGTCGTTGTTGTTGTTGAATGTTCCTGCAACAGAGTTAATTTATTAGTTAATGGCGATGTTTCTGTCCGTGAATTGTTCTTTGTTGTTATCGCATGTCGTATCTTGCTCACCGTCGACAAAGAAGCTGTTTTCATCGACTGCTTTGGGATAATATGTGCTGGTTTCACTGTATATAGCTGTGTGCGACGGCCATTTTATCATTAAAACCGCTTAGGCCAATATAAGTGGCACGTAATATTGACGGGGCACCATACAGCCATCTGCTCGAGTCGGTTATGAATATTAGGCACACGCCAAACAGGGCAATAAGGTGCAATTTGCCATTGACACAAGGCCAACTTGCCCATGTATTCGATCTATCGGATGACCTGTTCACCTGCATTGTTGACATGCAGGCAACGCGAGCGTGGCCCTTTGGTTATGCAGTTGCCTCGAACAAAAAAGCACATTGCCACTGCGCAGAGGACTCAACCACGCATGATGAGCCAATGTAACTCTATATTTAAGTACGAAGATAAACTGACTGCATTGACATGTATTGCCTTACTATAGGCTTTGCCTTTGATACATTTGATACGGCAACACTTGAGTAATCGTTTTTGCTTTAAGATGTGGTGTATCTGTCACATCTTTGAGTTGTTTTGTGATATATACCAGATAGACAACAGATAGTAAAAATAGGGGATTCCTTTTCATGCGGCGTTCCTCAAGCTTTTGTCGTTGAACAATTTTGTAACACAATTGAGTTCATTTATTGACAACCATAATTCATCTTACCATCTTTATGCAGATGATGCATATAATTACATTTCTTTACCTACTCCTAATACTAACTGCTCATTAAATCAGTTCAGAAATTGCCTTAATGACATTTTCCACTGAATACATGAGATTACAATAAGCTGATGAAACCGTGTTTCTTGTTATTGGCATACAAATACAGCTTAAAACAGTCAAGATGTTTCAGATATGATGAGTGGTGTTTTCTGCCGCACTCTGGGAGGTGCCGAAGGTCAAGCCAGTGCAATCCTGAATGTTGTCTTCCCACCTCTTCCTCTGTCTCCCTCTGTTTCTTCTTCCTGGCATAGTGCCTTGCAGGATGGTTTTTGCAAGGCCGGTTGATCTAGTAGAATGACCATACCACTTTAGCTTTCGTTTCTTGACTGTCGTCAGGAGGTCTTCAAATGATCCGACGGCTTGTTTAATTCCCTTGCGGAATTCTTGATTGGTGATATGGTCCTTGTATGAGATTCGCAGGATTTTGCGGTAGCGACTCATCTCCATGGCCTGGATTCCTTTTTTAGGTCTCCTGTAATGGTCCGTGCCTCACAAGAGTAAAGGCATACTGATATCACAAGGGAGTGCATCAGTCTGATTTTGGAGCTGAATGAGATGTTGTTGTCATTCCAAATGTCTTTTAATCTTGATCTGTGACAATTGCACCCAGGTATTTGAATCTGGATACTGTTTCAAGATTTTGGCCATTTGCTTTTATTTATGTCTTGATGCTTTTGGGGTTGTTGGTCATCAGCATTGATCTCCATGCCACATGTTGCAGATGTTTCATCAAAGCGTTCCACAAAGTTGGTGAATTCTTGTTCTTCACAAGCCAATCTATCAATAGTGTCTGCAAAACGTAGTAATTGTCCTGCCTCCTATGCTGACTGTTCCAACATGATCTTCCAGTGCATATGTTACTATTCTTTCGAGGAAGATGTTGAACAGAGTGGGCGATACTGGACACCTTGACTGACTTCGACTGTTGTGCGGAATCTCTCGTTGCAGGGTATGTGGAAGGTGACAGCGATATCACTGATGATGACTCACGCGGTTCAGTCACTAATGAGAAAAAGAGAAAGTTTGTATTTTGTGAGAAAGACCTCATTTCACATTTCTGCACCTGCAAAACACCAAACTGTAATAAGCCACTTATCTCAATGCCTAGCATCACAGTGACTGGGTTTTCAGTGAGAATGTGTTGATGGCCACTCGTTCGTGTGGCACTCGCAACCTAAGATTGGAAACATTTATGAGAGTAACTTGTTGATACCAAGCGCTCTCTTCTTGACTGTACATTCGTTCACTCTGTACAAGTGCGATTTGAACATATGCGCCATGACACCCCGCCAGTGCTACAACACACAGCGGGCTTACATACTGTCAGAGATATAGGACATGTGGAAATGCCATTCATGTCAGCTCTGGCCGGACAGCGCGTGGTCGCGTCAGGTGATGCAAGATGTGACATTCCTGGACACAACGCTATATTTGGCATTTACTTCATCATGAACACTAACAGTCATTGCGCAATAAACTGTTCGGGTCACAGCGGTCAAGAACAGTTACTGGATGGAAGTGGAGGGCCTGAAACGCTGCTTAGACAACCTGACTGACCATGGGGTGACGATCATCACACTTGCCACTGACAGACATCCCAGAATTAGAAAGACTTTGTCAGAGGACTACCAAGAAATAAAGCAAGCATGAGTACTACCTCTGGCACATCGTCAACTCAGTGAAGAAAAGGTTGTTGTCTGCTAAGAAAGTTGAGTAGTCCCATGGATAGGCGCAATAGCCAACCACCTGTGGGATTGCGCATCCGCTTGTGGTTACAGTTACTAAGATAGCGTACACCTTACGCTTATAGCATAGCATAGTGTACAACAATCTTTTATCTATAGTTATGGATATCAATCCTTGTTACATCCCTACAATGACTTTCGAACATGATTACTTAATGCAACAATATTCCTTACAAATAAATATGAATGCCAATGTTCATAATTATATTTGCACTATATACTATGTGTAACAGATGTGACTACGTGTTTCAAATATGCCTGACTATTGTTTTTTCTCACGAAAAAATGTTTCAAATATTGTAGGATTATCCATTTACGTGCATGAATAAACTAAAATATAATTTAATAGAAATTCCCATTAATTGCCCACCAAGTGGTCGAATTTGCCCTTCCCCTGACCTTCAAGATCTAATCTTGACCTTGAACTGAAAAAACAACATCAGAAATGGATTATACGCACCCCACCCACCTCTTAAAATAGGTATTGTACATCATTCTAGGACAAATGGTTCAAAAGTTAAATGTTCAATACATCGACCAGTGGTCATCTTGGATTTATGGAAATTACCAGAGTTGCTCAAAGTTGCTGTTTGGGCAACTAAGCTGAATTTGTTATAGGACCCCATATGAGTACAAATCAACAAAAACGCCATAGGATAGAACATTTCTGGGTTGTCTAATGAATACACATGAAAGTCAAATAGACTAAAAACAACATATAAACTTATTTACAATCGTGTCGTTTCTGGGTGTTTTAGACACTGCCGACCGATCTTACGACGTTCGTCGACAAAGTTCGTCCATATACCGTTTGTGGCGCTACTTCCTCATTTGCACAAGGTTTCAGACATCCGTACTTCATAAGTTATTTTGTCGTGCTATCTAGGCTACAGACGCCATAAACCAAATATACAAATTGGCTGTCAACGTCCGGCCATCACTAATGAACACCAGAGCTAGAGAACACCGCCAAAATATTTTAAAGAAAAGAGCAAGTACTTTCACAGCCGCCTGCGAAAAAAGTGTTTTTACTTCCCGAATTGTTGATGATTCATTGAACGCAACTCGCTACCAGAATTGCACAAGTTAGAAACCGTCGCTGCCAGTCCTAAAGGTTGGGATAGATTGACACTTTTCGCCCGACTAGACCTGGTGGGCTCCAACAAAAGTATAATGAATGGGTGGTCGCATTTCAGTTCTCAAAGTCCCCAACACATATCATTACCCATGGTTCGGTGGTGTGGGTCTGTCTCCCTCTTCCTCTCCCCCTCCCTCTCCCTCTCCATCTCCTTCTCCCCCTCCCTCTCACTTTCCCTCTCGGTCTTTCTCTCGCTCTCTCTCGCTCTCTCTCTTTCTTTTGCTCTCTCTTGCTCTCTCTCTCTCTCTCTCTCTCTCTCTCTCTCTCTCTCTCTCTCTCTCTCTCTCTCTCTCTCTCTCTCTCTCTCTCTCTCTCTCTCTCTCTCTCTCTCTCTCTCTCTCTCTCTCTCTCTCTCTCTCTCTCTCTCTCTCTCTCTCTCTCTCTCTCTCTCTCTCTCTCTCTCTCTCTCTCTCTCTCTGGCTCTCCCTCTCTTTCTTTCTCTCTATTTCTCTTTCTCTCTCCCTCCCTGTCCTCTCCCTCCATCTCCTTCTCATGTTGTGGTTGTGTACGCAGTGGTGGGTTACGCAATAGGTACATGTCTAGCGACCACGAAATCCAGGGTCCACGGAAATACCACAGCATATTTTTTGCTAGCAAAACATGTTTTGGCAAATGATGGTTATTACAACAATCTAATCGTTGTTAAACAGATGCTGACGAATTGTCACAAAATCGAGTGTAAGTATTAATAAATTGGCGGTACCGGATTTGACATAGCAAGTTATAGGTTCAGGTGCACTAGGATTCGGAGTGAACGAGAGACATAACGTGACATCACATATGTATGTACGAGAAGCCAACTGGCGTTCCCATTTATTACATCAACAATAAACAAAAGCGGTTCAGTGATAGTTGGCCAACCGTTACACAGCTATGACGTTATATTTATAACACCATACATTGTACTCGACGAGTATGCATCCAAATACGAAATTACATGGGAGACAATTTAAACAGCTGGTCACTTACATGAAGACGGGTATACACCGTTGTAAAGTCTATGAACTGTAACCAATGAATGTCTCGTGATGTGCGAATGTCAACGTTCGCATCGGTCGCGTTCGGCGAGATGTCAGGACGAAGTCGAAAGTCGCTCGGCGTTCGAATTCACGTAGATGAAAGCAGGCGATTCGGGCGATCAAGTAGACGGTAGATTTGCTTTGTCGATCCCACGCGAATCACCAGGCGACAACACGGAAACTCGGAAATGTCAAGACTTCGGCGATGTCGAGAAGGTCTGTCACGGAGTCTGTGTTACGACAGCTAGCAGACTTCTTCAACGCGTCAGAAGTGCAGCGTCTCACAACTAATCAGTACTGTTGAAATCGTAGAAGTATTTACTACAGGCGTTGGGCGGACACACGTTTTAGTCCAATTCTTAGAGACGAGAGTGCAACACTTTCTTCTACTCAAAAGTTCGTCTGGCCACGAATGGCCGTCCGGCCCTTATATAGCTTGACGACCGGAAGTTAGTCTGACCAATTACAACACTTAATACAAATTAAAGTCGCTTTAAAAACTGGCTCCCAAAACCATTCACACTTCGAAGCAATCCATTCAACTCGCTGAATTTAAAATAGATTTTGCGAGCTAAACGTATGGCTAAATAAGTGCTCATTCAATATTTAACTTACGTGAATTACTTACATAATTAATATCACTGGATTCCCTGTATCGAGCCGGATACCACAATATTCATCGTACATTCCAACTCTCATGAATTAATCCATAATTTTAATAAAACATGCACTCTACTCATAAGCTAGGTGTGACCCTAGTGTTTTTCACACCTACATTTCTGTAAACAACTTTTATAAGTTCATAATATAATCTTCTTATAACCACAACATAAGTAGTTTGACAGGTCATCATATTACCAGTCATGTTAAATAATTTCTACAGGTACCAAATTTGATGTACCTAACCGTAGAATTAGTGGTGTACGCTACAAATGAAATAAATTAAATCTGACTCGTCGGCAGTTGAAACGTTACACGCCTTAATCGCCAGACGGCACCAGCATATACCTCCGCGACAATACATACCAGAGATGGCAGCACCATCCCATCAACCATACTTTGTATACAAAACCACTGTTCTAAAGCCTGATTAAATTCTATACAAACCACTTTGTGACATTACCCCGGCCTTTAAGAATTTAATCTGCGCCAATCTGCGTCAAATATCTTCCTAATGTTGATCTGTTTCGTCACACTTAATTAGCGTATTATACGCCCCACCTATTCTTTCAAGCGTGAACACTTCTGAAATTAGAGATCATCAAATAAAAAAAAAACATTTAGTGAGACAAGGCAGTTTCAACTGACCAATAGGCCTTTCTTACATAAGTAATACAATCAAACAAGAATTATGCTCCGGAGGGGAGGGTCGTATAAATGAGTACCTACCCTGCTTTCAGAAACGAAACATTGTTAATGAAGTAACATTTCTAGTTAATCATTCAATGCTAACTCAATCTGTCCGCTACAGTACTCGCTTAGATTTCCTTGACATACTGCCGGCTAAGAAAGTCTGCTCCTACAATCTCCTTTCCAGGAATAGCTTCTATCCGAAACCTGTAGGGTTGAAGTTTCAAGGCCCATCGAATTAATCTGGGATTTGATAATCGGGCCGTACGGAGGAAAGCTAACGGTTGATGATCCGTTTGAAGTACAAACAACAGGCCGTACAAATATTTTGAGTACTTCTCGAGAGCATATACGATAGCGAGACACTCTCGCTCGATCACAGCGTAGACCATCTGGGCCGCAGACAACTTCTTGCTTGCACATGGTACCGGGAAATATTTTCCTTCATACTCCTGGAGCAATACAGCTCCTACACCGGTATCGGATGCATCCGTACGAAGCACAAAGGGGCGATCAAAACCGGGGAGCTTCAGTATGGGGGCATTACACATCATAGCTTTCATTTCTGTGAATGCACGGTCGCATCGTGGGCTGACCTTTCTTTGTAAGATTTCTCAAAGGGGTAGCTACCGTCGCGAAATTCGGAATGAACTTACGATAATATCCGGTTAACCCAAGAAAAGAACGAACTTGGGTGATTGTTCGAGGGACGGGAGCGTCCCGTATTCGCTCTACCTAATCTTCCTGTGTCATGAGTTGCCCTTCTCCTATTTGGTGACCAACGAAATCTATCCTGGGGTACCCAAAACAACACTTTGACGGTTTAACCGTGACCCCTGCCTCTGTGAGTCGAGTGAACACCTGGCGGAGTACATTTAGGTGTTCTGGCCAAGTCTGTGTGTGGACCACGATGTCATCCACATAGTTGCCTACACCCTTTATGCCCAACAATAGTTTCCTCATCATTCGACTGTATGTTGCGCCTGCATTAACTAATCCAAATGGCATACGCAGAAACTGAAATAGGCCCGAGGGGGTAGAAAACGTTGTTTTCTTCATATCGTTGGCGTTCATGATTATTTGCCAATAGCCTTTGGAACAATCCAGCTTGCTGAAAATACAATCTTTGGAGAGAGAAGCAGATATTGCCTCGGGGTCAGGCATAGGTTCCGCATCGAAAGTAGTTGCGCAGTTTAATTTGCGGAAATGAACTACAGGACGATTTGTCCCATCTTTCTTTCGAACTAGTAGAAGGGGGGAACAATAGGGTGATGCGGAATGTTTGATCACTCCAAGCATAAGCATCTTATCCACTTCCTCAACTACTTCGGGCACTTTTGCATAAGGTATTGGATACTGCTTTACCCGAATAGGTTTAGTGGTGTCTAGTTTAATGGAATGTTCGGTTAAACTAGTACACCCTGGCTTATCAGAGAATACCTCATCAAATTCCTCAATCAGTTGCCCTATCTGACCAACTTGCAACTTGCTAAGTCCTGATGCTAGGGATACATCCTTGCCACACTCTGCTCGTCCTTCAAGTAAAGGTTGCACCTCCAATGAGGGATCATCCTCAGGATTGAGGATGTCGGTAATTTAGCATGTTCACGTGGAATAGTCGCAGGGCGTTTCCTACTTGGATTTGATAATCGTTGATCCCTACCTTCTTAATTATTTCGTAGGGGCCCTTCCACTGCATAAGTAGCTTGTTATGGTCAATCGGCAACAGAACTAACACTTGGTGCCCTACTTCTTGTCAAAATGCTTCTTGTATCGTACCTGGGACGAAAACAAGTGGTCCCTTGCCATTTTATATGTATCTTCGATACGATTTCTTAACTCTAACACGTACTGGTACGTTACCCTGGTCTCACTATCAGGGGGGTCATCCTCCCATAACTCTTTCAAGATTACCATGGACTGTTCTTCCGTATAGTAGGGAAAAACGGGTACTCTCCTGAGGAGTTTCTCGATATGCGAAGAGCAGAGGTTCAATGTACCGATCCCAATCTCGGATTCGCTCGGCACACATCCTAACTAACATCTTCTTGAGCGTACCATTGAACCTCTCGACAAGACCGTTAACCATCGGGTGATACGGGGTGGAGTGCACTTGTTGTATTGACATCAGACGGGCTATCTCTCTCATCACACGTGACACAAATTGCGGTCCGTTATCACATAGGATCTCGCGAGGGAAACCTACCCGGGCGATTATCGACAATAGTGCCTCTGCTACAGCCTCGGTCGTAGTCGAAATTAGGGGGACTGCTTCTGGGTACCGGGAGGCACAGTCAACTAGCATTAACACCCGTCTATGGTGTTTATCCGTGGGGGAAGATAAGGGGCCTATCAGGTCGATAGCTACTTTCTCGAAGGGCATCCCCACAAACGGCATAAGTTCCACCGGATCGACCTTTACTTTACCCTTATGAACCGTTCTCTGACATATGTCACAAGACTGACAGTACCTGGTTATGTCACCAAAAATTCCTGGCCAAAAGAAATTTCTCAGGATACGGTCAGAGGTTCTTTTGACACCTAGGTGACCTGCCAAAATAGCCTCGTGGCCCAAACATAGAATTTGCTTGCGATATTCTGAGGGGACCACAAGATGGTTCCACTCTTCCAGTCCGTCTCGCCGTTCAAAATGCCTGTATAACAAATCCCCTTTCACTAAATAGTGACTCGATTGAGTGTCTTCATCCTGAGGACGCCTGACTTTGGCAAAACATGCCTTCAAAATAGGGTACTTCTTCTGTGCCAGCCGGAAAGCTTCCGCTGAAATGTTTACATGCTCTACCTCGGGCACGCGTAGGGGGAGTCGATCCTTATTTCTTTGTATAGCCTGATTACGAGTTTCTACCACTCCTGCTACAACATCTTCAGGATCTAGCTGTTTAGTCTCCTGCACCTCAGCAACCTAACAGGGCACGTCAACAGTTTTCCCTGGATCTACCTGGTCGGGGCACGACTCCATTTCTCCATGGATATTGGCGTGAACTCCTGTCACATTGCCAATGATCACGTCGCAAATAGGATTGTCGACACAGAGTACCTCAGTTTCACCGGTAAACACTGGTGACTCTATGTAGCACCGGGCTACGGGGACTGTTATGGTTGAACGGTCTAGCATGACAACGATCTTCTTTTGTTTAGTTAATTGATCTGGATTAACTAGATCTCTTTTAACTACAATCCCACTACATCCTGTGTCTCTTAGAATCTCAACTGGTTTCTCATTCAGTCTGCCACGCATCACTGGTAAGTTAGGGTATGTGTGATTACACACACAGCCTACAACTGAGATCTTACACCCACACTTCATAGTTGCTTCATCGCTACAAAGGTGGTCAACCTTCTCGATTGCAATGCAACAATTGCCGGCCTCGTGTCGTGGACTCGGCTTCCCTGGGGAGAACTGGCGGGGTTTACCCGTGGGACAATTTACAGCCTTATGACCTGGTTGTGAACACAAGAAACATCTCATAGGCTCACGAGGGGGTGTGGCGCTAAGTCTCTTATATTTGGAGTACTTATCGGGGCGAAACAATGACTTTCCCTCTTCCTTTCGACCACCCCTAGAATGGGATTTGTCGCGTGTGTCATTCTTTTTAGGTATTTCCTTAAGTCCTGCGGCCATACGTGACGCAGCATATACGTCCGCTAGTTCCTTCACTGCCTCCATGCTCGACGGTGTACGCTCCCTAATGAATACGGCTAACTCACGAAGACTTGAATGCAAAAATTGCTCCCGCAAAAATAAGTCCCTCAATTCACCATAGGATTCGTGGATTCCTGCTAATCTGATCCACTGGCTCAGGTTATGGTCTAATTTACTAAGATACTTGGCTGCAGTCTCATTTACCCCCTGTTTACTCTTTAAAAAAATCTTCGCCGGTAATCTTCGGCAGTTAGCTGAAATTTAGCTAATAGGGCCTGCTTAAGTTTATCATAATCTTGCATGTCATCTCTAGGAAGACGAGAATTCACATCTAACGCGCGACCTGTTAGAAGACTGCGATATTATCGTCTGCTTCCCTAAACTCGGGGAGTTTGGGCATCTTCATTCCTAATCGGGAATTATCTAGGCTTCGATTAGACGCATCCAACCCCTATGCCTTAACCTTCTCGGCTTCTATGTGTAATGTTGCCATCTCTTTCTCATGCAACATTTCTTCTAGCCTCATCTTACTCTCCATCTCCTCCTCCTTGACACGCTGACGCTCAAGCGCTCTCTCCTCACGCTCTATAGCGGCTTTCTCCTTAGCCTGCTGTTGCTCAAGCTTTTCCTTAGCACACTGGCGCTCACGCTCAAGTGCTCTCTCCTCACGCTCTATCTTGGCTATCTCTTTAGCCTGCTGCTGCTCTTGCCGAACAAACTCTAAGAGCTCAGCTCCTTCCAATTTCAACTTCTCGCCTATCTCCATAATCTGTTGAAATTTCATAGTGTATTCCTATTTGTAACCCTGGTGGATATTCTAGTACTATATGCTGGAAGCAGCCAATGCTCTAGAGTTCCCTTATATAGGGTACTTCACAGCCGATATAAATGTGTTGGGCACGGTCGTTAAGAATAAAGGTATTTTGGTACAAAAAGATCCACCAGGGTTTGTCCCCTCCCGACCAACGTCTGGAATACTGGGTATGAATGTTTTGGGTGGCATGCCAGAGATAAGGGAACTACTTCATACTATTGAGACCCATGATACTAACCCGAAACAGGATATCGATGGAAGAGTAGTGAAAATTGCAGGTGATACTAGTGTTAAGATACCAGCATGGTCGTCGTGTAACGTAACAGTATCAGGTCCACATTGCACCGGTAACGGAATGGTAGAGCCATTCGATGTTCCCCTGAAGGGAGGTTTACTACTCCAAACTTGTTTAGTAGGTTCCATCAATGGACATTTCGAAGTAACTATCCTCAACCCGACCTCTGACGATGTGTGGCTACGTTCCCATTCACCTGTCGGGAGGATCTATACGGTAGATGTAGTCGATCGGAATCAGGAACACTTCGTTGATTTCGAAGAATTGGATGACGGCTTGCGAGTGTCCCTAGAACCACGACAGGTAACTGCTACTACACGACAGGTAAGCAGCGAGCAATGTAAATATATATCTGATGCGTCACCCCTCGACCCTGGGTACAACTGGATGGAAGAGGTACACATAGGTGAGATACCGCCAATAGACAAAGATCGACTAGTGGAATTATTGCATAACAATCAGCAAGTATTTGCCCAGGACGAGAATGACGTGGGATTGACGGACACGGTTAAACACCGAATATACACCTCAGTCGACATCCCTGTTAAGGCGGCCTATCGTCGCATTCCACCAACTCAGTTTGAGGAAGTTAAAGCGCACATTAAAGATCTAGTCCACAAAGGGATAATTAAGCCCAGTCAGTCGGAATTTGCGAGTCCGATTGTTATTTGTCGAAAGAAGAACGGTAAGATTAGGATGTGCGTGGATTATCGCAGGCTTAATACCAAGACAAGAAAAGATGCGTTTCCACTTCCCCGAGTGGATGAGATCTTCGACTACCTATCGGGAGCAAAGTATTTCTCGACTGTCGATTTGAAATCGGCTTATAATCAGGTGGAGATAGACGAGGTTGATCAACACAAGACAGCGTTCACCACCCCCATGGGGTTGTACGAGTACAACAAAATGCCATACGGGCTTTGCAATTCACCAGCAACCTTCCAGAGATTAATGCACATTGTGTTCAGGGAAGAGATGAATGAAAAAGTACTTATTTTCTTGGATGATATAATCATCTACTCCTCTACCATTGAAGAACACTTTGAACGACTGAATTTGGTGTTCCAACGACTGGCATCTCACGGTCTAAAGATTGAGCCCACTAAATGTTACCTATTTCAGGAATCGGTTTCTTATTTGGGACAGATAATCTCTAATGAAGGGATTTCTGGGGATCCAGAGAAGGTGAACGCAGTAAGGGAATGGCCAGTACCTGAAAACGCGAGAGAACTCAAGGTTTTCTTGGGAACAGCGGGATATCACCGACGTTACATTCATCACTTTTCACAGTTGGCATCACCTCTATATGAATTGGTGGATCAAGATCCCAACAAAGGAAAGAAGAGAAAACCAGGTAGAAAGTGGAATTCAGCCAAACCGGTACCGTTTGTGTGGAGGCAGGAACACCAAGAAGCATTTGATTCACTGAAACATGCTCTTACTACAGCTCCAGTCTTGGGATTCGCTGATTTCACGAAACCATTCATTCTGGAGACAGACGCCAATCACCAAGGACTAGGAGCGTTACTACTCCAGGAACAGGAAGGGAAAACCCGAGTTATAGCCTATGCTAGCCGTAGTCTCAGGGGTCCTGAGAAGAACCGAACGGCTTATAGCTCTATGAAATTAGAGTTGTTAGCAGTGAAATGGGCGGTGACTGAGAAATTCCGCGACTACTTGTTGAGCGTTCCGTTTGTAGTATATACCGACAATAACCCATTGTCGTATATTCAGACTTCGGCAAAGCTAACGGCGGCGGAACACCACTGGCAGGCAGAGCTAGCCAGGTTCAATTTCAGCATTCGTTATCGTTCCGGAAGACTTAATGCATCGGCGGACGGTCTGAGCCGGAAACCACTTCAGACTGAAACAAAAGAGTTCACAGTCATCGAAGAAGACGAAATAGCTGACATTCTCCAAGTAACGGTGTTGCCGTGCGATTTGCGCCAGAAATTACTCAAGGCAGCAGTCTGTACCACCACAGCACAGGTGCGATATACATCCAAGTATGCAGAGTCGCCGATCCTACCAAGTCTTAGTTCGGACGCGATCCAGGAGGCACAACGTTATGATCCGGTTTTGGGTCGAGTCTGGCATTACATAGACAGAGGGCGAGAATCGACACTCGGAGAAAGACGGAAAGAACAACCGGCAGTAGCGAAACTGCTACAACAATGGGACCGCATTCAGGTCTGTTCCGGAAAATTGTGCAGAACCCTAATAGACCCAATGAGTGGAGAAAAAGTAAGCCAGTTGTTGTTACCGCGTACAATGAGGGAGGAGGTATTACAAGAATTACATGATCGGATGGGACATCAAGGCATTGATAGAGTTGAGAAGCTAGTACGAGCAAGATTCTACTGGCCGAATATGCGTTCCGACATCCTGAATTGGATTTCGAAGTGTGATCGTTGTAATCTTGCAAAGATGCCACATTTGAAGGTACGGACTCCAATGCATAGTATTGTGACAATGGGCCCATTAGAAGTCATCGCAATAGACTTCACAATTATCGAACCAGCTAGTAACGGCATCGAGAATGTCCTGGTCATGACCGACGTGTACAGTAAATACACAATAGCCGTGTCGACGAGAAACCAAACAGCCCTAACGGTAGCTAAAACCCTGGTACGGGAATGGTTTCTGCGTTATGGAGTTCCGTGTCGTATACACTCTGATCAATGGATTGTTTTGACGCAAAAATTGTCAAAGAGTTGTATAAGATATACGGTATCGAGAAATCTCGTACGACACCGTACCATCCCATGGGAAATGGACAATGTGAGCGATACAACAGAACAATGCATGGATTGTTACGCACACTGACACCCGCCCAGAAGACCAAATGGCCGGAATATTTGCCAGAACTTACGTATGCATATAATGTGACCTCTCATGCTGCAACGAGGTTTAGTCCATTCTATCTCATGTTCGGTCGTGTTCCGCGCTTACCGATTGATATCAAACTGCACAGTGACGACACCCTCCAATTACAAACGGTTCATGGAGCCAACCTGGACTGGGTTGACTATCATCAGGCTAGACTGACAAGTGCCTATGCTAAAGCTGCGGAACAGCTGAAGTTAGACATTGCTAACCGAAAAGCAAGTTATGACAAGCATGTCGGGGAGAATGCACTGCGAGTTGGGGAACGTGTACATTTACGCAATAGGGTGAGAGGGCGTAACAAGATTGCGGATGCATGGGACCCGGGAGTGTACGTAGTGACAGAACAAAAGGACGACACATACGTAGTCGTACCGGCGAGGGGGCACAAGAAACGCATAGTTAACCGCAAAGACTTGCGGGTTTGTGTCCCAGAGACTGCGAAAGGGTCAAGATTGAGCAGACTAGGTCAAGACAGTGAGGAAACTGACCACCCACCATACGAGGTGACAATCTCTTGTCAACCGAACAATGGCCATTTAGACTTGAACTCGGACGTAGAAGAATCAATTACTCCGAACACACCGTTACGTCGGTCAACGCGAAGCAATGCGGGGTACCATAGTAATCCACATCGAGAACCTAGGTCCGTCCTTAGTTAATGATTTCAATTTATTATGTTAGCCGCGGCCGGCTAAATTTTAAACTTGGGGGACATGTAACCCTGGTGGATATTCTAATACTATATATATGTTAATTCACCAGAGGCCACTAGGGGTTAGAGGCCACACCCTGCTAGTCGAGCTAAACCGGTCAGCTATTTTATCAGGCGCAGTCTGCCCTGGGCCAGTGACAGAGGCACACCCACACTTGTAGAGTCTCTGGGCCCAGTAGTTCGTTTATACCTACGGCCTGAACGTTGAGTATCCCTCTGGGAGCTTAAAACATTGACAATTCAATAAACTCTGTCGTGCCCAAAAACCCAGTCGTCTGACTTGTTTACATATTACTAGCTATGTAGGTAATATATATGGAAACACTTTAGAGGGGCTTATCTATCCATCTCTAATAGTCGAGTCAAACTATGACAACAAATAACTAGGGTCACTCTGGATCTCCAAGATATCCGACTAATTCAATATGCGGGCTGCACGAAAATACTCACTGCATAAGGCCGACGGGGGACCTTCTATAATCATACAAAAACTGGGTCAACATTGGACCAAATACTAGGATCTAACAAGACTTCCTAGTGATGCATCTATCCTACTATGCTGGCTGCAAGGAAATATCCAGTGCATAAGGCCGACGGGGGACCTTCTCTAAACACGCATAAACTGGGTCAACACGGAACCGAATACTAGGATCTAACAAGACTTCCTAGTGATGCATCTATCCTACTATGCTGGCTGCAAGGAAATATCCACTGCATAAGGCCGACGGGGGACATTCTCAAACCAACGTACCTCGGCTAGGGACCGTACACTAGTCAACTACTGGACTAACTCTGGGACCACTAGCACATACATAAACTGTATGCTTTACAAACGTTAACTAATAGCTGCAATAACGATCGTCATCGTATTCAGTCTATCTTACTGTCAATCGTTGTTACTCGTGAACCCCATACTTCATTTAACCCATTAAGTAATGGTTCGTACCCTAGGTAAATAACTTCTCGATAAAGTAACTGATAGTTAATGGCATTTAGTTTCCTTCCTTAAAAGATGAAGTTCGAGGGGGACCTAGCTTATTATTAGTTTGGCACTGCCTTGCCTCTAAACTAATATCTCAAACATGTTATACGGTAATAGGGAAACGTAATGCTCTTGTTCAGCGAATCCTGTGCACCAAAAGTTACCGCCCAACTCAAAATCTCGGCGCGAGCCCCCAGTTGTCACAAAATCGAGTGTAAGTATTAATAAATTGGCGGTACCCGATTTGACATAGCAAGTTATAGGTTCAGGTGCACTAGGATTCGGAGTGAACCAGAGACATAACGTGACATCAGATATGTATGTACGAGAAGCCAACTGGCATTCCCATTTAATACATCAACAATAAAAAAAAGCGGTTCAGTGATAGTTGGCCAACCGTTACTCTGCTATGACATTATATTTATAACACCATACACTGTACTCGACGAGTATGCATCCAAATACGAAATTACATGGGAGACAATTTAATCAGCTGGTCACTTACATGAAGACGGGTATACACCGTTGTAAAGTATATGAACTGTAACCAATGAATGTCTCGTGATGTGCGAATGTCAACGTTCGCATCGGTCGCGTTCGGCGAGATGTCAGGACGAAGTCGAAAGACGCTCGGCGTACGAATTCACGTAGATGAAAGCAGGCGACTCGGGCGATCAAGTAGACGGTAGATTTGCTTTGTCGATCACACGCGAATCACCAGGCGACAACACGGAAACGATGTCATGACTTCGGCGATGTCGAGAAGGTCTGTCACGGAGTCTGTGTTACGACAGCTAGCAGACGAAACGGTGGTGGCCTTGCATTCGAAGATCACATCAAAACGGAACTGCAGTCGGATATCGTTCAGTCTTCTTCAACGCGAGACAAGTGCAGCGTCTCACAACTAATCAGTACTGTTGAAATCGTAGAAGTATTTACTACAGGCGTTGGGCGGACACACGTTTTAGTCCAATTCCTGCAGACGAGAGTGCAACACTTTCTTCTGCTGAAATGTTCGTCTGGCCACGAATGGCCGTCCGGCCCTTATATAACTTGACGACCGGAAGTTAGTCTGACCAATTATAACACTTAATACAAATTAAAGTCGCTTCAAAAACTGGCTCCCGAAACCATTCACACTTCGAAGCAATCCATTCAACTCGCTGAATTTAAAATAGATTTTGCGAGCTAAACGTATGGCTATATAAGTGCTCATTCAATCTTTAACTTACGTGAATTACTTACATAATTAATATCACTGGATTCCCTGTATCGAGCCGGATACCACAATATTCATCGTACATTCCAACTCTCATGAATTAATCCATAATTTTAATAAAACACGCACTCTACTCATAAGCTAGGTGTGACCCTAGTGTTTTTCACACCTACATTTCTGTAAACAACTTTTATAAGTTCATAATATAATCTTCTTATAACCACAACATAAGTAGTTTGACAGGTCATCATATTACCAGTCATGTTAAATAATTTCTACAGGTACCAAATTTGATATACCTAACCGTAGAATTAGTGGTGTACGCTACAAATGAAATAAACTAAATCTGACTCGTCGGCAGTTAAAACGTTACACGCCTTAATCGCCAGAGGGCACCAGCGTATACCTCCGCGACAATACATACCAGAGATGGCAGCACCATCCCATCAACCATATTTTGTATACAAAACAACTGTTCTAAAGCCTGATTAAATTCTATACAAACCACTTTGTGACACGAATCACAATTTGATGGCGTTATGGTAAATTTGCGTTAAAGATTCACAATGTGATAGTTTGTATCATAAATAGGTTTAGGTGTTAATAGGATTCTTTGTAAGCTAATATACATTCGAGGTGTACCGTATCAAAACATTAATTTTACGTAAGTACTTTCTCTGCTACTTGTGTCTTGCATGTCTATGCATGATTTGGATGTTATGTGCGCAAAAAGCCGATAAACAATTGTGTTTACTCGAATAATGTTGAGCTTGTTGCCACGTGGATAATTAATTCTGCAGCCCGAGTATAATGAATAATTATGCTCGCACAGTGAACCACACAAAGACCGTTGACGTCACACACAATTGAAAAGTTAGATTCCGACGTGAGTTGATTCAAGCAATGGCATTGTAAATAAGCAATTTGTAGACATATGCATATTGACAGCTATTTTTATAAGTGTAGGAAGCGTATGCATTGTATAATTACTCTGCTTCCCAATGCCGTCAGCCGAGTAACGTTTCGATTAAGTAGAATTATAAAGTCCGCCGACGACTGCAGTCGGTGTCAGCTGCCGCTGGGACTGTCACTGAGTCTGCGTCAGTCGAGCCTCTTCTTCAGTAACAAGCCTAACTCTAGGCAAGGGTCTCGCCTTTCTGGTTAGTAAAACTGCAATGTCCAGTACTTGACATACATTGAAAGAAAATACACACTAAAATATCAGTATATGCAGCCATAGCAAGAGGATTAACCTGGTTATGGATGTAGTTTGTTTGCCTAAATCTGGGATTTGGGTATGTGTGTCTAAGGGTCTTGCCTTTCCAAATTCCAGTCAGCCGCTTTTTAAAAAGTCCCCGTTTCCCCACTTATTAGAACTGAAACATAAAAATGTGAGACTCGTACATTCACAGACTGTTTTTGCCGCTACAACTACGATTGTTAATAAACTTGGCTAGCATGTCATTATTCAATGTAAACGTTTTTGGTTTGTTAAAAAGTACACGATACCATGTTGCCATGGAATTTTGCGATGCACGAATTTTGGACACCAGCAGATCTCCACTATAGTATACAGAAGTTGTTATCCATGAATATATCTAACAATCGAATAATATATCAGATCAAGTTGCGCTGCTTCATGTAAGTAGCACATTTGATAATAATAGTAATCGCTAAAAACAAGTTAAACATTTATTTTTGACATGGTACTTTACCGTTACTGTACACTTTTCACGAGAATGGCCCATATATATAATTATATGCAACATTAATTATTAGACAAAGAATAAATGAAAGTATACAGTGCACTCTGGATAAGGTCGAACTTCCAGGGACCCATGACAATGCTGATATGTGGAATTTCTAATAACTAGAAAGTTATCAGAAGGTCCCCTTATTGGGACCTTTGCCCTGGACCGAGAAAAGATTGACATAACTTAGCAAAAATTCACTTATGTGAGTTCGATTTATCTGGAGTGCACTGTATATGACCAATGCATACAGGTAATTATGTAGAAGCAAATTAAAAGTTGGCCAAAGTAATGGATTGGGATTTTACTCTGACTGAATCAACATAACAAGGTTCTCTTGTATTTCTTTTCCATTTAGCCAGCTGTACACTTGGTGATAAGTCCCATAATCCAATATCTAAGCTGAATTAATCTGCACACTGTTGAGTTAGTTAACTCATATTTAGGATCAGTTTCCTAAATTCAACTTTGTTTATTTGCAGGAACATTAGAAATAGCTGAGCTGGTGAAAAGAGAAAATTGAAGAGCTCTACTTAACAATCCCATTAATTAGACGATGGATCATCTGACATAAGATGGTGTCTGACTTTGTTCTGCCCCATTTTGTTCTGTGCGACATCTACTGGGACGTTGTACCTCACTTAGAGTTTCAAATGGATGTGTACATCTGACAGCTTTGTGTATCAAAATACATACCAATGCGATTAATATAACAATATGTTAACTGACACAGTAGTGAAGAAGATGTCTGACTTTGTTCTGCCACATTAGTTCCATGTGGCTTCTGCTGGGAATATGAACATCACTACGTTTCAAATGGATTTATGAAATCGATCGATTTGTGCATCCAAATGCACATCATCCCGTCATAATGTTGCAAAGTAGGAGTACATAATAAAATTAATGCTATCTTATACTCATCATGTTTGGATTGTATTCTACAGCATATTATTCAAAATTTCTTAAATCAAGTGTGTGTTAAGTGAACTATACTGGGAGTAGTGTTTAAAAAGGTGTCGACAAATTTGCTTTTACAATAATTTTGAAAATTCATAAAATATAAATGTTCCACAACATTCAAAATGTTTTAGGGGTTTTCTTGAGCTGAATACGCCAATGACGACTGAAAACAGTGTTTTAAAATATACGTTACTTTTAAAGTTTTGTAATTTTATAACTTTATTTCCATCATACAATGGCCATTTTATTTGTTATCGAAACGGGAGTTCGACAGAAACAAATACAATGTATTTTACTCTAAATGATAGGCAAGACAAATAATTATTGCACTCCCAGTACAAAATAATTTTTTTTACACTTTCGTTGCAATAATTTTAACATTTTGTCGACAACAATCTTATGCTCTTTATATAATGTACATTTTTAAAACTAAAGTTAAACCTTGTGTAGATAGGAAAGTACATAACCACCTATTTTAATACCATAAATTATTTTAGTGATGTATAATGTATTTATACTGCTTATGGAAATAGCAGCTGGATTTATGGTGCAAATAAAATGGTTTCATTATTGAATGTTTCTCGGCTTCAGTAAGTTTCTGTTATCTAAATGTGTCATTAAAACTCCACTTCAAAATGTATAGTCAGATGTATATAATGAAAAAGGAACATGATAGTACCATAGTTTTTATATTCCAACAAAATCATTCAAAATGACACCAGCGTCGCCATCGGCGGCGTCGTGCATGGAGAGGTGGTGTTTTTCCGTTTAAATCAATCCGTCTGTTATGAACTGTCGAAATGTTCATTCTCCGTTTATTCAAAATATTTTCATTCTTTCCTTTGCGGAATCTGTGACATAAAGAGCAACTGGTCCACGTTTCATTTTGATAATTTTATCGGTCACGACTCATTCGCATGGCGATGGCTTATCCATATACACACATGTTGATGACGTATTTCTTGCATCAGATAACTCGGCGTAGCTAATCGAAGTCTGACGGACAGTCCCGAATATTTATGAGCATGCCTTATACGGATCGTGAAGGTGGGCCTAAAGTAGAACGTTGCGTACGCGGAGTAATTTTTTTCGATTATTGTCAGGGTCATTAGTGATTAATTAAACACAATTCTAATGAAATACAGTCATAGAATTACAAGAAATGATCACATTAACAGGATTACTTAATAATTGCGTACATTACAAATATATTACAATGCAATAGTTTCTATCGTGAAATACGTGTTAATGATAGACAATTCGATCAACAGGTTTTAACAACACACCATGCCATCGTTGTTATCATAAAATAGTGTTATGAAGTATTAAATATGCGTATTCTAATATATTGACCCAATAAATGTGCTATCATGGACGACATTAAAAACAATAATTATGTTCATGCTATTGATTGCATCATGCAATGCGATTATGTAAGACCAATATTCAAACTAAACAGATATGCGTTAACAAGTTCCTCGTTTTGTATAATTAATGTAACATTCTTAAATCTATCATAAATATGCCATGCTCACCATAATTGTGTTTAGTAAACCCGACACTGCGTTCGCAATTAACAAAAAATCTTCGGCGAAATATATACAAAACGTTGACACGAAAAGCAACTCTATTAGCGATACACACCAGCTTGTTTAGCCGTAAAGCTTTTTGATATTTCGCGCGAACGCAGTGTTCCCATATCCAAGACAACCAATTCAGCCAACAGCCTGTTAATAACCACCCTGGCTGATGCTGGGTAATGGAACAAAGAATCTCCTTGTAACACTATCATCGACTGTAACATTACTTAAATGTGTTAACTGCTGTCAGAATGGTACTATAAGTGGCATGATTCTAGGATAAACATACACCTTATATCACAATTGTGAATGGTGTCGGAGACTACGCCTCCTCAACCGGGGAATTTTGCAGCTCTATCACTGCCGGGCCGACTCGACGAACAAATCCAGGCAGAAAAACGCATCCCCAAACACATCACCCACGTTATGGGCTTGCAGATTGAACAGTTTGACCAGCAAACTTGAATTTGTAACAAAGCAATCGTGGATACGCCATCCTCGAGCAGAACACAATGGTATCAAGTCATTCTAAATTACTGATAAGAGCATTTCACTCTGCTGATGTCTTAATTCTCACACACGTTTTCTTTTTCATGGCGCATTTCAATCACGACAACATCGCATTTTCCGCCTGACGTTCTAAAAGTTTGTGTGCAAGGCCTCTGTAAAATGGAAGAGTAAATTTACTACATCCTACGTGACTCCATAACAAATGTGTGCGCGCGTGTGTGAATTAATTTCAGCATTCGTCAGGTTTGGCGCACGCGACGGCTTGGTTGTCGTAGCAAACGTCTCTTTCTTCTCTCGTCGACTTGACAATCTTGTCGTCCACAGGTTCGACGGGTGAATAACCGACGTAATCAAGAACTTCTGAAATAATAAATGACAAATATGTTACAAGCACTGCGCCCGCATGGAGGCACTAACAAGTAGGTATACAAGAACAGCTGTGTACATGGTGATGTCGGCTGCACCATAACAATTGCAGCGGCATATCACCTTATTCTGTGCTAGACTACCTATCATCTCGAACATCGCCACTACCACCATTTCCACAACTACCACCACTTCCACAACTACCACCACTTCCACAACTACCACCACTTCCACAACTACCACCACTTCCACAACTACCACCACTTCCACAACTACCACCACTTCCACAACTACCACCACTTCCACAACTACCACTACTTCCACAACTACCACCATCACACCATCACACCATCACCACCGCCATAACAATCAACACCATAACCATCATCACCACAATCAGCATCACAATCACCAACACTACACCTCCACCACCACCAAAAACAACAACACTACCACCTCCATCACCACCACAACCAACAACATTATTATTACAATGACGACAACAATGATAACGATTACCACCACATTCACTCCACCACTCCCACCACCCCCACCATCTCCACCACCATCACCACCCCACCACCATCATCACCATCATCACCACCATCACCAACATCACCAACACCACCGCCCTCACCACCACCACTACCACCACCGCCTCCACCACTACCACCACCGCCGCCTCAACCACTACCACCAACGCCCCCATCACCACCGCCCCACCACCACCACCACTACCTCCATCACTACCACCCCTGCCCCACCACCACCACTATCACCACCGCCCCACCACCATTACCACCACCACCACTACTACCACCACCGCCCCCACCACCACCCCTACCACCACCACCACTACTACCAAGACCGCCCCCACCGCCCCCACCACCACACAATCATAACAACAACAACAAACATGGACAACGACGCCAATAATAGCAACAACAACGGCACCAACAACAGAAGCAGCATCAACACATCTCCGCTTACTTGAACACGGAATAAATATGGTCACAAAACACAACCGTCTCAGTAAGCAAGGGTTATATTAACACAATGCATATATACCATTGCCCGTTAAGCCGTCCTTCTTCCCCCCAACTGTGGCCGTCTCGTCAGACGGAGATTCCTCGTACGGTGGCGGCAGTGAGATCGTGTCATACACATTGGCCCTCGAGGGCGGCGACACGTGCACGACGCTGCGGGCAGGCGGCGGCAGAGTGTAGATGGTACTGTCGTAGGCGGGGTTCGAGTACGCCTCCATAGCGTAGTGGATCCTGCGAAGTCGCTTGACGCGAAGATAGAGGATGACGGCGGCACACACAAGGAAGGCCAACACAACCAGCGGAATACAAATGTAGATACCCGTCATTAACACCGCGTGCTTCGTCTTCGCTGCCGAGACGTGTTCGTGTCGCAAGGCTCCCACGACCTCTGAAATGGTCACAGTTTACAACTAAAGTAACTCCTATTAAGACTAACACAAAGTTGCAGTCATAGAGCACACCGTGTGTTTTGGTAAACGTCTACCTTTTATACAATTAGTCTTTTTTGTATTCCATTGACCCATCATTGTTCAATCCTATTTAGGTGAATATATTACTATTAGCATTCACGCGAGTAGTAAACTGGTGAGCGTGTTGGTATAATAATATGTACAGTGGAATCTCACAATTACGGCCACCTTCGGGACTGTGCAATAATATGTACCTTGGAACCTCATTATTATAATCATCTTCGAGACAGTGCATACCGTGGAAGCTCACTATTACGGCCACCTTCTGGACTGTGCTATAATATGTTCCCTGGAAGCTTACTATTACGGCCACATTCGGGACTGCGCAATAATTTGTACCGTTGGACTTCACTATTACGACCACCTTCGAGATTGTGTAATAATGTGTACAGAGGAGCGTCACTATTACGGCCACCATAGGGATTGTGCAATGATATGTACCGTGGAACCTCACTATTACGACCACCTTTCGAGACTGTGGAATAATATGTACAGTGGAACTTCACTATTACGGCCGCCTTCGGGACTGTGTAATAATATGTACAGTGGAACCTCACTATTACGGCCACCTTCGGGACTGTGTAATAACATGTACAGTGGAACCTCATTATTACGGCCATCTTCGGGACTGTGCAATAACATGTACAGTGGAACCTCACTATTATGACCACATTGGGACTGTATAATAATATATACAGTGTAACCTCACTATTACGGCCACCTTCGAGACTGTGCAACCGTAACTTGAATGGCGAGGTGACCGTATTAATGAAACAACTTTCTTACATGTTGCTGTTACAGAAACAATTTTGTGCTATCCTGTGGTGACCTCAATGGCGAGGTGGCTGTATTACCAAGGTGACCGTAAAGCGAGGTTAGATTGTACTTACGATGGCATGACGTGTGGTCATTGGCCAGTACGTAACCCTCGTTGCACACGCAGCGATAATGACCATTAACCAAGACACAGTCGTGATCGCATTCCGCCAGGCGGCACATGGATATATCTGCAACAAATAGCATAACAAAAAGTTAAAAAAAAGTAAGCACTGTATGCGCTATATAAGCAGCATACAGTGCTTATACGCGCTATATAAGCAGCATACAGTGCTTATACGAGCTATAAAAGCAGCATACAGTGCTTATACGCGCTATATAAGCATCATACAGTGCTTATACGCGCTATATAAGCACTGTATGCTGTTTATATAGCGCAGCATACAGTGCTAAGGACTGCTGAAAGCGCTTGACAGTTTACGCCATGGCAGACCTGTTTAATCAAACACCATCACGGCTTCTCTAATAAGCATTCAACCACCATACCACTACTGTCTACAGCCAGGTCCTCTTCCATACAGCTGAATGAACTGGAGTAAAATAGAGTGAATGAACTAGTCCAATGTTTGAAGCTGCAACACAGGATTCAAAACCGGGAACTCTCTATTGAGAGTCCGATGATCTAGACACTGCGGCACCCGCTCCAACAGGGCAGTGGTTTCCAAGACATGGCAAATACAGGCGAACAGCGTAGTTGATTTTGTTTGAGGTGCTTGGTGCGCTTACCCACCTCAAATTCCACATTGCTCCTTGAGTCTAATCAATGACACTACTCTTAAGGATCATCAAAATTGCATCAAAAGCCTCCAATTGATAAGCATGTAATATTTTGCATTTAACCTTCGTCGACATTCATATCCGCCATTTGTATTGTAAATAGCACGGTTTCTAAACCAAAATGTATATTTTAATACAGTCCCAGGAGCTATGCGCTTCGTGCAAGTCCGAGACATACAACTGCCGTAGAAAAGATACCCACCTGTCTGACACCGGCGTCCTGTGTAGTCCTTTCTACAGACGCAAGTGTAGCCGTTTATTGCACCGAAGCAGCTGCCACCGTTTTCACAAGGGTTCGATCCGCAAACATCTGCAACCGAAAGCATATATTAAACAAGTGCTGTACTTGCTTTCGTACTTTCCTTGCGAAAGTAATGTTGATGACGTATGTGTTTTTTTTAACGTGGTAGAGCTGAGTATACAAGGCAAAACATTTAACGACGTAATACCCAGTGAATTTATTAACATATTCGCCATTGCAGCAATACGCGAAAAGTAGCATTGTCGTCACGTGTGGATCAGTGCAGACGACTAAATTATTATGTTGTAAGCAGACACGTACAATTAAATCGATTCAGTATAGAGAGTATACATGCCTATTTCACAATTGTCTCCTGTAAAGCCGCCTCGACAAAAACAGTTGTAGCCGTTGACTTGTTCGTCATCGACGCAAGAGCCGCCATTTTCACAAGGATTGGAATGGCACGCCCTTTCTGAAACTGTCATAACATGGCAACTTTGCATCATCACTATCTTGTCTTGATGTGGGTAAAGCTAACTATTGCAAAACAACAACTGATGTACAAGTCGTACAAGTGAAAAAATCTAGCCAAACATTACTACAATGACTGTAATAAAAACAAATAATTGACATAAAATTTGAAATTGGTTATCAATACAGTAAAATATGTACAAAAACAGTCAACCGCAATACGAAAGGATACCATAACGTGTTACATTATAAAATACATGTAGCAGACCAGTAATTAACGAAAAAATATTGTATGTAGTACAATTTCAAAGAAATACAACTTAATACTGTCATAGGAGCTATGCGTTTCGTGCAAGTCCGAGACATACAACTGCCGTTCAAAAGATACACACCTGTTTGACAACGGCGTCCTGTGTAGCCCTTTCTACAGACGCAAGTGTAGCCATTTATTGCACGGAAGCAGCTGCCACCGTTTTCACAAGGGTTCGATCCGCATACATCTACAACCGCAAGCATGTATTAAACTAGTGCTATACTTGCTTACGTACCTTGCGAAAGTAATGTTGATGACATATGTGTTTTTTGGTTGAACGTGGTAGAGCTGAGTATACACGACAACCATTTGAAGACATAATCCCCAGTAAAGCTATTAACATATTCGCATTTCCAGCAGTAAGCGAAAAGTAGCATTGCCGTCACGTGTGGATCAGAGCAGACGGCTAAATTATTATGTTTTAAGCAGACACGTACAGTTAAATCGATTCAGTATAGAGAGTATATACATGCCTATTTCACAATTGTCTCCCGTATAGCCGCCTCGACAAAAACAGTTGTAGCCGTTGACTTGTTCGTCATCGACGCAAGAGCCGCCATTTTCACAAGGATTGGAATGGCACGCCCTTTCTGAAACTGTCATAACAGGGCAACGTTGCATCATCACTATTTGTTTTGATGTGTCTAAAGGTAATAATTACCAAACAACAACTGATGTACTGATTTTACAAGAGAAAAAACTAGCCAAACATTACTACAATGACTAATAAAAACACGTAATTGACATTAACATTTGAAATGGGTTATAAATACAGTAAAATATGTACAAAAACAGTCAACAGTAATAATAAAGGATACATTAACGTGTTACATTGCTAAATACATGTAACATACCAGTAATTAAAAAAACATATTGCATGTGGTACAATTTCAAAGAAGTACATCTTAATACTGTCATAAGAGCTAAGCGTTTCGTGCAAATCCGAGACATATAACTGCCGTACAAAAGATACACACCTGTTTGACAACGGCGTCCTGTGTAGCCCTTTCTACAGACGCAAGTGTAGCCATTTAATGCACTAAAGCAGCTACCACCGTGTTCACAAGGGTTCGATCCGCAAACATCTGCAACCGAAAGCACATATTAAACTAGTGTTATACTTGCTTACGTACTTACCTTGCCAAAGTAATCTTGATAATATATGTGTTTTGGTTGAACGTGGTAGAGCTGAATATACAAGGCATTCATTTTGATGATAAAATACCCAGTGAAGCTATTAACATATTCGCCATTGCAGCAATACGCGAAAAGTTGCACTGTCATCAAGTGTGGATCAGAGCATACGGCTAAATTATTATGTTTTAAGCAGACACGTAGTGTTAAATAGATTCAGTATAGAGAGTATATATATGCCTATTTCACAATAGTTCCCCGTATATCTGCCTCGACAAAAACAGCTGTAGCCGTTGACTTCTTCGTCATCAACGCAGGAGCCGCCATTTTTAGAAGGGTTTGAATGGCACGCCCTTTCTGACACTGTCATAACATGGCAACGTTTCATCATCACTATCCTGTTTTTATGTGTTTAAATGTAATGATTAGAAAACAACAACTGATGTACTGTTTTACAAGAGAAAAAACTAGCCAAACATTACTACAATGACTGTAATAAAATCAAGTAATTGACATTAACATTTGAAATGGGTTATAAATACAGTAAAATATGTACAAAAACAGTCAACCGTAATAATAAAGGATACTTTAACGTGTTACATTACTAACTACATATGGCATACCAGTAATTAAAGAAAAAATATTGTGTATAGTACAATTTCTAAGAAGTACATCTTAATACTGTCGTAGGAGCTATGCGTTACGTGCAAGTCCGAGACATACAGTTGCCGTACAAAAGTTACCCACCTGTTTGGCAACGGCGTCCTGTGTAGCCCTCTCTACAGACGCATGTGTAGCCGTTTTTTGCACCGAAGCAGCTGCCACCATGTTCACAAGGGTTCGATCCGCAAACTTCTGCAACCGAAAGCATATAATAAACTAATGCTATACTTGCTTACGTACATACCTTGAGAAAGTAATGTTGATGACATACGTGTTTTTTGGTTGAACGTGGTAGAGCTGAGTATACAATGCAACACATCTGACGACATAATCCCCAGTGAAGCTATTAACATATTCGCCATTGCAGCAATTAGCGAAAAGTTCCATTGTCGTCACGTGTGAATCAGAGCAGACGGCTAAATTATTATGTTTTAAGCAGACACGTACAGTTAAATCGATTCAGTATAGAGCGTATACATGCCTATTTCACAATTCTCTCCCGTATAGCCGCCTCGACAAAAACAGTTGTAGCCGTTGACTTGTTCTTCATCGACGCAAGAGCCGCCATTTTCACAAGGATTGGAATGGCACGCCCTTTCTGAAACTGTCATAACATGGCAACTTTGCATCATCACTATCTTGTTTTGATGTGTGTAAAGCTAACTATTGCAAAACAACAACTGATGTACAGGTCATACAAGTGAAAAAATCTAGCCAAACATTACTACAATGACTGTAATAAAAACAAATAATTGACATTAAAATTTGAAATTGGTTATCAGTACAGTAAAATATGTACAAAAACAGTCAACCGTAATACGAAAGGATACCATAACGTGTTACATTATTAAATACATGTAGCAGACCAGTAATTAACGAAAAATATTGTATGTAGTACAATTTCAAAGAAATACAACTTAATACTGTCATAGGAGCTATGCGTTTCGTGCAAGTCCGAGACATACAACTGCCGTACAAAAGATACACACCTGTTTGACAACGGCGTCCTGTGTAGCCCTTTCTACAGACGCAAGTGTAGCCATTTATTGCACGGAAGCAGCTGCCACCGTTTTCACAAGGGTTCGATCCGCAGACATCTACAACCGCAAGCATGTATTGAACTAGTACTATACCTGCTTACGTACCTTGCGAAAGTAATGTTGATGACATATGTGTTTTTTGGTTGAACGTGTTAGAGCTGAGTATACAATACAACCATTTGAAGACGTAATCCCCAGTAAAGCTATTAACATATTCGCATTTCCAGCAGTAAGCGAAAAGTAGCATTGTCGTCACGTGTGGATCAGAGCAGACGGCTAAATTATTATGTTTTAAGCAGACACGTACAGTTAAATCGATTCAGTATAGAGAGTATATACATGCCTATTTCACAATTGTCTCCCGTATAGCCGCCTCGACAAAAACAGTTGTAGCCGTTGACTTGTTCGTCATCGACGCAAGAGCCGCCATTTTCACAAGGATTGGAATGGCACGCCCTTTCTGAAACTGTCATAACAGGGCAACGTTGCATCATCACTATTTGTTTTGATGTGTCTAAAGGTAATAATTACCAAACAACAACTGATGTACTGATTTTACAAGAGAAAAAACTAGCCAAACATTACTACAATGACTAATAAAAACACGTAATTGACATTAACATTTGAAATGGGTTATAAATACAGTAAAATATGTACAAAAACAGTCAACAGTAATAATAAAGGATACATTAACGTGTTACATTGCTAAATACATGTAACATACCAGTAATTAAAAAAACATATTGCATGTGGTACAATTTCAAAGAAGTACATCTTAATACTGTCATAAGAGCTAAGCGTTTCGTGCAAATCCGAGACATATAACTGCCGTACAAAAGATACACACCTGTTTGACAACGGCGTCCTGTGTAGCCCTTTCTACAGACGCAAGTGTAGCCATTTAATGCACTAAAGCAGCTACCACCGTGTTCACAAGGGTTCGATCCGCAAACATCTGCAACCGAAAGCACATATTAAACTAGTGTTATACTTGCTTACGTACTTACCTTGCCAAAGTAATCTTGATAATATATGTGTTTTGGTTGAACGTGGTAGAGCTGAATATACAAGGCATTCATTTTGATGAAAAAAAACCCTGTGAAGCTATTAACATATTCGCCATTGCAGCAATACGCGAAAAGTTGCACTGTCATCAAGTGTGGATCAGAGCATACGGCTAAATTATTATGTTTTAAGCAGACACGTAGTGTTAAATAGATTCAGTATAGAGAGTATATATATGCCTATTTCACAATAGTTCCCCGTATATCTGCCTCGACAAAAACAGCTGTAGCCGTTGACTTCTTCGTCATCAACGCAGGAGCCGCCATTTTTAGAAGGGTTTGAATGGCACGCCCTTTCTGACACTGTCATAACATGGCAACGTTTCATCATCACTATCCTGTTTTTATGTGTTTAAATGTAATGATTAGAAAACAACAACTGATGTACTGTTTTACAAGAGAAAAAACTAGCCAAACATTACTACAATGACTGTAATAAAATCAAGTAATTGACATTAACATTTGAAATGGGTTATAAATACAGTAAAATATGTACAAAAACAGTCAACCGTAATAATAAAGGATACTTTAACGTGTTACATTACTAACTACATATGGCATACCAGTAATTAAAGAAAAAATATTGTGTATAGTACAATTTCTAAGAAGTACATCTTAATACTGTCATAGGAGCTATGCGTTACGTGCAAGTCCGAGACATACAGTTGCCGTACAAAAGTTACCCACCTGTTTGGCAACGGCGTCCTGTGTAGCCCTCTCTACAGACGCATGTGTAGCCGTTTTTTGCACCGAAGCAGCTGCCACCATGTTCACAAGGGTTCGATCCGCAAACTTCTGCAACCGAAAGCATATAATAAACTAATGCTATACTTGCTTACGTACATACCTTGAGAAAGTAATGTTGATGACATATGTGTTTTTTGGTTGAACGTGGTAGAGCTGAGTATACAATGCAACACATCTGACGACATAATCCCCAGTGAAGCTATTAACATATTCGCCATTGCAGCAATTAGCGAAAAGTTCCATTGTCGTCACGTGTGAATCAGAGCAGACGGCTAAATTATTATGTTTTAAGCAGACACGTACAGTTAAATCGATTCAGTATAGAGCGTATACATGCCTATTTCACAATTCTCTCCCGTATAGCCGCCTCGACAAAAACAGTTGTAGCCGTTGACTTGTTCTTCATCAACGCAAGAGCCGCCATTTTCACAAGGATTGGAATGGCACGCCCTTTCTGAAACTGTCATAACATGGCAACTTTGCATCATCACTATCTTGTTTTGATGTGTGTAAAGCTAACTATTGCAAAACAACAACTGATGTACAGGTCATACAAGTGAAAAAATCTAGCCAAACATTACTACAATGACTGTAATAAAAACAAATAATTGACATTAAAATTTGAAATTGGTTATCAGTACAGTAAAATATGTACAAAAACAGTCAACCGTAATACGAAAGGATACCATAACGTGTTACATTATTAAATACATGTAGCAGACCAGTAATTAACGAAAAATATTGTATGTAGTACAATTTCAAAGAAATACAACTTAATACTGTCATAGGAGCTATGCGTTTCGTGCAAGTCCGAGACATACAACTGCCGTACAAAAGATACACACCTGTTTGACAACGGCGTCCTGTGTAGCCCTTTCTACAGACGCAAGTGTAGCCATTTATTGCACGGAAGCAGCTGCCACCGTTTTCACAAGGGTTCGATCCGCAGACATCTACAACCGCAAGCATGTATTGAACTAGTACTATACTTGCTTACGTACCTTGCGAAAGTAATGTTGATGACATATGTGTTTTTTGGTTGAACGTGGTAGAGCTGAGTATACAATACAACCATTTGAAGACGTAATCCCCAGTAAAGCTATTAACATATTCGCATTTCCAGCAGTAAGCGAAAAGTAGCATTGTCGTCACGTGTGGATCAGAGCAGACGGCTAAATTATTATGTTTTAAGCAGACACGTACAGTTAAATCGATTCAGTATAGAGAGTATACATGCCTATTTCACAATTGTCTCCCGTATAACCGCCTCGACAAAAACAGTTGTAGCCGTTGACTTGTTCGTCATCGACGCAAGAGCCGCCATTTTCACAAGGATTGGAATGGCACGCCCTTTCTGAAACTGTCATAACAGGGCAACGTTGCATCATCACTATTTGTTTTGATGTGTCTAAAGGTAATAATTACCAAACAACAACTGATGTACTGATTTTACAAGAGAAAAAACTAGCCAAACATTACTACAATGACTAATAAAAACACGTAATTGACATTGACATTTGAAATGGGTTATAAATACAGTAAAATATGTACAAAAACAGTCAACAGTAATAATAAAGGATACATTAACGTGTTACATTGCTAAATACATGTAACATACCAGTAATTAAAAAAACATATTGCATGTGGTACAATTTCAAAGAAGTACATCTTAATACTGTCATAAGAGCTAAGCATTTCGTGCAAGTCCGAGACATATAACTGCCGTACAAAAGATACACACCTGTTTGACAACGGCGTCCTGTGTAGCCCTCTCTACAGACGCAAGTGTAGCCGTTTAATGCACTAAAGCAGCTACCACCGTGTTCACAAGGGTTCGATCCGCAAACATCTGCAACCGAAAGCACATATTAAACTAGTGTTATACTTGCATACGTACTTACCTTGCGAAAGTAATCTTGATAATATATGTGTTTTTGGTTGAACGTGGTAGAGCTGAATATACAAGGCATTCATTTTGACGATAAAATACCCAGTGAAGCTATTAACATATTCGCCATTACAGCAATACGCGAAAAGTTGCACTGTCGTCAAGTGTGGATCAGAGCATACGGCTAAATTATTATGTTTTAAGCAGACACGTAGTGTTAAATATATTCAGTATAGAGAGTATATATATGCCTATTTCACAATAGTTCCCTGTATATCTGCCTCAACAAAAACAGCTGTAGCCGTTGACTTCTTCGTCATCAACGCAGGAGCCGCCATTTTTAGAAGGGTTTGAATGGCACGCCCTTTCTGACACTGTCATAACATGGCAACGTTTCATCATCACTATCCTGTTTTTATGTGTTTAAAGGTAACAATTACAAAACAACAACTGATGTACTGATTTTACAAGAGAAAAAACTAGCCAAACATTACTACAATGACTAATAAAAACAAGTAATTGACATTAACATTTGAAATGGGTTATAAATACAGTAAAATATGTACAAAAACAGTCAACCGTAATAATAAAGGATACTTTAACGTGTTACATTACTAACTACATGTGGCATACCAGTAATTAAAGAAAAAATATTGTGTATAGTACAATTTCTAAGAAGTACATCCCAATACTGTCATAGGAGCTATGCGTTACGTGCAAGTCCGAGACATACAGTTGCCGTACAAAAGTTACCCACCTGTTTGGCAACGGTGTCCTGTGTAGCCCTCTCTACAGACGCACGTGTAGCCGTTTTTTGCACCAAAGCAGCTGCCACCATGTTCACAAGGGTTCGATCCGCAAACTTCTGCAACCGAAAGCATATAATAAACTAATGCTATACTTGCTTACGTACATACCTTGAGAAAGTAATGTTGATGACATACGTGTTTTTTGGTTGAACGTGGTAGAGCTGAGTATACAAGGCAACACATTTGACGACATAATGGCACGTGAAACTATTAACATATTCGCCATTGCAGCAACACACGAAACGTACCATTGTTGTCACTAAATTATTATGTTTTAAACAGACACGTACAGTTAAATCGATTCAGTATAGAGAGTATACCTGCCTATTTCACAATTGTCTCCAGTGTAGCCATCTTGACAAAAACAGCTGTAGCCGTTGCCTTCATCGTTATCGACGCAAGAGCCGCCATTTTCACAAGGGTTGGAATGACACGCTCTTTCTGAAACTGTCATATCATGACAACGTTGCATCACCACAATCTTGTTTTGATGTGTCTAAAGGTAATCTTTACAAAATTACTGATAAAATGGTTTTACATGTGAAAAGCCATACATGTCTACAATGACTTGAATAAAACAATTAATTGACATTAATATACCATTGGTGTTGCATATATATATATATATATACATATATATGAATATATATATATATATATATATATTTATATACAGTCAGATATGTAAACAAAATTCAGTCAATTGTAAATATAAATATATACATTAATGAGTTACATTACTATCTACAAGTAGCATACCAATAAATTAATTTAAATATCGAATGACATACAATTTCTAAGAATTACACCTTAATATATTCATAGGATCTATACGCAAACAATAAATATTTTTTTGCCATTGCATAGAGTAAATAGTAAGGAACACATGAGTCAAAATTTCAATAATATAGCATCGTTATTTCTGGAGATATGATGTTTCTAATTTGGAAATCACCGGTTTTGGCAAACGGGTGTAAACGGCTGTCAAAGATTGGCTAACGAGACTTATGGCATGAGAGTAGCGCTTTTATTCATGGATATTAGTTACTATGTAACAGTTATAAAAGTGATCTGTATTAGCAGTAGACATCAATATACTATAAGAACACAGCAGAAACACATTTTGAGAATGTTTGTCAAAAAAGTGCCATTTTAGCTAAAGTGGCTGTCCGTAATACAGGCATTCGAGCAATTCGCTTCGAGCACGTCCTGGACATACAATCTTACAAAAGTTACCCACCTGTCTGACAGCGGCGTCCTGTGTAGCCCTTTCTACAGACGCAACTGTACCCATTTATTGCACCGAAGCAGCTACCACCGTGTTCACAAGGGTTAGAATCGCAAACACCTGGACCTGAAATATTTGGATAGTTTTTTCACCGGTATATCGGTTGCCTTCTGTAATGAATATTTTCACTCACATGCAATCAAGATACTTGCAATGATCGTGAAGCGCAGTGTTACATTGGCTAGACCTTTGCACTCTCGACCGAGAGAACCCGGGTCCGAATACTGTGCTGCCGAGTCGAACCTTGGGCAAGTTCATTCGTTCTAAGCTGCTGCAGTTTACTCAGCTGTATGAATGGATGTCTGGCTATAGACAGCAATGGATATATGTGCATGACTTGCACAGTATACTTTAATATACTCATTAATTACAGAGTGGCTGGCTGATTCCAAAAGAAATCGAGATGGTGTTCGATTGAATAGATTTGCCAAGAAGTAAAATGCAAACGCTTTGAACAATCCTGAGGGCTATATGCTGAGTTATATAAGAACTTACCGTATTTGTTTGAACTTCCTTTGAAAGTATATATTAACTAGTTCTATGCTGGCTTACTTACTTGCCCAGGGAATGTGATGTTGACAGTTGATTAATATATGGGTTATTTTTTGGGGTCAAACTTGTTGTAACTGAGTATACAAGAAAACACGTTTGATGACATAACAGCCAGTGACACTATTAACATATTCGCCATTGCAGCAACACGCGAAATATAGTACTGTAGTCACGTGTGGGCGAGTACAAACAACTAATTTCATTTTTTCTTCGAAAGCAAAACTTACAGTTAAATCGATTCAGCACAGAGGTAAGAGTATACCGGCCTATCTCGCAATTGTTTCCCTCTCACTCTGAATACTGGTGCCGCAGAAGGTTGTGTGTTACCTCCCTTTCTGTTCACTATCTTCCAAATGACTGTGTTTCCGTGGACCAATCTGTCCTTGTCATTAAATTTTCTGATGACCCCGCTGTGTGGGGTTGTCTTGAGAATGCGGACGAGACAGCATATGGGGAAGAGGTTCAGAGATTGGTTGGCTGGTGTGCAGATAATAACCTTAAACTGAACGTGTCGAAGGTTGGGTGGGATCCCAGCCAGGTTCCTTAAAGACCATGTTGCAGAACTTGCACCAGTGCTAACACTCATCTATTAGACATCACTCAACCAAGGTACAGCAGACTGGAAGCTCGCCAGGGTCATACCAGTAAACAAGAAGGGAACAAGAACTACTGCTTCAAACTATATACCCATATCTCTCACGAGCATCCCCTGCAAGACATTGGAACACATCATACACAGTAACTTCATGGACCACTTGGAACATCATAGCATTCTATCTGACTACCTACCAGCATGGGTTTCGCAAACGGAGATCCTGTGAAACCCAACTCATCCAAGCTGTCGACGACCTAACAATGTGCCTCAACGAGGGTGGTCAGGTCGACGCTGTACTGTTGGATTTCTTCTCAAAGGCGTTCGACAAAGTGTTCCACCACCATCTGGCAACCAAACTTCATCACTATGGAGTGCGGGAAGATGTTGGACTGGGTCAAGTGCTTCCTGGGCAGCTGCACCCAGGAAGTGATTCTGGAAGGCAAAATATCATAATCGGCAACAGTGACCTCAGGCGTCCCACAGGGTTCAGTCGTAGGTCCCATTCTCTTCCTTTGCTACATAAATGACCTACCAGACAAAGTGTCCTCTACTGCACGCCTGTTTGCTGATGACTGTTTCACCAGATGATGCAGATATACTACAAGTTGTCATAGATAAGCTGGAGATGTGGGAAAAACTGGCAGGTGGAGTTTAATCCGGACAAGTGCGAAGTTATCCGATTTACCAACTGAAGGAACAAGAGAATTGTCAGCGACAACTCTATCCACGGACAACAATTGAAGGAGGTCAGTGGAGCCAAGTAACCATCGTCAGAACACTAACATGGAGTGAACACATCAACAACGTGACAGAGAAGGCCAAAATACCACAGCTTTCCTACAGCAGAATATCAGCAGATGCCCCCAAGCCATCAAAGCATTATGCTATCATACGTTCGTTAGACCCATCGTGCGTCGAAAGTGTGGGATCCTTCCAAAGAGAAGAACAACAAATCTGTGCCAAAGACAAGCTGCTCGCTTCATGAAGAGCGACTACCGTCGACGCAGCAGTGTGACAACCATGATCGAAAGTCTGAAATGGGAGACCTTTGCGAGTAGGAGGGCTAATACCAAGCTAATGACGCTCTACCCCACCAGGAACAACTTAGTGAACATAACAACGACTTCACTCACCATTGCTTCAACTCATACCAGAGGCAACGCATACCGCTACTTCCAGACATTCACCCGCACCGACGCATACAAACAACCATTCTTTCCAAGCACCATCAAATCATGGAACAAATGCACACAAAAACTAGTTAGCAAACAATCACTGGACTCATTTAGAAAGCATGTGCCTGCCTAAAGTAAGTAACCTATGCTCACGAAGCTATATACCTACCGACTATAGGGTCTTCTAATATGTCTAAACTTCTCAAAATAACCAATGGACCTAAACCAGCGCTACACCAGCCACTGCTTGCGACGTTCCACCCAAACTCTATACGTGTGGCTGATACAGAGGTCTGAGCTGAACATAAGAAAACAAAAGAAATTAATGTTGATCTTCGTAGGAAAAAGACACCCATCCGTCCTCTCTCGTTAAACGGCGTGGTAATCGAACAAGTGGAATCTCTTAGATTCCTGGGGACAACAATATCAAGTGATCTTAGCTGGGGCCAAAACATACTGTGCATCACAAAAAAGGCACAACAACGCTTGTAGTTCCTGAGACAGCTCAGGAGTTTCGGCATCGCACAGGAGATCTTTATACGCTTCTGCCACGCTATAATTGAAAGTATTCTCACTTTGTCCACAACAGTGTGGTTTGGCAGTGCCGGCCATGGAGAGAAACAGTGGCTAGAAGCAATTGTGAAAGGCCATCAGAAATAATTGGACGCCAGTTGCCATCCTTAGAGTTAATCTACCATGCTCGCTGCGCGCATAAATCCAAAAGCATTGTGCGGGATACAACCCACCCAGCCAACCATCTCTTTGAGCTTATTCCCTCTGCGAAGCGCTACAGGAATATTCAGACTAGAACAATGAGGTTTAAAAACATTTTTACCCGCAGACTGTAAGACACTTGAACGGAGAGGTATTCCTCGTTCAATAACAATGTCTTCTGCCAGTTCCGTTCTTATGTTGACATGCTTATTTTACTAATTTAACTACCAGTATATATACTGTTTTACTGTTTTATTGTTTTAGGTGTTTTATGTTAGATGGTTATGATTCTGCATTCATGACATTTCACTATTAATACACTAATATATATTTATTTACCAAATTGTTTTTATGTCTGGAGATATGTGATATTCTTAAAACATTGTCGACAGTCGGCTTTTGTTTTTAATTTACGCACGTTTTATAATGTTTCTTATCTGTATATTTTACGCGTGCGCATGTGTGTTGGGGGTTAGGGGAGAAAAGCGTAATAAAGCGTATTGGATGTCGAAAAGAGAATACTTGAGTTGTTTTCGCCACAACGCCACAAATTCGTTGTACATTTAAAAAATGCTACTTGGCAATAAACCGTCTAATACTACTACTGTGATGGGAACAAGTATTTGACATAACATTTTAAATGGGTTGTATATAAATGCACACAAATGTGTCAAAACAGGAAATAATAATAATATAATAATAATAATATTGGATACATTAACAAGTTAATTTACTAACTATTAGCAATATACTCGTAATTGAACACAACAAAATTATTGTATTTAGTACAATTTTAAAATGTATATTTTAATACAGACGTGCGATCTATGCGTTTCGTGCAAGTCTGAAACATACAACTGCCATACAAAAGATACCCACCTGTTTGACAGCGGCGACCTGTGTACCCCTTTCTACAGACGCAAGTGTAGCCGTTTATTGCACCGAAGCAGCTGCCACCGTTTTCACAAGGGTTGGAATCGCAAACACCTGGAATTGTAAAACATATAACATTAAAATACCGTTAGTTTTCGTACTTTCATTACGAATGTAACTTTGATAATTGTTTAATATACGTGTAGTTTGGTTGGAATCGAACGTGATAGAATTGCGCACTACGACAACATGTTTGAGGACGTAATGACAAGTGAAACTAACAACAAAGTCACCATTGCAGTAAGGCGTGAAATATAAAATTGTAGTCACTAATTGATCATAGCAGACAACTAAATTAATTATTTTTCGAAAGTAAACTCATACAATTTATTTAAGGGACCTAATACATACGTCGACGGCAGCGGCTAACCTCGATGGCAAGAAATCGCTTTAATTGGAATAACGCAGATTCTAGGACACATATGGCGGTAAGCTATTCGATGACAAAACTGTTCGACGGCAAACCGTTGAGGATCGAAACAAAACCGATTATCCAAAAATCTACTCTGATCAATCAGTTGTTTGGTGTTACGTCAAACTGCACTTGTTCCAATAAAGCGATGTATGCACAAAACAACATTGCAGATTCATTATTATTATATATTTTTTTTAATTGATGTAATTTGATTTGATGTTCATGTAGGCTAAATAATCTAGTAAATACCATGTTTAACTAGAAGCTCAGCATTCAATTGTTTGCAGAAGGAACACAGTTTTATAATGTTATTCGAACATAACAAAATATGTAAACAATACGTAGTTATATGGATGGAAACTGATCCTTGAAGTGGAGGGACGAGAGTTGTTATAATCGCCACGTCATCCCGATTATTAAAACTACAAGGAAAAGTTGGCCGTTTAGGAGGTCCAACTTGCATATATGCGGTCGAAGATTACCCGTTACGTGTACTAGATTCTGCTCGCGGTTTGCCGCTTTGCCCGTCGAGGTTTTGCATTTGCAGTCGACATGTCTACCATTCCCTTAAATCGATACAGTATACATTATTGACATGAAATATCATTTTTAATGTTGGACACAGCATCAATTCAAGTAATTCTCAAAGTGGGAATGGTCTCATAAATGCACGATATGTTCAACTTGCTCCATGAAATTACTTATGTATCGCATGAACTGAGAGGGAGAATCAGCCACTCAGCTACAGGAACTAAGATGATACATGTACACAATGTACCATCGAATGTATTGTATCATAGTTTCTATAATAAACCATCATAATCGTCAATCAGTATCAATCCGGATATGCAATTCATGCCAGTTCTGCAAACAAACCGTGCACACCTATATGACAGTTGTCTCCGATGTAACCGTCATCACAGAGGCACCTGTGGCCGTTTACTTCATCGATGCAACTCCCACTGTGTTCACAAGGGTTTGGATCGCAAGCATCAATATCTGCAAGTTGGAAAATTGTCTTTATAATATAGTGGCTAACATTTGTTTCGACAAGTACTAATTCGGAATACTTCAGGTGCTAATATTTCAGATTCAAATGTTGTTGTTGTGTTGTTGTTGTTGTTTTGTGTGTGTACGTGTGTGTACGTGTGTGTGCGTGTGTGTGTGTGGGTGTGTGTGTGGGTGTGTGTGTGCACGCGCGCTTGCATGTGTGTGTGTGTTGGTCTACGTGTGCGTGTGTGTGCGTGTGTGTGTCACGGCGTGTACGTCTCGGTTTGTGTGTGTATTCCGTGTACGTGCATGTATTGGACAAAGGTTGCTTGTGCGCGTGCGAGTGCGTGTGCGTGATTGCGTTTGTGTTTATGCTGGCATATCTGCTAAATGCGCAAATCGTAAAGTTGTAGTTACAGTACATTCACCAGGGGGCGCTAGTGGGTAATCAGAAACATAAATAATCGTGTTTGGTCTTGTTTAACTGGCCCCTGCGTGCAGCGAACCATGCAGCGAAGTAACCATGTCACTCGTCACGGTCTGTTGCACACCAGTGCAAACAGTACACGTAGCTTGCTGTGGAGTGGCGTAGGGAGTAGATATGCTTACTGCTCCAGATTCATAGGCCGATTTAGATATAATATCTGCCTTTGTTGCTGAGCGAGGTAAAGAATCGATCATTACGCAGGGTGTTTCGCAATACTTTAAACTGCCGCAACCTTACGATAACTAAGTAATATATATATATATATATATATATCTATATATATATATATGTGTATATATATATATATGTGTGTGTAGTGTGAGATTTAAATATATGTTTAACCAGCTTTAATCAGATTGCCACTCAAAGAGTACATCAGGCCCATGTACAGCAATGTCAATGTTGTAAACAAGTCCTCACTGCCATAAGTAGTTCAATCAGTAGATAAAGCATTGGTATGTGGTGCGTGGTATGTGTCCAGAAATAAGCAAGTTGACATCAGGGTTGTTTGTAGTTATATATATATATATATATGCATATATATATATACATATATATATATATATATATACATATATAGTGTATATATATATATATATATATATATACATATATATATATATACCACCACATACCAATGCTTTATCTACTGATTGAACTAATTATGGCAGTGAGGACTTGTTTACAACATTGACATTGCTGTACATGAGCCTGATGTACGCTTTGAGTGGCAATCTGATTAAACATATATTTAAATCTCACCCTACACATCTCCGCGATTAAGTGTATTTGTATTACATGTTCAAACCACGTATGAGAGGTTGGTCGCTCGCCGGGCGAACGAAGCCTGCACTAGCGTTGACTGGGTCTATGCGTCTCAAGTGTGTAGCCAGCACCCACCTTTACAGGTGTGTCCATCAGATGTTAGCATGTACCCCTCGCTGCAGTAGCACTTGTAGCTGCCCTCATTATTGCGACATATCTGCTGGCATTTAGTCAGTCTTGCATCTTTACATTCGTCGACATCTGAGGACAGTGCAACATATTTTCCATGTATTACAACATCTCGCCTTAAACGCCCAAAGTAATCAATTCAGTGGCTAATGAGTAACAGTGGTATAGGAATAATATTGCTTTAGAGGTCTACGGTGTAGTTCCACACGTGTGCGGATTTGTGTGAAATGTCTAAAGCATAGCTTTTTTCAATACGCAGTCAATGGCATGGTTTTGCAGTATTTACATAATAAACAATGATTATTGATATTTTCACTTATATAATATATATATATATATATATATATATATATATTGATGGTTGCTGATATATTTACACTATTTTGTTATATATTAGCAATGTATGAATCAGATTTTTGGAATGGACACAAGCAACAGAAGAAGAAGAAAAGGAATGTGTTTTATTTGACCCAGACATTTCAAATAATACATACAATACATCCATGTAAAAAAATAATACAAATAAATAACCTTATGGTAAACATGGTATAATGTATGATAACTAACGAAACGTAGGGTCAGGAGACTCCTCTAAGACTATGGTAGTCGCTATCGAGGAGCCACCTTTTGTAATAAAACTTTAACTGAATCAATACATCACCTAATCAAATGTTTCCAAACAAACGTAATGTTTGCCAAGTACGAGGAATAATGGGCATACTGTAGATGCTCCTGAGAGAACCGTTGGTGAAGAATTCCTGTGTACTGCGAACGATATTTGACTGTAAATAGGAAATGAACATCAACATTATCCACACCCCACGAACCCCGACACCTACCGTCACAGCTATGACCGTCAACGTTGAGTCGATAGCCCGTGCGACAATAACACACGTAGCCCTTGTCCGTGTCTCGACAATCCTGCTGGCATTCCTTCTGCTGACTGCATGTAACCATCGCTGAAGCAGTAGAAACTCTGTGTTATTCACAATACTTGATGTGCAACCAGAATCTAACAAGATTTTACAAGGCTGTAATGTTCCAAACTCCTGATGACATGTTTATCAACAGTCTGTGTTTTCATTTGTGTGAAGTTCGTCCTTGTCAGATATAATATGTTTGTATATTTATAAACATATTGACTTTATACTTAACGCTACCAGGAAATCGTATATTCCAATAATTTAGGATTATGTATAATCATCACATCGCACAATAATCTTCGGAATTGTTACTGTTTGCTTATACTAGCTTGATTGTATTATGCATAAATCTATACCTGGAGTGGGATAGCACAGGGTACGGTTCTGCAAGGTATATCCGGTTTTACAGGCGCAATGGTTTGTGGGAATAGAGTCGCTCGCCGGAAAGCAGTTATGTTCACAACCGCCATTGTTCACTGAACAGTCAAGTTTCTCTGAAAAAAATCACTATGTCCTTCATTTGTTGACGTTACATGACTATGAGAATGCTTAATCCTTTGGTTTTTGTTGGGCCACTGAGCTCGGATTTTCTGAAGTTATTGATGCTAAAGAAGTAATTTTATGGCTACCATATTATTATTAATATAATTACTACTAATGTCTCACCTGCACCGTTGCTATTGTGTGTCACGCAAAAAAGTAAGGCCCGCCATCTAACATTTTTAACAACACATGTCATGAATAATTTACTCATTAAAATATTTTATCAGGTGTATTCAGTTTATTTTTTGTAATGCACGATATGATCACATATTATTTGGAAACTCTTAGATAATTTAATAGTGTCATCCGTACCGCTACATGTTATACAGTGACAGCTGTAAACTATCTACTAGTCTCCAAGTGTGTTCATATTGTTCATTTTAAATACAGTACATGCGGAATATGTGGTACATGTATATTGAATATGGCGATGATAGTGAACGCAGGAGTGAATAGTTATTGTTCTAACAACGTCGTCTGTCATGCCTACAGCCATACTAAATCTACACAATGTTCTTTTAAAATATACACCATTGCGCAGTCAACCAATAGTTTGCTATTTACAATTGGTTTTCTAAAACAAGTTTCATAACGTGCCAGCAAACAAACCGGCAGTGTTCAGTTTTAACCTCGATCAATTAACATGTGTTGTGACAAAAAAGTGAGGGGGTATATGCCAATCGTATCATATAGTATACAGGGCATCTATTGAAACGTGTGAAAGCCCTTCAATGGAGACGGACACTGAGCACTATGGCCTTAGAAACACCGAATAGGGACCGTCCGTGAACCTTTAGCCACGCCGTCCGCAAACTGTCATGCCGGCTTTGTTGGCACATGAACTAGATAGGGCCTAAAGGCCACTGTTATTCTAGCGCCAGTTTCAGTACTAGGCCCATACACAAAAACTTTAATGAACTGGTGTTACGAACGTGAACGTTATCAACTGGTACAGCAAACAGATTTGTTTTTGACTGAAATTACTAGGACAGACGAGGCTAACAGCACAACAACAAAATGACACCACTGCGAAAACATGCCACAAAATGAGTTTCACAAATCAGTTTTTCATCAGAATTGTGCTGCGTTGTTTCATCAGGTGATGGTCGCGGCTAACTTATCTCGAATCGTGATAATTGAGGTTTTTTTTAATGTGAAGTCACCATTGTAACCGCCGCCAAGCTTCGCCTTGGCAACCACGTGTATTCTCATGCACAGTTATATTACCAGAGCGGCATTATCCTGATGAAAATTGCTGCATACCTACCGTTCTCGCTTAAATACCCTTTGTATTGTATCTTTGGCGCAAAGAAAACCAAACTGGGTCAACATCAAATACGACGGAATGTTTTTTTAGTATTTAATTTTGTCTTAATTCTAGCACCTACACGATGATATCTAGGATTATTTTCTTTTAAGTAATTACTATACTGGTTTCATGAAATGGTGTATACACACATTATTATGACAGGTATATATAGATATTTTATTAGTGTAAATGCATATATCTGACATGTTTATTGTGTAAATATCTGTTTTATTTTGGGGTCAACATAAACTTCATGTTTTTGTTCCAGTTCGATCCACAGACTCGTTTGCTGCACATTAAGTTTGGTGGACAAAATGGAAACCTCTAGTCCACGAGTGCGGAAATAGGTTACTTATTGACGCATGTATGATAAATATAATGTTACCCCCGACATAGGCACCAGGAAGGTAGGTAGGTGATAGGCGAATTGCTAACTACATTGTGTAACATTTAAACTATCGACTGGGTGAGCCGGCGTACCTTGAATTCAGAACAAATACCATCAGGTTACGCTGCGGTATACACACATACTTAAAAGGTATTGATTAAATGATAATATTAGGCATACGGTTATAAGGACACCCTGCTCCCACGTCTATGTTATGTTGACCGATGTTGACGGTCGATCGCCCATCCTACTACACCGAGGAAAGAGTTTCAGGTTTCACGTTTTTTCTAGCTGTCGACATCTACTAACTGACTAGTCTATATGTTACAATGTTATGGTCTCATGAGGTCTCATTCAACTAGTCAGTATTTGTTAGACCTTTCTATGCTCACTCTCTGAGGATGGTCACTGCCAGGGTTCTTATCGTCCTCAGTGGTTAGTTTACGTCCCAAATTTGGTCGTGCTCGTCAGTAACTTGATCACCGAATCACGAGGGATACACAGTCCCCAATGTTGAGAGCCAGGTTTTTACGCCACATAACCATGCCTGTCCGATTCGGGTTTTGAACCCACAGCGCCGGAATGCCAGGCAGATGTGCCGAAGAGGGATACTTTTTAATTATAATTAATGTACTGTTACAAATGTATCCTGTAAGAAAAACTACCAAGTCAGGTGTGTTAAAATGAATCACCTTAGCACAACTGTTTGCATAAGCAACTTTTCCCATGATAGCTTATGAGGGACATTTATATTTCACTGTGGGCAATTCCAGTTCGTTAAAACCAATTATCCACTAGCTATGTGGTTGCTGTTGCTATATATCTGAATGGTTGAGGAGTAAACTTGAATATAACGGCGCTCGTTCTGATAAAATGTCCCACGTCGATACGACACTAGACGACAACTGCAATATTTACAGTTTAATTTACCAATGATTCGATCCAAATTACAATCACTCACCGATGCAAATACCACTGGCGTCTTCTTCGTAACCTTCACAGCAAATGCGTTTGAAGAAGCGTGTGTTTTTGTGTTCCACGAAGCAAGATAGCTCAACGATTGTGCTGAAGTAAACAACCAATAGTAAAAACACGTGTAAGATTATGTTCCTGCATTTAAAAAAAAAAAAGTGTTGATGTACATTGGTATTTCGTTAAAGATTGGACGGACGAATTACGATGATGGTGGTTGTGGTGATGCTAGTGATGGTGGCGGCGGCGGCGGCGGCGGCGGCGGCGGGGGTGGTGAATTGCGAAGACGATGTTACGTCTCAATTAAGTCAATCAACCAACACACTGAGAATAATGTTCAACATTCTCTCCGTTGGTTGATTGATTTACGCGATGAAGCATGAAATCAAGAAGAGATAAATAAGCCAGTCCACACGAGGTTTTACCTAAACAAAATAGCAACAGAAACATTTTGTATTACACTTTTTTACCTTCCCAGCGTTGGAAAGTAACTCAAACACTACCACATTTTCTGACTGCCTGCTTTTACTGTAAATAACAGATTTATTTCACATATGCGTCGGGACGAGATGAATATTGGCGGGGGACTGAACTGATGCGTATGCACTCTACTGCTACAGGACATGCCTTTGGAAGACTTGTGGGGTGTTGTTGGAAATTATGATCGCTGTAATATCTCAATTATGACCGGTATATCATGTTGCTGTCGGACACTGCATTTCAAAATTGGGGTTCTGGCACATATTTATACATATCAACCACGAAATATAGCAGTTTCAGTTGGGACGTTCCAACTAGGATAACGGTCACAGATAACATCTTTAACATTCACAAAATATTGAAGGGGAAGCCCCCACCCTCAACATGGGGTTTCAAAATAAAAATATGATCACCTCCATAGAGTGTTCAATACCAACCAAATGACAGGTGTCAGTACAGGACTCTAGCGTGGACCACCCTGACAACGTAATGGGCATTATCCGTACAAAAAAATACTCATTGCTACAACAATATAGTAATACGTCATTGTTTGTTCAACTTTGCAAGTTTTGATACTTTCCCATTGAACGTGTACGAGGAATTTAAACTAAAATGGTAAATAAATACGTCGCGATCCGGGGCTCCTCGGGGCTGCCAGTTCTAATTTGCAGAGAGCGCAATGTTAGTCTCAGTCGGAGACTCATTGTTGGTGAATTTCGCCATCACCTGCCCGTTTTGTTGATGTAACCCTATCTTGTGTGAGTCATTATCAAGGCCGCACAAAGACCGCGTGCAGTATTCCATATGACCATGAGGTTCTCAGGTTCAACAAATGATTTGCAAAATTAGGATAATTCGATAACGGTCTTCCGTGTCTCACAAAGCAGTCTCACTAGTGGACCGTGACGCAATAGCCTTAGCCTACTTACGTGCTAGTCAACAAGTCGGCTGTGCTATTCAGGTGGAGACGGGTTTATGTAATACATATCGTTAATTTAAAAAAAACTCTCAAAAGTTCCATAAGAACTTACCTTTTACTTTATCGAAGGAGTCAGGCTCTTACCTGCCGTTGCACATGTTGTTACTTTCGTGGATATCACCGAGACAGGTGCACCCTGTCTCGCAACAGTATCGCCGCTCACACCGTCGTACGATGATCTCCACGTAACCGGCTTGTTCACATATTTGCCTGAAAACGGAGAGCATGTATATGTGTGTGTTCGTGTGTGGGTTTGTGTGTGTGTGTGTGTGTGTGTGTGTGTGTGGTGTGTGTGTGTGTGTGTGTGTGTGTGTGTGTGTGTGCGCGCGCGCGTGTGTGGGTTTGTCTGTGTGTGGACGTGCATGCGTGTGTGTGCGAACGGAAGGTAAACTGGAATCGCTAAAGCGAGGTTGCCTCGTCTTCGTTTGTTGTACTATAATACTGTAATACTATATAATTAGTATAATACTATATAAGAGCGCACTGCTAGGTATAAGGCCTTGCTGCTGAGGCCGTCGCCTCGCCACGCCACGCCCAAATACACACGAATCCCGAGAGTACCCGTTCAGTGAAGTGCGATCTTTATATTATGCTCGGAAGGGGGGTTGTAAGTAAATAAATCACAGTTAAACTTATATTAATTTTGTCAAAGTAGTTACCACTATATGACTTGCACAATGAGAACAAACATACAGGTATATTGGTGCGTTGTCTAAAATGCATTGTCTTTATTCTCCACATGCCTGCAAGAAAAAACCGTAGCCATCTTTGGACATGTGACGTAAATGACAGGGTATTGCACCACGGGCTGTTCTTATATAGGTATTACACCAGTTGTTTGCGGTGTAGTTTGCTTTTTGGGTTCGACGCTGGATCGATATTTTGGCGCATTTGTGAATGTTCAAATTCGGCGAAAACACGATCGAACGGTGATTTTCGCTGGCGAGTATTCAATTATTTACTCTCGAATTTGCTGTGAAACATTCACACGCGCACTTGATGTATGTGTACGCTAAGAGATTGACATATAGGGTGAAATGTGTAATCAAATTATGTGTTTACGTGTATCTGTCAGCGCCGGATTTAGTACTGAGGAGGCCCCTGAGCAGTGGATGACCGGTCATCTCAGCAACACACCTCTACCACCTCCCTACCCACTACACCATTGACTTCACAACACAGCACCATTTTTTGCATTTATAACACAATGTCATATAACAATGTTCTTTTAAAATATACACCATTGCGCAGTCAACCACTAGTTTGCCAGTTGGCATGCTTCCACGTAAAGTCACAAACGTTTTTTCATCACCTGCATTTATTTGACCCCAAGGTCTTGGGGTCATGACCTAAAACAGTTTTGTGGAGGCCCTCATGCAAATTAGTTCGTGGGGACACCTGGGCAACTGCCCCGTATGTCCTGCCGTAAATCCAGCTCTGGTATATTTATTGAAAACACCGTTGACAAAATAGGGTGTGGAATGTCAACATTAACAACTGATATAACAGTATTACTGGAACATGCAATTTATATCATATTATTCTTGCCGGAAATCAGGATACACTTACATATAGAAACGTATAGAGGTAACCAGGACTCGTGCACCTATTTATTTCAAATTGCTCCTGCGACCAAACGTATACAGTTTTCATGAATCAGAATGTGCTTTGATCGACTCGAATCTAATAGTCTTTATAATCTCTTTTATAACATTTTCAAAACAAACAAAGCCGATTTAAAAATAATTTAACATCAATTGTTTTCGAAAACAATATGATATATTCAAGTACGTAAAGCTCATATATGTAATAAAGTATTATAATGATACAGTGGGAACTAACGTTAGTATAACTCATTGTTTACTTTGGATATGGTGATTTAGTTTTTACCTTAAACGTATAAACATCTCGTGTCAAGCAAATAATCACATCGTTTGACCATCAAACACTGATTAAAACCCGACTACTTCCATTTTGCGTATTCCGCAGCCCGCAGGCCGCAGGGCCCACTCCTTTGGCCTAATGCTGCAGGGCATGAAATAAGTTTCAACCGTCGTTGTAGTTATTGCAAAGCTCATAAAGTTATTTTAATACACTTAAACTATTTGCATTCAGACAATGGTCAACTCAATATTTTTAATCGTATTAATTTAAGCATATCTAATTTGTTTTTATTTTATGCATGTAAGTTATTAAATATATGTTATAAACTTATTTATTATCGTTATTATTATTATTACCATGACAATGGCGTATCTCGTGTTGCGCATTGGTTACGGTGCCTTTAGCATTGTAGGTGCCTGGTAACCCATCGAATAATTATTTCACTACAATAAATTATACTTACTATATACAGTGGAACCGGACTATTCAGGTGACCTTTCGTAATTTAAAAAGTGACTTGAATGACGAGGGAATGTATTAGCGGGTCTAACCGTATAATTTACTGTATGCGGAAATACGTTGAGACTATTCTAGGGTGGCCTTAATTCCGAGGTGGTATATTACCGAGGTGAACGTAAAGTGAGGGTCCACTATGTACAGGGGGAGGAAAGATGGGGATGATGGAGGATGGGTGGAAGGGGGCCGGGAGGAAAGGAGAGCGATATACCACGTACCACTATGTATCGGTAGAATCGAACCTCCTCGATCAATAATCCGGTGCTCTAACACTCGACCACCGCGTCCCACAAACTCGGTCTTTCCTCGGACGAACTGAATGGGTACTTACCCGCCTTCGGGTTCGTGCGGTCCTCTAACAAACTCCCCTTCCTGGTGTCCGCTTGGAACCTCACAAGTCGGCTGTGACCCCGCGCAGACGACGCATGTAGCAGCGGCCACCAACAGCCACGGCGCCCACAACATTTTCACCCGCTATCACTTCACGTGGGTCTCGTGGAAGCAACCGTGAGTTTAACACCCTTCCGTGTAGGGTGCAGAGCTATAACTCACATCAGCGTCGCGACCACACGTACCAGTCACGCGCCTCTACGACGTCAATCCGTTGGCTATACTGTCACGACGCACCATCTGTTGACATGATAGCGCGGGCTCTATGCTCTATAGGCCGACACGGTTCACAAAGCAGACCTAGTGTGCTCACGTGGTTTAATCGACTGTTTATTTCACCCGGATCGTACTCACGCCCCGGGCACTTCTCCAAAACAAAACTGTGTGCATTCGTTGCTTAGTGCAATATTCGGAACGTTGAAGTTCGTGTAGAAGACTAGATGTGTACGCGTCAGCGTAGCTCGCAAGAACTGTAACGATGAAGTCTGGTCGATTACCCGGTAGACCGTGACGAACTACGCGCTGGCGATACGGCTTCGTAAAGTCCACGTTCTAATATACATAATTGAATAATAGTATGACAGACATAGCAATAAATGTGTTGCATGTGGTGTGTTTGTTGATCGAGTAGCATCCCATCTATGGATTTCTCCATATTCGCCGCATCCGATTGCTGTCTCTGTCGACAGACTAGAACGCACTGTTCATTCATAATTGATCAAGACCACGGTCGCGCCGACCCTCGATCGATTAACATCTCAAACTAACCCAGAAAGAGCTCCGACCTTTGCACGGCATGGAAAAGATCACAAAATCGTCGGATACCAATCTCACCTTTATAAGTGTTGGTGTTCCTCTCCACGTACAGTCGTATACGAGAATAGCTGCACGCATGCAGATTCACTCACGCGCACTACAAGCCATCTCGCTTGCACGCGAATACGCCCGCATACACATTTCAATGTGCTAGGTCGTGGATGGTTGGAATCTTATTTTAGTTAATACTAATAATTATTATAATAATTTATGTAGAGCCTTTATCAATCTAAGCTGCTCAAATGCGCTTTACAGGTTCAATAAAAGAAGTCGCACATACAACAAACCTCACCAACTATATAGTATTTCTAAAAAATAATATGCAAAGTTAAAATTAGGTATCTAAGATACGTAAATTACAAAGTATCTCCAAAGTAAACATATGCAGAATTTATATGTAAAATATGTTATAAAAATGCCACTAATAACAACATATCGTCTAAAAGGTCTTGCAAAACAAGGTAGTCTCTTGAACGTATCTGTCAATGAGGCCTAGCGAATACAACTAGGTATATCGTTCTACGGTGTGGGGGCAGCCACAGAGAGGGCTCTGCTCCTGAGCTGCTTTCTGGAAAGGAACGCAGACACTACACTGGACGCAAACTCTATACTGGACAGTGAGGAAATGTGAACTCATTATTTGTAGCAAAGATGGACCACTCAACACGTCCATACGTTTGACACTGTCTCGTTGGCGTAGGCGTTGCCAAAAGTCACCGCGTAATGAACATTCGTCCCCCACAGATACTACCAACCATGGGTCAATGGCATCCTTGGGACACGTGTAGGGGAGTCCCTCATAGCCCCCTTCAACTAAATGTATTCGAAATATTAATGAAACTGTCTGTAGAGACCACATTTACATTTCGATGATATCGTAGTATTATAGGTATCCAAAATATCATATTTTAATTGTTAAATGGCGCATGCGTATTAACGCAGACAACTTGTGATCAATGTCGTCAAGATTGAAATACTAATCATGATAAGGTAACTACTTTTGTGCCTAAATCCTTGGAAACCAAGCTCAGAGATGTATCAAAACAAGAGAGATGTCGATCTCAAAATCAATAAGCGGTGCTAAAGTTCGTGAAAAAGAGAAAAAATGAAAATATTCAATAGCACCCCGTGTCGCAATGTCATGTCCAGCAGCATCGACCTGATGGATGGAACTATTACAAAACTGAAAAATGTGGAATGTCAGCGTGTAGTGTAAAATCTCCAACTGCACCCACCCCCCAGCCCCACCCCCATCTCCCTCCCGTCTCCCAATGCTATGTCGGACAGCATTGAAGATGACATGAGACTACGCCAAAACGTTTGATCGTCCACCTATTTTAAGGCTAACTTCACACCTATTATAAAAGCGACTTCCCAATGCCCATCCATTTTAGGACCTACCAAACCTACCACGTATAAGCATATCGCACAAAATAGTATAGAAGAAATATAGATAGGAAAGCTTATTAATGTTACCAACGCACTATCTGGACAGCGGATAATACAGTTAAAGTATGGTTGTCTTAGCTATCTAAAATAATGAGTAACCGTTTCATTTTTTGTACATCGATAGTTATTGTAATTTGTGTTAAAAACATGGAGAACTATGTAAAAAATATACGTATATAAACCCACCCCGGGAACACCTCCCAATATAAAATAAATTGATGAAGAAACACACTGAACTTAATATTATGATGGACATCATTAAAATCGAGACAGTCACACACGAAAACCAAGGTGCATGACATACGTCGTTGCTAATAATACTATTGTAATAATTGGAATTTTGCTGTTTGTTACACTACGTGAAAATAAACTTCCTATTTAAACTTAACTGTTTTCCGTGCACTAAAGTAACGTATTTGGTTGTACAGCAATCAACAACATTACAATATCCCATGCCACATTATAAATATCCGCTGAAACCACCAAATAATTTGCCGTAGCATCGAAGAATCTTACCGGCGAAGTGGCTACGTTACAAACACGGCCAGGGCCCGTGTGCATGTAGACCGGATAAAGTTAAACGCGGATAGCCGCTATCCGCGGATAGCTATTCGCGTCTAACTTCTGTTCCCATTTCGTATGCACAAGTCATGAATAGGTCGCGGATAGCTATCCGGTCGTGTTTAAGTTTAGGCTGGGGAATTCCCGGCCTCGCATGGGATTCTAGAACTGTCGATCTCACTTCCGCGAAAATGGAAAACAAGCAGACGACAAAAAGGCCGAGGAAACCAAATTTCACAGACGCCGAAATCATAGTACTTCTGGAAGAGATAGGAGTCGACCACTATATCCTGTTTTGCTCACACAATCAATCAGACACAAACAAACAAAAAAGTCTTGGACACCAGTCTGAATACTTGCAAGTTCTCATGTGATTCAAAATAATAAACAGGGAAATCATGATGTCATGTGAAATTATTAAATACTAAACAAATCGGTGTCTGAGATTTGTGTTATATTTCATCCAATGCATAAGTGGCCATATTTGAGCACGTTTTAAAAAAATGCAGTATTTACAAAATGTTAACAATGAACAATAGGGTAATTTCATGCCAACCCAGCCAGGTCCCCGGGTGAATATATTTTTTTTATTCAATTTTACCCATGTGTGCATCTAAGTAAATGGTGTTTGCAATCAATGTTTAAGTCGGTGGCAAATTGTAGTTGTTTAAAAACGTATGGTTGTTTGAATGCAGGGACCATGGTATTATTCGCTTTCATACTGTGGCATGTGGTTTTGTGGGATTTTTAAATGGGTTCTGTTGACAATTTTTGTCGCCGCTGCATTTCTTAACTGTCCGCTTCGCCTCGCCGATCATGATATCAAGAACATGTGTTTATGTGGCTTAGAAAGTGAAATATTTGGATAATGGAATTATGTGGCGATTATTGTAAAATAATCATAACTGAAAATCCTCATTGATCTTGGGTGGGGACAAGAACAGTTAAAAGACAGCACATTGCATGAGACTAATGATTACATTAACAATAATAAATGAAAATAACTTTAATGTTATGTAAATTCGTATTTATTATTTATGAAGAAATTGCAGATCTGTTATGTTTTATATAATTCAGTGCAAGAGACAGGTTTCCAGCCAATAGAAGATTGTGACGAAAGTCTGAGTACTTGTAAGTTGTCATGTGATTCACCTTACTGGCAAATCAAATGTCCCTCACAATTGAAAACAGCGCATCATGTCCCATTTTTGCAATCATTAATCACATTACAATTATTTGCCCATGTTAAGAACCTAATATCTTGCTACTGAAAACAGATAACAGGCTCATATATACAGTAAGTGGGATCGAGACCTTGATAATCTGCCTTCATAAATGATGTAGCTATAGCCACTGTCTATAGGCATCCCAAGATGAGAAACATAATATATTCAGCCGGTTTCATGACTTCAACAAATGTCCTTAAATTCTTCATGTGCGCTCCATATTATACATGCCTGATGTATACGTGTTGGCATGATCTCCCACCTCCCCCCAAACAAGAATAATTAAATCACACAATGTTATCACTGTATACTAGAAATTATACACCCATCCATTCTACATAATAAATATAAGAAACATACCTTTTATTGTATTCATTTAATTGTATTCATAATTAAACATACCAAAAAAGTATATCAACTTATTTATTGCTTTTACCATGACCAATACAGTGAAGAAAATGCAGTTGTGTCCGTCAGTTTAGGCACACTAATACTACCTCCTGGTAGTATTCAATTACGATGGTTTTAAAGTTACAATGATTTAACACTCGTCAAACGTAGTTTAGGATATAATAAATTATAATAAAGTTCACAGTGTGGAATCATCATAATTCAAAAAACTTCACTTAAGCACCAAAAAAAACATTGCTATTACCATAGCTAATCCAGTGATATGAATGTATTTCTTTTTTAGCCAAAACAATCATATCAATAATAGCAAACACCCGAGGTAGCAAACTCTTCCACGAATATGTGTTTAACTCTGAAAAGAGCCGTTGTTGTGTGGCTCGGAAAAGAGCAGTTGTTGTTCTTGCACGCATCTCATCTTGTGCTTCGGTGTCCTCGACTTCTTCCAATCAAATGTTGGAAAGATCACGTTTCCACTTTCTGTGTGTGAATGTGTGTGTGTGTGTGTGTGCGTGCGTGCGTGCGTGCGTGCGTGCGTGCGTGCGTGCGTGCGCGCGCGCGCGCGTCTGTCTGTGTGTGTATGTGTGTGCATACGTACAATGATACATATATACATACATACATACATATACAAATACATACATACATACGGTGATACAGTTAACAATGATACACCTTTACGTGCTACATGATTAATTAATTACATACAAATTATACATTTACATGTAATAAAATATTCTATAATAATCGTGTCTGCACATGCATTACTTTATGACACGCACCACAGTACGTAACGTCAAAACCAACGACCGGTCGGATAGTGTTTTAAAATAACCTTTAATACAGCACACGTATTTAGTCTTTCAGAATGTATAACATTCTGTACTGCGCAACACGAACAACGAGTGTTGGAATGACGCATTGACTTATAAATATTATGAAGTAAGTTCACCAACGCCCACTGACCCAGTACATGTACTGGACATAAATCCGTTATACCAATGTTTGGTGTCGTTTACGTTTGGCTCTTTTTACTAAAAACGTCATAGTTGTACCGACAATGACAAATACATACGTACATACATACAAACATACACAGTATGAAAAATAAAACATTCATACCCATCGTCCCGTAACTTATTCTTATTTCGAATACTGTGGTAAGCCCAAAACTGGGCAATATCCCACAGCTAGCGATAAAAGAATAGGATACAACATACATAACATATAGTGGGTGGACATAAATCCGTTATACTAAGGTTTTGTTTACGTCTGCCTGTTTTACTAACAATGTCATATATGTATTTGACGCAGTTGCTAGATCAAAAATCCGCAGATTGCGCATCCATATTATTCATTGTCATTTCACAGCCACAGATCCAGCAACTGTGCCTAACATACATGTAAATGTTTGGCGCTCGATTTACAGATGGCACACGTCACATTCATTGTAAGGCAGGTTTCACTTTGTTAAATTACGTGGCACTAGTCTAGAGGATAATGATACACTTAACTGCACATTGGTGGAATGATACCCCTTCCTGTTGACAAATTCGTGCTCATTCGCTGACGGAGCTTGAATACGAATTTGAGTTCCATCGATACACCCAACCACATTGGAAATCCCATTCGCATGGTAAAATGTCGCCTTCGTCTTGTCCGCTTGTCGCTGATTCGGCAATTTGATGTGGTCAGGCGCTCTACGAAGTAATGCCTCCGTGACCCATGTCAAAATGTCAGAGCTAATAATACCGCTGTACAAAACAATAGTTAGGCCTCATTTAGAATATTGTATTAAAGCGTGGAGGCCATATCGCAGGAAGGACATAGATATGCTAGAAAGAGGGCAGAGGAGAGCAACTATAATGTTACCAAAACTGAGGGATCTTAGTTACGAAATACGCCTGAAAAATGCGGTTTAACAACACTAGAGACCAGGAGATTTAACAAGATTGCAATCCAGAGAATTAACTCTAGATGGCAGGTGGACAAGGAAGCCCTTTCGCTTATCGAGAGTCCAACCCTTTTATCTACATATATCCAGCCCTTCTGAGGTATGTGTCGATTTAATTTTTAAACATATTCACACTACTAGCACCCACACAATCATCAGATAATCTGTTCCATACATTCACAGTCCTTTGTGAAAATTAAAACTTTCTTATGTCTAATCTACACTGTTCCTTTACTAATGTAACTTCATGTCCTCTAGTCTTTCTATCTTTCTTAACTGAAAAAAACATATTTCTATCAATATTTTCATAACCATTCAATATTTTAAACACTTCTATCTGATCTCCTCTCAATCTCCTGGTCTCTAGTGTTATTAAACCACATTCTTTTAGGCGTTTTTCATAACTAAGATCCCTCAGTTTTGGTATCATTTTAGTCGCTCTCCTCTGTACTCTTTCTAACATATCTATGTCCTTCTTGCGGTATGGCCTCCACGCTTGTATACAATATTCTAAATGAGGCCTAACTATTGTTTTGTACAGCGGTATTATTAGTTCTTTTTCTTTATATGCTATATTTCGCCTAATCAATCCAAGGATTTGATTTCCTTTTGAAGCTGCAATTCCACACTGCTCTGAAACCTTCATGTCAGCACTAATTGTCAGCCCTAAGTCTTTTTCTTTTACAGTAGTACTTAGTACAGTTCCCCCCATTGTATATTCTACATATTCGTTCCCATGTCCTGTGTGAAGACATTTACATTTCCCAAAATTGAACAACATTTGCCACTTTTCAGACCATTTGATCAACCTGTCAAGATCATCCTGTAAATGCTGTCTATCTCCATCACTTTTTATCCTTCTAAACACTTTTGTATCATCTGCAAATTTCAACACCTTGCTAGCTATATCATCGTCCAAATCGTTTATATATATTAAGAATAATATAGGTCCCAGTACTGATCCCTGTGGAACCCCACTCAAAACTGATTTCCAGTTTGAAGCCTCCCCATCAACAACTACCCGCTGTCTTCTGTCAATCAGCCATTTTTCTATCCAGTTAATTATACCATTTCCTATGCCATGGGCCTTTAGTTTAAGCAGTAATCTCTGATGTGGCACTTTGTCGAAAGCTTTTTGAAAATCTAAGTAGATGATATCTACTGGTGATCCATCATCTACCCACTTAGTGATATCTTCCAAAAAACATAACATATTTGTTAAGCATGACCTCGCTTTTAGAAACCCATGTTGAGATGAGTTTATCAAGTTATGTTTAACAAGAAAATCCACCATGTGATCTTTAATTAGTCTTTCTAATAATTTACAAATCACCGATGTTAAACTAACTGGTCTATAATTATTTGACTTGTTTCTCGAACCTTTTTTAATAACGGTATAATGTTTGCTTCTTTCCATTCTAAAGGAACCACTCCCTCTTCTAATGACAAGTTGAAAACTGTTGCAAGCGGTATGCTAATTTGTTCTACAATTTCCAATAGTAGTTTGGGTGGAATACCATCCACTCCAGGTGATTTATTATCCTTCATAGCCCTGATTTTCTTAGCTACCATTTCTGGGGTTACAATTAACTGTCTTAAATAGTCTGATTCTGCCCCTTGAACTTAGCCTCTGGTACTGGCAGTGAACTAGTGTCTTCTCTGGTAAACACTGAACTAAAATACTCATTCAGGTCTTCTGCCATTAAGAATCCTTCTGATATTACGTTTCCAGCACTATCTTCTAGAGGACCGACCTTATCCTGAACTTTCTGTTTGCTTCGAATATAAGCATAAAAACTCTTGCTGTCATGTTTTATATTACAAGCTAATTTATGTTCATAGCTTCTCTTTGAATTTCTAATTTCAGCTGTAGCTTGGTTTAGTGCTTCTTTATAAATGTTGTAGTCTTCGTCATTTCCAGTACGTCTATATGACTTCCACATCATTTCTTTATACTTAATTTTTATAATGGCTTCTTTCGATAAGTGTTTCTTTTTGGACCGTTTCCCGTGTTTTTTAAGGGAACAAATTTGACGATGATGCATTCAATTTCACTCTTTAAGATATTCCAGCATTCTGTTGCTGTCTTATTCTTTAGTGTGTTATTCCAGTCTATCTTTGCTAAATATTTCCATATGTCCTTATATTTTTTTTTTTGGAAATTTCTCCTATACTGCTTTTTACTATTCCTTTCTGATTTTACTTTGATGGTAAAATGTATCTGGTTGTGATCACTATTTCCCAGTGGCTCACATACCATGACATTGTCAACTAATTCATTCTGTGAGGACAAAACTATGTCTAACACATTCTCCCCCTGGTTGGTTCTAGCACATGTTGAGAAAGGAAACTATCTTGTACTAAAACTAAAAACTTGTGGTCCTCACTACCCATACTCTGTAGAGATTTCCATTTTATATGCCCATGGTTGAAATCCCCCATAATAACACAGTCCCGTTTGCTCACTTCCCTTATAGCGTTTTGTATTTTTTCATTCTCTTCTATGCTTATGTTTGGACTTCGATAAACTAATCCAACCGTTAACGTTGACTTTCCTGTAACTATGTTACACCAAACAGCTTCTTCGCAATCTGCTTCTCTGTCTAATTTTATTTCATAAGCCTGGATAGATTCTTTAATATATAAAATAACTCCACCTCCCCTTCTTCCTATTCTATCTTTCCTAAACATTACATATCCTGTCAGTCCCAATTCGGCATCTGATACATCGGTGGTTGCCCAGATTGAGAGGTGATCAGATAGAAGTGTTTAAAATATTGAATGGTTATAAAAATATTGATAGAAATATGGTTTTTCAGTTAAGAAAGATAGAAGGACTAGAGGACATGAAGTTACATTAGCGAAGGAGCAGAGTAGATTAAATATAAGAAAGTTTTCATTTTCACAAAGGACTGTAAATGAATGGAACATATTATCTGCTGATTGTGTGGGTGCTAGTAGCGTGAATATGTTTAAAAATAAAATCGACACATACCTCAGACGGGCGGGATACACATAGATAAAAGGGTCGGACTCTCGATAAGCCAAAGAGTCCACCTGCCACCTAGAGTTAATTCTCTGGGTGGCAATCTTGTTAAATCTTGTTAAAAGGATGGTTTCGATCTCTGAAAATTATATTTCTTCTCAACATTCGTCGCTGCCGGTAATGTTGTAAAATAATGGCAGCCATTTTTATCCGGTGAATAGGCCACTAAACATATAAAAATATATGCATAACTTTATCCGCGTTTGCGTCACCAGATAGACCTATCCGCGCTTTGTGCATACCGATTTATTACGTTTATCCGCCGGATAGCCGCTAAACGCGGATAAGGGAGTTATCCGCTCTTCATGCATACGGGCCCAGGTTTGGCCAACGAAAAGACAAAAAAACGCCGCCGAAATTACTTTTTAGCCAAGCGTCAAAGATTGTTCTGGCCGACGCTGTATCGCCACCGACGCGACGCGGAACAATGACAACCATGCTCCCTGGTCCCTAGGTTACACCGACGCAACTGTCATTTTGCCCCTTCTCCGTCGTTGGAGTTTTCTTCCCGACTGCGCTACGTAGATTGAATGTGAGTATCAGTGCGCGCACACGAATCCCACTCTTCAGGCAAAGGGTTTATCCACAATGGCTCGGCGGGCTAAGACGGCTGTGGCAACCACCAAGCTGTAGATGCTACACTGGAGTGTCCTTTTCATAGCCTCTGGCTCAAAGGTCTTCCCCGGAGGCACGGGGACCATTTATCCATAGCTGGGGCAACTGTCCAGCACATCTGGCAATGAAAGTTTGGAATCAGAGTTTTCTTTCTCCTAGATTGGTTCCCAAACCAAGGCTAATGAGCCCAGTCTGCCCATCCCTGTTATACCGCTGGGGACTCGGTTGCTCCCATGACATAGCAAACTCTGATAGACAGCGACACCACGTGAAGGTGCTGCTATGTGCACAGTTACGTAGAGAGAGGCCATATGCAAGTGGCTCGCTGCTGGAAATCCAGAGAGAGGTCCCGCGGCGATCACTACATCTGGAAAGGAGAGCTGTATAATGTGCGTCGCTTTCCTTAGAAATAAGCGAGACGTTTGACTTCGTTCCCTCACTGCCGCGAAAATTGTTCTATTTGTTTTATCAACTAGGCCAGACGCCCAGTATCATACATGTGTCTAGAAAATGATGTTCATTCCAAAACTCTGGGAGCAGTTTTTTGTAACATGGGAAAAATGAACATGAACAGAATACGTTGACCAAATATATCGGGTAGAGGAAATACAACAGTCGTATCTGGAGAATGAATAGTACGTTAACATATTACCACTCGTTGGACTCTCCATTACCTTATCTTTGCCCTGGTGTAAAAATGTTCGGTAGACCGAACAATGACGTCACATAATGATATTTTATGGCATAACCATTAAAATGTGAAAATCTTCCACCATCATCATTTGCATCAAGATTTAGTACACTTAGAATGCAGTGATGCAGTAATGCAATATACTGTCGTAAAGCACGATAGTTAGCAAAGTTTTTGAGAAGAAATAATTGTTGAAATCGATAGATTGAGACAACACTGCCCAGTTAAAGTTTGTTCCTTTTTTCAAACAATTACTCATTGGACAGACTGTAAAATTCAAGGATCAACATCAACAGGATATTAGTATGAATGTGGTAAAAGCTCGTGTTTGGTATATATATATATATATATATATATATATAATATACATATATATATTATATATATATATATATATAGTCTAAGGATTACTTACGTTCATTGGGATTATAAGACATCTGTGAACTGGCATGTTGTGTGAGATCAAAATTAGGGTGGGTGGGGAAGACTATATTTGACAACTGGATATCATAACAACAAGTGACGAATCGCTAGATTTTAATTTACAAGAACTTTATTATCAATAAATAAAACTAGGCTAGCCCTATAAATTAATTACTACGCCAGAAGTAACATGATGACATCACTCTCTCCTTCCTTTAAAAGTCTGCCTCCATTGTTTTTAAAACAGTATTATAGAAAGCTTAACAGTTATTTAGTTATCCTATACATACCCCAGGTTAATCATAAAACATGATGACATGTAACTGTTCTCAGTAATATAAAATAAATGCCAAAAAAAGCAAATTGAGGCTATATTTACGAAATTATGCTCATATATATATATATATGCATTGTAGAGTGCAGTGACTAGACCATCGGACTCTCAATTCAGAGAACCCAGGTTCGAACCCTGTGCTGCAATGTCGAATATTGGGCAAGTTCGTTCGCTTGATGTTTCTCCAGTTCACTCAGCTGTATGAATGAGCAACATGCTATAGACAGTGGTAGATATTTGTGTAGGAATAGTCTCCACACGTTAATTGCTGCATGGCTGAATGCATCCCAGAGAAATCAAGATGGTGTTTGATTGAACAAGTCTGCCTATAAATAAAGTATAAATGTGCTTTGAGCAATCCTAGGGACTGAATACTATGCTATACATATTTATGAACTTACATTTACTTTTTCATATTCTTGAAACTGGTTCAACAAGGATCAATACTAACAGGACTGGAGTGAGAATATTGTATCAGCAAATTACTGATATGCAGAACTAATATTGACCATCTACAATTCTACAGCTGCGTTACCAAGCGGCAACTTACGCTAACTAGGCAGAGTATTTAATGAGCAGTAAAAGGACTCTTACAAACACAGTCAACATGGGTTTATAATATTTTGCTCGGCCTGATGATCAGCACACATTTGTAACACCTAACACTCTCGGACGGTTCACACTGGTTAATTATGTGACATGTTTAGTGAGCTTTGGTCAAAATACCATACCAACGTGTAGCATCGGTCTGGCAACAATATGAAAAAGTGTTGGTTGCCTAGTAAACGTACCAATATTAAATTGAGCCTATGTCAATTACGTGTAAATGGCACTGACATTACCCCAGCCATTATACAATGATTTAACAAGATTTAACAAGATTGTCACCCAGAGAAATAACTCTAAATGGCAGGTGGACCAGGAAGGCTTTTGGTCTATCGAGAATCCAACCTTTTTACATACGTGTATCCCACCCTTCTGAGGTATGTGTCGATTTTATATTAAACATATTCACATCACTAACACCCACACAATCAGCAGATAATCTGTTCCATTCATTTACAGTTCTTTGCGAAAATACATAATCTACACTGCTCCTTTACTAATGTAACTTCATGTCCTCTAGTCCTTTTATCCTTCTTAACAGAGAAAAGATATTTCTATCAATATTTTAACAACCATTCAATATTTTATACACCTCTATCTGACCTCCTCACAATCTTCTGGTCTCTAGTGTTGTTAAACCACATTCTTTTTAGGCGTATTTCGTAACTACGATCCCCATTTCTTGGGTTTATTTCGTGAGATGCTTCACAAATGCGTTGTCCGTCTGTGCCCTATGATGGGTGATATGCTTGAAATGGATGCGATACAATGCTGTCAGCCATGTCCTGTCTCGTTGGCGTAGGCGTTGCCAAAGATCACCGTGTAATGATCGTTCGTCCCCCATAGATACTACCAACCATGGGTCAATGGCATCCTTGGGACACGTGTAGGGGAGCCCCTCATAGCCCCCAACTAAATATATTCGAAATATTAATGAAACTTTTAATGAAAAGTTTAAAATAAAATCGACACATACCTCAGAAGGGTGGAATACACGTAGATAAAAAGGTTGGATTCTCGATAAACCAAAAGACTTCCTCGTCCACCTGCCATCTAGAGTTATTTTTCTAGGTGACAATCTTGTTAAATCATTGTATAATGGCTGGGGTAATGTCAGTGCCATTTACACGTAATTGACATAGGCTCAATTTAATATTGGTACGTTTACTAGGCAACCAACACTTTTCCATATTGTTGCCAGACCGATGCTACACGTTGGTATGGTATTTTGACCAAAGCTCACTAAACATGTCACATAATTAACCAGTGTGAACCGTCCGAGAGTGTTAGGTGTTACAAGTGAGTGCTGATCATCAGGCCGAGCAAAATAATATAAACCCATGTTGACTGTGTTTGTAAGAGTCCTTTTACTGCTCATTAAGTACTCTGCTAATTAGCGTAAGTTGCCGCTTGGTAACACAGCTGTAGAAATTCCTGGATTCGATCATTTTTAACAGACAGAACTCAAAGAGTCATAATAGAGGGCGAGGCCTCCTCTGAGGTACCCGTAACATCAGGAGTACCACAAGGCTCTATACTTGGCCCTTGTCTATTCCTCTTTTACATAAATGACATCCCAGACAATATTACATCTACAGTTATACTTGTTGCTGATGACACCATAATGTATATAGCCCTTAAGCCTAAGACAAATACAGCTGTGCTCCAGGAAGATCTTCACAAACTTGGACAATGGGCCATAATCTGGAACATGGAATTCAATCTTCAAAAATGCCATGTCATACCTGTAACAAGAAACAAAACTGTCATTAACAATCAATACATGATTCACGGTCAAACACTAGAAACTGTTTCACAGGTAAAATATCTTGGTATAACCATAACCTCAGATCTCCGGTGGAATGCCCACATAAATAACATTTGTCTAAAAGCAAATAGATCACTAGGCTTCCTCCGCAGAAATCTCAATGTTCCGTCAATTCAAATAAAAACTCAGGCCTACTTCACCTTTGTCAGACTCATCGTGGAGAACAGCTGTACTCTCTGGGATCCATATACCCTTACACAAATAAACAAACTAGAAATGATTCAACGCCGTGCAGCCCGATATGTCTTATATCGCCACCACAATACCTCCAGTGTAACAGACATGCTCCAGACATTAGGATGGAGATCCTTATCAGACAGAAGAATTGATGCAAAACTATGTATGATGTACAAAATAGCAAATGGCCTAGTGGGTATACCAGCAAACCAATACCTTATTCCTGTAAATATAGTCACTAGAAAACAACATTCCTTATCTTACCTTATCCCTCACTCCAGATGGAACTACCACTTGTATTCTTTTTTCCCCAGTACCATTCGACTTTGGAATTCCCTCCCTCAATATCTTGTAAATCAAAACAGCCTGGATGCGTTTAAAAGCAACATCCAGACTTTGCAGTACCCCATGTTTTAGACGTTAACAAGTTCTTCTGCACGTATTTATGTTTATTTACACGATACTTTGTGTTCTTATATATTGCACTCTAAAAACAAAACAACAATTTCCTGTTCGCCTGCCAAGCCACGGCACCGCCTGTATCCTCAGCATGTTGAGGCTAGGCGTGTATTGGAAGAAGAATTGTAGATGGTCAATATTAGTTCTGCATATCAGTAATTTGCTGATTCAATATTCTCACTACAGTCATCTTGGTGTTGATCTTTGTTAAACCAGTACCAAGAATATGAAAAAATTACTATAAGTTCATATATATGTATAGCACAGTATTCAGTCCCTAGGATTGCTCGAAGCACATTTACAGTTTATTTCTAGGCAGACTTGTTCAATCAAACACCATCTTGATTTCTCTGGGATGCATTCAGTCATGCTGCAATTAACGTGTGGAGACTATTCGTACACAAATATATACCACTGTCTATAGCATGTTGCTCATTCATACAGCTGAGTGAACTGGATAAACATCAAGCGAACGAACTTGCCCAATATTCGACATTGCAGCACAGGGTTCGAACCTGGGTTCTCTGAATTGAGAGTCCGATGGTCTATCCTTTTATCATTCTTAACAGAGAAAAAATATTTCTATCAATATTTTAACAACCATTCAATATTTTATACACCTCTATCTGAACTCCTCTCAAACTCCTGGTCTCTAGTGTTGTTAAACCACATTCTTTTAGGCGTATTTCGTAACTAAGATCCCTAAATTTTGGTACCATTTTAGTCGCTCTCCTCTGTACTCTTTCTAGCATATATATGTCCTTCTCGCGATACGGCCTCCACACTTGTATACAATAGTCTAAGTGAGGCCTAACTATTGTTTTGTATAGCGTTATTATTAGTTATTCTTCTTGCTCAGACAGGAACGTGGGGCAAGCCAGTCTGTTGCGGTTGTGTCACCACAGCGCGGACTTTGGTTAATGTCGACGCTTGTGGCGCGCTCTTGCGGATCTTTTGAAAGCTCCCCAGCGCCGTTGTCGCGCTTACATTTATCCTGTCATTAAATAATATCTGGGAGACGTTTCTGCGCGTGCGCGTATCTAGGGGAATGTATATAGCACCAGCTACGACTGTCGCGCTTTCATTTATACGGGCGTTATGTATGTTTATATATATATGTGTATATATATTTATATATATATGTCTATATTTATACATAAATTATAAAATGTGTGCTTCCCACAGACATAAACAATTTATGTCGTAAAACAGTTTCCTCTCCACGCACACGTCACGTGACTTACTCTTACCCTTGGTCACAAATCTGAAACAGCAAATTATAATTATGTACTCTAACTGTAATGCTCGTATTACGACAACAGACGAAATATATTTAACTACTGGATATTATTTATCACTACGTGATCTGCTGATGCCAAATATTATGCCTTACATATGCACATAAACATCACCGGCATAACATTTAACGCCCGGATAAATGTAAGCGCGACACCGTGTTTACTTGTGGCTCGAGCTTTTCTCTCCAATTTGCCGCTAACGTTCACACACAAACCGACCTTTTACAGTCTTAGTTCGAGCTCGTGTCCTTTTGCCGACTGCGCTATGTTATGGCGTCTACTGAATGAGACTACACCATTGCTAATAATGACATTGTCAAGAAGCCAACAATTCAATAAACTATTGTATATTGTACGTGTCATTTACATATCAACAATGCTCCATAATTATATGCAGAATATGTACATATATTAACATAAATTATGCATATATTGCTATAGCTTCAGTATTTTAAGACACTTGGTTAAATGTAATGTAATGAGTTTGGCACATTTCATATAAAGCAATCATTTAAAAGTTGTGTCTTATAAATTATGATCATGTTAGAAGATACGACCTGACTGTAAAGCATGAAAAATGAAGAATAACATAAATACACAAGGTTCACTTAAAATGTATTTGCATTAATATACATTCATGCATCTAGACGTGTGTGAATAACAACCACACAGTTTGAAACAATAGCTCATGATACAAATTTAAATGTCATATTATATAAAAGTATCCCATACTCATGGAATTGTGTGGGTTGTTGATGAAATTTGTATGGCAAAATGATATTTACAGTTGTGATCGGAGTTTATAACTTCCCCCACTGATTGGGATAGTGCTACCAGATCTAGCTTGCAAATCTGATATACGTAACAAATGCTGCAATCTCTAAAACATAACTTTGAAACATCCTGCTGATTTCCCGCCAAACCGCCATCTTCGATAAACAACAACAACAACGCCAACGAAGAAGCCATGAACCCAAACTACTAAACAGCTAACTATGTACACCAAATATTCCTAGCTACAATTAATATTTACAACTGTAGTTATTTGTTTTGTTAAATAAGACACTAAACCAAACATTAGTGTTAATGCATGAAGTAGTACATAACGTCGAGCTCCGCTGTTGTCAATGACAACGCTACGTTTCTGTGGAACATAAAATTAATAAAGCGCATTATCCACATAAAAACTACGAACAACAAACCCACCATAAGGCTGTCAGTAACAAACTAAAAACCAACACCGTACCCAATAAACGGTATACTAACAGGCCGTTCGCCAAGAGGCTCAATGCCCAGCATCGATAAGCCAAAGGGCTTCCTTGTCCATCTGCCACCTAGAGTTAATTCTCTGGGTGGCAATCTTGTTCAATCTTGTTGAATCATTGCCCTTGGGCCAACCACGGTGAAGAACTGCTTATCCATCGCACTGCACTAAGCGTCTTGGAACCCAATCAGCTACACGTTTTGCCCTAACTCGTAAGATTACTATAAAATTGCAACCTACAAAACACATAACTTTTAATTAGGTAAATATGTTTTAAATTAATTTGATTACTCTTATGTAATAACGTTGTCTTTTTTATCAGCGACTTTCTTTAATTATTTTTTACTGAGAATATTAAATTGTGTGTGGGCATATCCGTTTTTTGTATAACTTTTTAAGCATTGGTGTTCTTAAGTGCGTGAGTGTACATGTTTTACTTATTTATTTATTTTTACTTTTTATAACATTCTATCTGTTTACCCATCTCTAACCAACACCACGCAAAGGGGAATTATAGCAGGCTCCATGCATCTTACTAATTCAAGATGCACTTTTAAATATACACTGATTATGCTTGCATGTCTGCAAATCATATATAGGGTTTTAAATTATTCCGATTCTGAGAGCATACAACTTGGCAGCTTTCGTAACAACTGCAGTGAGACCTACAATGTCGACACCAAACCTAGACAAGATGCCAACTCAGCCAAAACTTACTATATTTACAGTCCTATGTGAAATATCATTGCACACTTAAAATGTCTGATATCCAGCAGCTCCACCTAAGTACTAATCATTTCACCACCATACAAACCCAACACAGACAGGACGACAAGAAGATGTCGAAGTATTCCACTACCCCACTAAATGTCACACATGTAAGAAGCCAATAAAATCCAATGGACCCAGCCTAACATGTAGTGACTGCAATAGAACAATGCACATAAAATGTGCTGGAATACTCATACAAGAATACAGTAACAACTACAGAAATTTGGATTCACCATGGCATTGTTCAAATTGCTCGGCGGCACCCTGTGGCATCTGTCACAGGGAAGTCCTAAATGACCATCATGCAATACAATACGACCACTGCCAAACCTGGGCACACACAATGCTGTAAAATAAATGACAGCGAATATAACACAAAATCATTCATTCATCATGTTCATGGGCCTGCCCCAAGTGCAATACCATCAACTTCTCAAATTCCTTCTTCAGAGAAACATACATTTCTGTAGCTAATCCTTTTGATCCTCTAGATAGTGTCAACCATAATCATAATGAAACAATACATCCAAACACAGCCGAAATTCTAGACCAAAAAAAATGCATAAACACCTAGACGTCCCAAGAAAACCAAGCGCAATATACTCAGTGGTATTTTGATAAACACCAACAGCGTCATGAGCATCGAAAAGACACTAAATGCACATCCACTAAAGGCAACAATCCAATCAAATAATCGTGACGTCATATTCCTAGTTAAAAAAATAGATGAAAACTATCCGACGTACACATTTCTACCACCAATCTGTGACACTATCAGAAAGGACAGAAATGTCCATAATAAAGGTAAGTTCTTATACAGCGCAATATCCAATCCTCGGGACTGCTGAAAGCACTTTACGCTTCACTCCCTGACAGACCTGTTCAATCGAACACCATCTCGACTACTCTGGGAAGCATTCAGCCACGCTGAATTAATACGCGAAGATAATTCGTACACATATATCCGCCTCTGTCTACAACCAGGTACTCATTCGCACAGCCGAGTGAATTGAAACGATGTAAAGTAAACGAACTTGCCCAAGGTTCGCCCACCCCCGCACAGGATTCGAACCCGTGTTTTCTCAGTCGCTACTGCGCTCCATGGCGGTGGAGTACTTTCTAGCCTTTCGCGATGACGTCACAGAACCACTTCCAAACCTTAACTCAAATTGTGAAATAGTACGGACAAAAATCCACATTGCACGAAACAAATCCATATACTTTGCATCTTATTACCAACCTCCCAATGACCATCTCCAATCTATTGAAAGTCTCTCCATGAATCTTTGACAAAGCTGTACAGATCTTAAAAAAACTCCCCCTAGCGTAGTCATATCATGAAACGTTTACCTTCCTGACATCAACTGGTGCAACCGACAAACCGCTGACTGGAGAACTGCCAGCAAGCCTAACGAACTTCTCGAAATAATGACTAAATTTTGACTTCAAAACATGATGAATGACCCCACACGAGTCGATTCTGGCAATACCTTGATCTAATACTCACCTCAAATCCATATGTAACTATAAATACACATACCACCCTTGGCATGAGATACCATGAAGCCGTAACCTTCGGAGTCAGCCTCAACCCAGTTCGCAACAAGACACCGCCACACAGTCTTCCAATACAAATCAGTAAACAGGGGCAAACTTAAAGACGGCATAACTGAACTAATAACAAAATACTTTGACAAAGAGCCCGATTCACGAGACATCGACACAAACTGGATCTTTTTTCGGACGCAACTTGCTACACTGATCAACAATACCATCCTTAGTCGCAACACCAAAGCAAAAACCCACCTCCCCTGGATAACATGCAATATAATAGGAATGCAACGAAAACGCAACCAAAGTCATAACAAAACAAAACAAACTGGACTTTATATAGCGACTGGGAAAAGTTTATAGATCTCAGAAGTCAAGCCACCAAGGCTGCTGCAAAATCCTACAAAAACTAAACAACCTAATTGGAGACAGCCTAAAACAAACCCAAAACAATTATGGTTATTCATCAAAGCAAACAAACGAGAAAACATTGGCATTCCTACGTACACAACAAGTAAACGAACAACCAAACATCAACGATCATGACAAAGCAAACACACTCAATACTTAGTTATGTATTTTCCCAAGAAATCTACTGTATTCCCCAATAAGCACATCCAACTTATCTTCATATGCCAACTCTTGAAATCGGGATAGCTGGAGTAATTAAGCAACTAAAACAAGTTAACCACAACAAAGCAACTGGACAAGGCGAACCCCCAGCACGAGTTCTCAAAGAAACTGCAGAGGAAATAGTCCCCATCATCACGAACATCTTCCAACAGTCGTACAGCACATGCAAACTCCCTGCTGATTGGCTACAAACCCTAGTAACACCAATACATAAAAAGGCACAAATCTTACCCCGCAAACTACAGACTAATATCACCAATATGCATCCTCTGCAAAGTCATGGAACACATAATTCTAAGCAATATGTGGAAACACTTGCACAAACACAACATCAACCTCTACTTTCAACTTGGATTCCAGTCAAGACTGTCTTGTGAATTTCAACTCATTGAGACAGTCCTTGACTGGAATGACTGCTAAGGACAACAAAACACAAATATATGCATATTCTTGATTTTGCCAAAGCTGTTGACAAAGTCCCTCACAAATGCCTCCTATCCATATTAGCCTCCTACAGAATAACTGGAAACACACAAAACTGGATCAAAAATAATTTCTATTAAACTGCAAAGAGAGAGTCCCAGTAAATGGAGTTCTGTCGGACACACCAGATGTTACATCTGGTGTTCCACAGGATTCATTCCTAGGACCAGTCCTCTTCCTGCTGTATATAAATAACATAAATGAAAACATCGAATCTACCATACGTCTCTGCAGATGACAACATTATATATCGGAAAATCACCTGCGAAACCGACCATGAAATTCTTCAAACTTACGTGATCCAACTCCAAACATAGTCTGACAAATGGCAAAAGAAATTTAATATTTCTAAATGTGTCCACCTCCCAATAACAAAGAAAACTAAACCCAGACTACATGCATATTCAGTCTTCGGCATGCCACTTTCTACAATATCCAGCCATCCATATATTGGAGTGAAATTATATTCTAAACTAACTTGGCGGTGTCGAACCTTGGGCAAGTGCGTTTACTCTACATTGATTCAGATCACTCAGCTCTGTGAATGAGTACGTGGCTATAGACAGTGGTGGATACTTGTGTATGAATAGTCTTCGCGGCATTAATTACAGCGTGGCTGAATACTTCCCATAGAAGACGAGATGGTGCTCGATTGAATAGGTCTGCCAGGGATTAAAGTGTAAAGCGTTTTGAGCACTCTTGAAGACTGGATACTGCGCTATATAAGAACTTACCCATACACTGCCAGCCAATTTAAACACCTTGAAAGAATACAACAATGTGCTGCCAGATTTAACAGATAACTCAGCTGACCTAGTAACCACCCTTGGATGGCCAACTGTTGAACAAACAAGGCATGATATTTTATCAAATTTTAAATAACATTATCAACATCAGCCCCGCCAGGCCTTCTAACACAATCAAGAAACCGTGGTCACTACGTAGCCCCTAGGTGCCGCACCAATGCGGCTGCCTTCTCCTCCTACCCCCGAGCAATTCGCATATGGAACCTGATCCCATTACAAATCACTGAGATAGAAAAACCCATTGCATTTCAAACAGCCATCATGAACCTTCCATTCACCACATCCAATCACCTTAACTGTCTTTAAAATATATGATTAATTTAAGCTACCCACAGCACATGCGCATAAGCACCACACACTCCTGCGTTAGCCCAACATTGGGCTGTTTGAAGTATACGACCAAAGACCTCTGCCAATCTCCATTTCGCCGTTATAACTTGAGTTTTTTTGCCTAACTTTGATACGTCAACGTATTACTTCCATTAATACGCATTATTCAACATTATCCCAGGCATATTTACGTTTAAGAATATTGCGTCTTATCGCACGTTTGAGGCGTAAATAGTGCAGCGATTTGCCTCAACATATTATACCTATATATTGCTCATTTTATGCGGTAACGAAAGACCGCGGCGGAGCAGACTCGTGCAAACCGGGTGTCTATTTAGGCTTTAAAAATGCCCTAAGGCACAATATTTTCGTAATATAAAACCTTCCCATCATTGTTTTCAAATTAGGTTTATTTATAGGGTACCATTTTGAAGACTAACATGTCTACTAAATGGAAATGTGGTGGATAGTATATAATTGCAGAAATTATTAAATAATTGGGATCAAAGACAGTGCAATAGAAGGAATAAAAGGAATTTGATTAGCCACTGAGATGTGCAACACAGTGTGTCCCAAGGCAGTTCTTCTTCAAGGGCCCTGTGAGCTTGGTTGGATATGGTCCATTTGGCACAGAAAACATGAAATATATCAAACACAAATTTGATGAATTGAACAAATGCCTTTAGATCTGACATTCGAATCTCTGCATCACATTCTTCTCCGATAGGTTTGCTACACTTGATTTAGAACCTCATTTGGTTGTTAGAAATACATTACTGATAGATTGATTGAGTCATTGATTGTGCTCTTAATTTCCTCACCGTGTATGCATTACGTACACTGGCACTTCTGTGTGTTTACAGCCGGTAGTGTATAATTACCACCAGTTCGACTAGAGATCATGGACGTAACCTTAAGACAACACCCTGTATACACTTGACATCAGAAAAAAAATTGCACTCGAGTTGTATATATCTGCAACAGACTACCTGGATGCATTGGACACTTAATTCAAAAACACAATTTAAAAACCATGTACAATAAACTTTGAATCTGTCACCGATATACACGTGTAGGAGTCTACTAAATGTTTATAATATGCTTAAGCTATTGCTACCCATTATCATGCCATTGTAACGTTTCACCAAAACGGTGCACTAAAAAAATAAAAAGGTAAGTCCTTATATAGCGCAGTATCCAGTCCTCAGGACTGTTCAAAGCGCTTTACACTTGACTCCCTGGCAGACATGTTTAATCGAACACCATCTCGATTTCTCTGAGAAGCGTATGATAACGGGTACACCAACAACAATGCATTCTCTATGGTATCCGTTGTAATACTGCTGTATGTTTACGTGTACATCAGCACGGGTTGTACCAATGTGACACAATTTCTTAACATTGTTGATCCTAAATAATCAACCAATGTGCTATAAAGTAGCAGTTTAATACGTAAGTGGGGGATATGTTTTAACTTTTGTCCTAGAGCACGCATTCGCTACTTTTTCAATAGATTTGTGCCAGTTTAGATGTGTGCCTAATTCAATGCTAGGCCTAAAAAGATAAAATGTTTGACTCTTTCAGTATTTACACCCTCTATTGTTAAGGAGGGTATTGATAGCCTTTTATTATGTGGGGTGCAGTGGTACAGTGAATAGAGCTTCGGACTCTCGACTGAGAGAACCCGGATTCGAATCCTGAGCGGCGGTGTCGAATCTTTGGCAAGTTCGTTCACTCTACGTTGCTCCAGTTTACTCAGGTTTATGAATGACTATCTGGCTATAGACAGTGGTGGATACTTGTGTACGAATAGTCTTCGCGCATTAATTGCAGCGTGGCTGGATGCTTCCCAGAGAAGTCGAGCCAGGGAGTAAATTGTTAAGCGCATTGAGCAGCTTGAGGTCTGGATACTGCGCTGTATAAGATCTTACCTTTATTCGGCATTTGAAAAATCATATATTATTTAGTTTTGTTGATGTTTAATGATAATTTATTAAATCTTAGTCATTCTGATATGTTGTGAAGCTCATTGTTTATAGGTGGAGCACATACAAGGTGCTCAAACATATTCATTCTCTACTTCCCTGGGAATCATTCAGTAAGTCTGCAATTACTGCACGAAGTATGCTCGTACACAAAAACTTACCAATGTCTATAGCCAGGTACTCATTCGTACAGCTGGGTGAACTGAAGCAACGTCGGGTTGATGCGGTCTCGCATGCGCACATATACCAGGCTGGATCGATACAAGTTACCATTCCTGTTTAATGTTTCCTGATGTTTAATGAATGGATAAATAATTATTGATACACACTGACATTTTTTTCTAGATCTATCTATTGTAAGCAGTTAATTCGACAGTCGTTTCGCCTTCTGCCAGCCAAGTTCCCGTTAAGGCGACGACGTCCAGTTCATGCTCATCGATGTAGTCGCGCACGAGTAGCGCCTGTTTGCGAATGGATCTTGCGTTAATCAGGGCGAACTTCGCACTAAGGTTAGAGGAGCTTCGCGCAGTGAAAGACCCATTACCCGAGCCCGTCGAGTTCAGTGCAATCAAGTTAATCACTGTTAACACCAGTTTGTTTATAAACAGAATTAACCTGGCGGCACCAACTGCTGGCCACCCTGGTTATTGGTCTGGATCGTCGTCTTATTCCTCGTTGGTCTCCGACACAAATGGGGTCATGTTATAGTTAGACTTCCGAGTTGGTTACGAAGACAAATGCAGTGTATTTTTTTAGAAATTATGTTTACCAAATTCACATACTGTGACATAAGTGCATTTGAGTAGGCAGATTTTCATGTGTGATTGTAGAAGGTGTTGACTATAAAATGGTGGATTTCTTGATGATTTGAATAAGCGGATGAATATTTGGCAGCAATTTGCCTGTGTGACCTGTATGCGGAGTAATGCTGGCCGACATTTGTAAATATTGACGGGTGTCACATATACAGGCATTTTACGAGAGTTAAACGTATGCAATTTTTTTTAAATCTATCAGCATGTCAATGAGATGATGACAACAGCAGGTGAAAAGTTTAAGACATTTTATAGGTCACGTGTTCTTATAATCAGACAAAACGTTAACATGGTCGCCTATGGGAAAACCAACAGTGTATTGACCCCAAATGCAGTCTCTCAACTGTTTCCGTCCACGGTTGACTAGGCGGCTGCATGCATTTCCATAGATTCACCAACAATGTTCTGGACAGCGACATGCTTCAGTGGACACTACCACAAGCCGGCAATGGTGTGGTACGGTGAGCGCAGCTTTGTAGAGCAGACACGTGTATGTGTAGTTCAAACAGGTTGATAGCAGCAGCCACGCCCCGGAATAAAAGGCAGTTTTAAAAGTCACTGTAAAACGTGTGATTAAAGATATAAAAATGTGTACGAATTGTATGTTCACGACATACAATACATGCACAGCATCAAGATAATCCAGGATTTCAAAACGTTGATAAATAGAGATAATAGACAGACTCGGAGCAGCCACACACCGCAGCGCTATTGTACGTTTCTTCAATTCACTCAGCTATATAGATATGTACCTCGCTCATGCATACATCAGTGTACGAACAGTCTTTGTGCAGTAAATGTAGTAAGGTTGAATGCTTTCCTGGTATGTATAATACTACACGGACACACGTAATTGTATAAAATGGTGTTTAGGGAGGGTCCCATTAATGTAATGACAAGATGGCAACATAAAACGAAACGTAAAAAAACTGTAATATATGTTGACTAATGTCAAGAGTTCACGTGAGTAACTGCTGATGAAATATATAATGATACATTGTTCTTTAATATCGCTTGACGAATTGAAATAACTCTAGCTGCAATATATGTAGTTCGTTTATTGAAACTAAAAATGCAAGTTCAGCACATAACAAATCGACACATGTAACACTAAGACCATTCGAGTGGAGACAGGTGGTGATGGTGAATCCGCCGAGCTGTCTGCTCTTTAGGTTTGCTGAGTCGTCGACGACAATGACATAGCGTCAGTATTGGCAGTGATCGACAGTAGGACGGGACTCTTCATCGCGTGGCTGGCTGTGGTTGTTGCAAGGTTGGGTGTTGTTGTTGCAGGGTTGGCAGTTGTTGTTTTTACTGTTAGACGACTGTTACATCTATCCGACGAACAACAAGTATAAGTCGTGTTTACCCAATGTGTCGGCCAGTAATCGGTGCTCGCCGTGCAGTTGGTCTTGCATCCATTTTCATATCCACATGACTGACCCTAAACGTAATAAATGTACAATGGCTTCTCGCTGTTGTACCACAATTTCGTTGGTATAAATTTATACTAAATTTCCTAACCGCGGAGTATGTATGTCAAATGGAATATTTGCAAAACGCATGTGGAAATATTGTGCATATTTTACGAGTGTTTGGTTAGGCAATATACAGTTGGTTTCAAAGTGTGTATTTCTATTTTTAATCCTTGCAATTCACCCGATTTGTGAAGATTTAAAATCAGTAAAACAACTACACCGTGAAATATCGGTCTGGCAGCAGATTTCAGCGCTAAAGCGATAGACCGTGAGATTATACCTAATGTAAAGAAAATGTATGAGTTTTATTAAATTAGTATTTCACGATAGGACAAATCAGGCCTCTGCATTAACATTGGCCCGCTGTCCCGGCGTCTTTTTTTAAGCTGTTGGGCAAATTCAGGCCACCAGTTTTCATAGTTTACTAGCCCGACGGTCTATTGGTTTCCGGTTCGCGATCGCCGCCGTGACAAAACGGTGGTCACGGTAAGATCGCATCGGGGATCAGATGTGCAGATTTCTTATTCTGACTCGGTTATAGGAGACCATAAACGTAACATCGGTACTAATTCTGATCAATAATGATTCAAAACTCCAACACTTATCATGCGGACGACGACATGCAACGCCATCGAATAAATTTTCTAACCACCGGCAGCGCAGGTTTTCAAAACGAGAGGCGCCATTTTTCCATGTCCCGCCTCGTCCCTTGGACACACTATGTACGGTGGATGAAAGCTGCCTCAACTTTAGAATTAGGCACGCTTTTTCGTCTCTATTTGGAATGGAATACAGCTTAAACCCAAATTTAACTAGTGGATAAAGTAACAAAAACAAACTTAAAGCTGCGTCAGCAAAGGCAAGGTGAAGACCACCTAGTTATGATACAAAAGTGTTCAGAAGGATTAAACGTGATGGAGATAGACAGCATTTACAAGATGATCTTGATAGGTTGATCGAATGGTCTAAAAAGTTGCAAATGTTGTTCAAATTCGGGAAATGTAAATGCCTCCACACAGGACATGGGAACGAAGATGTACAATATACAATGGGGGTATTGTACTAAGTACTACTGTAAAAGAAAAGGACTTAGGACCACCTATTTTCCCATTAGTGCTGATATGAAGGTTTCAGAGCAATGCAGAATTGCAGCTTCAAGAGGAAATCAAATTCCTAGATTAATTAGGCGAGATATAGCGTATAAGGTAAAAGAACTAATAGTACCGCTGTACAAAACAATATATATGCCTCATTTAGAATATCGTATACAAGCGTGGAGGCCATATCGCAATAAGGATATAGATATGCTAGAAAAAGTACAGAGTAGAGCTACTAAAATCATACCAAAACTGAGGAATCTTAGTTACGAAATACGCCTAAAAGAATGTGGTTTAACAATAGTAGAGACCAGGATATTGAGAGGAGACCAGACAGAAGAGTTTAGAATATTGAATGGTTATGAATTTGATAGATATATTTTTTTCTCTGTTAAGAAAGATGGAAGGACTAGAGGACATGAAGTTACATTAGTAAAGAAGCACTGTAGATTAGATATAAGAAAATTCTCATTTTCACAAAGGACTGTAAATGACTGGAACAGGTTATCTGCTGATTGTGTCGGTGCTAGTAGCGTGAATATGTTTAAAAATAAAATCCTAGTTTGGGTGGCGCCGCTTAGCGAATGAACCATGAAATAGCCTAATGCCTCGAATGCCTACATGAAAACAGCTTGAACTACTAACTGACTAGATGTCGTTACACGTACAGGCCAAAAAAAAAATTAAATACCATATACATGCATCTAAGTAGTTACACACTTAAACAATAATACATTATTAGTTATAGACATCTCACTTTGAACAATTAATATGTATAGTAACTTAATTACAACAATATGTTTGGCACATACAAATACTAATGTTTTGCACCTCAGTATCAGCGTATTTTTTACGGTAACGCAAAATCCGGGCCAGTAGCTTTTTACGGGCAGGCCAGTATCCTTTCAAATATACCTGCCCCCTGGGCAGGTGGATACAAAACCTTAATATCAAGGCATGGACACAAGAACAAAATTGTTTTAAAATGTCCTCAATCAGAAATACCATAATAATAGTTAGCATTGATACGGCGCTGTAAATTGGTTGTTAAATCCGCTTACCTGGCGAGTGACAACGCTCGTGACACAATGAGTAGAGTGAGCTGGACATGGGTAAAACACTTCACTTGTTAAAGCTGTACACAAAGGATACTTGTATAGCCTGTCTTTTAAATCCTGATATGTCGCATTCATGCATCCGGTAAATTCGCATGTCAGAGCGGCACTGACTGTCAATGAAACAGCATAAAACTAGGCAAACACATTTTGATATAGTATAAGTTGACTTAATGACAGGTGAGATCGTGTAGAGAACAGTGTGGAAACGATCTCAGTATAAACATATGATGTATTTTTACTTATTTTATACAGTGAGCCAATGATTTCCCATATGTCGAATTCTGTACAATTGTTAAAAGTTTACGTACACAAGATAATCATTGTTTGAGACAGGAATAGTTGATGATTTCTCCCTCCTTGCCTCCCTGCCTCCCTGCCTCCCTGCCTCCCTGCCTCCCTCCCTCGCTCCCTCGCTCCCTCCCTCCCTCCCTCCCTCGCTCCCTCGCTCCCTCCCTCCCTCCCTCCCTCCCTCCCTCCCTCCCTCGCTCCCTCCCTCCCTCCCTCCCTCCCTCCCTTCTTCCTCTCTCTCTGTCTCTCTTTTATTGTGATTTTTTAGTTATTACAAGGGCCATTTTCTCAAAACTGACATGACCTCAGTGTAACAGGAAAGCTAAAACGCACATTATAGACGGGAGGCCAAGGCGATGAATTGTTTCTTTCGTCGGCATTTTTTTTACAAGCAGACAACCTTTTTGTATGTTCTCTATATATGTTAGAACGTAAGTGATACGGCCACGTCTCAAGACCATCTGGCCTTGCAAAGGCCATCTTGCAAGGTACCGTGAAGGGGGAGAAGAAGAGGTAGACAAAAAAGAGATGGGAAGACAACATCAAAGAGTGATCGGGACTGGAGTTTGCCAACTCCCAGAGAGCTGTGAAGAACAGGGAAACGTGGAGAGAGCTGGTTAAGAAGTCGTCAGTTGGGCCCCAACGATCCTTACGGGTTATGGAAAAATGAAGTGAAGTGACATACGTTACTGATTATGGCATGGGTTGTTGGACTTTCTAATTTAGGATTTTTAGGTCATAAAACCGATTTTTATGTAAAATTTTACATAAATTTGATCATAACCTTATTATGGCATATGACATAAGAACAATGTTACCTGTTTTCAAATCAGCTTAAATGTTCTTTACGTATGCCACACATTACGCAAACGGAATTTTTTGCGGTCTTTTGGGATTTTTGTCTTTAATTAAAAATGAAGTTAAGCAACTATGTTAACCATTATTTTCAGGATGTAATCAATGGGTTACAACTGCCCAACCATTTTAGATTTTGTCCACGCATATCATTCGTTACAGTACATGGCGTTTGAAATACACAATTTAGTTTTTTGGTTAATTATGAGTAATTTTTGCTTAATCAAATTTGACAAGAAATTGGTTAAAAAGCTATTTTTCCCACATCAGGCCTAATATTTATGTTACAAGTCGCCAATCAGGTGCTGGTTCTGTACATATGCCACTGGTTACATTTTTGTCGGTCAGGTTTTGGATTTTTTTTGCAGCGTAGGCACCCGTTGTATCATCCCCAACCTTCAGGCCTGCCTTTAGCTACTGCATGAGACAGACCTGTGTATTGACTTGTACCCGTTCGTTGTACAAGATCAATGAGGGCATGTGAAATTGCAGAAAATGTTTAACAAACTTCCGCTATCCCCGAGGATACGTTGTTACGCTAACCCGATGGTACGGCTGTTTACATTGCTGGGATAAGACCACATTAAGGATTCGTCCGCCATTACCCGAAAGAGTGCCCTTGAACATACCGTTTTGGTGTGATGTGTGAATTGTTTTCGATCACTCTGACATGGCACATGTTAGTCCAGTGAATACGGAATGTACTACTGCATTAGATATTTCACGAGGTAGCAATAAATATACCCTAGTCGCTCGCGTATTCGCACAGTGGCCATTTTGCAGCACGCACCAATATTAAACAATCCGTCACCAGATTGGGGCGAAATTGCAATGCTTCTTTTGCTTGTAATCTCCAGCTCTTGGGGCCCCCTTTCAAACAGATCATACCAGGCTTAATTAACACCTCCAATAGACCCTCGGTACCCACCGCACAACCTGTAGATTAACGCTTCTGTGATGTTTGTGCATTACGAATTATTTTTCCACTTAAAATCAAATTTGACACTAAATTGGTCAAAAAGCTATTTGTGTACTGTGTATGTATATGTGTTCAATGTTGAATAAATTAATACTTTCAAGACGATAACCTGTTTAATATGACCACCTATTTTTCCGCCGGTCGGTAACTTTTAGAGTTACAGGTCCGTGTGACTGTCTACATTTTAGGGAACTAACACATTTACAACAGTATTCATATTAGCTAATCATCAAAATTGGCTGTTGTAAGAACCAAACTCTTCACAAAAAGTAATTACTCTGAAATGTTATCGCAAAACACGTCGCTTACGAAATGAGCACGTTTACTAAATTATATCGTTAAGAAATTGTCCAAGGTGATGTAATGTAATTTTGGTCGAGACACCATCATTAGTGTAGACACCGTATCTAAACAAACTAAGCTGACTGAATTTTTGGGAAAGGGGGAAATCTGCGGCGTAGAAACTTCTTGAAAGATGTCAGGTCCGGCTATCCAGACTGCTGGGCTGAGGCCAATAAAAACATTTACACAGTTAAACCATCATATACAAAGGGTGGGCGATTGTTTGGTAAATATCTCTTGCAATTCCAGATATATGTGTTGAGAGTAACTTTAACTCCAACTTTGAGTTGCAGTACTGTCTCCTGCAGCTGCAGTCGGAGTAGCCCAATGCAGGCCCGTATGATGTGACTGGGTGCAATGGGGGCGTATTCAGTGACTATTCACCCCTCCGCTGAGGCAATTTTGTTTCCCACATCATAAACATTGAAACATGTAATATCACCTAGATGATATCATTGGCAGGTTGCACCACACCGTTTACACCCTGAAATATAATTAATAATTAGGCATATATCCAAAACTGACCGCTTATTGTGTAACCAGTGAACTATGGACAAAACCAATGCCTAGTTGCCGATTTTAACATAGGTAGTAGGCCTCATGTAGACAAAAAAGACAAATTTTGTGTTAAATTTGATGTTAAGCAAAAAATTACCCATAATTAAACAAAAATCAAAACTGTGTCTAGCAAACGCCATGTACGATAAGCTTTGATATATGTGGACAAAATCTAAAATGCTTCGAAAGTTGTAACCCACTGATTACATTCTGAAAAATAATAGTTAACATACACCTCCTGTAGTTGCTTAACTACATTTTGGTCAAATTTTGCATTTTTCAGGACCAAAATGACCCAAAACTGGCTAAAACCCCAAATTAAACCGACAAAAACTCCGATTGTCTAATGTGTGGCCTATGTGAAGAACTTTTACGTGGATTTGGAAACATGTAACATTGCCATTATGTCTTATAGATCGAACCATAAAACTGTTTTGATCAAATTTATGTCAAATTTTACATATAAACCCGTTTTCTAACCTAAAAATAAAAAATCAGAAAGTTCCACAACCCATACCATAATCAGTAACGTATATAAAGATCATCTCAAATGGTTTGCTGCTTGTAACAAAAAATGCCCACGAAATTTTTTCTGAGCACGTTTCTCATCCTTGGCCGCTCGTCTATTATGCACGAAATTAGATCGTGCAACGTTGCTAATTTTATAATATACATTTCTCCATCACAAACAAACACGACGCAAAGGTTACATAACATAGGTGTTTGATCAGACCTACATTTCCAAGTAGGACTAATCAAACAAACGTGTTTCATGATCAATGGCGTGTCGACGGCAACGCGTTCCCGGCGGTTATTGAAAAGTTGTCTAAATCCGAAATGTGTATGCGTAATACGTTAGAGAAAGACATTTTAAGACAATTTTTTTAATTATCCAACTCTCACATGTAATGACAGTAGCAACTATGGCGAAGACAACGGTCAAGACTGTCACTGTAGATTGCTACGGCTGCTTGAATTACCGTCTGGAGCTGTATCGTTGCAAATGTTGGCTCCGCGTGATTAACGAAAGTGTTGCACATGCAACCAAATTTGAATAGTTATGACGTAGGCCTAACCTCTGTGTTGAGCACAGTTACAAAATTGTGCTATTGTTACGTATGCAGTATTTTAGAGGCGAGTCAGTGTTTCGGTAGAAACATGCAGCCGTCGTTTGCATTGTGAGCTTTTATTTTGCATAGGCCTATGCATACATACATACATAACGTAAAGGCAATCTAGTTGACATTCACTACAAAATCGGATGACATAGATTTTGCAAACGACATTAGTCTCTATATTATACGCACAAACGTTTGGAGAAGGTGACCTGCCAGTTGACAGAGTAACGATTCCGAGACACGGACAATTACCATTACCTAACCAAAAAAAGTATATAATCTACAAATGCCAATACGCTTCCAGATCGCTGCAACGTCACTGCTAAACCTATATGGTACTGCTTTCGTATTGACCTGAGGGTAGCTATATTTGCCCGATGTCATAGCGACGACTTTACTAATCGATCGTTTTTGCTCAAAGGCGCTTTACAAATTCATTAAAGCAATTCATACATACTATGAAAAACCTAAACATAAAAACTAGTGTATTTAAAAGATGAACGATCTCAGATTGCAACTTTAACATAATACTAGAAGAGTTGGCTTGTTGAAATGCTTTTGAAATACATTACGTATTGCCTACTTTTGATTTGTCGGATATTGAGAGCTAGATGAGTCAACATTAAAAAAATTGTTACGTAGAGCTGGCCCAGAGGCCACACACACACACACACACACACACACACACACACACACACACACACGTTTATTGTGGAAGTCACTAAACGAGGTAATGCGCACATTTAAGAGAAAAGAATCCTTACAAAACAAAAATAATGATATAATTAATGTAGCAGGCTACAGCAGAATACACATGTAGGCAAAGAAAACACATACACATTAATGTAAATTAATACATGCTTTAATATACCAAAATACAAATAAAAAACATAATTATACACATTCACAAGTGTAGACATAAGGCAACATTGGTAATAATATCCGTTATTAATATCATGTATATTTAATACCATACTTTTTGTATAGCAGTAACACACTGTCATATTCAGTGGCAATAGTCATGCAAACACAGCTATCAAGTAAAAGCACACAATTTACCATAGAAACCTATATGTGCACTTATATGGATTACTTCTGGTGATCATTACTGTGATTACAGACTGAAAGCGGACTATTTACGTCAGTGATGACCAACAAGACCCACGGAACATTATGAAGACCGCCCATTGTGAGCAAAACCTATAATTTGGCCTTCTCCTTGTCAAAACAAATGTAACGTGGTCAGATATCAAGATACAAGACAAGGATGGATCTAAGGGTTCACACCAGGCACGGGATTTTCCCAGCTGCCGTATATAATTCATTAATCTGTCAGATTTTGGTGGAGGAAAAAGCACCTGTGGTCAATTGTGAAACATTTCCAGTACATAGTCCGATCATTCAGTAGCAACAATAATTGCAGAACAATAATAACATAATGTTAACCTTTTCTCTCCAAAATTACCACAATACAGAATATAAATATTGGCAATAAACACGACACATTTACTGTGTAGGAGGATACGCCCTTCTGTCCTGCCCTAAAGTATAAAGAACACACTGGGAATTGGTCAAACTATCTTATTCGTTTTGCCCAAGAGCATATGACAAAGTGACAGAATGGTTCCTCTTGTTCCTTTTAGTATAATTACTTGTAGTATGAAGACATCGTATTACAAACATACACTAGTAATGCAATTATATATTTATATATCAACATCACGAAGATAGAGAAAGTTGAAAGCTGTGTCTATCTGGGACAGCGATACAGTATCAGAGACAAAAACCAAGACAAGGAGATTCAAAGAAGAATCACTACTGACTGGACAACATCGCAACATCTTCAAGGGTAGCGTTAGAACCTGCTTGAAGAGACAAGTCTACAACTCATGCATACTTCCAGCGATGACATACGGCGCGGAAACATGGGCACTCACCAACCAGGCAAAGAACAAGCTAGCAGCCGCACAAACAAAGATGGAAAGAAGTATGTTAAACATCACATACAAGGAGAGAAAAACAAACATCTGGGTAAGAGAGAAGACAAAGGTCATAGACGTGATAGAACAAATCAGAAGACAGAAGTGGACCTTGGCAGGACACATCAGCAGACTATGAGATAATCGACTGACATCACATATCACATCCTGGAGACCTTATGAAGGGAAACGATCTACAGGAAGACCGGTGAGATGGTGGAGAGACGAACTAGACGAGTACTGGAAGGGCACCATCTGGCAGAGGATAGCGCAAGACAGGCAGATCAGAAAACGACATGCTGAGGCCTTCGTCCAACCACTGGACACAACGGCTGCACAATGATATTAATATATAGTATATTACAATAGAAGTTATGCATATATATATATATATATACCAATCACTTGTTGATATATAACAATGGTAATGTAATATCTAGAAAAGTTAGTTGCATCAACACAGCCACAGTTTACTGATAGACGGGTGCATCAGTGAAATGTTGCATTAAGCAATGTAACAACAACGATCAGTCGAGTTAAACACTGAACATTACAGAACCAGGAAGACGTTGAAAGACTTACATCAGTGTCAAATTACAGGCTGAGAACGACTGTAATTACAGTATGCTTAAATCTGTATGTATGATTCCTGATATCCTAGGTATACATGTTCAATAAGTGTATACCTTCATTCGTCATGCATTCATATCACAAGAAATGCCTTACAAAATATATATATTTCATCATTGGAACTGATAAATATTTACAATAAAAGCACTGGTTGTTCAGTTGTTACCTATAGTTTGTGAACAGGACACCGGTTTGATTTGTAACACGTGTAAATCCCAATATGGGCAGTTGAACTTACACAAAATCCCTGAAGATAGCTTTTGATTTATTACTAAGATTGAAGCAAACTTTAAAAAGTGACACTTTGAGAAAATAGGTTTAAAAATTGGGCTTTGTGCAAAACCAATGTCCAGTGCACCTTAAGTATGCATTTAGTATTGTGTTACTTTGGGATATATTGGAAAATAAACCGAGCACTGAAAGATGACATTACAAAGAATGCATTATAAAATGTTTGGCTCTAGTGCAGAATAGGACTGCGACTTAATGGCTTGTTCACTGTGGCAGGTCACATGTACCTTTGTTTCATAGATGTTAGACTTGTTGAGATGCACAACCTTTGGCACATGTGCCAGGTGCGTATGCATAACTCAGAATATATACTCCAGCAGTGAAAGTACTGATGGTAAACAGTCTTTGAAGAAAGGCTGGCTATCCTGTGAAATATGCGAAGCAAGAATATAAAGTGACAACTGTACATGTCAATATGCCCCATGGGAATGACATAATATTTCTAACATGAGCAGCAGACGACTGTAAAAGTGGGAGATGATATAATAAATTATGTCTAAAACAAGCTCCAAACGTACATGTTAGGAGTATACATAATGTGAATGTTGCTTTCCCAGTTTCCACTGTCAAAATTAAGGCTACACTGGTTCTCATGAATACTGCTGGTACAAAAATATAACTTAAAACACCACACATAATATCACTTCATAGTATTACTTAACCAGCAGCATCATTTGTGACCCAAGAGTCAACTGCTAGGAAGTATTACTAAATCACATTCCGGCCACATTGTTCCACGAACAAAAAATTATACTGTATATGCAATCTATGATAGTCCAGCTATGATAGTCTGATTGGTGTCAGTGAATCACTATGACTCTATAAATGGCTATTGTGATCATCCAAAGCCAACTTGTGTTGGATGCTGCAGTCCCTCTCGCTGATGGCAAATGAGAACCTAAAACACAACAAATCGGATTTCAGAACTTTGCTCTATACCTGCAATCTAAGTGACGTAAACTAATTTCTGGCTTACAAAATGCATAGGCCATAAAACAACTGTCTCACAGTAAAAATTCTGCTGCATGTTCGTAGTAAGAATTAACTAATTATACTTATCTTACTCAAAGATAATTTCCTGTCATATCACTGGAAACTTAGAAAGTAACTTACACCAAACAGAAACTTTTCTAGGTATAAAAATAGTATTCTCTATTTAATATATCACCTGTGTGGGGATTAAATCTGGTAATTAGTGTTGGTAGACAATATATTATGGATATGGATTGGTCACACACTAAGGGATCATCTCAGATTGATGTCCGATATCAAATGAAAGTACTTTCATCTGACCTCAGTCCCCCACCTTCTCCCCTCAAAAGTTTGTAATCTTTGATACGATACCAATACATTAACATTATCGGTCAGAAGTGTAAAATATCAATGTCCAATGCCAGACAAAACTGCCTCTGACCACCCCCCACAAACTAATTTCATCTGATATCAGACAATGACATTCTGAGATGATCCCTAAGGAAATCCCCATCCAATATCAACAGACAATTGCACATGTGGAACTGTCAAGGGAAGAGGAACACATCATGGTCTAGAAACACCTGGTGGTCAGATATTGATGTGGAAATTAAGAAGTTAGGCGACATCAGGAACAAGCTCATGAAAACGGCAGGAACGAGGACACGGTGTGTTGGAAGACACAAGATAACTATTCTTTCTTCGATGGATAAACATAATTCACTTGTGCCCCTATTTCCGAGGAGTACGGCCTCAGCAACCCTCAAAAAAGATAATAATCCACATAAGACTCACCAATATAATACATCCGCTCGCTCACGCTGATTGTCTTCACATTGGTTTTAAATGTGAACACACATTCGTAGGAACCAGAGTCCTCTTGAACTGCAAAAGAAGGTAATTCAAATTTAATAAAAAAGTAGACTCTCTATTAAGGTCACCCTCGGTATAGAGCCAAAATGACCTGAATAGCAAGGTGACTGCATTAGTCAGTGGAACCAATATATACGCAAATACATATACCGTATTATCCCCAATAGATGTGCAATATGCGAGTGCAAGGGTTCGCGCGTCTATTAATTTATCATAAGACATAAGTAGCACAAACTGGGAGGGGTTGGCGGACGCTCAAATTGCATACACGGCACACACATGCAAGTCTTAGGTAGATGACACGTATCAAAGACAGATTCGGCAAATCTACCAAAACCTCCGGTGCTTGATCGACAGAACACGGTAGACGACAGAAAGCGCCAGTAGAGACTCTGCTTCGATAATTCGCGCGATGCTAAACAGACAATCATTGCGCTAGCCAGATGACATCATCGAATAAATACCATTGGACAATGCCGGAAATCTTATGTGCTGAACCAACACTCAAATAATTCAAAACCATGTGCTTTGCCAAAGTCTGAGCAGCGACGCAACGCCAACATACTTCGAGCGCTGCACGAAGGGACCAATTCCCGAAGACGTTAAAGGGAATAAAAACATCTATGGCTTGAATTCATATTATGATATGATATCTATTTCCATGTCCATCAAGCAAAAAAAAATCATTGTTGTACAATTTATCATAACAACTTCATAACAATCAGTCAGCGAATTTCTGTCGGTCCTGCTAGCTCAGTTAGTAAAGGCGTTGGTTCCTTGGCATTTATTTTGTAATCGGGTGATGCCAGTTCAATCCCGACACTAAACCATTGATTTTCTTTACACTTTTTTGTTTGTTTTCACCAAGTAATATAAACCAAATCATTTTTATACTATGATGCACTGTTTGTAAATATTTTTAAAAATTTTGTAGTAATTATTTTTTCGCCATAAAAATGGAAATATGGGAATTATATAACGATGTTTCTAAATTTTATTTATCCAAACAAATATAATGTAATGGATATAGAATTTATTAAATGTATAAATATATATTGTACGGTAATATATTGTAATTATATATGTGAAAACAAATGGTGATCTATCTGGATAACTAAATTTTAATTTTATAATTACCATAGTTTCATTTTTGTGGCGAATAAATAATTACTACAAAAATATTTACAAACAGTGCATCATAGTATAAAAATTATTTGGTTTATATTACATCATGAAAACATAAACAAAAAAGTATAAAGAAAATCAATGGTTTGGTGTTGGGATTGAATCGGCGTCGCCCGATTACAAAATAAATGCCAAGGAACCAACACCTTTACCAACTGAGCTAGCAGGATCGACAGAAATTCGCTGATTGATTTCAGTTATTATGATAAATTGTACAACTCCTCCTTCATACATCGATATTCTAGTAATATTATGAGATTATACACGTTACTTTCTGTAGCTGGATACGATATATGTTTGCTACGTATATATATTGGTGTACATTATCTCCCGTTGGTTGCATTCAATATAATTATTCTGAAAACAAGCCCAAGCTCGGTGATACCTAGACCTATTCGACTTGTAGGCTCATTCGGATTCATTGTTTTGAATAAAATTGAATTAATGTGGAACCGTAAGATAACTGCTTGTTCCTTAATGATGACTAGTGTTTGTATTACATCGGAATATTGCACAATAACTCGTTGTGACGCTCGTTTCGAACCCAAAACTATCCTTGTAAACATGCCCTGAATGCATAGAAAGGGTCGGCCTGCTGCGAGTGTGAGTCATATGTGACGTTACGATACCACGTGATCGCCTAGCTCATTAAAATTTTTATTTTCCGCAGGAATTGCTACACAGACTGGTTTAAAATCGAATTTATGCTACAAATGTATTTTTCTGTATTTTTTTATAACAATGGTAAACTTTGTGTACACATGGAAAATGGATTTTAGCTAATGTCTTGTTTTTATTTTCTTTAAGTCGGGCATCCAGACGCTCTTCGTTCTTCTGACCCATCCTTGTGGCTACATTACGGTTACGTGATTATGAATATCACGTTATTTTGACCATTCCTTTGCACTGTTAGAAGGCCCGACTTTGAGAATAAAACGAACTGACAGAAACGTGATGCCATCTTACCGCTAATGTACAAATAATTGTTTTCTAGAAAGTATCAGCAAGGAGGCGCCAGAGGGGGGTTTACCGTATTTTCCATTATTAAAGGGCACATTCACACTTGAAAATATGTTTTCGTGTGTGGTTTCACTTCTGCTAAAAGGGATGCACGTCTATTATGCAGTGCGCGTCTATAGGGAACAATACGGTATACATATTTTTTTTTTTTAAATACATTGCTAATTGGTATATATATATATATACATATTCTCAAATGGCCTGTATTGTAATTGGAAGAACCCCTACCCAAATTGAAACAATACTACCGGTATTACCGTTTGTGGCAGTATCACCCACAAGTCTACAAAAACTGAATCACATAATCACAAATAAACTGATGGCAGATAATATAAAAAAACTACCACAGATGAGTTATTAAATCACATCCAAGCACTGAGTTGAATCAACCTACCAGGATATGACTTCTGTATAGACATGTGCTCTCCATTGCCTGTAATGTTGTAGTATGCCGTGTCCGGAGGAATGGTGCTTCCATTATGGCTCCAGGTATGGGAGATTTCTGGCAGATTTCTTGAGAACCCAGCAACAGCACACGACATATCCAGGATTTGTTTGTTCTGAAACTCTGTCCATACTGCAAGGAAATGGACAAGCTCTTTACATTAAATGCTAGAGGTTCTAACACTGGCATGTTATTCAAGCTACTCAGCAGAAGTCAAGTTAAGTTGGTACAGTGACTAGCTGGGCAGCAGGCCATTAGGCACAACTAATATTTGCCAGTCTTGAATTAATCAAAATTGTACCTCTTAGCATGTGAAGTTGTGAACAGCTTGCATGAAAGCCATCCAGGTCATTCACAGCCATTATTGGCCAGCTTAGTTGTTTTCAATGACAAACCAGTGTCATTTAAGACATTTATTTAATTAATGATGATTCATTTGTATTACTACCAGTTGTGCCAATGATAGTCATTAATGTCATCTGAAACTAGCAGTTGTCACCACTACAGTATTTTGAACTTGTTTTCATTTAAACTTATTCCTATAACCATTTAATTTCTGCTGTCGCCAATTATAGTGTTGCATACTGCAGGTAATAACTGTAAAGTCGCTACAGTGGCGCTACCTGAGGAATGACTGACAACTCGCTTAAAAAGTAACCAACTCAAAATAACTACCTTTGTGGTTTTTTTAAATACATGTATCGTTAACTGGTTGATTACCGGCAAATGGGCTAAGGAACCGAATGAATATAGGAATTAGGTGAATGAATCTCAGCATCTGAGAGGAGATTGCTTTCCAAAGATAACATATTAATATACGGGTATACATACAATAATTTAATTTGACAAAAATTTACCACTCATGTCAATAAACTTGGCAAATACTTACTGTATACAACAATGATTTCAACGTCAAACGTTTCGGACCCGTCTTCATTGCTACAAGTGTAGGTCCCACTGTCTGCTAACTTGGCATCCTTCTTGACCAGGATACTGCGAACATCTCCCGATGGCTGATGTTCTATCAAAGTCAGTTCGTATTCGCTGCCAGATATTGCCTGTATGTTTTCTTTGCCACTATTCGTAGTGCGAGACCAGAACAGTTTGACGTTCTTACCCAAACAAGTGATATTAAAGGTCTCTTCTGTCTTGACGAATAAGGCTGGGTAATACGGTGGTTTGATCTGCACGTTTCCTGCAAACCAGAAATATGAAATCGAGAAATAAGACCTTAAAATTCTGTAAGTGCTTTTAAAGGCTCATATATGCGCAATGCCTTCGATTAGACAACAGCGACATATCACATAAAGAACATTTTAACATTGCTTTTTTTAATTTAAATATTTCTCGATTCTTTACATTTTACCAATTTCATATTCTTTGTGCAGTTCTAATTTTGTTAATATTATCTTCTTTATTATACTCTTATATAATTAATTTGTTTTGTAGTTTTACATAATTTTACATGTACATTTATGTTTAAAACTCACGACCCTTAGGAAGATAAAATGTATATTTTATAAGGTTATCATGAATAAGGAATGTTTATTATTATTATTACTATTATTAAGCAAGACAATGAGAAATTGGCAGAAAGAAGCAGAGACAAATGTCTTGAACAGCTTCCTTCTGATATCATCATGTCCATGACTGCCACATAATTACATAACATAAAATCAGTTGGTTTTCTTTACATCAATGGCAAATCTATTCACTATGCAGAACCAAATGTTTTTTCCAAAAAGTGTCTTTAGTATTTATTTTACAATTATTATTCCATTCAGCGTTACACTATTTTCAATACATTCAAATGTTACGTGGGGTGGGAGTGTCAATTTTATGAGAAAAGGCATATACAATCCTCTGTTCATACAAGATTTTGCTATAAAATAAATTAATTTTTGTCATTTTTGATCATGTTGAACACACTGTATTGTTTTTCACTAGGGTTCGAAAAACTGTAGATAAAATTAAATTATGCATATTAATTTACCCGGTACCGGTAGACATAAAACAAGGAAAATACTGCGATTTCCACTGAAGCTGTAAAAATATAAAGAAACAAGGTTTCACAGGTGTATTATATGAGCGGATCCTTTAAAAACAACAAGTTGGGTATGCTACAATACAGTTATGAAGAGCTCACTCACGACCCCAATGAAGCCAATTTTGTTCATTATGAAACATCAATGTTTTGAAATGACCCCTAGTTCACTGAAGTGTGACAACTCCTACATAGAAACCACATGCTATATATAGAGGGTGTTCCTCAGTCACATGCAGCTATGTCTTGTGACTGCATGGATCAGTATTCAGAGACCCTATCCACAGGTACATATTGGTGGGGTCAGATGGTTATCAACACATGCCTTAATAACCCAAAGTACAGGTAAGTAAAAGTTATATATTCTTATGTAAAATTCACTTCACATTATTAAAAACATTGCTACCTTTGTCATGGCTCCATGCCAGATTCCACATAGAATTATATTACATGTATGTCTCTTGTATAGATCTGTGTGTTTTTAAATAAAGGTAATGTGCATGACATGTCATCAGCGTGTGTACTAATGTGTTTCATTAACTATGTACAGTAATTTTAAAGATATTAAAACCTTGCTTTTGTTAGTGTCATATCATGAGAAAGGAAACCAAGATAATTGATTCCATCAATAGTTTTGAAGGCTTGATGTAGCAAGTATGACATTCATACGCCCTTCGAACTCCATGTACCCCTGGTATATATATATATATGTGGTTGAAACCTGCACATTCTGAAATAAGCTAAGCACATCATTCATACACAGGCAACTTATGCTTACAACTAGATTCGCATTGGTACACCACTGTCAATTTCAAACATTTCCATATCTAATTCTCTACGTTGTCTTTTAACTTATGACATCATGCAGTTTCAGTTTCTTTTAACTTCAAATCTAAATATTTATTGTAACAATGGTTTACATTCTAACCCACAAGCAGCATTATTCCAAGTCTTAAGCAAATTACGGATCATGCCATAGAAAATACCAATATCTGAGAGGGCTGAGTTTGTTTTAGGTGGGAGAAATCTTTAGCTGACGGCTAGTCAAATAGGGTGTCCTAATGTGTGTGTGAAAATAACTCTATTGGCTCATTGTTATTTATATGTTCTATATGCATTAAAAATTTGTGTCAAACTTGTGTATATGCACAAATTATTATTACTGTATGCGAACATACATATACTCCAAAAGGCAGCATACGCACCAAATATATATAGCGTCACGTTCGGCCCTATCGCCGATCTTCTGAGGTTATACTATCCCTCGTAACAGAGCAGTCTGCATATGCTGCCTTTAGGGGTGCATTTGGATTGGATTGTATCTACCAGTACCCTAAGTATCAAAAGTTTATATTTTAGAGATAAAATGAAGATACCGAAAATTTACATTTTGGTAAGATTTTTTACACAAATATGATTCTACATGGAATTATATTTGCACCCATCCTGAGGCTCACCAAACAACCCTTTTGAAGCTCTCCTATAACCTCCACTTGCATCCCCCAGGCTCACCAAAAACACCACAACAATTTTAATATTTGGGGGCTAATTCTACCTCCAGCAACTAGCTACAATGCCAAAGAAACAGTCCACCTGCCATACTGGCCAAGCCATGTAACCGTGCACAAGTTTGTCAATCTATAAAGGCTATGGCCAATTAGATTTACCCAAAAATTTGAAGCTTGAAACTGGGTTATAAATGAAAACTGTATATATACGTACAAATGTATTAAGGTATTAAAATTAGATTCAAATAAAAAATTACTACAAGTAACAACAGTGAAAAATTTGTTTTAAACATATTACTATTAGTATCTTTAGAACAGGCCTCAACATTAAACTGTTTTATCCAGTGGTCCAGGAGGCCAGTTGATTTGAAAAGTTACTGTCCCACCAAAAATCTACCAGCCTGTATTATGTCACCTACAATTTGTGTTTATAAGTGAATTTTTTTGCTGCCAATTTGAGGGCTACAGTGAACTGATTTTCCATTTCAAAATTCCATTTCTGAAAAAGTTCTGTTTGACTAACAAATTTTATATTATAAAAAAGGCAAATATATTTTCCTATACTATAAGGTATATTTTTTTCAAAACAATTATATAGCCGGAAAACCACACATCATAGTCCGTTTAGTCCTTCACAGATAAATAGGCAACTAATGGTAGACAATTTGTATTGCATTCGCATCAGATGTTTACATCCGCACTTCAACAAATGACATGACTTGATCGCACAAAGTGTACTTCACACTGCTAAATGCTATTTAAATGTCAGATAGCATTTTAATTGGTCGGAAAGAAATCACAACAATCCACTGTTGCCATATATATGATTATGAATTGCCATGGAGTTACATTCATATTTTGCAACTGGGCAATTCTATATTAGAGGTCAGACTGCTAAAAATGTAATCTTGTTGGAACATGTAAAAGTTTTACTACTGATGTAAAACATATACAGAATATAGTATATATATATATATATAATATACTGTATATAGAATTTGGGCCCAAGTAAAAAAAACTGTGCTGTGGGTTCACTTTTAGGAAAAATTGCATTTCTAACGGAGTGCATTTTTGACAATCAACATCAACAGAAACCCCTCCCATCTATCCATTAAATCTCAACTTATGTACTTTTATTTTGTTGATTTTTTAAGTTCATATTATATATTTAAAATTTAGAATGCAAAATACTGCAGAATCCATATTTTGAAATGAACAGTCACATATTTTCACTCAACTTGTGGGAAGCATGGTAACAGAATAACATTTTGGTAACGGAATTACATAATTTTTTCTCGTCCAGTATAAGAAGCCAGTAATGGGACCTAAGTGCAATAGAGGTCAACGCAGACACCAGAACAATGTTTCAGTTAATTGTGAATGGAATCCATGGATGGTACTTGTGAAAACTGTCCAATGATTCAAAAACTTGTTCCATCTGAGAGAGATGATACTATCTACACTGAATGGCAGCAGTGGCCTATTGAATCCAACAAGATTATCCACCAAGGATCAGTTGCAGAATGTTTTGATGAGCATTCAAAACAAACACCTTATTTTCGGCAGCATACGTTTGTGAATAAGGTCCAGGCAGTGACTTTTGCTACAGGACAGGTGACTGTGAAAGAAGATGCAAAGTTGTTATATAAGTAGAGTATGCTGAGAAGTTTAACACTAAAACTAAAAAGGAAATTCAAGCAGCCAATTGGACCTACAGTCCAGTTTCCCTTTTCACTATAAACAATAATGATGTGCTTGGGAGCAGAGAGGAGTACATTAAATGGTGGTCGTTTCAGACTACAGCATGATAAATATGCTGTGAATGTGTTCTTCAGAGCCATTCTGCAACATATCGATTCAACAGTCTTGGCCTCGACAATAACACTGGTCTGCTGCCTTTTTTAAGCTGTCAGGCCACCAGTTTTCATATTTTACTGGCCCGACGGGCCACTGGTTTGAATCCGATTGACCACCATCATCTTTTCGGTAGCCTGATCCTACCTAACAAAACAAGACGACCTTAAAGCCTAATCTTTTTATTTGATATTTCAATCAATGTTCGTTTTGTTACATTTGTTATAACTACCAGGTAATTAAACATCGGCGACTACCCATGCCGATATGATGCCAATTGTATGTATATATCGCTACTGATGCAAGTAATACACGTCGTATTGGCGTTCAGATGCAAATTTATCATGGTATCATGTACACCTGATCCTGGCAATACCAGCCATAGCATTGAGACTCAAGCACAACCAAAACAAAAAATGCCTTTGACGTGCTGATGACAACCAGCTAAAATTTCAAGCCCACCCACCCCAGAAAATACCAGCCTCCTATCAAAAAACACCATCTATATATATAGGTACTTGTCAGCTTTGTCCATTTGTCTTCACTAATTCTGTGACTTTAGTCTCAATGTAAAATACATGATAAGCCTATATAGATATAATGTCACATTGTAATCTTTTATGTTTCATTTTTACAATATTCTTGGAATTTAAATCGACTATTATGTGATATGTATACCAGACATGAGGTCAAATACATTTGTATTTGAAAGTATTTAAATACAATTTTTTTAAGTATTTGTATTTTTAATTGTATTTGACAGTAATTAAATTAAAGTATTTGTATTTAAATACTTCAATACATTATTTAAAATCTTCAAATACTTTCAAATACTATTTCAAATACTTTTAATTGGGCATGGTTATTATTAAATGATAACTTAGATTTTTTATTCACCTATCTTGTTTAACTTCTTGAGTTAAAACTGTTACTGGTTCTTTGATAATTGACCACATTTTCCAGGCAGAAAGAAAGCCATTATGTGGAAGTCAGTGAGATCATTATGAGAGCATACCAGTGAAGGTAGGATCAATTTGTTAGTTGTCACCTGTGACCAAGATGGAATTAGCAACAGCAGGACTTGCACTGGCATGCCTGTCTTTTAATTATGGTTTTATTGCCTGTGCTAAGGAACCCTGCTAGCTGCTAAGGCCTGCTATTGTGTCAATGCTTGTGTGAACTGATAAGATATATTTGCACTATGTAGGTTGAGGGGAAGGTAGGGGCTTCCCAAGCGAGATCATTACTTAACTACATTGTTGCAATTTTACAGCATACCAGATATCGTCTATCTATAAGGAATATCTCATGTACTAGTTATACAAAACATAATGAAATTATATAGATAAACAAAATTTGTATTTAAATACTTTTGCATTACAAAGTATTTGTAATTGTATCTGAACCCCTCAGGAGTATTTGTATTTTTATTTAAATACTTTTCAATGTATTTGACCCCATGTCTGATGTATACAGAAATGACACAACACCGACAGTGACTTTTGCCATTGGTGCAAATGCTAATTTTTGTTTACTTATTTTGGTATAATAAAGTGTCTACATAAATGTGCTAAGATTGTTTACTGCGAATGACACCTCAGATTTTGCATTATGTGCAGAGTGGCACTATGATTAAAAATCTTTGTGTTCTCACATCTTATAGTCATTATCTTAATTTCGAAAAGGAATATACACAAATAACAGCTTCAGAAAAGCCTGCATTCATGTCATCGCTCGCAGCGAACCCTTGTGTACTTCTTGTGAAGCGATTGGCCCACCCAAAAAGTTACTGTCCCGAATTTTGTCAAAAAATGCTGATACCAAGGTACCCGCCACTCCTGTATATATATATACCACATAATAGTCATTTTAAATTCCAAGAATATTGTAAAAATCAAACATAAAAAATTACAATGTGACATTATAGAGGCCTATTATCAGCTCGTATATTATATTTTTAATATTGACAATTGCAACCACATGTATAACTTGCGTCAGTAGCGATGTAAACAACGCGTCCACGTGCAACAGTGTCAGTGTTGAACGCTGTCCAGAGTCCTTGATCTTGTTCCGTCAAGACTGTATTACAAGATCCAGCATTTGCAGCCATTGTCTTTTGTAGTGCTATCAACCATTTGACTGTATAAAAATTCATATTTAATGTTCCTGACTTCTTGATGACTTTCAATTATGGAATATTCACTAGCATTTTATTATGCAGACGACAGTTGAGATCGACTGTCATCATGCCACCCCTAGTCAACGTGTAACAAGACCACTTATTGGGTTAATAATTAATGACCACCTCCATTCGCCAATCACGTGGGTGGACACAAATGAGTTCGGCAGTACATACATGTCATCGTATCCACATGGGTAGTCACCGACGTTTAATAAATAGTTATAACAAATGTAACAAAATGAATATTGAATGAAATATTAAATAAAAAGAGTAGGCTTTTTGTTACGTAGGATCGGGTTACCGGAAACACAACTGGTCAATTGGATTGAAACCAGTGACCCATCAGGCCAGTAACATATGAGAAATGGTGGCCCAAAATGGCCCAACAATTTCAAAAAAGGTGCCAGGCCAGCGTTAATGTCGACTCTTTTGTCGAGGCCCGTTAAGGATCTGGACATGAAGTATTCCGGCCAGAAAAATGCAAAGAAATTTGTTGGCCAGAGTTTTTAAACTGAGGAGGACAATTTCTTTGAAAAGTGTTGAGCTCTGTAATTTGTCTGGCCTGAAATTGATCATGATTGTGTTAATATCTTCCCTGGGTCACAGAATGATAGGCATTCAATAGAAGTTTTCAACTGAACTTGAATTAGACACAAAACAGGTCATTTTACTATGTTCATAATTATTGCCCACATATAATTAAAATATGTTTTCATTACAACACGGAGATACAGTTGTTTGTAAACATGCAGAAGAGTAACTACAAGTATCAATTATTATTTGATGTTTATTCCAAAAATTGGGGTTGGGTTTTAGCCAGCTAAAAGCTGTTTTAGCCACGACGGTGCTAAAACCGTCTAAAACTAGGTTTTAAAAACTTTTTGACACTTTTAACCAGCTAAAACCTCCTGGATCTTATGTGACCATGGCTAATATGTAGAGAATGGATTAGCCAGCTAATAAGTAGAGAATGGATTAGCCAGTTGTATGAATATTTTAAAGTGTACACTAAGACATAATTAATACCAATATGCTACATTTTATTCACATCAAAATGTACAATAGAGAATAAACAACAACAAATACTATGATTAAAATTACCTATTTATTTACCTACAAGTAAACTGCATACAAACTTTGCTTATACCATTTTATCACTATAACATGCAATATTACAAACTTAGAATATGAAATTACTCGTAAACTAAAAACTAGCACAGATGATTACAATTAAAATAATCAATGTTGATATACAAGACTACAAGTCATTGACTTGAACTTTGTAAAACAGAGTTTACATAACGCATTATGTGGAAATGTCACATCCATGTTTCAATATGTAGTCCAGTATAGCACATAACGTACAGTTTAGTCACTGATATAGTCCAACTTAGCACACTTTAACGGCTTTTCTTGTTTTTTATATATTTTTATTCATTATTTTCTCAAGACAAGACTTGTGATGATGCGACAGACTATGACATGTCTGAGTTCGAGTTTGTGGCAGATCTAACCTCAGATGATCTGACCATGTGAGATCTTCGTGTACAGCATAGACTGTCTTAACTCTTTCTTTAGCACATAAGCTGTCTAAACTGTATTAGAAACAGTTATGAACAATTATTCTTATGATTTTTATGCATAGAAGAGAATATTTTTTAGATTTAGTCAGTTTTAGCTACTTTTAGTGGCTAAAACCTGTTTTAGACGGGATGGCTTTAACCACCACGTGGCTAAAATCATGCAACCTAGAGTTAGACTCAAAATTCTGTTACCATGCATGTAATTATGTTACCGAACAAAACCTGTTCAGTACAAAAGAACAGTGCACATACCAGAACTAAATTCTATCCAATTCAAAGTCATGTTATATGTCTATCTAATAATGCCAGCTGTCAGCCCTAGTAGGTTGCAGATTTCAGACGATTTATCATGACATTTGGAATAGTGTGTACTTCCATAACTCATTCAAGTTTCCTTTCTAGACGCATGATGAGCTGAACAAATTTAAACATTATATGCAAACAAATTCTGTGAATTATAAAAAAAAATTATTTTACCGTGGAATTGCCCAACTTCCAAATAAAATTCACAAATTATTCCTCTTTTCTACCTCTGCATAAATTCACATGTAGCAAGGCATAGTCCAGTGCTCCACTTAGAATATTATTATCGATCAAGACATTTCCCCCAACTAGGGGGTACATGTAATTAATTCAGTATTTGAAACATACCCTAGTTTCCTAGTTGTTTCCAGCGCTCGGCAATGTTCTATTAACTGACTAGTTTGTATTATTGTGGTTACAATGTAATGATCTTATGTGGTTCCATTCAACTAATCAGCCTTTTTCAGAACATTATCGCCAAACCGACCTTTATAATTATATACTGGACTGAGGATGGTCACTGCCAGGGTTCTTGTTGTCCCTCAGTGGTTCTTTTACGTCCCAAATTGAGACGGGACCGACATCAACATGATCGCCGAGTCATGATTGATATACAGTCCCCAATGTTGAGAGCCAAGTTTTTACACCAAATATCATGCCTGCCCGGTCTGGGTTTCGAACTCAGAGCGCTGGCATGCCAGGCGGATGTGCTAAACACTACGCTCCCGGGAGCAGGCTTGGTTAAGTGCTCCAACAAGAATTCTTATCAGCACTTCAGGGCTGTTTTGGTCTCTGTACTATAGTATCTAGTTTGAACGCCCATGACCAAAACATCCCAGGCCAAAAGAGCTGACCAAAATTCTTGTCATCCAGAGCTATTCCTTAACCAAGACAGCTCTAGGTATAGTTGTCTGTCAAATCCGCGGCATGCTAAAATACACTGCATTAACATCATGCTTGAACAAGCCTTGATCTTGCGTTAGAGGTGACACTTATCTACAGCTGTCTACATACATACTTATAAACATCATGTAACAATTAACCATACAACATCACACAACCATAGAACTTACATTGTTTTGTCATTCGTGTAATGTCACTGTTTGAATAAGTTTAAAATTTATTATATTATTATTTATTATATATATATATATATTTTGTAATATTTTAATTACTCTTAAGAAAAAATTTTGTTTGTACAAACTGTTTTTTGGAAGGGTTTGTCCAGTTTTTACAACTGTTTCTATTACGTAATAATGCATGACAGAAATGCCAGAATTTATCGGAACTAGTATGCCCCTATAGAAAATTTTATGTCGTTTAATTAATGTCTAATGTGTCCCAGGCAGACACCAAACTTTCAAGCCTGGCTATAACTTATAATATAAGCACAGCCACAAGTGGGGCGTTGCCGTTGGATTATGTCTAATCAAAGCCTGCTGTTAGAAACACATAAGTTGCTGAAACGATTACCAGTTGCTGATGATGACAATGGTGTAACTGATAACGATAGACGTAATGATAAAATCTAGGAAGTGCTTTTGCCGCTTGGCCTTGGTTTGAGTCTTGGCAGTTGGCTTCCGTGGTTATGCCAAGACTCACGTCAACTTCAAGATACATTTTCGCGGACCCCACCCCTCACTTGATCGACTCATTCACGAAAAGAACGTACCTGTGACTTCGAAAGTGGTTGGTGTTAGCAATACCCACATCGCAAAACAGATCATGAACGAACACTTTATTCCATAAGTCATTTTAACTACACGTTTCGGTAATGTTGCCGGTGCACTGGTGAAAAATCCCGAGTCTGTTCACTTCCGGTGTTGTGTAGCCTCGATAATCCAGGCGCCGTGAGGTGGCAGCATTGTTCCATCATTAGGGCCTGTATTATTAAGGGCTCAGCACACTGTTAGTTTACCCATTGGCGACCATGTTAACGTTTCGTGTGATTATAAGAAAACGTGACCTACAAAGTTTCTCAAACTTCTCACCTGTTGTTATTATCATCTCATTGACATGCTGATCGAGTTTAGTTAAAATCTAATATTACCAGCTCTCGTAAAATGCCTGTATGTGTGACACCCGTCAATATTTACGAATGGATGCGGGCAGTAATCCGGCTAAAGGGTCAAATTGCTGCCAAATACCCTTCAGATTAGTAAAATCAGCTACCAATGCACCATTTTACTGTCAACAGCTTATACAACCACAACGGGAAATCTGACTAGTCAAATGCACTTATGTCAGAGCAGGTGAATTTTGTAAAAAAAATCATTTCTAAAAAATAAATTGCACTTTTTCGTGTAAACCAAGCAGGGAGTCCAACAGTGTCCTGACCCCTTAAAGTCCAGCCAATGCTACCGTTAGGGGGCTTTACCCCAGATTCGGGTAGAGACGATGATTGGCTCTAGGGCCAACTATGAAATAACAAATTAAATAAGGATACACTTTTATCAGATAATACTATACTATAACAACTATTCAACATTAAAGGGAATAGAAACACCTATTGCTTGAATTCATATTATATATTACATCCTGCTATTTATTTCCATGTCCAAACAAAATCAATGAAATAGAAATTCCACATTTTATGCTGTGCAGCCGGACATTTTCGAATATGTATATTTTTGCGCGTTTTTCGGGATGCCGAGATGTGATGTCATATATGACCCATACTCGCATCAGACCGACCCTTTCCATGCATTCGGAGCATGTTTACAAGAATAGCTTTTGGGTCGAAACGAGCGTAATCATGAGTTATGGTGCGATATCCCGATGTAATACAAACACTAGTCACCATAGAGGAAAAAGCAGTTATCGTACGGTTCCACATTAATCCAATTTTATTCAAAACAATGAATGGAATGGGCTTACAATTCGACGAGCCTTTACCCTCTAGGTTTCGTCGAGCTTCGATCGGCTCGTTTTCAGAATAATAATATATCGAATGCAACAAACGGGAGATAATCTACACCAAGAAACATACGTAGCAAACATATCTTGTGTCCAGCTACAGAAAGTAACGTGTATAAACTAATAATATCACTATAATATCGATATATGAAGGAGGAGTTGTACAATTTATCATAACAACTTAAATCAGTCAGCGAATTTGTATACTATGATGCACTGTTTGTATTTTATTTGTATTTGCCACAACAATTTTAATATGGTAATTATATATATAACGATGTTTCTAAATTTTCTTTATCCAAACAAATATAGGGGGAAATGCTAAAAGCCCGACCATTCAGAACCATTTCTCTAGTGCAATTGTGGTATTACCTTTACGAAATAAGTGTATTTAATGTATGTGCAAACATTTCATATCAATATGCAGGCATTTGTTATGCAAGATATACATGTTGACTGCCCAAGGAGTGATATTGAGTAAGGAATAAAAATCCCTGATACAATCTCTTCAGGGTTCAACTTAAATCTTCAAACACTGTGTATGATTGATTTGTTAGTGTGTTGTTTATTGAATCAATGGGCCAAGAGGCCTTGAAGTCCTTTGGACTATATTGTGAGTTTGTAATTATTAATGAAATGTTTGTTGGTGAATCATAGTTATAGATCATTAAGACTTAAGACGTAAAGTGTTGACATGTTTAATAGCTTTCTAGACTATATGAAGATACTCGTGGAAATAAAGTATGCGAGTAGACCATTTCGTTAATATTGTATATATTAGTTAATGTGTTATTAAAAAGTACTGTCGGATGCATTATCTATTCTCATTTTGCCCCTACCACCCTCCCCCAGAATGGGAAGAAGAAAGAGGTGAACTATGATAAAAACTTTATTTGTTAACAAGGTACATATGCATAGCATGAATTTTGACTTAAAACAGTATTAATGACAGTTAAAAACAGTAGTGACGACATAAAACTACCATAACTGGACGGAATAGCTGCAACATGTATAATAAAACATCTGAATAATATTCCTTATATTTTTGGGCTAAATATGCTTTAACCTTTTCGAGTATACCTATGTTATTTTACTTTATATATTATTTTATGCAAAGGTTATTTTATTTTAATCCTAGGTCATATCTTTATATTGCGTTGATAATTATGTCTACTGCTGTTTTAAAGTTCCTCAGGTTTTGCCAGTGCAGTAGGGATTCCCATCACACATTAGTTACGGCCCACTGTTTGACACAGCTTAAAACCTACATGCAACTGTCCAGTTTAACAGGTGTCTGGTGTGTTAATGCTGTCTGTGACCGATTACAATTACTGCAGTAGACAGTTTTGTTAGCAAATTTAGCATTTTAGTGGACCTTTGGTGCCCGTAGAATGATTCAATCAAATACTGATTTCTTGTATATAGTGGCACTACCATATGAAATGTCTATGCAAAATTAGAGAAACATTTTTTTTAAATAGGCAAAACGTAAAAATTACCAGTTTGGAAGCCCATGGAGGTCATAGGGAGTCCTTAGAACGATTTAATCAAATACAGATTTATTGTGCATAGTGGCAGTGCCCTAAGATATGTCTATACAAAGGACTAAAAAAGGTAGGTAGGAACCACATAAAAATAAATTACACATGCTGAAGGCAATTAATGGAATCAATGGATGTGCACAACCAACAACCAGTACTGTTTTGGATGCAACATTCAAACACCAGCAAGAATTGAACCTGCCACACACCACTGGACCACAATGAACTCCACTGCTCTGACGCGTGGTAACATTGCATCAATTACAACATAGAAAATAACAGTAATCTATTTCAAATTATGTAATTTTGTTAGATAAATGTTATACATTACATGCCATTTAATTTATGAAAATCGTTACATTATTGGTTCATACAATACATGTAAAACTAGAAATGGGTGCTTATAAAAAATGTAATGAAAATTTTAAATAAATGCCATTAATATTATTACTGATACCAAGAATGTTATGCTGTGTAGCTAGCAAACAAACCGAGCTGATGGAAAGAGGAAATTGATGAGCTCTACCGAACAGTGCCATTAATTGGACAATGGGTCACCTGATATAAGATGGGGCCTGACTATGTTCTGCCCATTTCTGTTCTGTGCGACATCTACTGGGAAGTTGTACATCACTTCGTGTTTCAAATGGATGTGTGCATCTGATAGCTTTGTGTATCAAAATGGATAGTAGTGCTACTAATTGAACAATATGTTAACTGACACAGTAGTGAAGAACAGGCCTGACTTTGTTCTGCCACATTAGTTCCGTGGCTTCTGCTGGGAATATGTACATCGCTACATGTTTCAAATGGATTTGTGCAATCGATCGATTTGTGCATCCAAATGCACAACATTCCACCATTATGTTACAAAATAGGAGTACATCATAACATTTATGCTTTCTTATGCTCATCATGTTTGGATTGTGTTCTGCAGTATATTCTTCAAAATTTGTTGAAACAAGTTTTGTGTTAAGTGAACTATACTGGGAGTAGTGTATAAAAAGGTGCCAACAAAGTTGATTTTACAATAATTTTGAAAATTCATAAAATATAAATGTTCCACAACATTAAAAATGTTTTAGGGATCTTCTTGATAATTGTCTTGATTTTTGACAATAATAATTATTGTCAAAAAGTCAATAAAATGAAATAGGAATTGTAATCTATCCCCACGTCTGAAGGTATCCATAAAGTGGCGCCATCTGCCGGAGTTCCCGGTGGAATTAATAAATTCCTGCAAAAACGGGTGAATTTCTTGTACATTTCGATCGATAAAAAACAGTTAATTTAATTTTTTGATCTCGTGATAATTGTGCATGTGTAGAATAGGTGTTGTAGATATATGGTGTGAAGCTTGGTGACTGTAGGTGACCGTTTTCATATTTTTTTCGAGGTGCAACGTGCGGGCCTAAACTGCAAAACTTACTGTAGTACTTCGATGCTAAAAATGGTATTGGATTGTGATCTATCAGTCAATATTTACAAGACACAATGTGTATCCATTTTTGACACACACCCGATACACTTTATTCAAACCCTCTGATTGGCTAGTAAAACAGTACGGTTCACGGAGTAGCCACCAGACGTTGCTAGCTCACGGTGGGCATGGTATCTTTAGTACATAGTTAATCAATAGGTATCGGCACTGTACTACTGTGAACACAACTATGACACTTACCAGCACTAATTGTTACTCCTAATTGTCCTTTTCTTTTACAGTTTTATCTAATATAGTATCCCCCATTATGTATTCTTTGTTCACAGTTCCATGTCCTGTGTGGGTGCATTTACACTTCCCAAAATTGAATAACATTTGCCATTTTTCAGTCCATTCGACCAATTTTGCTAGATAATGCACGCTGTAAAGTGTGTTTATTTGCATCTGTTTTAACTGTTCTGAACACTTTTGTATCGTCTGAAAATTTCAGTACTTTGCTTGACACATCATCATCCAAATCATTTATATATATCAAGAATAATATAGGTCCCAACACCGACCCCATGTGACACTCCACTCAAAACTGGTTTCCATTTAGAAATCTCCCTCTGTACTATTACTCTCTGTCTTCTGTCTGTCAACCATGTTTGTTTCCAACTGATCACACTATCCCCTATACCATGGGCTTTTAGTTTAAGTAACAATCTTTGGTTAGACAAGACCTAGCTTTTAGAAACCCATGTTAAAATTCATTTATTAATTTGTGTTTTACAAGGAATTCCACCATGTGGTCTCTAATAAGCATTTCTAATAATTTGCATAAAACTGACGTTAAGCAACTGCATGGTCTGTATTTCTCTGTCTTGCTCCTCGATCCCTTTTTAACAATGACAGGTCTCTCACCAGATCGTTCAACACTTCTTGAGTTAGCAAGTGTAACTTCTTTTCTTCAGATTCAGGTTCGTACAGTTCATCCATATCATCCATATCAGTATCATCGCACTCATCAGTAAAGTAAGGTAAAGGTAAGTTATACCGCGGTAACCAGCCCTTAGGACTGTTCAAAGCGTTTACACTTCATTCCCCGGAAGACATGTTCAAACGAACACCAGACGGCCACAATAGGAAACAGCACACTGCAGTTGCTGCGCATAACGACTATTCGTATCCAATTATCCACCACTGTCAGTAGCCAGATTACTTTCTGAGATTAACCATATACCTTCGTCTTTTTGTTGTATTCTTGTGTAGTTTAGTAGCAAATTGCTCAACTGATTCTTACCTAGACTAAATATACAAATCATACAAAATTGTGATCAACTGAAATTATAACAGCAAACACAAATTGTTCACAATGCATGATAAAAATTGATGCACACTGATAAGTTATGATGGTTGTATATCTACACCGTTACATTCACATTTCAGTGACAATTTTGGATCATAATTGATACCGACGAAAACACATATGCCTATATTTCTTCATATATGTCACAGTAATATGGCATTACGCCATGTAACTACCATCCGACATAACCGTTTCTATAATTGTAATTGTGTACAGTGCTTTATCTTTGTGTGGTGTTGTGTTGTGTTGTTAAATTAATTTTGTTTAAATAGTCATCAGCGACTGTACTGTACCTGACATTTACTCAACCAGCATATTTGTATTTCCTGCTCTCTACAGTAAGACATATTCGATCACCTAGTTCTGACTTAATTGTTGTTCCTAGAGAAACAAACATTGTTTCGCGGGTCCTGTCATTTGTCTAACCCACTCTGCGAAACACTCTCCCACATAGCGTTATATCAGTAGGAACAATAATACAATTTCTGCGTCACCTGAATATATATATATATATATATATATATATATATATATTGTTTTGCTTATCCTTCTTAGTTCCCAGATGTGTTTAACCATGTGTTAGCCAATTTAAAATTGTTATCTGATTTAAGTGTGGCAAACTTATTGGTTTCGATGGGACTCTGATATCGGATTCCCGAGGGACTTTCACAAATTGTATTGTTTTTGTTGCAAGTTCGTTTTCGGGGTGACATAATAATAAATAGGAAGAATACAGCTTATTAAAAAATAATCAGATAAATATTCAGCGACACTTTACACGTGCAATATTTGGTCAGGCACGTTAGAAGATTTAGGTGTAGTATGTATTTTTAACGGTATGATGGCAACGGCTTTGACGATGTATCAGAATTTACTCAGATCCATGATTCTTACAATCTGATATTAGCATAACACATGACCGCTAATGGGAAAATCATATGTAATCTGTGTCCAAGTTCGACACTTGGACGATGCGCGTACTCCGAAAGATCCGGCAACTACCAAGGTCCCAACAAAGACACGGACCATAAAAGAACATCTCATGTAAAGCACACGACAAGTAAATGCCAACAAGTAAGTTTACTTGTGACATCGAATCACCACTCTATCGTCTATGCAACTATCCGACTGTAGTTCCAACCCATTCTACAAAGCTTATGCATAGAAACAATAATATTAACATAGTGACATTATTTGCGAAAACAGGGCTAGAAGAATTGCGGGGTGAAGATGGTCGACAACCGTAAAATGCAGAAGCTGAGAGAGGAGGTTGGAGTAAAAGAAAGTTTTAAGAAGAAGCTGGTTAAAGGTCGAGAAACGTGGGTTGGACATGTGAGGCGAATTGGAGAAGAACGGTTGGAGAAGAATGGCAAAGAAGCAGAGTACACGGAGAATGGAAGGGAAACTGAGGCAAGGACGATCTACACTGCGTTGGAAGGATTGTATAAAGAGAGATTTGGAAGGATTGTGAGATGAGTGGAGAATGAAAGCGAAAGATAGAGGGGAAGTGGAGACAGTTGGTGAATACACCCGTGCAAAAACAGCGAGGGGAAGAAAAAGGACACCATTATTGAGATCAGCATCACCCCGGATATACAGAGAAAGAAGAGAACAACAACATAGCAATATTATTAAAAGATGTAGATTTGTAACGGGAACATTCCGTTGTAACCGTCGTATTCTATTTTATAAATTGAATACTTTATCACATATGTTATGTATGATATTACTATAATACCAAAGGAAACACTATGTTAAATCTTGGTGGTGCCAGATAATTTATATAACATTTTGCGTTATGTCGTTCTACCTTTGTAGCTTACGATTAAACCAAAACCTGCCCGTTTTTCACACTGCAAGAAGATACAACTTCTTATATTTTCTGAAAACGAGCCTCTAGTTCACATACTGTCTAAACCAAAAAAAGCAAAATGTCACGATCCTGTAAACGACACCATTACGACTCGAGTTTACCTTTTAGAAGAGACACGAAGCATTTAGTAACCCAAATCGTCGCATAGTCTGAACTCCAAAGGATATCCTGCAACAGTCACGATTTGGTGACGAACAATCAATATGCTACCGTTTGTTATACACACGCACATGAAATTACGTGGACGTGATATTATTGGCGATTACGGCAACTCGATGACGGAATAACATGGTTGCGGTGACAACCATTGGGTAAGTAAGCATGACAATAACAAAATAGTTTGATGTGTCCTTTTCTATCGGTTAACCACATTATTCATACATATTTGACTACAGTGCGCAAACGCTACACATTTGTTACCTACATTTGACTGCGCTATGCGAACGTTAATAACAGTGGTCCAAATACGAACGCCAACGAACAAATAAATGAGTTACTGGTTATTACGATTGTACAATAATCCTGATTAAAAGGAATGTGATCGAATCGCATTGATAAATATAACACATAATTTATCATGTTTCCTTTTGTTGCTGATATACATACATATATATATATATATATATGTATATATATATATATATATATATATACAGAGAGATATATACATAGATAGAGAGAGAGAGAGAGAGAGAGAGAGAGAGAGAGAGAGAGAGAGAGAGAGAGAGAGAGAGAGAGAGAGAGAGAGAGAGAGAGAGAGAGAGAGAGAGAGAGAGAGAGAGAGAGAGAGAGAGAGAGAGAGAAAGAAAGGTGTACGTGTGTGTGTGTGTGTGTGTGTGTGTGTGTGTGTGTGTGTGGGTGTGTGTGAGTGTGTGTGCGCGCGCGGGTGTGTGTGGTGTATACATACATACATACACACATACATACATACATACATACATACATACATATATACAAATATACATCTATTTACCAAAATTGCATTTTAATTAACCAAAGTTGTTTGCATAAACGCGTGATGGCGTCGTGTTAAGGTCGCACTGACACATCCATGACATTTACAACATGGTACACTCTAGGAGTCATACATAGAATATTAGTCATGTCGTTTTCTCCCACGCTATGCACTCGATGGTACTAATTACGTTTACGTTGCCGTTTTGTTTATTAGTGCTTTAACATGTCTGATCCTATTGGTAGTATAACTGTTCAATTCGACTTCTAAATATAGTGATCCTGCGATTTATCATTTGAGTGATAGTGATTTCTTGCAACCTTTCTATTTTACTCATAATCGTGAACTTAATATTTTATAAAGTTTGTCTTATAAGATACGTTATCTGGCTAAAGGAATCAGATAGGTGCTTGTTCTATTCAAGTAACCGCGTCCTTCAAAATGGTGTGTGATGAGGTCTAATGAAAAATAATATGCTGTGTTAATTAATTCGTTTAACGTGATGACCTGATGGATTGAGCATCAAGCTGAACCGGTGTGGTATTTTGACCACCATAGTATCTTAACCGTTGTCTAAATGTATTGACTCAAACTGTGGTGATTTGACACCCACCTCATTTTATTTCAGTCAGCGTATGGAGTCGCATTGCACGGTGAATGTTAAATTACAATGGTCATGGTAACCTTTCATTAGACTTTTAACACACCTAAAGTATGGGAGTAAAACTAACATGGTCAGACACAAATAACCTCGCGATTTCGGGACTGTCAACACAAAGAAAAAGCGGGTTTAAACTACAAATGTCATGGTTATATGATCTCCTAGTTGGGACTGTTAACACACCAAACACAAAAGATTGGGATAAAATTATTATGGTATCAGTAAAACTCCTTCAATATTTTGGGTGGGGGTAAATTGCTGTGGTCGCTATAAAAAGAATTATCTGAAATAAACAAATCCATTACAAAAAAGAAGGAAGCTCTGTAACTGTGGTTATAGTCAGTCGTACTACATAAAAAGTGTTGGGGCTAAATAAAAATGTTGTAATACAATTATGACATACCCTTGGACGTGTTATACAAAGTTGAGCAAAAGGGAACATTTTGTACCAGTGCCATGTAAACAGTGTTACAAAAAAGCACGAGTAACAGACTTAAATAAATTATAAAAAATAACTGTTTATTAAATTGGGTGTTATAATAATTGAGGATGAAAATGCCACACAGTGTCAAATTACTGTAATACCATTTCGACCCCCCGGTCAGAATACTTAATAATAAATCGACCTGGGGCAAGTCAATTTACTATGGAGTCACTTCACTATATTACTCCTCACTCATGTCAGCCGCTGGGGTCGAACATTAGTGGTTCAATCATCCGTCTCCAGATCCCTCTGTCTGCCGTTGCCGTCTTCAGCTCCTCCGTCTTTAGACCCACATCTTCCTTTAAGCAGTCGATGTAAGTTGCTGCTCGTCTTCCTGTCTTGATTCTTCTATGTGTCGGTTGCCACAATATGGTTTTAGATGCCATTTCGTCCTTATGTCTGCAACAGTGTCCGGCAAATCTCAATCGTCTTCTTCTTATATCTATATTACTCCGGCCTTCATGTACAACCAAAACTATTGGTGCAGCAACGTTTCTGATAGAGCTGGATATTTCTATGTGACACTCTATTCATGGCAGTGGATAGTGTTCGCAGAAACCCCTGGGCTTTCTGCGTAGTGCTTTGAATACCTTGTCATTACGCCATTGAGCTCTCGCCATTACGCCATCTTCCTTCATGCTGGGACCTCTCAAATATCGCTGATTATTCCTCGTTTGCCTACGCTCCGCAGGTTTTTTTTATTTATATGAGGTATTGATTTTTCAAAACATAACTATCGTATCTCGTGCACATCATTCGTGCAGAAAACCACAGGTTGGAAAAAACTGACGGGAAGGATTGGAGGCAAGCGGAAAAGTTGGATACCATGCGTTAGATGGATGGATCAGATCAAGGATACAAAATAGCTGGCAACGGAATAGTTGAGAGAAGCATCAAGAAACAGGATTGGTTGGCGACAACTCATCGTGGATGTGACAAGAAGTCGTGCGACATGACGGGACATCATTAGTGATCTTTGGCTAGATCCTCCTGTGTCCCCGGTTTAGTCATTCTAGAAACGTCCCCTGTAACTTTAGCGAGCCTGCCTACAATCTACTGTTAAACATGTGGTGTATTCTACCACAGCGCAAGCCGGACAGTGCGACGTCGTCCATCTCTTCTTTTCTCAACCCTGCCCGATTGGCCTGCGGTAAATGTTATGTGCATTATTTGCCAACGCACAACACGCTTTGGCCATATCGCGCGGTGGTCAACATTATTATTCGGTTTTAATAGAAACAACGATGCAATTTTATATTTTTCTTGTCACAGATCTGCAGTAGTATTTTCGTCAAACATTTTATTTTATTTTTGCGAATATCAACATATGAAATGGTCTCCATCATTTGTACATTGATCCAGCTGATTGTGTCGGCTTACACAAGACCTGCACATCACCAAAACGTGCATATGACGCGATCTACAAACTAGATATCTAAACCTATGCATTGCCAAGCGTGTTAGTCTGATCATTTGCATCTGTTCAAAATTATTTATAAAAATTTTGAAAAGAAAACCACTGATAAATTTTACAGTCTGTGCAGCACTGAAACGTTATAATTCTGTACGTCATGAATCCGGAAGTTCAACAATGAACTGTCCTCCTACCCACCGCACGCACGCACGCACGCACGCACGCACGCACCTACAATGTGAAATGTTGACCAACATAGTCGCAGATTATCTCACCTACTCCTTTCATAAACATTTACACAAAACAAACGCCTTTGAATTACGTACTGAAATTCATCACACGTTGATTAACAGAAAAACGGAAACAATAGGTAAACGGTTGTTCTCAAGTAACCTGTGTGCCATTATAGGGATATCGATTCCATTAACGCTGCCATTAACGCTGAACAAGTTGTCGCCAGCAGATGTAGCAATGCTCCTCATGCAATTTCTACGTAATATTATGACTACTGAATGCCACGTCACTTTGCCCCGTAACCAGATACGAACTGCATTCATTCCATAGTTGTCCAATTAATGATAAATATGTTGGTTCCGATAGGGCATTTGACGAAGGAAAGTGCGCCGGCGATATCAACGACGTCAAACATATGGCGTATCGACACATTAACCACGGCGTAATTGACCGATCAAGGTGCTGCGCCAACCATGTACGGGTTATTAATATTTCATACGGCGCTACTTTAATGGGCGCGCCGACACAATCGGCGTTCCTGCAGGTATACGACGCGCGGTGCATGCCGGGAAGGGCTGTCCGCCACGCCCCCTCGTCAATGGGGTCTTAAGAGCGACCCGGCAACACATCCTCAGTCTCTCAGAACAGGCTCGTGAGTCGGGGAAGTTGACGCGATGTGTGAACAGCGGCGAACGCAACCATAAAACGACGGGTACAGTTGACATGGTGCCGTACGTGCAAACGTTGTCGTTGCTCGTTCTGCTGGTCATGCTTGACGGTGTCAAGTCGAGTGTGCGCTACACCAACAAATGGGCCGCCTATATACCTGGAGGACAACGGATCGCTGAACAGGTGGCCGCGAAATTCGGGTACAAGAACCACGGACAGGTGAGAAAATGACAAGGACTTCGGCTAGTTATGTAGTTAGATAAGGCTGGTGAAGAGACAAAACGTGGAAAGTCAGTTGTTGTTAGGTACAAGTTCGTTTAATAAAACGGATCCTCAATC